>OX235262.1:103611987-104811987 GCA_944472135.2 Trichobilharzia regenti
ATGCGCATTTCGTCCTAATTGGGACTCGTCAGCTGGATGTACCTGCATTTCTCAGTGATGATGATGTTCCCACCGAGGCTCGAACCCAGTGCCCATAGTTTCAAACGCCAAAGCTTATCCACTAGACCACATTGGGCCACGAGAGCCACCTCTTGTGCAACGTCATATATTAATTATTGAATTGAATTTTGACTGATTTTCCCGTCGATTGATTGACGAAGTGTTCGGTCTCAGTTGACATGTCGCTTCTTGTGCAGATGCTTCGACGATGTCTGGGGATTTGATTTGTTTATACAATTGTGGATGGTGGGCTAGCAGTGAATCCAGGATGCGCATTCGTCTAATTGGGACTCGTCACTGGATGTACCTGCATTTTCTCAGTGAGTGATGATGTTCCCACCGAGGCTCGAACCCAGTGCCCATAGTTTCAAACGCCAAAGCGTTATCCACTAGACCACTTGGGCCACGAGAGCCACCTCTTGTGAACGAGTCATATATCCATTATTGAATTGAAGCTAGGGCCAAAGTGGTCTATTGGATAACGCTTTGGCGTTTGAAACTATGGGCACTGGTTCGAGCCTCGTGGGAACATCATCACTCACTGAGAAATGCAGTACATCCAGCTGACGAGTCCCAATTAGGACGAAATGCGCATCCTGGATTCCACTGCTAGCCACCATCCACCAATTGTATACAAATCAAATCCCCAGACATCGTCGAAGCATCTGCACAAGAAGCCGACATGTCAACCTGAGACCGAAACACTTCGGTCCAATCAATCGACGGGAAAATCAGTCAAAAATTCAATTCAATAATTAATATATGACCCGTTGCACAAGAGGTGGCTCTCGTGGCCCAAGTGGTCTAGTGGATAACGCTTTGGCTTTGAAACTATGGGCACTGGGTTCGAGCCTCGGTGGGAACATCATCACTCACTGAGAAATGCAGGTACATCCAGCTGACGAGTCCCAATTAGGACGAAATGCGCATCCTGGATTCCACTGCTAGCCACCATCCACCAATTGTATACAAATCAAATCCCCAGACATCGTCGAAGCATCTGCACAAGAAGCCGACATGTCAACCTGAGACCGAACACTTCGGTCCAATCAATCGACGGGAAAATCAGTCAAAAATTCAATTCAATAATTAAGATATGACCCGTTGCACAAGAGGTGGCTCTCGTGGCCCAAGTGGTCTAGTGGATAACGCTTTGGCGTTTGAAACTATGGGCACTGGGTTCGAGCCTCGGTGGGAACATCATCACTCACTGAGAAATGCAGGTACATCCAGCTGACGAGTCCCAATTAGGACGAAATGCGCATCCTGGATTCCACTGCTAGCCACCATCCACCAATTGTATACAAATCAAATCCCCAGACATCGTCGAAGCATCTGCACAAGAAGCCGACATGTCAACCTGAGACCGAACACTTCGGTCCAATCAATCGACGGGAAAATCAGTCAAAAATTCAATTCAATAATTAATATATGACCCGTTGCACAAGAGGTGGCTCTCGTGGCCCAAGTGGTCTAGTGGATAACGCTTTGGCGTTTGAAACTATGGGCACTGGGTTCGAGCCTCGGTGGGAACATCATCACTCACTGAGAAATGCAGGTACATCCAGCTGACGAGTCCCAATTAGGACGAAATGCGCATCCTGGATTCCACTGCTAGCCACCATCCACCAATTGTATACAAATCAAATCCCCAGACATCGTCGAAGCATCTGCACAAGAAGCCGACATGTCAACCTGAGACCGAACACTTCGGTCCAATCAATCGACGGGAAAATCAAAAAATTCAATTTAATAATGAATGACATCTTGTTGAGCAATTTTTTCTATGGGTTAGTCCAACTACAGAAAAATTTCGAATAAAATCTAAATTGCGTACACAGAACTTTCTCATGTATACAGACATTTAGGTAGACTGGTTGAGAATTACACTGACCACTGTTTAGCAGCTTATTTCATGCGTAAAATTATTCCAGTATTAAGTTAGTTTTAATGTTCTCAAATTCCTAACCAGTACTCCCAGGTTTTCCAGTGGTTCTCTAACTGATGTTAGTTCATGATTAAATCCTCCATGCAATCAAAAAAAATCCCTACAAAACCAATACTTCAAATTAACTTGGAATATTTGTGATGATGTGTAGAGGTAATAGTAACTGATGCCAACAGACGTTAATGCACTCACATTATGAAAAATATGTTGTCTGTCATCACAGAAAACTTTCTGGTGAAAAAAGGTTTGTTCTCAGGATAAGTAGTAATTTGATGATGCACGCTAATTATCATTTTATTCTTATGGGAAATGAGTTGTTGAAACCAAAAAATTTATAATGTATCTTCATCGCAAAATTTACGCTGATTGATAGAAAATACAACAAAATGCAAACGACGTTTTCTTAGAAGCAACAACAGTGAAAAAGAATTAGGAGTACACGCAGTAATTTTTCATTTTATTCTTTTCAGTAAACAAATATTTCCATTTCCTGATCAAAAACACCAATAGTCTGCAAATAAAATACAAAGTGGTTTATGATACAGAAAATTTGTAGCTCAGGTGAATGATTTTGAAGTGGTTGTGTTCTATGAGCTAGATAGTTAATTTGCGAAGCTTTCATCGCCCTACTAGGCGACATCTTCAGCCCATACTTCAATTTGAAGTGAGCTTTTAAATTTCTCCACGAGCTTATTAATCATCTCTCCTGGTGACCTTGGACGTGATTGGTTGTTTTGGCGTGTTTTCACACCTTCTAGGTTACCTGTATTGGAACTGATTGTTTCTTTGACTTGAGCTTTTTTTTTTGATTTACAGCTTGATTCCACACTTTGACCCTCTCACCGTCGTACACACACCAGCAAAGTTACTTCACTCAATTCTATGTGAGCCAAAAGACTCAACAGCGAAAGAATTAACCAACATCATCTACAAAATAAATTGCAACAACTGCGTAAAACACTACATTGGCCAAAGTGGACGTCCCCTTCGTCTTTGTATCCACGAACATAAACTAGCCGTCAAAAGACATGATATACATTCCCTCATATCACTACATACAGGCAACCACGGACATCAATTCGTCTGGGACAACGTTCAAATATTAGACAGAGGAAACAACAAGAATGCTAGAGGTTTTTTAGAAGCTTGGCATTCCAGTGAATCATCAATCGATAGACACATCGAGATAGACAAAATTTATCAACTGATGAGAAAGAAACCTCACACACAAAGGGTCAAAGTTCAAGTCAAAGAAACAATCAGTTCCAATACAGGTAACCTAGAAGGTGTGAAAACACGCCAAAACAACCAATCACGTCCAAGGTCACCAGGAGAGATGATTAATAAGCTCGTGGAGAAATTTAAAAGCTCACTTCAAATTGAAGTATGGGCTGAAGATGTCGCCTAGTAGGGCGATGAAAGCTTCGCAAATTAACTATCTAGCTCATAGAACACAACCACCTAAAAAACAGTAGGCTATAAATGTCGTTGAAAGCAGAGAATTCGCGAGGTACCTAATGAATCTAGTTGACTGGTAGCATGAAACGTGTTTTGAAGACAACCTCAACCATGACTATATTTCACTATGGTCTTTATAATTTAAAAAAGTATAATGTATGTTTAATTTCACATAGTAACGAAGGTGATAATAATTTTAAACTTGATATGATAGTTTGAAGGTACGAATATAGATTACAAGGGGCTTAGAGACAAGATTTCATAGGATTAGAAAATAGTTACAACGTATGCAAAAATTAATATTTGATAACTGGAGAAATAATTTAAAGTCAAATAGAAGGTGATAATTGTTTTCAACTTGATATGAATTACAAGAGGCTTAGAAACGCAGGGATAGAACGAGTAACAGGTGTGAACAAAATGAGCATGGAAATAAATTGAAATCAAAGTTTTTCAACTTGAAATATTAGTTAGGAGGTATGAATATAGATTACAAGAGGCACACAGACAAAAAATTACACAGGGTTAGAATATAATTGTAAAATGGTTTTTCTAAACGGACTACAAGTTTGATCAGGAGGAGCATGGGAACAAAATTAAAATAACTTGTTTTATAATTGAAAAAATAATTTGAGCCTGAAATGAAAGTTAGGACGTGTGAATATAGATTACGAAAGCCTCAGAAACACAAAAATTGCACAGGATTAAGATATAATTGTAAAATAGTTATTTCAAACGAATTATAAATGTGAACAGGGAAAAGCATGGAAACAAAATTAAAATAACTGAAAAAAAAATTAGGTGGATCAAATGAAGACTGAGGAACTAAGAATCAGACACACAGCGAACGAAAAATGCTCTAATGGAAAAAGCGAGAACGAAAACAGACGAGGAAGAGAAAAAAAGACGGAAACAAAGGGAACATACCAAGCTAGGTCCATGGTAGTTGTAGAGGTTGAACTAATTTCTTTTGAACACACAGCTCCGACTTCTCGATGCATATTGCGAGGGCTTCTGCAGTACAAAGAAGTCGGAAACATACTTCTCTTGGTAGGTCGTTTGCAAAGCCTCTTGTAATTCATATCAAGTTGAAAATTATTATCACCTTCGTTACTATGTGAAATTAAACAAATAATAATTGTATCCATGTATTATATATGCACAAATACTAATTCATATACTGTTTTCCTACTGGTTGTATTTCATTTCCACACATGTAGTCTGACCGCGTAATTAGAGATAAAAATATATGTGGAATTTGATTGAATGTTTCTCACATATCTCTAATTTTGGGCAGTAGTATCCTGCCAGTTCTTAACAAACAATGCACAAAGTCCGAGGTTCGATCCTCTGCCGACGCACACCTGATATCTATGGTCGGCCTGAACAATTTGGGCTACCGATATCACATGCTGAAAATTCCATACTTGTACCAAAAATACGGTGTGGAATCAAGCTGTAATCGAAAACATTTAAAAAAATATAAAATAATTAACTTCCAATCTCTAAATATTCCTATTTTTATATTAGAACAAGACATATAAGTGAACAGTATTGTTTTCAATTAGTTCTTCATCAGGCTTTACTCTAATTTACTTAGATTTATATACAGAAAATTTTAACCAATGACGGGGATTTTGTGGATCAAATAATAATGATAATGCGGTAAATGTTTTAAACGTAGTTAGTAACGATGATTGTAATGATAACACACTAATGACAATAAGGTTTATGCAATTTAAATACCTTGTATAAGAGAATAAAATTCTCCCCCACTAGCTTATGTTACGTCTAAAGTGATTTGAATGGGAATAGAATTTGAAACAAATTACGGGTACATATTTTTTCTGTTAATTCGCCTAACTTTGTGAACTACACAACATAACACTTCTCCTAAAAAGAACTTAAACTCTTGCCAGGCCAGTTTAATTTAGGTACAGTGTGATACAGTGTACTTCTATTAGATAATTTACTGCTGATAAACGATGTCCAACAGCCTGCAAAATGTTAGTGTAAATATGATTTATTTGATGTTCTTTATATTTCATTCACAAATAAATATTCTAAAGTCTTTAGATTTCATATGGCGTCATTGTTATGCATGTTTCAGGTGATTTTTCTAGGTGACGCACACTATTTAATCATAGATGTATGTGTTTTACGGTATGCGCAACAATGGTTCAGAATCTTCTCTAAAAATGTGACGATTTTAGTGACTTGTATTGCGTTGTCTGCGTTATATTCCTAATCGTTAACTTGAAAGGTAATTTTTATTAATCCTATTTTAAAAAATATTTTTCTTCTTTCCTACTATTACATTTCTATTCTACATGGCACTGATCTTAACTTTACCCCTTTTCGATTTTATCTGAGCTCTGCTCAGTCCTTACGATTGTTACGACGCCAAATTTATTTTGTTTTAGGTTCTATCCGTTTAGTGCTTTTATATAACGTAACTGTTATCAAAAGCTTACGATTTTAATGACACACCCCAGAAAATCTTCCTCTTCTGTCATTAAAATGCAACTTTGCAGTTTGGGAATGGTATAGCCAAAAAGAGTGACTGTTCGCTGAACGCTTCTTCTTCTATGAGACGTTTCAATCAAGAAAACAATTACCTGAAAAAAAGAATATAAAACTAACATAATTACAATCCATTTTGACTCAATCTATGGGCTCCATATAAATCTGGTGAACTTTGAAAAATATGCACGATGATATCATGAACTGTTGTTATTTTGCAGTGGTTATCAGTGTTAAACATTCACTGATACGATAACCTGCACATTTCTTTTCCCGAAGTCGAAAGAAAGACGAGAATATAACGTGTATAAGCTTTCTGCAGTACTTAATATAATTTTTAAACAATGTGTCCATTATTTCACTTTTTATAAACGTGGCGATCTCTTCAAACTGACTTCTCAGCTCTTAAAACATCATTCAGTAATAAATTTTTGTTGTTACATGAGATTTTATAAATCAATTATGCTTTCTAAAGCTACAGAGTTTATCTCTGTCATTATAGGTTGAAATGACAGACAAGTAAAAGGATTGTTGCGACAGTTCAAGTTTTATGGTAATCCTTCCCGATATGGGAATCCAGTGAGTATGATCCTGATGGCACCTGTATTTACCGTGTTTTCATGTATAAAATTAGTAATTTCTCTGTCGGTTATATTGTAATCACTCAAGCAGTATGAAGTGTTTTGTCTAGGCCTATCCAAAATACAGCTTTTGATGCGTTTTTTGTAATTAAATAAGCCAGAACTGCGCAAAATTAATTGGCACATAGAAACGAACAACGCTGAATAACTAATAATATGGTAGCTTGTACAATGACTTGATAATAATCATTTATCTCTGTCCAACTCGTCTTCTAACACTAGAATAATGTACCAAATTTTAAGCGAGATCGATTGGTAGTGGGACTAAATGATTGATGATCTTATGTTTGTATGAAATTTTTGGTTACAATTCTGAATAACGTATATACCAACTCTTACTTATTCGTTCATTGTATGTGATAGCTTTCAAAGTTATGACCACTGACATAGTTTAGAGGAGCTACAACCAGTCTTAAACTCACTGTAAAGAAAGTATTGTACGACACAGGAGTAAAAAACGATAAAACCGAATGGACCGCTGAAGCCGATGAATATTCAAAAACATTTAGGAAGTAAGATACCATGGTGAAATGGCTTTTATTTGATACCGGACACAATGACACAATATTATTTGTTTACTGATGACAATTTGAGCAAACTTTAATGCCATAATCTTTTGCTTTAATAATGACACTTTAAAACGTCATTAATACAAGCTGTACACAGAACTACTGATGCACTACCAAGATGCCAGTCATTCTACTTATCTAATCAAGAAAAATGATGAAGCGCCGCCGCAATGTCGCCTTCAATTGAGATTTGTTGGTAAACACCTAGTTACATATGTAATCTTCACTTTATCATATCACGAAAGCCATGAAAGATAGTAACATTAATTTGAGGGTCTTGAAGCAACTTAAATATTTGTCACTTGACACAGTCACCATTACAGTCAGGTATAATTAGGAAAACATTTAGGGATGAATATTTCAAATAGCCGATAATTTTTTTTAGAATTTTATTTCGAATGATTTCACATTTTCCGAGATTAGTATAAGTAGTGAGTTCCGTATTGAAATTGTTTAATTTTAGTCACACTTTAGTGGCCATAAAAACCTGGATGAGATCAGTTTCCTTTCGCTTAATGTGCAAGTAATTAAAATATTATTCACTAAAAAATATCTCCCTTCTTTCATCGCTAATTACTCTAGCGAAATCCAACAAAGAATCTCTCGTCATATGCTTTTAAAAAGATTACTTATTTGGCACCGATAAACATTTTGTGCAGGAAGAACACTTGAAATTTACTAATCAATATTGAAACAATTATGTTGTTGTTGTTCATTGTTTTCACGTAGTGTATTAGTGATAGTTTTGATGGTGGGACAAGTATGAATTTTACCATCATGATTATCACTCTACAAATGGCTCTAAACCAGACATAAAGCACTCTAATCATAGGAAATCAAAACTATTTTAACGCCTAATATGAGGAATTTATTCACTGTACAAAATGCCACTTAACTAAATTTTAAACAATCATGTGATTTGCTAAAATAATAACTTTAAACAGTCTTTTTTAAATACATAGTGGTTAAATAAAGCTGAGTGACACATCTGAAGTGCCATATGAAAGAGTCTGAGTGCAACGAAATGACGGTGTATTTGTCTTGATAGCGACTTTCAGATATAGAACAGGATTAATTATCACTTTAGGTGATGGTTTTAACTACCGCAGTTTAGTCAATCTTATAGATGAACAAAGTTGATTCTGAAGCCCGAGAATTCCTTGGAGTCAAAGAGTCTGTTGTCGAGGCTCCGTTTACTAAGCTTTAACAAAACACCAGTGGTACAGTCCCAACTTCATGTCAACCACCGAAGCTATTTTTATTCTCCGGTGAACATGAGATGATCTGAATGCCTTAAGATAGATATTGCTTTTATTAAAAGTATAAGGTATTTCAAAGAAATATTTACGCACCACCTTCAGGAAAAATGGATACCATACTATTACATCAAAAAACACCTAAAACCGAATCAAACTACATACAAATAAACAACCTTAAAAACCACAAAAGCTTCATCCTACCATAAATGAAGAATATTTCAGAAGTGACATCCAAGACAATAAAACCATTCAGAATGGACATCACTCATGAATCAATACAATCACTTCGTTCAATACTGTTGTTGCTAAAAGATCCAACAGCAAAGAAAGACAACATCAACACCGTCTGAAGGATAAACCGTATGAACTGTGATAAGCATTGTATTGGGCAGCCTGTCTGACTCTGAATCCTAGAATATAAACTGGCTGTCAGAAGACAAAACATTTATCTTACCATTCAAACAAAAAGATAAATGATAAAGTTAACTTTCTAGTAAAAAAAGATCAATATTGATACAAATTAACAACTAATCATGGCGAAGGTCTTAAGGAGATACAGTTATATCATTCGTGGAGAATTCGAATAAATTCAGTTCATATTGAAACTTACGTTATTGATGTTGACTAGAACGGCAGTGAAAGCTTTTCAATTAAACCATTCAACTAAGATAACACAGACACATCAAAATCACAATAAATTATCGGTTCTACTGGTGAGGGAGATGCTATATTCAAGTGACGACAATAATTTAGTGTTAGTGAGTGTATTCAAACTAACCTTCCCCAAATCTGTATTGTTTCTATTTTTCCAAGAAAATTTTAGCTATAGCAGATGGAAATGATTGAATACATCTTGTTTTGTAAAATAAATATTGAATCTACAACTAAATAAGTGTCGAAACAAGAAAAATAAAAACAAGAGTCAGCAAACATTGAGAGTTGGCGGATGAAGCAAACTAAATAACAGTTTCTCAACAGATCCCAATACCCCAAATTTTTTATGTGTCAGTTTGAAAGGTAATTGTAAAAAAGTGCCTATAGCATATTTGATAGGCGTGAAGAAATAATTGCCGACTCAACAGATTAATTTCAGATTAAAAAGTAAGTTTGAAAGAAAATTCTTGTGTAAAATGAAGTGTCTTTTCATCAAAGAAACAGAATAAGACGGTGAGTTTTTTATTAACCATCAGACACAAAATATTTATCTGTATTTATTCAGACTGAAGTACATCAAAAATGCACAAACACTCAACTTTTAAACATTTGTAAGATTCCAGACCGTAAATGTTACGAATTTCCGGAAACAATCTGAGTACCATTTCAGATTGAATCATTATAAACACTCTGAGATTATTTTATATAATTTATAATGGTTTAACCATTTCCTTTATTTCTTTTAGTATTTTGGTTTTCATCAGTTGAATGATAACTTCGGAGATACATGATAAACAGTCTGTGGGAAGAGAAAATTGGCATGAACGTGGAAATTAACTGTACCATTATTTTGTTCCATTTGGTTTCTAGTGAAACACAAAGCTTCAATCACATCCGTTCCATCTGCTCTCGCGGATTCCCAACACTTCTATTCTATATCTTTTCATTTCTGCGGCTATCTGGGCAGCCTTTCCAGCTCTGTACATTGTACGAACATTTCACGTCCCCATCCTTATTTTCGCTTCCATCGAAAGAAGACACATCGGCTGACTGGCTTCCCGAAGGCTTTTATCAGTCTGGGTCATTTCACTTCCCCGATTCCATCGAAAAATAAGGTTGTTTATATTTTTAGAATTTTTAATTTATTTGTGCGTTGAAGATTTTGTGGCAATTTGGTGAAGTTTTGGGGGTAGAGTTGCTAGCACCACGCCCCAACCCTCCCTCTTTAACCGGGCTTGGAACTGGCTAGATAACTAGCGAGCTAGTAATCTAGACGAGGTTAAATGTAGTTATTGAAAATATTAGGTGAACACTGCAAACAAATATAGTTATCAGTGTAAAAGTCTCAAAAAGCTATTTGGACGATTTCAATTAATAGAATGAATGCTAACAAAAAAGTGAATTATCTTCACCAAATCTACCCTTATTACTTATATTTGCACTTTATAAACGAGTTTAATAACATAGGGTTTTCGCTGAGTCATTCACGTCATAACAGCTGTCTTTCTAATGAATGAAAACATGACTGATATATTTAGAGGAAGTAATTGCCCAGAATTTCGAATGTTTTAACATCTGAGGATTTTTTTGTCTTTAAAATGAGAAGAATAGTGTGGTCCCGGGGCAAATAAAGAAATGAAATAAGAAGAAAAGATCACGGTTTAAAAATATGCGATACAAATCTGTCTCAATTTTCTACTACAAACAGTTTATTGACCACTAAATTTATATCTGAAGAGCTTGATTAGTAATTGAGAATAATGTTAAATGTGAGTCATTCTTGTTCTGAATAACTTATGAGGATATTTAATAAACACTTATTTAGTAAAGTACAAGCATCAAATTGGATAGAGAATACGTCTGCATATTAATAAAATTTAATTTCAGAAACATTATTAAATAGTTTTTCGTAACACTTCTTCATAAGCTGAACATCAAATAAACTTATTAGCGCATCATTTGTCGTTTCAACATTCTGAGGCACAGCAGGAAAATTAAATGTTATAGGAAAATAATACAAAATGAGGAAAGCAAATAAATATATGGGGATTAGGAAAGTGTTAGGTACTTCCATGATATTACAGAATAAATACATAGGCGGTACTGTTGTATGATCTGTTGTAAGCTATGTCACAGTATATAACTCTCGAAGACGCCTATGAAGAGTGTGTTGGGAGTAACTTAAACTTCCTTGAGTAAGCAGTCACTTTAGCTATCTTAATATTTTCTGTTATGACCTCTTTCAAACAGTTTGTTTCATGTGGCAAAAGTCTACATGAGTATCAAAGTAACTGCAATTTTTAATGTGTTTCTTTTAAAAATTGTTTTATGTTAATCCTTCAGTCTGGATTATAACTACTTTGTGGTCTGACGCTTTTCATATGTAAAGGCACTCACGTTAAATAATACCTTTCTCGCACTACTTCTCTCCCCACAATCTGACGAATAATCCAGTCCACCACAATCAGGAATATCATTGGCAGCCTTGTCTCACTCTTGTATTCACTTCGAATGCCTCGCTGAGTTTTCCGTTGTGGATCGTCTGACACATGGCATCGTCATACGGACAACTGTTGACTGAGGTTGATAAAGATTCAGGCACTGCAGACCGTAGTGTTTAACTAGTTTCCAAATTACTTCTCGGTCAACGCCATCTACGTATCCACTGAATTCATGCTTAGATTAATCTAAATCTAGGGTGAAGTTAGTGTTAATTATCTACTGAAAATATTTAATACAGTCATTTTGGAGAAACATTGATGCGGATGGCTGCCATAACTTTAGGATGAATAATGAAATACCTCAACACACAGCTTTCGAACTTTATAAGAGCTAATATGCCAATAAAAACAATTTCTTAGCTGTCTGAAGGCAGGAGAAAAAATTAACATGACTTGATGTGAGTTCTTCGGGAAAGAAACAGTAAAACTTTTCTGAAGTGGTTGAGGTCTTTATTTAACTGCGAATTCAACTCAGCTACAACGGCTAAAATTCAACAGCTCACAAAACAAACTTCGTACAAGCATTATTTGAAAGAGCCAAGATATACTGCATCTTCCCAGTCTTGAGAAGAATAGAAGAAAAATGTCTACTGATTGTTTCCAAAATAGTGTATACCTTGACAGCTTCATCAAAAGATTTCAACACTAGAATAAAACTACGAGCGAATAACAACTCTTCGAAACCAAGAAATTTCATCCTACGATGTATGAAGGATAGTTCTGAAAAAATAGTCTGGATTAATATAGCCAGTCAGTGTAGGCAACTCAAATAATCCAACACAGCCACTTTGTCCAACGCTATGTATGCAAAAAGACCTCAAATCATAGGGGAAGATCCTTGTCATCTACAAAATAAACTGTATCAGTTGTGAAAAGTTCCTCATCGGTCTCCTACGATTTGGAATCTAAGAGAATAAATAGGCCATCAGAACACACGGCGTGTATTCCCTTTTGTCAATGCATGTAAACAGCTAGGGAGATACGTCTATCTGGAAAAATGTGAAAATTTTACACAGCAGAAATAATAAACTTACCAGAGAATCCCAAAAAGCCTGGCACCCAAGAAACATTCTGACATAAATCAAATGAATCGACCAACATAAAGTCACATGGCCAAAAGTGGTTAAAAGTGCCAGTTAGCACAAGAATATCAAAACCGTTTAAGGTAACCAATCACAGGCAAAATAACGTGCAAAAAAGTAATGTCATTCATAAGGGATTCCAAGATAACACACTTCAAACTGAAGTAAGTGCTGGCGATGAAAGGCTTAACAGTATTTTCACCTCCTAAAAAGGCAATTAGTTGAAATGAATTTGAGATATGCCTAAACCGCTTGTTTCCGAACAAGTATCACAAATACAGATGATTGTAGACGCATTTAGGCCACTCGTGTATAGATCAGTAGGAAATATAGCAAGTGAAATCTAAGAGAAATCAGATTTAACAAGTATCAATTTCTGATAAGTTTATGTAAATAAATAAAAAGTACCACGTGAAGAATATCGAAATGAATAATTACACCGTTAATAAGCGTTTCTTAGGGTAAACGCGACACTGAATTCGGGAGGAAACAAAATTTAAAAAGTACTTCTGATGATATCAACATCTGTCTATAGATACACAAATCAAGCCTCTCGCACATACTTTTAGACACTACCTTCGAAGCCAACTTAAGTCTGTGAAACATACGCAGTGTTTAATTCAGTAACGTAAGTTTTCATAACTATACATTCCGAAATCCCCCATATAAAATTCCAACAGAATCATACTTCTTATTGATAAACAGTGAAGAGACAACAACATGAAGTTACTTTTGGATGGTAGTGGTTAGAAGTGGACTCCAGGATTCTTACAAGAGTCATCTCTCATGCAACACATATTAGTTATGATTTGTTTTCAAGTTAATTTTGCATTTGCCTTTGATTGAATATGTTAATCCTTAGACATTGTCGAGGCGTCCATCAATAGCGACCAAGCATTTCAGCCCGACATGATCAATCAATAGGAAATACAAAATTAACCTGAAAACAGGCAATAATAGTGTCATCATATGATGACAGATGTCAACGTTACGATGATGAAATCACGCTCAATTCTCATATTTCTAAATTTACTGCATATGCACTTTATTCAGTTCATTACATTTTAGTTAAAAAGTATTGTAATTTCAAGTTTTGAATAACAGAGATTAGATCAAAGTGTTGAGAGTTTCCAATTAACTAGAATAACGTAATTCGGATCTTAAAAGAAAATGACCCTGATACAAACGAGTTTCTATAAATTTAAAAGAAACACTTTTCATTGACCGAAGAATTTCGTTTTATGCTGTCTTGTTTTTAACTTGAATCTCTGGATAAATAA
This sequence comes from Trichobilharzia regenti, assembly GCA_944472135.2. Classification (NCBI taxonomy): domain Eukaryota; kingdom Metazoa; phylum Platyhelminthes; class Trematoda; order Strigeidida; family Schistosomatidae; genus Trichobilharzia; species Trichobilharzia regenti. Next base: position 103,625,963 of record OX235262.1, read on the forward strand.
ACTAATTTACAAAGTGAAATATAATATATGACCACCGATATATTAACATTAAAATATTTCTTTTCGGCTTCCTATTACATATATATGCCTGTTCATTTGTTTAGCTGTTATTCATTTTTATGATTTGCCTTTCTTTGTAGGATTTGTCATATTGTTTTCTTAATTAGAAAAAGGACTACACAATGCATTTTTGAAGAAAAAAGCTGATCAATAACAAAACTAAGTAAAACTACTTAATTTTTCTTACTTCATTCGCTTTAAGCCAAGAAAACTAACAAGTGGTTCAGGAAATGAATTGTAACGAAAGTGGAAGAACAAGAAGTAGATAGTTAGCAGAATATTTCAAGTCACATATAAATAATTAGATTATGAGAAAAGCATTCAAGTCGAATGATAAAAGCTTACTGAATACAACTGTTGGAGAATTTTTTCATTCTTACTGTTACTGTAAAAGCGTAATACTGTTATCACATTATGTGAATTAGAAAGAAATATGATTCGTCAAGCAGGGATAGTTTAAAGAATCTCACAAGGTTTGATTCATCAGATATAGTCGATTTGTTACATATCTTTGAACTTATTCAACCGAAGTTATCCACACACAAGACTAGCTAAATTTTCTGAAGGATGTTAAATTCGCAAATTGAAATTATAATGCTACTCGCTCAAAAGGATAATATAAGAAAAAGATTATATTAGTAGGCTTTTAGGAATAATAAAACGAGAAAGAAATACTAATTATTTCGAATTTAAATTGAAGAACTAGCTGCTTGATTTTAAACCACCAAGAAGTGGTTTCGAGTTTGTTTATATAATAATAATAATATTAACAGCTTTATTCCAAACGGTATTTGTGGTACAGGTATGGAATTTTCAGCGTGCATTACAGTATATTGCATCTAATTACCTCATAAATTTTACAAGATTAATCAAAATAAATAAATAAATAAAAAAAAAAAGCCAAAAGAAATAAATAAAAGATAAATAAAAATAAAAAAACAGCGTAGAGTTTACATTTCAAACAATGCACCACAGGATATGAAATATAAAGTTGGTGTGTGATAGAAGATGAGAACAACAGTGTAATAGTAACGAGGAAAGGAAAACAAAAACTAATGAGACTATTTGTTAGAGTGCCGCAGTAAGTTTATCGTGTCATACCTAACGGATTTCTCATCACATAACAGCTGTGCCAGATATGGTATTGTGGAGTTTTTGTATTTGGTAGTCCTAGCATATAGCCTCCTATAGCTGCTTCTAGTTCTTCCAGATGAAATGCAAGGAGATAGATGCGTATAGAGAGGATGCTCGGGGTCCGACAATATTGTATTCGCTAGTTTCTTACATGATATAATATGTCTATCCACAATAGTGTTAACCAGTTGGTTTAACGATATCCCACTTGCCCTACTAACGGCTTTAGTGCCCTTCTCAGCAAAGCAAAGTCTTTCTTAAGTAGTCCAGGAAAGATTAATGGGGAGCAGTAAAGGGGATGGGTAGAATACAAGAATTTACAAACTGAGAAAGCAAAGACTGCTTTATGCCAGACTGCCTAAATTTCCTAATGTAGAACGTTAAGCGAAACATCTTTCTAGTAACTAGCAAGATGTGGGAAGACCAGGAAAGATCGGTGGAAAAACTCAGCCCAAGGTACTTGACATAAGATGTATTTTCAACCTCTGTGCCGTCAATGATAGTGGGGCCATGTGAGCTAACTAGTTGCTGTAGGTCACATTTACGTCTGAAAGTGAAATTGACTACCTGACATTTAGACGGATTAAGCTTAAGTCCGTTTGAAGAGGACCACTGACTAATTTCCGACAGAAAGTTATTTAATTTGGAACAATCTGACTGAGAGTTGACAGGCATAGAAACAGAGAGGTCATCGGCATACTTAACAAAAGTGGCTACATCAGAATGAGGCAAGTCATGTAAGAAAAACGAAAACAGAAAGGGAGAAAGAACAGCACCTTGAGGAACACCAGCTAAAGTAAGTGAGGTAGTGGAGGACTTTCCATTGTAGACGGTGTACTGCTTCCTATCAGAAAAATAGGAATGCAACCACTTATTTGTCCAGCTCAGCCTGTGTTGCAGCAAGCTTACTTAGCAACAGAGTCAAATGCAGATGTGTAATCAAGGAAGGCACAGCGAACGTATTTAGCTCCTTTATCTAAACTAGAGACTATACTATGATGTAGGACAACAGCGGCATCTAACGTACACCTACTATGTTTATAAGCAAACTGGTTGGGGTCGTTGAAAGGCTTTAAAGAGGGTTCAAGATTAAGTAAAATAAGTCTTTCCATAACTTTCAAAAAGGTGAGGTAATAGCAATGGGTCTAAACTTAACATTAGGTCCACTTGTTGATTTAGGCACTGGAACGATCTTGATATTTTTCCATGATTCAGGTATAATACTTTTGGAAAACGATTCGTTGAAAATGTCAGTTAATGGGGAACACAAGATGTCGGCACACTTCTTAAGGATAACAGCAGGAACACCATCAGGACCAAGGGACTGAGTAGGCTTGAGAGATTGAAGACACTTGAGGACATCATTCGTGTTAAAGCATGAGAAGCAGTCATTATTTACACTATTTGAGTTAGGAATCATAACATTTGCTTGGATACATATGAAGGATTCATTAAGCATGTTAACATCTACAGAAATATCATTCATCATTTGCTTACCACCTGTGATTTCCTTTAATAACTTCCACATATTTGATGGGGATTTACATGAAAGAAACTTCTGGTTATAGAGAGCATTCAATCTTTGTAATTCAAGCTTAATCAAAGTGTTCATTCTCTTAACACCAGATTTGTTTTTCATTTTGAACAACCTTTTTTTTCACGGCGGAGCTTTTTGAGTTGAGAAGAGGAGAAGCGATCGAATTTTAAGAAGATTGTCTCTTTTGGACAACAAACATCAAGACAGAAATTAAGATAATGTGTTATGTTGGTAATTGTGTTATCAAGAGCTTGTTCAGTAAATAGTCCCAGTTTGTGTCTTTTAACATGGACCTTAGATTCAGTATGTTGTCATGGGAATAACATCTGTGTTGTGTTTTCTTTCCAAGGTGTGAGAAGACCTTTTGTGCTGCTTTCCATATACTTTGGGCAATATTCTTATGATACAGTGATCTGAATTTAGTAGTGGGGCTCTTTTTCGAGCTTCAAATATTATTCGACAAACTCATGTAATCTATATTACCTAAAATATATTAAAATCTATTTTGCCACAGTCACTGGTATGAATTTCTGAAGATGTCCTGAAAGCGAGGATGAACTCGGAAGGTTTGCTTTTACGGGAAAAATGTTAAAGCTTGACTTCAGTAAGAAAATGAACTATGAAAATTCTCTGCATTACCATTAATTATCATCTTGTCAGTTTTTTATTTTTCTAGCACTTCTTTCTTAGAGAGTGTATATATTATATGTTTCATCATCACTCAGAATACTGTTTTCACCATAGTATTCCTTTAAAATTTGCTGATGTCGAGTGTGGAAAATACTAATCCCGTTTTCCAGTGTTCAAAATACCAAAAACTATTGTTTCGGGTCTTGTGTCTCCCATATACACTGTTTTATCTTATCCAAAGTGCAGGAAAGCACATCAGTCCAGCAAAGTATATGAGTTGTAACATTTTTAAAAAAGGAAAATCTACCATAATGAGGCGTTAGTATAGCGCAAGAATATCTATTATATATGTCTCCTAGACTTCGTGTTTTTTTTGAGCAACCCAGATAGGAATGTCCCTGCTAACCGTAGAAGTCTACAGTATAAACTGATGAAAATTTCAGTTCACTTAATAAACTGACCAAGAAGTGTCTTCCTAAGGGAAGAATATAAGAGGATTTAGGCAACATGAGGTAGTGCCTGAGATTTATAGCATTTACTAGGCCCACACAAGCTAGTTTAATTAGCCATTGATGAAGTCTGAACAAAATTTTTCTTCACAAAATACATCAATTTACGACTCTCACTGTCCCAATAGGGTAGGCTGCAGGCGTACAAAAATATCATTTTATGTTACTGACTATTTACGACGAAACTTTTTGAAGAAAAATGTAATAATTTAAAGTTAATATAAAAATAATAACTCTAAAGGAATAGCTATCTTCTGAGCATACTAAAGATTACAATTAATTTCCCTAGGGGACGAAATCACTATTTGGAAGAAATAAATGCAAATGTATATGTGCATTTAAATCAGGAAATATCTACCACCTATCCGCATATATAATGATGGTAATGTTAATGTGTAGTTTTCGTGAATTATCAGGTAAACAAGGATAGAAAATTGTTCAGTCCTTAGCTTACTGATGCAATTTTTAAGTACCGTTGATAAGGTTTTCATTAAATAACTAAGTTTAATGAAGCTGTACCACCCACAGTATCAAGACTGATAAAGTCACTAATCATTTGTGTAACTACTCCTCATAGTATTAAAATTTTGGATGATATCAGAAACAATAAAAAAACCTATTCGAATTACAGTGCTATCAAACATAGTGAATACCAAAACTGTGAGGTATAACAAGTTAGACTTTCAAGCATGACAGCATTTCTTTTCAAGAAGATCGAAAATACCTTCATCGAAGTGTAATCATATAATTCCGAATATGCTATAAATGACTAAATTAAAAATGTCCAACAACTACTCATTAACTGAGCATTCAGAGTTTAAATGAGAATCTGATGATGAGGTCATTCATCTTTGATACTGTGTTTTCGACCAAATGTTTCCAATTTTTAAGTTTAATAACATTAAAAGCACTTGAATAAAACAACAAGCTAACCATAAGTCAATGTTATATCCTTACTTTCCCTCAATATATATTAATCACTTAAGAAAGTGGAGGTAACGTACGACAAACTACCGATAAACTAATATCAGTAAAAAGTTTGAGCATTGTGGATTAGATCAAATAAAGTATAATTATATATTTCAATAGTTTACACACAATGATAAGTTTTGTTATTGGTAATATTTCGAGCAAAATTACCAATAACAAAACTTATCATTGTGTGTAAACTATTAAAATATAATTATACTTTATTTAATGATAAACTGCTGATCCTAGGAGTTCACAAGACACTAGTAGACTGTCTTAATCTGTCAGGTTGATAAACTTCAGAAGAAGGAATTACGGTGACCAGTGTTGATACATGGTTTCACAAGGTTTTTAATCCGATCTCGTTTGAAATATCCTACTCGATTCTAAGCTGTTTTTTTATAATTGTGCTTCGGTTGACTAATTTTGTCTTGTAGTACTTGTTTAGTATTTAGAAACCTACATTGTCGGTATGGTCCCTCACGGCAATGTTGCGGTAAATTTGAGTTCTGATGTTGTTATTGTTTAATAGAACCGCTGAAATATCGGAGAGTAATCGTCTTTCCTCTGCTTTTGGAACGATTCATGATAACGCGTATCCCAACGAAGTTTTGTTGCCTATACAGTATATGGTATATATCGGTTTCTCGCATTCAGACGATAATCGAATAAATTGGGTCACTAAAATTTTCGCTGGTCAAAAAATGATATTCTCAGAAGCCTATAAGATACCCAAAATAAAACTCGTGTAAAAGTAATTTGATCAAAATGTGAATCAGATATCTCATATGACTTTTCGGGTTCTTGAAATTTTCAAAAAAGACTAAAGACAGTATGTCTAGATACATTGTAATGAGGTGGTATTCCATATAAAAGAACTTTAACCACCCTTACTAGTACATAAATTGTCATTTAATTACACGTGAACCTCGCCAGATACTAGCATGCTAGGCTACTAGCTTACTAGTTTTCTCGCCGGTCCCAAGCCCGGGTAAAGAGGGAGGGTTGGGGAGTGGTGCTAGCAACTCCACCCCTGTAAAACAACCAAATCGCTACAGAAACTTCAACGAATAAATATATTAAAAATTCTAAAAACATAAACAATAGCCTTACTTTTCGCTGGAATCGAGGAAGTGAAATGACGCAGGCTGGTGAAAGCCTTCGGGAAGCCAGTCAGCTGATGTGCCTTCTTTCGATGAAAGCATAAGTAAGGATGGGTACCTGGAATGTTCGTACAATGTACGAAACTGGAAAGGCTGCCCAGATAGCCGCTGAAATGAGAAGGTACAGAATAGAAATGTTGGGAATCTGCGAAAGCAGATGGAACGGAACGGGAAGGTGCCAACTACCTACTGGAGAGACAGTAATCTTTTCCGGCCACCCAGAGGACAACCATCAGCACACCGAGTGAGATAGGTATCACAAATTGACCTGTCAACGCTATGATAATTTCGTTATTATCTCTAACTACTAATAAGTAGTATGATTTCACTTTCAAAAGTATCAAGTAAATGCTTCAGAAATAGACGGTGTACACTTTTTCGACTTCACGTCCAGGCAACGGTAGATACCAATTATAAATATGGTCAACCAAATGTCTACACACATAGACGCCATCAGGATAAATGTCGTTGTTAAAAACTGAAAATCTAAAGCTAATTAAATAATGTCATATCAAGTATGTCAGCAGTTGAAGTTTTTAGTGATGGTCTAATGAATTTAAACCTTTGTGACTGCTAACTTTACTAGGGCTTGAGTAACTTCCTCACACAGTCTAATTGTATTAAAATATGGTGTGGCATAGAAACTTAAAAACTTTGAATACTAAGATAAAAATGTAATCTGACTGTCAGATTATATAAAGCTCTATTCCAAAATGGCCTCTTCGCTGAACTACTTGTGTTTGTGTTTTTTCTAAGGATTTATCTCAAATTTTGTCTATCTCGAGTTCTTAAAATTTTAAACAGTTTGTGAAGATTGAAAGACAGATGAGTCTAGAATTTTCTTCAAAACGATAGATTCGTCAAATAAAATTGATCTTAAGTTAAAGATCTTACAGTATTCAAATAAAATTAGACAGTTGCTGGCAAAGTGACAGAATTAAAAATGAAAATTGGAATTTAAAAGAACTAGATGCCTTAAATTTATCTTGCGTGGTCTGGAAGATGTGATCTATTCCAGCTGGATGTTTCAATTATTCTGATTTCCAATCTGCTTTTCACATCAGCTGATATGAATTTGAAGAAAATAAAGACCGATCAACATTTACAAAAATAACCATGTGCCGTCAATGCACATGGTCCGAGGTTCGATCCCCTGCCGACGCACACATGATATCTTTGGTCGGCCTGCAAAATTTGGGCTACCGATATCCATGCTGAAAATTCCACACTTGTACCAAAAATACAGTGTGGAATCGAGCTGTGAACAAAAATAAAAATAAATAAATAATAAAATAAAAAATCAGACTTAGGGTTAAGAGTAATAAGGAGTGGGTTATTACAATAATGATAGCATTACAATCAGAAAGCAATGACTGAGGTACGTGTCAGAATAAACTATTTCTGGGTTTTTATTATCTTGACTGATCTTCAACCTCTTCATGTACACATAACTAATTGGTTACAAATATATCAAGCAAATACATCACACTTTTCAGACGAACTTCATATTCTGATAACTACCAAAAAATAGACATGGTCAGATTAAAAAAGGATTACAAACCGGGAAAAAAAGCCTTCAACATAATAATGATTAGTTAGCAAATAATGAAATTATTGTGTCATTCACATTTAAAATTTTTCAACTCCAGTGTGAATCCCCAAAACAAAACAAGATAAACAAGATAAATGGTCTTCCAAAGGTGCACAAAGATGATGTCCCTCTGCGACCTGTATTGGATATGCTGAATTCACCGTATCACTCTACCGCTAAATGGCTTGCGGAAATTCTGGAACTAGTTAGATTAAATCTATGTAAACATAGTCTTTCCGACACTTTTGACTTCGTCAGTTGTGTTGATGAAATTATTGTGACTGGTAAGCATATGATTTCGTTAGATATTTGTTCATTGTTCACAAATGTACTACTAGTAGACACTATCTGCTATCTATGCGAGTATATTGATTCAAATAGCATGAACATTGGCTTACCAACTGAATATCTTAAACAACTACTATTGAGATGCACACTGAATGTGCAATTTAGATTTAATGATGTCATCTACAATCAAAGGGATGGAGTCGCCATGAGGTCTCCTTTAGGACCGCTCTTAGCGAACGTTTTCATGGCAAGCTTAGAGAATGGCCCACTAAAGGAAACCATCGAGAGTCTGTTTATGTATAAAAGATATGTTGATGATACCTTCATTGTATGTGATGAAAACTCTTCAACTGCCGAACTTCTTAGAATATTTAATGGTTCTCACCCATCTTTGCTTTTCACGATCGAAGAAGAGTCGGATTCTTCGTTTCACTTCCTTGATGTTAAGCTAGGTAGAAGGGAGAATGGAACGCTGTTAAGGTCGATTTACCGAAAGCCAATATTCATTGGGCAGTACACTAACTTCAACAGTTGCGTACCTTTAGGGAGAAAGAGAAATCTTATTCATTCCTCATGCTCCAGAATTCGTAAAATCTGCTCTGCAGAGACAATCGATAGGGAACTAGATAACCTTCGATCAAATCCCCTTAACAATGGTTATCCCACAAGGTTCATTGAACGTAACATCAAGAAAGCATCCGCCCCGAGACAAGTCACAGTACCAAAGAAAAAACTGTTAATGAGTCTTGCATTCAAAGGTGACACCATTTCAGAATTGATTAAAAATCGTTTATCCGGTTTGGTTAATGAAAGGCGAATGTAGAACTGCAAAGTCGTCTATTTGTGATCACCTGTTAGAGTCCAGTCATTTAGCCCCACGTGATTCATCTCTCAAAGTTATCTACATGGCAAAATCGAATCGATCCAAAAGTTTACATTTTCTTCACTTATGCATAGCCGAAGCTTAAGCTATACATGAACAGAAACCTAAATTATGTGTTCAAAAGCGTTTTGTCAAACCCCTTTCTTTACCTTGGTCATAATAATGTTCTTTCTAGTTTTTATTTTATTGTACCACTTGAATTCTTTCCACTTCACTTCACATCTTCATTCTTATCGTAATCGTACTCCTAATTTTCAAAATTTTTAGACAACACTTCACATTTTTGTTATAAAACAATCTTTCATATTTTTGTAATCTATCCACTTCAACTCTACCCCTTATAACTTTTATCACATATATACGTACATTGACTGAGTAATTATTTAGTGCCACTTAATAACCTTTTTCTGTAATATAAATACGACTGCACAGCTTGAAAATGAAGTCGTTGAAAAGAAATCAATCGAGTCACCTAGTGCCTTTTTGATTATCACCTTAGTGAAATCTAGACAGCCGTCAGATTACTTTAAAACAGTTTTATTGAGACCCTATTAAATCAGACAGATACAAATGAAGTCATGTTAGAAATCAAACTGATGAAGACAAAATCATTTGCTGTCGGATTAAAAGATGGATTCGTAAGCAGTTAACTTAGCTGACTGAATACGATATGTTGCCAGGTAACTTTAGCACAATGGATTCTGAGCAGAGTGGAATTCAGACACAGTTTCTCTAATCTTCTCTTTCTCTTTACTTCGGCTATCTCCTACGGGAGGATGAGCCGGCTTCATGAACGTCTCGAATCATCGCTGCCCAGGCGCGGCAATTTGTAAGAGAGTTTCTCTAATGTACTTGAATAGCTTAATATTATGTTAGACACTATCGGATTTATTAATCTGCCATTGTTATTTAAATGTAAATTAAATGTATGGTCATTTGGAATATGAGACCGAATGATTGAATGACGAGTTCGTGTTTTATAATCAAAAGAAATTCAAGTTACGAAGACAGGGTTATAACACAGAGGAGAGAAAAGGAATTGAAATACAACGAAGAAATACGATACAAGTATTATCGTTTCAAAATATGACAAATAATAACGACGAGATGATATGGTATGAATTAACACTTCGGCACTTATGGCTTGGTATAGTCACTTTTCGCCAGAGTAATTTACATAGCATCCCTACTGTGCAGTAAAGTGCTATGCAAAATGCTGGTTACATTGACTCATTGAAGTGTTTATCACAAATTTTAATGCGAAACATTTGGAAGTTAGATTTCAGTCATTTTTCCAATGCTGCTGTTAAACTTCTTTCTGATTCTTCAAGGTTAGCTCTGTGACAAACTGATGTCATTTTTAAGTCGACTGAAAACAAAGATAGGTCAAATGACTGTTTTATCCTATTCCGGAACTTTTGATTAATTGTAGATCCATGAGAAGTTGAAGTCAGAACCTTCAGGTGACAAAGTGAGCCTATCACCAACAAATTGCCAGGTGTCTAACCAATAGTTCATGATTTCCGACTTGGTTTTTAGGGGTTCTTTGACAGATTTCTTCTGTGATAAAATCTAACTTGAAGCCAATTTAATTTCCACGATACCAATATCTAATTTCCCTTAAACGATAACCAACTACTTACAGTTCAGAAATTTCTGTACTGCAGCTCCAGAAAAAATATTTTCTTTAATGGAGTAAAAATCGATCATTTCATCTGTTCTGATTATTAATCAGTGTTAATGTTCTGAGCACGAATTTTTTTCAAAATAAAGTTGGCAAGAATAACGGGGTAATTAAATAGTTGAATAAATTGTGCCACGCCATCCAAATCACAGAAAAAGCCATGTGATTGTTTAGTCATAAGAATAAGGGCATTCATTATGTACTTGACTTAAGAAAACCATCATTAGTTTCCATACCCTTTTTTAATATAATACCTACAAACTCACTTTACTTATGCACTTTTATCCATATGTTTAAGATTTTAAATAAGCTCACGTGTAGATAAACAAGCATACAATAAATACAACTATTACACTTTCTTTATTCAAGGTACAACAAACTTATAGTGTGTAAATAATGCACAAGTACTTTCAGGTTGTTAGTGTCTGATGATTACTAATTATATAATGATCGTCCGATGATTCTTATCAATCCAAAATCACCTGAATATTATTCACGCAAGGATATCATAATATCAGACATTAAAATGTGCCTTTTGTGATAGATGTCTTTTACTAAAAGAGCAACTTATTTTCTAACTGGTGACTTATTTGACCGGACCAACCAGTTTTCTGTAGTATGTGTTGTGTTATTATTTTAAAACACTGATAATAATAGGAATCAGAATTTCTTAGTTCTCTTTATCACATAATATTAGGGTCACTATTATGTTTGCGTCACTATCATACCATACAGCGAATATATAAAAAACAATCATATGACGGAACTTCAAGCAGTCTAAAATTATTCCGTAAGTGGAATGTATAACACCAAAAAATGTAGTTTTATATATTATGCAAAAGAAAAGAAATCAGCATGAATTTTCGATATATCAAAAGAATATGAATATTGACGTGAAGATTCATTGTCCTTAATATAACTGTGGAACAAAAGTTATCCTCGTAGCGCTGAAATATAAATAACACTAATTCCTCCTGTGATACACTGAATAAAAACCCAATAGCCATTTTTATTCCTCTCTGTGAATTCTTGATGTAGATTTCATTGGGTCAGTTTATGCTAATAGGAGGAAACCACAATATTCAATAAAGATGGAACGTTCCATGTTCTCACCTTTGAAAACTTATTCTTAAACTTGTTTAATTTACGTAAAAGCGCAGCTCGCAAATGGATGATAAGTAGTTGATTGATAATGAACTTTAAAAGAAAACTTGGTAACAGAAGAACTCAAAACAGAGGAGTTTCCGTTGCTAACTTGAATTTTAGTGAACAAATAGCGCGTATTATGGAATTGTTATTAATTTTATTGTGTCATCGAGGGTTTCACCTGGCTGTGATACGTAACTGTCTTTTCAAAATGATTAGCTTAGCTGTCCAATCCAGCAGTAGTTTAACATTGTTTAAACAATTTGTGAAAAAAAGAACATCCACTACACTAAGTGGTTTTGATATTCCAAATAATGTTGACTGTATTTTGGTCCAAAATGAATAAGTTTTCACAACAATATGTGATTTAGTATAGCCTAAATACCCCACCCCCAGTTTGGATTAGTGCTACTTGGACACAAGTAAATACAAAGCATTCCCGATGCAATAGGCCGCATATAGAAGCATCAAATCATGAAAATGCAATTTTTCATGAAAATCATGAAAATGCAATGTTTCACTCTGAAGCCTGAAGCCAAGATATAACTGCGAAACAAGACTTACTGTCACTGACTAGCAAGAAATCTGAAGCCGTCCAAATAAATGCCTCATAAAAATTTAACCAATCCATAATTTAATATCAGATATCCAAATAATGTATTAATTATATCATTACGTTAACCTGGCAGCGCTAGAATACGCCTCGTCATTAAAGTATCTTATAATCTCTCTATATATGAAATGTTCTCATTAATTAGAGGATCTTAGAAACTTAATTTCGATTATTCACCCATTATGTTGGTATCATAAGGACATTCTTTCATACACAGTTTATAAACTTCTCCTGATAATTAATCATTGGGGTAGAAATTTCCGTAAGCTATGGCAAGTATGATTTCCCTACCTGAAGGACACAGTAAAGACTATTCTAATGTTTTTTCAACAAATGTGGCTGACGTAAATATCAAATGAAGACAATCTTTTTCGCGTATTGCAATTTGGTTACTACAGTAACTCAGTAATAATTCAGTATACTAACTTCTTAGTTGTCAAAATCTCCAGATTTAAATCTCTATTTATTCAATGCGAAGACATTAGGGATAGATAAACCACTGAGTAACATTCCTATATATCGAGTGCGATATGACATCATATCAGATGATGGTAACAAAGTTGACTTTTTAAATGATTCATGCCAATTATTCTGTAAAAATTCCGCGAATAAAATTGTGTAAATGGCTTACTAAAATTGGTCGTTGAAAAGGGAAAATCTTTTAACGTCATGCCACACAGATGTTACTTATCTAGTAAACAATTTATGTGGTTACTTAAAATTATGCTTCGACTGCATCGTTTTCACAAAAACGTAGCAAAATCTAAGAGAAAATGGAGATGGGTTAGGCATACGGTGAGGAGACCATCGAATGACTTTGCGAGACAGGCTCTTGAGTGGAACGCAAACACGAAACAATAAGTGGGTCTTCCAAAGGCGACTTAGAGAAGATCGTGCGAGGAGGAGATGAGAGATTGTGGGCAATCTTGGGGCCAGCTGAAGAGGATAGCAGAAAATAGAAGGAAGTGGAGATATATTGTTGAAGTCCTATGTTCCACTCGGAACCCAAAGGAACAATAATAATAGTAAGATACGTAAGATACAATGAACCGAAAAGAAGACAAACCTACTTTGAAAGGGTGGTTTGGTGTAAAGTAATGACGACTGCAGTTGAACAAAAACGCCTATCTCGAAGACCTCAGGATTATCATTGTTGCACTCTCTTGAATGAATAAGAAAGTTCAGCTAGGTCTACATTTCATTTCAAATATTACTACCGATCATATGAAGAGACGAGAAATATTGGAATCATACAAACGAAGTTGGAAAGTTGTGTAACTTAATATGACTGTGAGCGATAAACTGTGCTCGAAAAGCCATCAGTAAATATTACTGTATAACACTGAGACTTTACCAAAATAAATTTTACCCACAATGGAATTATATCCTATCGCAGTGCACAAGTTCTATTCTTACAATAGTGGGTTTGTTTCAAACAATACTGTTGATACAGTATGTAAATCTCAGCATGTGTTATAGTATTGGATCTAATGAGCTTCTGACATAGCATGGTGGGGAGAAAACAAAAAATAACAATTACAGAGCTTATATGATGCTTACACATAGGAGAAAATTTAAAAAATGACAGGATGATAAATATAAGAATAATAACAGTAAAACTTGATGTTATAAGGTTTGAGAAAATTGTTTGTATACTAATGGTAAGAAGTTTAGTTAGTTCGTGCCTCACACCACTTTCACCACATAGAATACGTGCCGCCAAATATGGTATAATGGGATTGTTATACTTAGAAGTGCGTGCATAAAGTCTTCTGAAATGACTTGTTGTTTTACCTTGGGAGACATAAGGCGAAAGCGGGTAAAATGGATACTCACAGTCTGACAAAATCCCCTTCGCAAATTTGTTGCATGAAATCAAGTGCCTGTCAATCACGATGTCAACGATATGATCCAGTCAGATACCATTCACCCTACCGACAGAGTTTTAAAAAATATGACATAGTCTTTTTTAAGCAACCCAGAAAAGAATAAAAGTGAACAATAAAGAAGAAAAAGTAAGATGCTAGAGTTGACAAACTGTAAGAGGAGGGGCTGAGTTATGCCGAGTGCCATAACTTCTTAGTATAAAATGTCAGACGGAGTATTTTATTTTAGAAATTGCTGAGACTTGAGAAGGCCAGGATAGATCAGAAGAAAGAATTAGTCCTAGATATTTCTATATCAGTATCATCAATTTTACAACAGTCATGGGAATTAACAGCTTCATTTAATTTTCTTTCACATCGGAAACTGAAATTAACAGTCTGACATTTGGAAGGAGTCACTTTAAGACCATTAGATGAAGACCATTTGCTGACTACTGATACAAAGCTGTTCATCTTAGTAAGGTCTAGTTGGGAGTTAACAGACACTGGAATAGTTAGATCGTCTGCATACTTAACAAACATCATTTTATCAGTGTGAGGCAAGTCATGCAAGAAGAAAGAAAACAGAAAAGGAGAAAGGACAGCGCCTTGAGAGACACCAGCCTCAGTGAACAATGAAGTGGACGACTACCCCTGACATACAGTGTACTGCTTTCTTTCTGAGAAATAAGAATACAGCCATTTGACAACCCCACACTCCGTTTCAGCAAGTTTGTTTAACAAAATATCCTGAGGTACTGAGTCGAAAGCGGATGTGCAATCTAGGGAGGTGCAGCGAACAAATTTAGCCCCCTTGTCTAAGCTGGAGACGATGTTATGATGCAAGACTGCATCTGCATCTAAAGTAATTCTACTACTTTCACGTATTAGTTTTTGTAAGGATTTTGTTTGAGTGACTGGAGGTGGGTGCGTGCTATGAAGAGTCCCAAACTAGGACGAAACAGCTGCCCAGTACTCCCAGGTTTTCTAACTGATGTCAGCTCGTTATGAAACCCTCCAAATAATTCCACTATGTTTGCAGGCAAATTGTTTGGAATCCTTAAAGGCTTTAAGCGAAGGTTCAAGATTAAGTAAAAGTAACTTTTCCATAGTTTTCAAAAAAGGAAAGGTTATAGTAATAGGTATAAATTCGAAACATGTTCCCATAGATGACTTAGGTTTATTATAAATTGGATAGTTGAAAACATTCTAAATAATCACGAGAGTAAATAATACGATTCAAACGCAAATGAATGATGAAAATAAAATAAAGCCGAGGAATTAGATGCAATATATGGTGGAAAATTTTGATAACCAAGGTTAAAGCAGGCCACCAACAGGTTCGCGATCCATTTTGAATACATTTCCATAACGAAATTTCTATCCAATGCTTCACTTATGCCATTCTCAAGTCTGATTTATCTATAAACATCCCGATTTACAAACTTGGTCTCATTTAAAATAACGACTGGTGTAATATAAATAAATACTTTCTTTAAGTTGTTCGTAAACTAGGTGAAACGAGACCAACTCAAATTACTTTCGTACCTTGTCTCTCTTTAATCCGGCGTGCCACTGAAGACATGTGACTAACAAATGCTGGAACTAAGCCATTTAATTACTAAGCAAATATCATGAGTAACTGGATTCTGACTCCCCGGCTGAAAGATAACATGCTGGCCTCGTAACATGACAGAGACACTGGTAGGCGTTGCTGAGGAGGCTTGGAGTAGAACAACTCCAGAAGAGGTGTCTCAGAACAAATCCAAGAGTATTTACAGGATTATAATCCATATCTAGTCTTCAAACGCTTTAGAAAATGCTTCAATCAAAGCAAACAAAATTTAAACTTAAAAATCCTCTGACTTAGACCATAAAACGTTCAAAATCATCATTGTTTTAATTTCCTATCAAAATATTTTGAAGGTATAACCATCCAACCTGCCAATCATGACCGAATTACAAATTACCTGAAATAATCAATGAAGTAAGAGCGACTTTAAAACAACAATTATTATTGTTGTTTATTATCTTATTCAATAATCGAAAAAATGTATTGAAAGGTATAAATTATCATTACGACAAGTACTCAGATTTAGATGGTAGAATCAGTATATTGCTTGCTGGCACAAACAATAACGGAAAACCATAGTTAAACGTGATCAATAAGAGAAAAAAGTATGCTCTGTTACAGTACAAACAAAGCAAAACGACAATACAATTAAATTTCATCTATATTTCTCTCTCTTGATTATTTTGTGATTTTTTACAGATAAAAATCACCGCGCACACATTGAAACGTATATAAAAATACCAAAACATACACACACGTACGTAGACATTCAAGCTATGCCCGCCCACACAGTAATCAGACGCATAGTCATACCTTGTGTTCTTCATTAGATAATGAAAAAAGATAACACTAATTACGCAAATACTGTAGACAATAAAAATACTGTAAACAGAAACAGCACATCTCTGTCAATGTGAATAGAGAATGATTATTTAGGGTAGATTTAATTAAAAACCAGAAAAAGGTTAGTGCACAACGACTAGAATCGAGAGATAAGAAAAAACTGTGATTTTTCCCTTTTCAACTGAAAGTAGCCTTTTTCACAGTTCGCATGTACATTTTGGGGCGAAATTCCATCGGAAATGATGCATTCACTAAGGATTGTGCACTCGTTCTCATAAATTCACTCGAGAAGTAAGTCTATTGGACTGAAAATTTGATACTTTCTGGTAATAAAGTTTTACAAATGTCACAAAGCAAGATATGTGCATCTGTATAATTTTACCTGATGAATATATATATATATATATATATATTCAAATCAAAATATGTAATGCAGAAATAGGTGAATCCTCATGATGAGAAGAAGTGAGAGGAAGAGATTCGTTTTCACAAGAATAAAGCCAGGACAGAGAGTTTGTGGTATAACAGTATAACATAGTTGTAATAAAAAAGCAACATGGATAAATGAATATGATAATAATATTTAATCCTATTATTATTACTACTATTATGATCATCAAAGTTGCTTATAAAATCAATAAAAAAAGAAAATGAGAAGTTCCAAAATTCAAAACAAAAATGTCAGAAAATAAATAAATCGAAAAATTTAGGCACAAGCACATATATGCTTACTGTATAAGTAATTAAAAGTTGTCTTGTTTGACAGCCTTTTAGATTACATTGTGTAGATGAAATAATACATCAGTGAATTGTCGTAAGAGACTGACTGGCGTCTAGGTAGCCCATACGGAAGCAGGGCATTTATCAATTTTCACACAATAAATATTAAACAATATGGCACCAATGGTGAAACACATATAGACGACAATGCTGATCCAGAAGCAAACTTTCTCCCACTTTTCAATTTTTAAATTACGCAAAACAACTATACCTAGAAGAAGACCTATAGATAAGAAAAAGACCAAAACAAACTCATATTCACGAGAAAGGCTAAATACGTATCGTAATTAATTTACGTTAAAATACTTAAGACATTTAGTAAAAGCAAAATTTCCGGTCAACTACTATGCATTCTCCCTCGTAGCCAGAGAATAGAAGCCCAGTGGGTTGACAAAAAAGAGGACCCCAAAACAAAGGTTTAAAACATACTATTTTAAAAAAATAAAGACAACAGTCTTATTATGCAACTAACAATATTAACGACGCGCTTTTTGATCACTGCGTTACTTTTTGCTGTAATATATAAAACTCTCATTTCTTTGTTACTGCTTACCACGAAGTTCTGAAAATTATGGCATTCCGTTAACTTTCGAACGCTTAAACTCTGGATATACTATCATTGACTACTAATACCTATACCAAAGTTTTTGGACATTTGTGTCTTTTACCAATAACTCATATCTATAATTGTATATATTCTTGGATTTATATGTTCAAGTTGGCCCAAATCAGTGAGTCTAAGGTTTTGGTATCATTTTAGGTAACTGTACTGAACTATATTGCATGTTGTTTTATTGTATCGTTGTTGTCGCTTTTTGCCTGTTTTGCTCTGAATTGCTTTCCTTTTGCTGGTGTTGTTCTCATTGTTTTATCCCGTGTTATCTGAATTTAAGGGGAGCAGCCCGAAAGATCGCTTCTCTCTAAACTTTATCTTAATGTAACCATTTCCTTCTCAGGCGTGAGGCTAGCAACCCAACCCCACCCTGTAAACAAAATTGCTACAGAAACTTCAGCACGATGAATCTCTTTGCACCAAAAGAAAAAGTCTGTGTGGGGACATGGAACGTCCGAACTATATACGAGACTGGCAAAACTGCCCAAATCGCCAACGAGATGAAAAGATACGGAATCCAAGTACTGGGAATATGTGAAAGCAGATGGAATGGGAGTGGACTCACCAAATTATCAACGGGTAAGTCAGTGATCTACTCCAGTTACCCAGAAGATATTCACACGCATACCGAGGGCGTGGCTATCATGATGTCACCAACGGCAACAAAAGCCCTGATGCAATGAGAGGCGATCTCGTCCAGGATAATGACCGCCAGATTTAACTCCAAACGAAGGAAAGTGTCAATCATACAATGTTATGCACCCATAAACAACGCAGACCTCGAAAAGAAAGGAGAATTCTACAGACAACTACAGGCAACAATGGACAATACTCCAGCTGGCGACATTAAAACACTAATGGGAGACATGAACGCCAAACTGGGACTCGACAACACAGGAAGGGAACTCATCATGGGTAGAGAAGCTCTCGGAGAAATGAATGAAAACGGAGAACTCTTCGCCGACTTCTGCGCCTTCAACGAACTAGTGATTGGTGGCAGTGTATACAAGCACAAAGATATCCACAAGGCTACATGGGTGTCACCAGATGGGAGAGCCGTAAACCACATTGACTTCATCTCAATCTCAAGGAAGTGGAGACACAGCCTACTGGACACAAAAGTAAGAAGAGGAGCAGACGTTGGCTCAGACCACTATCTCGTACAAGGGACAATCCAAATCAAATTAAAAGCTTTCAGGGAAACAGGAGCTGCAGATAGACCACAAGCCAAGTTCAGCACTCAGAAGCTGAAGGACCAGGCTACAAAGGACATCTTCATTGCAAACATAAGGGAAAAAGCCGAGACACAAATCAACACCAGCGAAAAGGTCAGCGTCGAAAAGCACTGGAACAACTTGAAAACGGTGTGGAGTCAAACCTGCATGGAAGTTCTAGGCAGAAAGAAGAGGCAGGACAAACAGTGGCTCACTACGGACACTTGAAAACTAATAGAAGAGAGAAGGACAGTGAAACAAAAGATTATCCAGTGCACTGACGAGCAACAAAAACAGGAGTTGAATGCAAGCTACAATACACTGAACAAAAGAGTAAAGAAGAGTGCCAGGGAAGACAAAAGAAAGTATTATGAAACCATGGCAAGTGAAGCAGAACAAGCTGCAGGCAAAGGAGACCTCGCCACACTGGAGACCACTACTGGAGAAGGTGTGGAAAGAGGGCAAAGTACCCGAGGATTGGAAGAACGGATACTTATTCAAACTACCAAAGAAAGGAGACTTAAGTCAATGTAAAAACTGGCGTGGAATTATGCTTCTGTCCATTCCAAGCAAAATACTAAGCCCCATCATCCTGGTGAGAATCAAACAAGCCCTAGATGAAAAACTTCGACCGGAACAGGCCGGATTCAGGAGAAACAAATCATATATTGATCAAATCGCCACTCTACGGGTCATTATTGAACAAAGCTTAGAATGGCAGTCACCTCTCTATCTCAACTTCATCGACTTTGAAAAGGCAGCGTCGATCGAGAGGTCATCTGGCAACTACTTCGCTACTATGGGGCACCATCGACAATTATACATCTCATCCAACAGTTATACGACAATGCTGCATGCCAAGTAATCCACAACGGGAAACTTACGGAAGCCTTCGAAGTAAAGACGGGAGTGCGACAAGGCTGTCTACTATCACCAATGATCTTCCTGATTGCAGTTGATTGGATAATGCGACAGACAACGGCAACCAACGAGGGAACAGGCATAAAATGGACTGACACAAAAGACTTGGAGGATATGGACTTCGCCCATGATTTCCCACAAACTGGAAGATATGCAAGTGAAAAGCAACAAGTTGGCAGAAGAAACATCAAAGATAGGACTTCAAGTGAACATAGATAAAACAGAGGTGATGAAGATTCCTGGCCAACAACAACAACAACAGACAACAATCAGCATAAATTGGAGGAACCTAAGAGAAACAACCTCCTTCACCTACCTGGGAAGCATCGAATCAACTACAGGCGGAACTGACGAGGACATCAAAGCCAGAATCGGAAAAGCAAGACAAGCTTTCATTACTCTCAAATCTGTGTGGAGGTCAACAGCACTCAGCATCAAAAATAAGATTCGGATTTTCAACTCCAATGTAAAGTCAGTGCTACTATACGGATCAGAGACTTGGCGAGTCATAAAGAGCATCTCAAACAAACTTCAGACCTTCATTAACAGCTGTCTCCGCTCAATACTCAAGATCAGATGGCCAGAAAAGATTAGCAACAGGGATCACTGAGAGCGAACCAACCCAGCAGGAACCGATTGTGGAACAAATAGGCAGGAAGAAATGGAGATGGCTTGGCCATACTCTGAGGAAACCATCAAGTGACATCACTAGACAAGCCCTCGAGTGGAACCCGAAAGGGAGGTGGCGAGTTGGTCGTCCAAGGGTGGCTTGGAGGAGGTCTTGTGAGGAGGAGATGAAAGCATATGGATAGACCTGGAGCGGGATGAAAAAGTTGTCAGAAAACAGAAGGCAATGGAGGTGCTCAGCTGAAGCCCTATGTTCCTCTAGGAGCTAAAGGATACAATAATAATAATAACAACATTAACTACCCTGATAACTACGACACAGCATCTAGATTAATTACAGCTTTCCAACTGTACGGATAAATTAAAGGATGAATTTCATCCAAATCTGTCTAACGCGTTGCTGAAAGCAGACCGTTCATCTTAGCAAGAGATTATAATGCTTAAGTAAGAAAGTTGCGCCAGTTCGTAAAGTACACTGGAGATTCCCTATGAAGACACATATTCATGAACCAACTGGGATGACTGTCTTTTACAATTCTGTTTATATAACCAGATACTTCTGAATGACACTGATCTATAACATAAGAAAGACATCGTTTCACCTAGTGACTGCTGACACTGACCAAATGATGTAAAAATTTTTTGATTGCAACTTGTTTCCACGCCGTATTTTTGGTACAAGTATGGAATTTTCAACATGTGATATCGGTAGCCCAAATTTTGCAGGCCGACCATAGATATAAGGTGTGCGTCGGCAGGCGATCGAACCTCCAACCATGGCGAGAGTCCTAACCACTGTATCACCAACGAACAGACTGAATACAAACTGTGTCAGTTTTTGTAGTTATTGTCACTAATATCTTCTGTGAATATTTTTCTACACGCTACATTTTTTAGTATATGACCACCATCTCGACTTCCAGATACATTTTGAAGCTTCTTATGTAACCACCTATATTTTCAACCTTTATAACATTTTATACCCATTTTTTCGACTTTAATTTAAATCTAACTATTTAAAGGTGCTAATATGTAGATAACTTACACGTATTTTGTAGGTAGAAACGAGAAAGTGAACAAAGAAAAAACTCGCTTGTAAGTAAAATTTTCTGCATCAGCCAACTTGAACCCTTTTGTTGGGGGTGGGAGTTATGAAAAGATTATTGGTTTTCGACAAAAGGTGTCTAAGTTCAATTTCTCTCCAAAGATGGCATAATACAGTTGGCGATTTTGAATTTGGGAAAGGACCAAAGATCAAACGATGAAGTCATGACGCTTTATCGAAAATGCATTAACGTATGTCTAACAACCGCCTTTCTCGACGAACGATGTCAACTGAAATAGAACTAAGTTAGGAAATACTTAGGGGTCGGCAGACCGAATGCCTCCAATCTGTTTAATTCTTGACTATTAGTCTGAACTATGTAGGAAGGTGTACACTGTCAGGTTAGGGTCCTCAAAATGTTAAGAATCAATGGTTGAGCACCATATGTCATGTGGCATACTCCTTGTGATCTTTGAGATACACAAGACCTACACTATTCTTCATCCAATTATTCATTCTATCACAAATTTTCATCTATTGTGTTACTGTAACAGTAGATAACAACAAAATACAACTGCTTTTTCTGCAAGTCTGTCTGTCAGTTTTCAACATAGGAAACAGACAAGGAGAAGGCGAGATTCATTTCTCGATGCAAAAAGCAGTCTCGCTAGAAACCACAATTATTTATACATAGTTATTTTACATAACCAACAAGTTACTATTTTAAGATGTGAAGGCTAAGTTTTAGCTGGTCAGCATGTATCAGTAAAAATCCATTGATCTGACCTTTAATCTACGAATTTAGGTTCAAATATCTGGTTTGTAGGTTACGTGAACAATGAGGCACAATATGTCTTCTGTCCTAACATGTAGTTTCATTGCATATCTTTCCTCTATCTTTGTGAATGCTTTAAAGATGTGTAGCCATTCGAACTGTTGAACTTGTATGCACAATTCTTCGTTGATAATTTTTTGATTACAGCTTGATTCCACACCGTATTTTTGGTACATATATGGAATTTTCAGCATGTGATATCGGTAGCCCAAATTTTTCAGGCCGACCATAGATATCAGGTGCGCGTCGGCAGGCAATC
Source organism: Trichobilharzia regenti (assembly GCA_944472135.2). Lineage (NCBI taxonomy): Eukaryota > Metazoa > Platyhelminthes > Trematoda > Strigeidida > Schistosomatidae > Trichobilharzia > Trichobilharzia regenti. The sequence continues at coordinate 103,648,745 of OX235262.1, forward strand.
GAACGTCGGACCATGTGCATGGTCGGCAAGAGTCCTGACCACTGTGCCACCGACGCATAGTTTATTGGGATCAAAATACATGAATAATTTCTTGTGTTACATTCAATTTAAAATATATTGCAAATAAATTATCGAACAACGGTGTAAATGCGAAAGTATACGTTTAAGACAACAACTAAGACAACTACTTTTTAAGATACGCACTAACCTTATGTTGTGAATATTAATTATATGAACCACTGGTTTTCAACTCACTGAATTCTTTGTCAACATGTCTAACAAACCAGTGCTCTATAATGAATTTCAGGGTGTATATTGCTGAGAAGGGAGTTAGACTGCATTCAGCCTACTGACACAACTTATAGTGCCAGTGGCATACCTGAATATCTATTATGGACTCATCACACCGCTGTTTCACCACACAACAGTTAAACACGGACACTGAAAGTTGGAGAAAGAAGAATTTAAATATCTGACCACCGTCACCTTCGTAACATCCCTTATGAGAGTGTAGATGATCATGAAAAGTATTGAGAATATGTGTTGAAATGCCCAGCTATTAAGTGAGGAAATCCAAATTCCTAGATAATTCTTAGTAGTAAATCAGTTACGACATCCCAATCGAATACATTTCATTGTAATTCAATCCTGATTTAGATGATACCTCGCAATGAGAAAAAAGTTGGTTCACTTTCTGTAGTACACACCAGTCAATAACTAAAATCGTATTCCAGAATTATAATTTAAATCACATGCATATTACAGACTGAAGATGTCATTCAGCTGCCAAAAGTGAGGTGAAGCGGAACTGAAACTGGTAGATAAACAGCGGAACGTCAAATAACAACACTAGCACCTCCGCTTTAAATACAATTGATATTTCGAATAACACCCTATTACCATATCATCATTCTGGTGGTGAATCCACCCCTTTCCCAAACCAATATATTAAACATTTAAACAAAAAAATATTATCATTCGCAGCAGTTGTCTAATCAGTTTTCCTTTTCAGTAAAAAGCAATTAATCCTTGAATTCCTAAGATTATGAATCGAGAAAGAAATTTGTCCGAAAAAATGCTTATTAGGTGAAGACTTTAGTTATATAACGTAATCATTTTAAAATATGAAGTGATCATAAGTAAGTTCCTGAAAATAAACTGATAGCATCACGGTCAAGTGCCAACGAAATTCGTGCAGAATCACTAGTTAATGGTTCATAACAGTCTAAAAAACTAAACGGAAGACGGAAAACATATCACTCACAATAAAAAGGAACAACAGATGAAAGAAAAAACATCTCTTGACTAACCTGCAACAAAACCTCCTAAATGAGCCGAAAATCCAACGCGCGTTTGCTGATTCGGATTTGTAAATCGGGCATAAATAGCTAATCCTGTATCACCACCACCTTATATATGGGTACAAAGCAATAAGAAAGTTTTATGTCATGAAACAAAATGTATGCAAAATTCAGTCACTAGAACACATACTTTAAAAGAAACATAACCTTTATTAAAACCTCAACGATAACTACTTCTATTCATCCGCTTGCTGAACGCCAGTCCTAGTCTTGCGAAACATAAGGTATTTGCAATAAAGTCTAAACTTGTTATAACAATCAGCATAAGTGGGAAGAACCTGAAAGAAACAACCTCCTTCACCTACCTGGGAAGCATCGAATCAACTACAGGCGGAACTGACGAGGACATCAAAGCCAGAATCGGAAAAGCAAGACAAGCTTTCATTACTCTCAAATCTGTGTGGAGGTCAACAGCACTCAGCATCAAAAATAAGATTCGGATTTTCAACTCCAATGTAAAGTCAGTGCTACTATACGGATCAGAGACTTGGCGAGTTATAAAGAGCATCTCAAACAAACTTCAAACCTTCATTAACAGCTGTCTCCGCTCAATACTCAAGATCAGATGGCCAGAAAAGATTAGCAACAGGGATCACTGAGAGCGAACCAACCCAGCAGGAACCGATTGTGGAACAAATAGGCAGGAAGAAATGGAGATGGCTTGGCCATACTCTGAGGAAACCATCAAGTGACATCACTAGACAAGCCCTCGAGTGGAACCCGAAAGGGAGGTGGCGAGTTGGTCGTCCAAGGGTGACTTGGAGGAGGTCTTGTGAGGAGGAGATGAAAGCATGTGGACAGACCTGGAGCAGGGTGAAAAAGTTGTCAGAAAACCGAAGGCAATGGAGGTGCTCAGCTGAAGCCCTATGTTCCTCTAGGAACTAAAGGATACAATAATAATAATTATTATAATTATCGAATGTTATCGACAGTATTTTAAAATGTATGCACAAAGTACGCTTCTTGTGGAATGCAAACAGATCGTCGAAAACCACAACTACGTACTATGGATAAACAGCACACTGCTAAAATAAAGCAACTGAGTAAGACGTAAATGAAAATTCTAACACAGACATCTGCAAAGAAACATCTATATATATATATATAGTCTTTGTGCAGAAAATATAAGATATAGCCCGTATCATATGAATATTTCGGGGGGCAACACAGACACGTTAGTAGTCATAATACATTTGCGATCGTGATAACCAGGACATCATGTAACAGGTACCAGTGGTCATTATTTTGATGGCCGGAAATAATAATACAAATATTCCATAAAAAATATGCATAAGTAGTTCGGAAAGACAAGCAAACACCACCCTGAAATGTTAATTTTAACTTCAACAGACGTGCATACTCTTAGACTGAGAGATGTAATCAGTATAATATTCAAATGGATATTATACAAAGGATGTAAACCACTATTTTACCAATGATATTGTATGTCCTTTTGTTAACTTGTGGCTAATTAGTTTCTGTTCCCGTGTGCTCTTTCCCAATTTGATCATTTAAAGCCTATTAAACCTAATTCGACCTTAACAACGAGACAATTATCCAAGTCCCTCTGTAAATGAGGAAAATAAGCGATTAAAAATGAGGTGAAAACGTGGATTGCTACTATATTCGGGTTACAAAAGCACTAATAATTCATAGAAAATCAATATAGAAATACAGTCAATGAATTTCGACCTCAGTTTTCAATTCTTTTTTCACCACGTTTCACCACGTAGCATATGCATGATGATTACTCAATTAAATTATAACTGTTTGAACAGCCTATATAGTAACAGCAATAGTAGTAGTAGTGTAGTAGTAGTAGTAGTATGAATGAAACCCCACATATATTTATTTCAGGTAAATAAATATCACCTGAATGAAATGAAACACGCTTAAAAAATCAGTAATCTCTGAATTGTGCCAGTATAATCGAATAATAACTGATAATTATTTGGGGTTATTTACTTTATTGCCGCTTCCTGAACAACATGGTACATCCAAAAGACTGTTTTATCAAATACATATGGTTTTTCAGTCACATTTCATAAATGCAATTAATTACAATTTAAAAACTACAGTAAATTTATTATTTGGTTGTTTATAAACGAGTCAAACTTCATACAACAGAAGTTATATACAAGTCCAAACGAGAAATAACAGTCAACTTATGTTTCGCAACCTCATGAGACCTTTTCGGTTAATAAATGTCAGGAAATTGAAGTGTAACGCAGCAACTTGGTACATGTTGATGCAGCTTACAAGAAATTATAATTAGCAATCAAAAGCTTAATTGTTTCAGACATGGTTTGAAGCTATTACCTTCTCGTTTAAAGCTGAGTTTGTAGACCAATAATCTGCACCTCAATATATCTTAAGAAAATGAACTTATCACACCTACATTATACAAAACTACTAGTTATGTATTTTTAAGTTTTTGTTCCAGGATGATAATTGAACCCTAAATGATCAGTCATTACAAATATGACTGTTTAGAAGGTCAGTGACATAACATGTGTTTTACTGATTTATTCCATAAATTCTGGATATCAAACGGAATGAACACCTAGACACTAAAGAATTACATACACAGTCAGTTATAATGATACATGTATATTTATACATTTTCTCACAATTTGAGCTCTTAATTTCCCCACACCCTGACCTTATGCATCATTACCACTTTGAATGATCTAATCAGAATTTAAGCTGACATGAAAAGGACTAATACATTATGTAACAGTTCACTAGAAAAATACATTCAAAAAATATACTGTTAAACCATACGCAATTAATTATTAAGCAGGTACTCAAAGAAATAAGAAGCATATTTACATACATTTACCCAAACCATAAATTCACACCTATTCAAAAGTGTGTAACATCCTGAAGGCGTTCGTAAACATTAGTTAAGCTTATGCAACGATGGGTTGACCACATCCATGTATGTGTGGTGGCTAATGGACCTCATTAATTAACTACAGTAATTTAAATTGGTGTCATAGTGCTACTTAGACTTATATTATGTTGTATATATGTAAACTGAATGGATTGTCAATTTCCTCAGTAGTGTAACATGTTTACTGCAGTTATACACTAAAAATTTAGTTACATTTACTGATGCTTACAACCTCATGCAACACAACTTTTTATAAATTTAGCTTACAAAAACTGTGCAACTGAATTACTTCAACAAATGAATATGTTTTCCTTTGGAAAGTATTTAAAAACAGCGAAGTCAAATGAACTTTATTGAATTTTATCCTTTCAATACCATATCACTCAGATGTTATTAACTGTTGATGGAATAATCTAAGATAATCTTTGTTGGGTAGACAGAATATCACTCCAGTCTTAATTTTGTGGAAACAACAGGTCAGTCAAGATTAAAACCGAATCAACACCTTTAAGCCCCGGCCGATAACTGCTACCTTGTCGTGGTGGTCGGGCTTGAATACCATAATGACCCAACAAGCTAAGCTGACTGGGACTCATGTCCCTGCAGGTCCTACCATGTCAGGAAGCTTGTGTGGATAGCAGTTAAACTAAAAGCAGTAACCATGGGGTACATGGACTTCATTATCCAATCGGAACAAATGGCGTATGAACCCATATGGGTCACCGGCAACCATGGGGGTGCAGCTCCTGACGCTGCTCCGCTGCCTTGTGGATTAGACTCCAAGTCAAAAACTCAGGGAGTGGTCCCTTAATAAAACCACCTGCTTCTGTCTTGGCGCCCGAGCAGTATCTCAGCCGCCACACAATAAATCAAGTGGAACAACAAACTATCAATGAAACTTATCGCGCGCTATTACACAATGATTTCAAGTAATATTGATGCCTCAAGTAAGTTGTGTCCTTCCTACCCTACTTTTATTTTTATACATAGTTTCCTGTACTTTACCTTTGCTAAACTTGACTTCTTAACCTTCAACAGCCTTTCGCCTTTGTCTAGATTCCCAGGCTATCTGTGTCATTTTGAGATGCAAGTGAGTAGTCCTCAAAATGGTTGTCCCCAATGTGACATCTAACACAGATATCCTGAAACCGCGTGCCACGTTCAAGCTGGCCACCTACATTGTTCGGACGCTGATGCAAATCGGACAACAGGCAGGGTTGGTAAGAACTTTGGAAAGCCTCGCTATCGATGTATGCTGCATTCCGGAGACCCGCATTCAAGATCTCAGTGAAGTGCCTCGACTATCCTCTCCATCTGGAAGTACTAGCAGTATGTACCACCTGCGCTTATCCGGGAACCCTGTGGCGTCGGCATCCGGCGTAGCTGGTGTCAGTATTGCACTGAGCGCTAGAGCCGAAGCTGCATTGCTCGACTGGATTTTCATTAACAGTCGTTTATGTGCTGTGAGGCTGAAAGGTTATACAAAAGTAAGGAGTAGTAGGCCAGATAGGCGGTGTCTATTTGTTGTCTCTGCCTATGCAGCGACGGATTGCAGCCCGGATGCAATGAAGGATGAGTTCTACTACCAACTCAGTGATCTCTTGAAACAGGCGGGTCGGAGGGATATCGTAGTGCTGGCTGGGGACTTGAATGCACAGGTCGGGCGTCTAAGCTCAGAGGAGAATCGTCTAGGTGGTCGGTGGGGCCTACATGGTCGCAGGTCAGATAATGGGGACCGTCTTCTGCAGCTTTGCGCGGATCACAACCTATTTCTAGCCAGCACCAACTTCCGGCACAGCCATCGCCGTAGCGCTACCTGGCGTCCTCCCTCTGCGAAGCAAGCTTGGACTCAGATTGATCATATTGCGGTCAGTTTCCGGTGGCTAGGATGCATACAAGACTGTCGCTCCTTCTGGAGCACATGCCTGGACTCCGATCATGCGTTAGTGTGTGCCAAGTTCGTCTTGCGATTTGGTGGGGTTCATAAAAGCCGTCGTCTAAACGTTGATGTGAGCAAACTAGTAGCACCTGCTACTTCTTTGAAATATCAGAATGAGTTACAATCAATGCTTGCCAGCAACCTCCCAAGTAGTATAGATGAACATTGGCTTCATGTGCAAGGTGCCATGCAAAAGGCGAGTGTAGCCGCTTGCGGCTTGAAAGAATGCTCTGCTAAAAACCACTGGGTTTCTGCGAGTTCCTTGCAACTCCTGGATGAACGCCGGTCCATTCCGGCTGGCAGCGAATACAACAATCAGCGAAAGGCGCTCACGCGCAAGATTAGACAGTGTTTACGTAAGGACCGCGAAGCCTGGTGGTCAGAACGTGCGTGTGAGATGGAGTCAGCTGCTGCATCTGGCAACAGTCGGAAGCTGTTCCAACTCATCCGAGCCACCAGTACCAAGAAACAAGGTGTCAGCGAGACGGTCTGTGAGGCAGATGGCACTCCAATTACCAGCCTGAAAAGACGCCTGGAACGCTGGGCAGAGCACTTCGGGAAGCAGTTTAGCTGGCCACCAGCTTCAGTGTCTACTATCATTAGCCCGAGTGCTCCTTGGTCGGTTAGTACCGACCCACCCACCGAAGCGGAGGTCCGTAAGGAACCCCCAAATGTTGAAACGCCATAAGGCGCCCGGCCCACACAAATTACCCCCGGCTCTTTTTAAAGATGGTGGCGAGACTCCCACAATGGCTCTAACTGGGTTGTTCAGGAAGGTGTGGGAGACAGAGAGTGTACCATCAATGTGGAACGAAGCCATTATCGTCCCCATCTTTAAAAAGGGTCGACGTAATTCGTGTGACAATCATAGGGGTATCAGTCTGTTACCAGTCGCGTCTAAAATATTGGCTGCTGTCTTGCTTCTCAGACTGTGCAAAATACGTGAAGGATTGATTCGCGAAGAGCAGGCTGGGTTTCGTTCAGGTCGTGGATGCATTGATCATATGTTCACCCTTCGTCAGTTGTTGGAACACCGCCACACGTATTGCAGGCCAACGATCGTTGTGTTTCTTGATATTAGGGCTGCCTTCGATTCGTTGGACAGAACTGTGCTCTGGAACTGTCTGTTTGAGAGAGGTGTACCTGAGAAATTTGTTAACATCTTGAAAGCCCTATACAGAAACACCTCAGGTAGAGTGAGGGCATACAACCAACTATCACCACTGTTCCCAACCAACAGTGGGGTTAGACAGGGTTGCCCAATCTCTCCATTTCTCTTTAACTTTGCCATCGATGACATTCTGGAGTCAGCTCTGAAGGATGTGCGTGAAGGTGGTGTAGATCTGCTACCTGGAGACAGACTTTTCGACCTTAAGTGTGCAGACGATATCGTCTTACTGTGCGATAGCATGCAGGCTGCCCAAATCACACTTAATCAGTTGGCGATCAGTGTCTGTAAGTATGGTATGTGCTTTGCGCCGTCTAAGTGCAAAGTACTGTTACAAGATTGGCAGGAGTCTGTACCTGCACTCACTCTTGCGGGTGAACCGCTTGAAGTTGTTGATAAGTTTGTGTATCTGGGTAGTTGTGTGAGTGCTGGAGGAGGGGTGACGGATGAGATTTCCAACCGTATAATGAAGGCTAGGGTGGCATACATCAACTTGAGCCACCTATGGCGCCGTCGCGACGTTAGCCTGGCTGTCAAAAGTTGGGTATACAATGCTTCGGTGCGGTGTGCCCTGCTCCATGCATGTGAAACCTGGCCTCTCCGAGCCGAGGATGTTCGGTGACTCTGCGTGTTCGATCATCGCTGTCTCCGCAGGATTGCTTGCGTTCGATGGCATCATTGCATGCGTAATTCTGGGGTTCGGAGGCGTGTGTTTGAACACAGTGGAGATCACCATTCATTGAGTGTCGTCATCTGGAAACACCGGCTCCGGTGGCTTGGACATGTGCTGCGAATGTCATTCCAGAGCCTTCCGTACAGGTGTCTGTTCGCTAGCCCTGGGACGGGATGGAAAAGGCGGAGAGGTGGTCAGTCCATGACGTGGCGTCGTGGGATGAAGGATTTTTGTGCTAGATTAGCATCGGTTGGTGTGTCACGAATCCCTGGTTGGGGTCCGAGAGATAGCTCAAATCGATGGCTCGAAACGTTATCGGATATGGCCAGGAATCGTAATCAATGGCGAACGTGTTGCAATTTCCCTCTTTCTTCCCTTTCCGATGATTGTTAACGAACACTGTTTGAACTTGTTAAGCGTGAGTGTTTTCCTTCCAGATGAAGTTCTTTATCCGTTCTTTACTTATGTATATATATATATTTCTCTTCTTTCTTTTTTTCTTTTGATCTATGTTGTTTTATTATTACTGTGTGGCACATCCTTCTTGGTGCCATATTGCACCAAGTTTATTTTTTATGCGTTTAAATAAATAAATAAATAAAAATGAAAAAGATAAGATATTTAATCACGTGCTTGAAAAGCAAAAAAATACTACAAGCGAAGGAGAAATAAAATTAAAATAACATAATTCCAATATGTGGATAAACTAGCTTTTTGGTCTACTGCAACCAGGGCCACATAGTATATGAACGCTGTGGGTTTAAAAAGCATGATTATTTATTTAATTATGACTCACCTAATAGTATGATTAGAATAAGTCTCACGACACCACTAGATACAAAGTTTAAAGGATCCTTAAGCCATCCTTCTTGCATTAAATTCCAGTTCTGTAACACAAGAAACGCAAGAAATAATACAATTATACATAGAGATTGTAATTCAAATAACAGAGGCATAACACTGAAACTTTTAGGTAGCATAGGAAGACTGAAAATAAAGCATCTCCATTTACCCCTGATGTAATGGTAGCATTTTACTTAACAGCATATTCTCCTACTTTACTCCTCGCGAGGAGAGGATCAATTACTTATAAACAAACAAAAATGAAGTCACATCTCGCATCCAAATTACCGTACGAACGTCAGATAAAGTATATAAAAGTACTGAAATGAAGCATTAAGAATGATAATAAGGGTACAAAATGTTTGAAAGTAGGCTGATATTAGGTGCTTTATATCACAAATTGGCAAAAGTTTAAATTCATTGACCACTAGATTCTGTTCCAGTGGCTAAATGGTCACCGGTCTAGACACGTAGTCCGAAGGTCCTGGATTCAGTATCCCCTGGGAGTCATGAGTGAGTCCCGCTGAAAAGTTCCAAAATAGGACGAAATATCTGTCCAGTACTTCGTAATGGTTTTCAGGGGAACTCTAACTGGTGTCAGTTCATGATCTAGCTTGTAATTAATCAAATCTCTGCAAAATAACACTTGAAAATATATCTAATAACCAGAAGCGAAAATTCGGGAGTAAATGTATAACTTCTGCACAGTACGTTTAACTTGTTTAACTTGTATTTTAAAAAAGCTGATAAAAAATAACACCAGAATGATAAGTTCAACCAGGAATATACATACTGTAAATAGTAGAAGTTAAAACATAAATGGTGGAAAACATAAACTATCCCATGTTTAGCATAATGACTGAGTTGTTTCTAGCAAGTGTAGTGATGAAAGCTATTATTAGCCAGATTCTAAATTTTAACTCAACACTGTTTATTTATACACGATATAACAGCAACTATAAAACATTAAACTAAGATGCCAAATTGTTAAACATAAAGAACTGAAAATAACACACTGAACAGTGTGAAATGAGGAATTAACACACCATTATTACAGTAGCCAAATGTGCGCCAATAAGTGCATAGCACCCTCCACTAGCTCCAGCCAGTAAGACATAAGGATCACTAACAGAATGAGCTAAAGAACCTATTGGCAGAAACAAAAACAAAGACAGAGAGCAATGATTACTTACTAATTAAAACTCTGAATTATGGAAAAGCATTATCTTTTGTGTGTCGGTGGTATAGCGGTAAGAACGCTCGCCGACCATGAACATGTTCCGGGATTCGATCCCCGGCCGATGCACTCCTTTACCTCGCTGAGCCAGGAATAATGCTGGTATAGAGGAAAGGTTGGGTATGAGACTGGCGACCCCATTCCGTAAAATAAACACTGCCACAGAAACTTCAAGCCACTAGCTTGAAGCCCTATGTTCCACTGGGGAACGTGAAGGAAAAAATTATCTTTTGTGGTAAACAAAGCTGCAAAACATACCATGCCTTTTTAACACAATGCGAGGTTTTATTCATCCCCTTAGAATCATGAAATGGGATACAATAACATTAATTGGTCATTACTTCAATGAATTCTAACTTTCTATGCTTGGTAACTACAGTTAAATCTCACAAGAAACTCATTTATTCTCTAAAATTTCATTTTTACCATATAAAGTGTGACAGTGGTCAGATAGCTAACATATGCAGAATACAAAATTACATTAGAAAGCACAAAATTTCAAAACTATTCGCCATTTGCGAAGATTGAGCAAAGAAATTAAAATACAATATTTAACTGCTTCATTTGTAATTCATGCCTACAGAATTATATTATAATAAGATAAGTACAACCTGTATTAGTAAATAATCAAATTCAGTAGCCAAATGTCGGTTCATATACCATATCTAACACCTGTTATGTGTGCACTGAACAATACCATTTTGCTAACTAATCTTTGGTGGATAGAAAAAAGACTTAGCAACTATGATTAAATGTGAATAAGGCATTAAGTGGTCAAAAATCAAGTGTCTACATTGATGAACTACAGTCGTACTTTTAAATAAAACTTGTCAAGCAACGTAGAAACTTCAAACTAATCAGACGAGAAACAGCAAAGCAATAATGGTACATGTATCTTAAGTATCACTACATAGTCAATATTCCAAACGAGTAATGTCACTTCTACGTTGTCATTATTGCAAAATAATTTATCAGGATTCGCCGAATAACCACATTGATTTGCGATAGCAACGGGATTAGATATTTGGACTCTTTCAATTACACTGTTTACTTGATAGAAATAGTTTATGGTCTTTCATTATACTACAAGAATAAACACAGAAATTAAACGGTGTAACAAAGAGACGTAATGAACTGAAATTTATAGCTAAAATATGCGTAGCAGATGAAATATAATCAGACATAACTTATCACCCATGATCAATTTGTTTGGATATCTAAGTTGAAAATACAGGATCATAGAGCCAAAATTCACCTCATTCACTTCTGTGGGCAACCACTTAGTATTGTTAGCCAGTACAAAACATATATGCATATTACTGTCTAGGAACTACAGGTAACTTGATTATTATTATTACTATTGTATCCTTTAGCTCCTAGAGGAACATAGGGCTTCAGCTGAGCACCTCCATTGCCTTCTGTTTTCTGACAACTTTTTCATCCCGCTCCAGGTCTATCCATATGCTTTCATCTCCTCCTCACAAGACCTCCTCCAAGTCACCCTTGGACGACCAACTCGCCACCTCCCTTTCGGGTTCCACTCGAGGGCTTGTCTAGTGATGTCACTTGATGGTTTCCTCAGAGTATGGCCAAGCCATCTCCATTTCTTCCTGCCTATTTGTTCCACAATCGGTTCCTGCTGGGTTGGTTCGCTCTCAGTGATCCCTGTTGCTAATCTTTTCTGGCCATCTGATCTTGAGTATTGAGCGGAGACAGCTGTTAATGAAGGTCTGAAGTTTGTTTGAGATGCTCTTTATGACTCGCCAAGTCTCTGATCCGTATAGTAGCACTGACTTTACATTGGAGTTGAAAATCCGAATCTTATTTTTGATGCTGAGTGCTGTTGACCTCCACACAGATTTGAGAGTAATGAAAGCTAGTCTTGCTTTTCCGATTCTGGCTTTGATGTCCTCGTCAGTTCCGCCTGTAGTTGATTCGATGCTTCCCAGGTAGGTGAAGGAGGTTGTTTCTCTTAGGTTCCTCCAATTTATGCTGATTGTTGTCTGTTGTTGTTGTTGTTGGCCAGGAATCTTCATCACCTCTGTTTTATCTATGTTCACTTGAAGTCCTATCTTTGATGTTTCTTCTGCCAACTTGTTGCTTTTCACTTGCATATCTTCCAGTTTGTGGGAAATCATGGGCGAAGTCCATATCCTCCAAGTCTTTTGTGTCAGTCCATTTTATGCCTGTTCCCTCGTTGGTTGCCGTTGTCTGTCGCATTATCCAATCAACTGCAATCAGGAAGATCATTGGTGATAGTAGACAGCCTTGTCGCACTCCCGTCTTTACTTCGAAGGCTTCCGTAAGTTTCCCGTTGTGGATTACTTGGCATGCAGCATTGTCGTATAACTGTTGGATGAGATGTATAATTGTCGATGGTGCCCCATAGTAGCGAAGTAGTTGCCAGATGACCTCTCGATCGACGCTGCCTTTTCAAAGTCGATGAAGTTGAGATAGAGAGGTGACTGCCATTCTAAGCTTTGTTCAATAATGACCCGTAGAGTGGCGATTTGATCAATATATGATTTGTTTCTCCTGAATCCGGCCTGTTCCGGTCGAAGTTTTTCATCTAGGGCTTGTTTGATTCTCACCAGGATGATGGGGCTTAGTATTTTGCTTGGAATGGACAGAAGCATAATTCCACGCCAGTTTTTACATTGACTTAAGTCTCCTTTCTTTGGTAGTTTGAATAAGTATCCGTTCTTCCAATCCTCGGGTACTTTGCCCTCTTTCCACACCTTCTCCAGTAGTGGTCTCCAGTGTGGCGAGGTCTCCTTTGCCTGCAGCTTGTTCTGCTTCACTTGCCATGGTTTCATAATACTTTCTTTTGTCTTCCCTGGCACTCTTCTTTACTCTTTTGTTCAGTGTATTGTAGCTTGCATTCAACTCCTGTTTTTGTTGCTCGTCAGTGCACTGGATAATCTTTTGTTTCACTGTCCTTCTCTCTTCTATTAGTTTTCAAGTGTCCGTAGTGAGCCACTGTTTGTCCTGCCTCTTCTTTCTGCCTAGAACTTCCATGCAGGTTTGACTCCACACCGTTTTCAAGTTGTTCCAGTGCTTTTCGACGCTGACCTTTTCGCTGGTGTTGATTTGTGTCTCGGCTTTTTCCCTTATGTTTGCAATGAAGATGTCCTTTGTAGCCTGGTCCTTCAGCTTCTGAGTGCTGAACTTGGCTTGTGGTCTATCTGCAGCTCCTGTTTCCCTGAAAGCTTTTAATTTGATTTGGATTGTCCCTTGTACGAGATAGTGGTCTGAGCCAACGTCTGCTCCTCTTCTTACTTTTGTGTCCAGTAGGCTGTGTCTCCACTTCCTTGAGATTGAGATGAAGTCAATGTGGTTTACGGCTCTCCCATCTGGTGACACCCATGTAGCCTTGTGGATATCTTTGTGCTTGTATACACTGCCACCAATCACTAGTTCGTTGAAGGCGCAGAAGTAGGCGAAGAGTTCTCCGTTTTCATTCATTTCTCCGAGAGCTTCTCTACCCATGATGAGTTCCCTTCCTGTATTGTCTGGTCCTAGTTTGGCGTTCATGTCTCCAATTAGTATTTTAATGTCGCCAGCTGGAGTATTGTCCATTGTTGCCTGTAGTTGTCTGTAGAATTCTTCTTTCTTTTCGAGGTCTGCGTTGTTTGTGGGTGCATAACATTGGATTATTGACACTTTCCTTCCCTTGGAGTTGAATCTAGCGGTCATTATCTTGGACGAGATGGCTTCCCATTGCATCAGGGCTTTTGTTGCCGTTGGTGACATCATGATAGCCACGCCCTCGGTATGCGTGTGAATATCTTCTGGGTAACTGGAGTAGATCACTGACTTACCCGTTGATAATTTGGTGAGTCCACTCCCATTCCATCTGCTTTCACATATTCCCAGTACTTGGATTCCGTATCTTTTCATCTCGTTGGCGATTTGGGCAGTTTTGCCAGTCTCGTATATAGTTCGGACGTTCCATGTCCCCACACAGACTTTTTCTTTTGGTGCAAAGAGATTCATCGTGCTGAAGTTTCTGTAGCAATTTTGTTTACAGGGTGGGGTTGGGTTGCTAGCCTCACGCCTGAGAAAGGAATGATTACATTAAGACAAAATTTAGAGAGAAGCGACTTTTTAGGTTACTCCCCTCAAAATCGGAAAATAACGGACAAAACAATGAGAACAACACCAGCAAAAGGAAACAGCTCACAGAAAATGGGGCAAAAAGCGACAACAACTATACAATACAACAACATGCAATATAGTTCAGCACAGTTAACTAAAATGATATCTCAACCATAAACTTGGAGCAACTTGAACATGTAAAGCCAACAATATATACAATTATAGATGTGTTTGTGTTTAAAAATTCCACAAATCCAAATAGTTAGTTATATGTATTATCTGTCAATAAGATTGTATTCTTGGATTTAGTGTTCGAAAGGTAAATAAGTGTGATAGTTTCCACAAACTCTTGGCATGAACTTTTACAGAAACGAGAGTTTTTATAAATAAGGGAAATGTAACGCAGGTAACTTGATAGTGTACACAAATGAACAAACACAGAAATGCAATAATTTCCTCCAACTCCTCTTAAACTTTTAGTCGTACTTAATATGAAAACAGTGAGTGAAAATATAATTTAGTATTATGCTTCGAAGTGCTGTATTTGGAGTGTATCTATAAGAAAAAATATTTGTCTTCCCATTAACCATTGACACGTCTCATTTCGATAAGGGCATAGTAACTATTCAGATAAACAAATTACCTGTAATGACACCTAGCAGATACACCAAACCAACCCGCCAAAATTTATGCACCAACTCGAGTAAAAGGCCAAGGACAACTTGTAACAAGCAATTGAAGATTAGATGCATATAACCACTGTGAATGAACATATAGGTTAAGAACCGCCAGGCCTCATGGCGTTTGACTGGATTATAAATAAGTATGCTGTTAAACGGGACACCAGATGATGCTGTTACATCATTCGATGGGTCGGAGTCGGTATAGTGAATTATAGCATAGTACATGAAAACCGCAATCTGTAAAAATAAACACCACACATAATAATACCCATTAGGAAGTCAAACACGAGTCGCTAATTTGCAGCAAAATATAAATAAATAAATAAGCAATCATTTGCATAAATGATTTAAAACTGTGATTAAATTTGTCAAGTATGAATAAAAGATATTTTATTTTTAAGACATCCGTATGTCAGTAAAACTTAAGGTCACTAACACAACAATAAAAGAATACCGTTGTGAATTGATTAAAAATTACTGTAAGAATATGAAATGCAAACTTAGTATCATATTGTTGTTTTTAGTTCGTGGGTATTTCCAGAAGTGCAATAAACCGTAAAAAGTCCGTATGTTTTTGAATTTTATTCAAAAATTAGCGACGACGGAAGTCTTAGAATCAATTAGATCAACGAAAACCTAAGTGGTGCAAGACCATTGGATAGAAAGTTTTGAAACATGTAGAAGTCAGACCTTCATTTTCAACAATTAAAAAATTGCCCTCCCTTGATAAAATGACCTCTTGCGACTTCACTATTATTATTATTATTACTGTCTGTCTGTTTTCGACAGACTATTATTCGTTCACTGTCCTGATAAGAAACAATTATAGTAGACTATACGAGCATTGAAATCAAACAGGAATCTAAGGTGAACATTCATAAGCTAAATTTGCTACAACCATCAAATGCACGCGAAAGTCCATAATGTAATGGGTGGAGAGGAGCAAATTTTCACTGATAATTCCGAGAGATACAGTAACCGTAACTGTATTCTGTCTGTCTGTCTGTTTTCGACATAGAACTTTGCACAAATGTGCGGAAGTTCAAGTCGCCACATTCCGTGTAGCACGCGAAGCAAGAGAAGAAAGTACAAGAAAAGCATAATAGAAACAGTGAGCAGAGGTGTGAGACAAAGGAGTAATAAAGAAATACAAAACAGTTTCATTGAAGATCATAAGTCACAGGGAGTGGATGCATCTGCGCCACTGAGAACGATTTTGAGCCATGTCACCAATTGTTTCCAACCATAGATTTTTACCGTCCCGAGGACCCCAGCCTGGAAGTCTACACCTTTCTACGTGGCTAAGACCAACTGTTGTGGATTTCATTGACTGATGCCAAGTTTTTGTTTGACCGCCGCTAGCTTTTTTCCAGCCTGACCCTATATCCGCTAACATAGCTCGTCGAGGGAGGCGATGACTTGGCATACGTAACACATGTCCTAACCATCTCAGTCTTTGTAGCTTCACGACTTCGTCGATTGATTTCCCCTGTTTACCTAGAACTCTACGCCTAACCTCCATGTTGCTCACCTTATTATGCCACTTTACACGGGAAATAGAACGCAGGCACCTATGATCAAAGACAGCTAGTCTTTTCATGTCTTCCACTCTCAGTGGCCAGGTCTCACAACCATAAAGGAGGACGGAGCGGACTGATGAGCAGTACACCCGCCCTTTGGTCGATAGTCGAACATCTCGTCTACGCCAGAGTCGGCGTAAACTAACAAATGCGAAACGAGCCCCTTGTATTCGTGCTGAGATTTCGTCAGAGATCAGCCCGTTGGGGCTGATGGTACTTCCCAAATAAGTGAAGCGGTCAACGTGCTCTACCACTTCACTTCCTATTTTTAAACTAGGCGTCGATGTAGTCCAGTCCTGTAACATCATCTTGCATTTGGCGGGAGCGAATCGCATGCCAAACATTCGTAGATTGCGGCTCAAGGTGTTTAGAAGACTCTGCATTTCGTCAGCGTCTTCGCCTAGAAGGACTATATCGTCTGCATATTCCAAGTCAACGAGATTATTCCCCGGTAGCAAGTCAATCCCTGAGTCGCTGAAGTCACCTAGGGTTAAGTCCATTAACACATCTATGATGAAGTTGAATAGAAAAGGAGATAATGGGCATCCTTGACGGACACCACTGGTCGTCATCAGTTCAGATGACAGCTCGCCGTAAGCCCTCACCTGGCTGTATGAGTACGAATAGAGTGCCTTAATCAGTGCAATATATTTTCTTGGAATTCCCTTTACAGCCAAGCATCTCCAGAGAACTTCCCGATCGACAGAGTCGAATGCTGCCTTTAGGTCAAGAAATATAATGACTGTTGGACGCCGGTAGGAATGCCTATGTTCTAGAATCTGTCGGAGGGTGAAGATATGATCAATACACCCTCTTCCTGGTCTAAAGCCTGCCTGGCTCTCTCGTGTTTGTGCTTCCCGAGCACCACTCAGTCTACGCATGATTATTGAGCCTAAGACTTTAGATACTATATTAGTCAAGCTAATCCCTCTGTGATTATCACAGGAAGACTTGTCTCCCTTCTTGTATATGGGGATAATCAGTGACTTACACCAACCCGATGGGACTTCTTCTGATTCCCAAACGCTGCCTAGTACCTCAGTTAATCCGGACAGTAAGCTGTCTCCACCGTACTTAAATACCTCTGGCGTCATTCCATCAGGTCCCGCTGCTTTGCCTAGTTTCAGATTGGTGACAGCTTTAGTAACCTCAGTTAGTGACGGAGGACCTGTATCTATATCCCATTCAGGGAGGTGTTGGATGCTCGGAAGGTTGAGCGTGGCTGTGGGCAAATTAAACTGCTCCTCATAATGCTCTTTCCAACGATCCAGTCGTCTATCCTGGGAGCTAATTATAGTGCCATTTTTTTCCGAGATTGTCTCACTAATGATTTGTCTTCTCCCACCCGTTTCCCTGATGAGTCCAAAGAGTTGCCTGGTGTTGCCTATCCTCAAAGCTTTCTCCATCTCTTTGGCTTTTGTCGCCCACCACTGTTCACGGTCCTTGCGGAGACTTTTCGTAAGTTTCCTCTTGTGCAGCTTTCGCTCCTCATTGAATTCGGAGCTCGCCGGAATAAGTCTTCTAGCATCTATCAGTTCGGATGAGGCGGTGGAGATCCAGTGGTTTTTACTCACCTTTGGGTTTACCTTATTCACAGCTTTTACAGCTGTATCTATGGCTGCCTGGATATTTTTCCAAGCTTCTTCAGGGTGAGCACAGCTGTCGAACACAGATATGTGTTTAGCTAGTTCTTCCTGAAATACGGATTTAGTTTCCTGATCGAGCTGGGGACGTGATGGTTTTACCGCCAGCTGTTTCCTACGTCCGTTCAGTCGTAAGCACACCCGAGCGCGGACCAGTGCATGGTCGGTATCTACGCACGTGTTCCAGAAGGAGCGACAATCTCCTACCGACCCACGCCAACGATAGCTTATTGCTATGTGGTCTATTTGTGTCCAGCGTTGGTTTGATGAAGGGGGTCTCCAAGTCAAACAGTGTCTTTCCTTGTGTTTAAAGTTAGTGCTTACAAGAAACAAATGATTATCAGAGCAGAACTGTAGGAGACGGTCACCGTTGTCGGTTCGCTGGCACGGAGCTCCATAGGTGCCACCGACATCCTTCTCAGATTGACACAATTTCCCTACTTGAGCGTTAAAGTCACCAGCTAGAACGACTATGTCTGAGCGTTTAGCCTTTCCACCAAACTAGACAGCTTTTGGTAGAACTCATCCTTCGTTTCATCTGAACTGCAGTCAGTGGGGGCGTAGGCGGAGATTACGAAAAGGCATCGGCGAGTAGTGCAGTCCTTCCTCCTTCTTACTGATCCGTTCAGGCGGACAGCACACATTCGGCTATCTACCGGGATCCAGTCAAGCAATGTCTTTTCTGCCCTAGTACTCAAAGCTATCCCTACGCCAGCTAATCCTCGTGAACTAGCTGTGGCATCTCCTGACACCCTCAAGGTGAATTTTGCAGATTCAACCTGTTGGCCAGGTGGGGTTAGGTGAATAACCACACTTGGGTCTTGTATGCGTGTTTCTGAAACACAGCATACATCAATGGCTCGTGATGCCAGGGTCTTGGCTAGTGATGCTTGTTGTCCTATTTGGCAAAGTGTCCTAACATTAAGAGCTCCTATATGAAATTGGTGGCGCGGCTTTAAGAGGCTGTCGGTGGTGGTTTTTTGGCTTCCATCGTTTTTAGTGGACGCAGAGTGGAGAGGAAGTGGAGAGCTATCAAGTCGAGGAGTTGCATCAGTGGAAGGAAGGCAAGATGATAGAGATGAAGATGAAGACAAAGATGAGTGAGTAATAGAGAGGTTTCGTGTGCATTTCGGATTGTGAGGGCGATTGTTACTTCCCGGCTGCCCACACCGTGGAAGTTGGTTGCGTGACCGCAGAGCCCAGGGGACAACTGCTTGAGGCCGGTCACACGCGGCCTGTTTTTGTTTGTTCTTTTTTGTTTGGTGTGTCTCAGTAGCAGATTTATCACTCCCGCCCTGTGACACGGCAGCAGGAAGCGCGGTCGTTGTTAATCCGGGCCACGGCCGATCCGGCATGAAATTTTGTAATTTTGTATTGGACATGATGTTGGATTGGGTAGCTGCTTTTTGTTTAACCGCTATCCAAACAACCTGCCTGGCATGGTAGAACCTCAAGAGACATAAGTCTCAGCCAGTATAGCTTGATTAGGTCATTGCGGTGTTCAAGCCCGACCACCACGTCAAGGTAGCAGCTTTCGGTCGGGATATTACTATTGATAGTAACGAACTACACCTTTCACCCTCCACCCCTCCTCCTCTTCTCGCTTACACTGAAGCCAATATTTCAAACAAGGAATTAAAGCGTATATATTGGCGCAGCATGGAATAACTACGTAATTCTATAAGACCTTCTAAATTCAAGTTGTGCAACTTCTTGATCAAAAGAGTCACTTCTTATTTTCGCACTATTCAGTTGCTGGGTATATAACCTATAACATATACGTCAAAAACATCCGTGAGTAAATGACTGAAATTCTATGTCATTCTACTTCTCACACCAGCATATTTCTGTATGCACAGTGTACTGAGCTATGAAGTGCACCTATTACGTGTGAACTAAAAGTAATGACTTTCTAAAACTCTGTATGCACAGTGTGAAGTGATAGATTTATCAATCAGAAACTGTGTCTTGGTTTGGCGCCGGTGACACAGTGGTTAGGACTCTCGCCGACCATGCACATGGTTCGAGGTTCGATCGCCTGCCGACGCACACCTTATATCTATGGTCGGCCTGCAAAATTTGGGCTACGGATATTCATGCTGAAAATTCCATACTTGTACCGAAAATACGGTGTGGAATCAAGCTGCAATCAAAAAAAGAACAAAGTAGAAAGTAGATATCCAAACGACAACTTTGTTGGAGAAATGGATATACTTAAATTAGAAATTTTCTAAACCTCGAGTATAGTTAGAACTATATACCCACATTAAATATAGACCTTGAATAACTGCTATATGGAATGCAAACAGAGTTAAAGTTATGCAACAGTAAGTTGTTGACAGTGCAATGAAAAATAAATCACCTCTGCAATAGTTATTAGTGGAATGAATATAGGAGGCGGTCGACAGTCATACGCCTCCACATAGTTATCAACATCCGCTTCACCCCAGTTGTAGCCATCAATATCATCGTACCCAGAATCCAGAGCAACAGCTCGTTGGTGATTTCGGCCACAATCCGGTGCCACTGCTAGTACTGCACGATTAAGGATACGTTTATCAATACGCAGTCGTGTAAGAACCTTGTCGTCCTCAGAAATAACCTAGAAAACGTCAAAAGTAAGCTTATGAAGTGTGATATCAAAGTTTTTAGAAATAACACCAAAATATTTCGAAAGACATGTCCCAAACAACCAGTGTTAAATAATAGTTAGTTATTTAAACTATTAAAGAGCATCCAAGGGCAGTAGTACAGCTCACTAGATCGTAAGCCATGATATCTAGCCCACAGCAAATGCAACAGAAATTAACTTCCCTGTTATAGAATCAATGAAACTAAGTATAGCACACATATTCCCATACAACACATCGAAGCTGATAGGATTCTATGCATAAACAAATATCACGAAATATTACTTCGCCAACTCAGCTACAATTATAAAACATCGTCACAGCCACCAATGTTCATTACAAAAAGGCTTTAAAAACGCTTGACGGTTGACAGTTCCTAAATTAAAACTTCTTTGTACACATTAAATTTCACGATTTCCCAGAACGTAAGAAATTCAAATCCCTATTACATCCAAAGCGTGCACACAAATAAACGTTTGTGACTTATAGTTCTTATTTAAATCCGTGGAGTCTAATTTCTACTGATAGACAAGAGCTGTATCCTACTCTTTATTCAATTTTCTCCAGAACAAGCACTCAGTATTCCAGCGTAGTTCCTCACTAGGCTCCACATAGACAATTTCTGTGACTTTATTATTTATCCACTTATGCATAAATCCAGTGACGAGTGTTTACAAACTAACCAGTTACAACACCCATTAATGGATTCTGGTATCTCTCTCCAATGATTTTTCATAACAATTTATGTTGGCTTACTGAGTTCCTTCAGAAACAATTATTTATAAGTTATGTACACTAAAGGTGTGATAACATACGACACTATCTTGGTCTGATTAAGGCTAGTTAACTTCTAATACTCCGTTGGACAGCAAAGCATTACAATATTTCTTAGCTTGCTAGTATGCACAAGAACATAATCATAGGAGTGTGTTTCTTGAAATGCTAAACAGCTTTAACATTTTTAAATACACAGTCGAAATTTCATCGTATAGCACCACCATGGTGCCATTCTTTGAAATTAAAAGATATTAATCCGCCAACGCCCATTAGCCATGAGACTGATATTACTATACTACTATTCCTTAAATACACTTACAGAAATAAGGATTATATGTGGTTGATTAAATTCACAAAAGGGGGAACAAGTAAAAACCCAATCAAATATAACACTCAGTATAGAGTAGTGATAGAACCAATATCCACTTAAATATTGGAAATTCCTCCACAAATATTGAAAGTAATGGATGTAGTACTAAGTAATTCATAAAATCAATTTCAACCGATTGGAAATACCGATTAGAATTTTTCAAAAGAATGTTTACTGAACAATGAATATTTTTTTCGGTAACTTCATCATCAGGTTCTACAGTTACATACACATAATAGAGAATGAATTCTTGAAAACCTATTTAGTCAAGCAAGAGATCTAGTTCCATCATCCACCATGGAACCAGAACTCTTCAAATCAAGTCTAGTGGATTGTTTTTATAAGTACAAAAACATCAAATACGACAGCAAAAGTGTCTTGACAAAGAAGAACAGAGAAGAACTAAACAAAGTGATAAATGAAGAAAGACTGATAACCACAAAGCCTGATAAAGGATCAGAAAAAGTCCTCCTTGACAGAAGTGACTACATTACAGAGATGAATAATATATTGAAAGACACATAGAAGTTTCAAAAACCTGAGGAGACGAAAGATTTCAATAGCAAAATAGAGAACGAATTAACCAGATGCTTGAAGAAACTAAAGGTTTATATGAAGAAATCAAGCCAGTGGGCACGTACACGCCAATAGTATGGCCTACCTAAAATGCATAAACCGAGAGTGCCGTTAAGACCGACACTTGATATGCGAAATTCGCCCTACCTTGATCTAACTAGATGTTTAGTGAATATTCTCAAACCTTTGCGTGAGCGTCAAAAAGATGTATTTGAATTCGTAGACAAAATCAAACATATTAATATCAAGGATAAAACTACGATATCTTTGGACATAACATCTTTATTCACAAATGTAACTCTAGTAGAAACGGTTAACTATATATGTGACCAATTGTATAACCAGTCAATAAATATTGGCATCCCAACGGAAATCTTAATAGCATTGTTATTATAGTGCACCGTGAATGCAAATTTCAAATTTGATGGCGCACTTTACAGACATGTGGATGGGGTGGAGATGGGTTCCCCATTGGGTTCCATTTCGGCAGATTTCTTTCTATGTAAACTAGAAAATGGACCTTTCGACAACCTTATACGAGAATTCCCATTTTATTGCCAGTATGTGGATGACGTCATTATTCTTTGTGATAATGACTCAGATGGGAACACAAGAATAACTCAATTCAATGAGGTACATTGTGCTGTGAAATTCAAGTGCGAAGAGGAATCTCGAAATAGAATTACCTTCCAAGATGTACTTCTTACAAGAAAACCAGATGGCAGTGTAAAGAGAAATTTGCATGGGAAAGGCACATGGACAGTACAATATACACATTTTCATAACCTTGTTCCTCTCCAGTACCTAAGAAATTTAGTAAGGAACTTTAGCCACAGGGTTAGAGTTATATGCTCAAAAGGGGTAATTGAAGATGAATTAAGGAATTTATAATACCCTAATTGAAAATAGCTATCCAGAAAAATTTATCAGGAAGCATAAGACTAAGAAAGTTGAAAAGGGCTATTCACAATCCGTAAACAAGAAGCCTTTATACATGCAAGTGCAATACAAGGGCGATATACCAAGCGAAATAATTACGTAGTTTAAAAAATCATTTCAGATAACTTTTAATGCAGGCAAACTACAACTCCTATTTTTTTATACGACCGATGGTGATTCCTCAATTGAAAAAAGAGGTACCTAGACTAGTTACCTCTTCTTGTATTTGTCACTTCAACTGCGCTTGTGGTGCGAGTTATATTGGCCATTGCTCTAGGAACTTGGTTTTTCGTGCTCGGGAATATCTACCAGTGTGGTTAAATAAAGGCGTAGCAAAAGCCACCAACAGTTCTATAGTAAACCACTTGGTCCGAATCGGCCACAAAGCTAACGTTGACGAGTCCTTCTATATCATCTACTCGGTACCAAATAAATTTCCAAAAACATCCAGGTACCACATACTCCTAACGTCAGAGGGCACTGCAATTCGCCTTAAACAGCCGGCGTTTTCTGTGCGGAAGAAGCAAGTCCAGCGACTACTACTGCCCTAGCCTTCAGTAGAGAATACAAATTTATGAATCTGCATTACTATTTTTCTTAATTTTCCTGATATTTTGTGTATTGTTACGCTGATGCTATTGATACTATTGTTGATTCTGTTATTAAAACGTTAATGTTGTTAATAACACTAACTCATTCACTATTATGTATATATATAACTGTAGAACCTGATGATAAAATTATCGAAAAGAATATTCTTTACTTAGTAACCATTCTTTTGGAAAATCAATTTCAACAATCAAAAGCAGCCCTGTTGCTGAAATTATGATAAGTTATGTAACTGTTCGCTGGCTTTCCCATTTAATCTAAGGAGATAGCACTATCCTCTTTCCCTGATCAAAGTATATAGTAAACACTGCATTCAAACTATACATTATTTATGCATTATTATTAGCAACACTACACCTAATCTGCGATTAGTACTTAATTATGAAATGTGTCAAATGGTAAGGAGTACATGGTCATCTCAAGCGTATTCACACTTTATATCAGTGTTGGAAAAGTGGCAAATAAAAAAAAATCGAATAGACGGTAAGTAAAGACGGCTGTAATTCATACCATACTTATACTAAGGTATCATCCTTTCCATTCCGGGTGTTGAAAATTTAAAATCGAGAATACCAATCTCTAAATAGTGAAAAGAACTTCTATTACCGAGTAAAAATTGGAACCTAACACGAATAGTGCATAATGATTTAAAAATAATTAGTTCTAGTCAAACGTACCTGCCGCACAAATTCATCATAAGTAATTCGCTGATCCCTGTCGGCATCTGCCGAGTCCACAATATCACTCAGTTTCGATTCCGGTAAGTCAGATTTCCCAAGAAGACTCTTTAGTTCACATAATGGGATACCACCTTCTGCATCGTACTAAGGAATTTATACGGCTGTCTAATATAAATTACCTGATCAAAAGTGGGTTTAAATTGCTATGGAAAATAAATGTGATGAATAACAACATACTTTATCTAGATATCTCCGAAGATCTGTAGAACGCCTAGTAGACATCTTCGCAAGACGATTGAACCTTGAGATTTGTATCCCCACAACGAGGCTTCGAAGGTCGTATCCAATATCCAATTCTTTTTTGTACTGCCAGAAAAACCTTATATCCCAATGGCTGTGCTAAGATAAAGACCTTCAATCCAATGACATAAAAATTTGGCTACTAAACATCAGAGCCCTTTCGCGTGAATTCTTGACATACGATATAACGGCATGCTTCAGTTAGTAATATGACCGCGCGTTGATTATATTGCATATCCGGCTGGACTAAAATATCACGTTCTGTTGAAATTCCTCTTGGAAACGATATTCGCCAATACTTTATAGAAGAATTGTGTTATGAGTTATCTGGATTGATGTGAATTCCCATTTCGTGGCCCGTTAATTTCGTGTCCGTGTCATGCGAAATGAATGCGAAACAATTTCAGCATATTGGTTGTAATGATTAGTGTTTCAGTTGGGCTCTGTCAAAGTATCTCGATAATGAGGAAGATGGGATAGTTGGTGGGTAATGTCGTCAACACAAACAGTCTACTCTATTTAGAAGCTGCACCTTTCGGCATAGTATCATTCAGTGTAGACTTCACGTCTCAGGATATCAATGTGGCTATTTTCGTGTGTAGAACAATACATTTTGACAAAAGAATTCTATCGGTACTTGGAAGTCACCTGTAAATCCTAACAGAATCTTCTGTGAGAACCTAAGTTATCATGTAGGTGTACTTGTCACTTTATTTGTGGTTGGACAGAAATTATCGTATGTTGAGAGGTTATCTCTAAGTGGATTTAATAAATATCCGCACTGATTGGTGCAGTGCAATGTGGATTATGAGAATTCAATGTATAAAAATATCTTAAATTCATTAATGTTTTGCTGTTGTCTACTTAGCTGACTGATAGGCTAACAAACGTGGGTGGTTCTCATGACTGATGTGAGTGCAGTGCATTGGAGAAGACAATTACTCGTTTAAATTTCCCTACTGTGTCACTTAGGTTGGAATATACAGCAATGTTATCCTCATCAACACAACATGTCTGTGTATCCTACAACATTTTAAGTGTTACTCTGCACTGTTAACACTGCGCTTAGCTGCCTAGAGTTGAAGCATGTTCCACTTATATTTGATGGCTATAGTTTATTAAATATGAGAGCGTAATTTCTGTAGGATTAATAAAACTCTTTTCACTGGACTTAACCGAGATTGTGGATCGGTTTCTATGTTAAACACTTCCAACACTTCATTTAATGTTAACGCCGCAACAGTATCAATTTTTCTGAGATTGTCTTGAAATTTGTGTATAATCCTGGAAAACTTATGAGGTCTATTTGTGCATACGGCATCAATATGAAGACCAGCTGTGGACTACAAATACTTTTATCGGCATGGAAATTTTACTTGATATTAACAGAATCCGTGTATTCGTAGTGTATGGCAATATGCAGAATCTTCTCGCATAGCTTTATGTTGTGCCAGTCCTTACATATGCTTTATTTTTTCAGGTATACGGAGGCTATCGAATATGAAATCAGCGGAAATATCATTCGGCCAAACCAACCCCAATACCCTTCATCAGAATTTTCTTTGTAAATTAATGAAATGTTTAATATACTATTGATTTCTAATTCCTCTAGATTTCTTTCGGTGCGTCATTATATAATGTGCTTTTGTAACAAGTGAATTCGGATTAATGAATATAAAGCTTAGATAGTGGGATGAAGATATAGTGTAGTATTATGAGAAAGTTACTGTAGCACACTGTAAAAACAGAGTAGGATTTAGCAAGCTGAATAATAACAATGTACAGTTCGATACGCTGAAGTCGCCTTATCGAGCCAGCTGCAAGCATGCATACTGCGAAAAGGCAAGTATGTAAGTTAGCCAACTCACATATAAACTGTCAATGTCCAGCTCTTACTACGCTGAATCTCACGCTGCCCCTCGAAGACTTTCACAAACGCTTTGCAGTAAGCAACGCGAAAATCCAAAACACTGATCGGCGACTCGAGAATCCTTTATTCTTACACCAATATGTAACCAACAATAAGACAATTACACAACATTTCTGACAGTTTCTTATCTTCCTTTGAACAGCGAACGATGAGACGATGACTGCCGGATTGATGCCTGCGCGAAAATTGGGGAAGTTGGTTTTGAGCAAACAACCATGAATTGATCGTTCAGTCTCCAACTACATAAACAATGTATTACAATAGACTGTGGTAAATTACGCTTGATAGCTGCTTTCTAATGTGTTATTATTTTATGTCCTCATGTAATAGACTGTTTACTTAACAGTGAGCTAAGATTGATTTTTTTTATTTTTTTTACTTTTCCGTTTAGTCATGTGATGTTGCCTATCATCCATCATCTTTATGATAAACAACTGCGTATTTGCATATCTTCTTTGTTAATCATGTGGATGACTTTACTGTTTCAGTTTCCTTTATTTCCCTGCTAGACTATACTTAGATGGTTAACTATCTATCACGAGTCAGTAAATGGTCTTGGACTGTTAATTTCAGTTTTAGATGTAAAAGACAATTATATGAAGCTGTTAATTTCTATGGCCATTTTGCATTTAATATTAATAATTGATGATAGTGATATAGAAGTCAAGTCTGACCGTAAATATCTTGGATTAATTCTTCCTTCTGACATATCCTAGTCTTCCAGAAGTCTTAGCGGTTTCTAAGAGAATATTTCGTGTGACCTATTACATTAAGAAGCACGTATTTCATGGGATCTGAATAATATCAGCGACGAACTAACTAACCTTATTTGCACTAGTGAATAGACCATTCTACCCACCAAGCTTTACTGTTATTATTCTTTTGTTTATAATTCTCTCTCCAATATACCTGACTTGAAATACCAATTGACCACGGGAATTTGTACACAATTAGGGTATTAAGTAATTCAGACGCCATATTGTGACGAATGCTGTGAATTCCATTCTGTATTATAAATAGTCTTTGGAATCTGAAAAGATCATTATTATTAGACTTTAAAGACGCCACTTTATTCTGCTTGAACCATTCTTCTCACTTTAATCATCACAGTAGAGTGTTTTACAGGATTCATCACAAAAAGAATCAGACCTAGATGTATATCACGTGCAGGTACAATGCTCATGAGCTAGGTATGCATATCAAAGTAAACGTTTGTACGGTGCATTCATTATTTAAAAGGCTAACTAGCACGTAAATGCTAGGATTTGACCAGTTATAAAACGCTTAATATATTTAGACACAATTGACCTACGCTGCCTACTTCTATGATGCATTACCTAAAGCTACGTAGTTACCTTAAAATGGTTTCCCCAAAAGGTAATCTCCTACAGCTACTAACTTCGTGAGCAACTTAACGTTATTCTTGAATTAGAAAGTAAAAGCGGATATCCTGAGAACTTTCTTAACCTAAATATGGTCTCCTAGTCGAAAAAAGCAAATATACCAACTGAAATTATCCCGCACGCTCAAGGTCGTTGATGGAGTGAGACGCTCAAAGGTCATTTTCGTCCATGTTAGTCGGCCATGTTGGATTGCATTTCCGTAGCCGTTCGTTCACACATCGGTTTTTCCCATTTATCCTGCATTTATTCACAACTTATCTTGATGCGCATTGTTCACAAATGTTGCGTTTCACCTCATTTTGTTGCTGTTAAAATTACTTATTTCGTATGTTTCGGAAGTTTTTACCACCAGAACAGTGCATTTATTAAATTATAATTGGTTCATACGTTGTTTTCACGCCTGGTTGCAATGTTTTAGTTGTTTTTCAGCAATTAATAAAGTAGTGCTGCTTAGATGTCTTGGAGAATATGCACGTGAACGTGTTAAGCTGACAAAAGCCGTTGTTTTAGTTCATTCGCTGGTTGCCGTTATTGTTTCTTGCTCAAATGATTACTTAGTATGTATAAATCTGGAAAAATCAATGCCTTTTACAACCATGTTTACAGCTTGCAGCAATCTACGAGTCAATCTGTTGAGGAGAATACAATCAGGTTTGATAATGGCAAGGTTTACGAAGAGCATATTGAACTTGGAGATTTCAGAACGTGGTTTAAAGTTGAAAAATCTTTGAAGCTTTTCGAGAAGCTGAGTATACCACCAGTGTATACTATCAGTTAAAGAATCAGATATATTGTCAGAGAATCTAAATCAAAGAAGGTTGAGCCACATGAGAAGTGTGAATCTGCTGTACCTGTAAGAAACTTGAAAGCAATGAGAAACCCCTGAATGGTAAGTTTTATCTATGTTTGTTAATACCCAATGTACTAGATCCGAATACATGAACTAGGACCGCCTGTAGCAAAGCGAGTGTTAACAGCCATTCAGGGTGATGCAAAACCACTCAAAAAGTGGATATTGAGGTGATCTGGTAAGTGTACGAACTATCCCAGTTAGGGGTAAGACTTTAATTAGTAAGAATAGCGTTTCGAGTTATGGTCTACAACAAGCTGAGAAGCTGATTTTTATTCAATGGATATGAAGGTGGGGACTTAAGAGAACCACCCTTATCTGTGGGAATGCACTCTACTGCTAAGGCTCCTGAAGATGAATTACTTCAAAAAAAATTATTAATAAATAAAATAAAAAATAAATGCTGCCTGTATGTCACAGCTTGCGTACAAACACTTTGAAAAAATGGCCCATGGTACGATTTCTCTATTTCAGGAGGACTGTATAAACCAGAACAACAGCATAAATCAGTATTACTACACTTCCTCTTTTCTTTGTAATAACTTATGTACTTTGGAATTTGGATTTCACATTTTCAGTTATTATTCCCAACATTACCCTATATAAGTGTCAATCACGTCTCATAAACCGTTAATGCCCAGCTCTCGCTACACTCGGGCCCACGCTGTTCTTCGAAGATTTCTCAGAAACGCTGAGTTATAACGGACGCAAAAACCAAAACACCGATCTGCCGTTTGATATTTCTGTATTGTTACACCAACATATAAAAGGAATAAGCAAACTAAGCAAACTAAGGTCTGTAAACAAATATTACAATAATAAATCGTTATGTTACTTCTGACGATGTTTCACTCTTCTTTCTGAACAGCGACCGATGAGACGATGACTGTCGTATTGATGCCTCCGCGAAAATCGGGGAAGTTGATTTTGAGCAAACAACCAAGTATTGATCGTTCAAACTTCAACTCCATTGACACTCCCCGGCAAAAAAGGGATCCAACCCTTTTTTCCTTCACGACCAATGCACGTTGACTTGGATGCCATTGCGAGAACCTGGGTCACACGGACAGAGCTGAAATGGAAAACAAACAGAAAAGCCAACACACCACAAGCATACCCACAGCACAATCTCACACATCAATGACGACCTGCGCCTCCAGACAGAGACCTCCTCTTGACATCTCTCAACACAATCGCCACTTGCTAGAATGACTCTTGCAGAATGCAAAGTGACCATAGCAGAACCTCACGATAATCTACGCACATCCTTTTATCTACTCACCACCAATTACCACTGAAATCGCTTGTCACTCATTCTGCCTCAGTTCTAGTAGCGGTGACGCATGCGAGCCTCAGTCGTTTACACTCCCGCTCCCCGGCGTGTCGGACCGCAGCTAACAATTATCTCCGTGTGCATTTCATTCTCAGCAATAGCCTAGCCTCCCCGGCGTATACGACCCATCTGCTGCCTCCAACATCAATCAATTCATTCATGGATGTAGAAGACTAGAAACAACTTCAGAAGTAATCACGACGAAAATTTTAACAAAATTACGCAATAACAACAAGATACGAAAACAACAAGTAAACACAATGAATCCAAAATACACCAATTGATAGGACACACCACACATATATACAAAGAGTACAAACAACCTCGCCGATCATGTCTTGATTGAATTCCTTTGAAGAACTGCAGGACTTACACCAGTACGCCTGCAACCCTTCACAGGTTGACGATTATAAGTTGTGGAATGTCCAGACACAAACAAGATTAACCAACAATTACATCAATTGGAACTCACACAACTATTTAACACAAACATATGTACAATCAACACATCAAATGTGGTGGATTCTGACACGACAAACTACCCTTGAAGAACTGTAGGACTTACAGCAGTACGCCTACATTCCCTCTCAGGTTGATGATCCAAGTGGAAGTCGTCCGAACACAAACAGAATTACCAACAGATAGATAAAAGATGATATCAATTCAGTATATACAACATGAACATATGTACAAAATCACACACCAATCACATTGGACTGCTCATTGATGCGCTACCCTTTGAAGAATTGTAGGACTTACAGCAGTACGCCGACAACCCTTCTCAGGTTGAAGCTCTACGTTGGAAAATCGTCGCAGAGTTCATTTGCTAACTTCCTTCTATGAGCTATATCCTCAAATCTGAACGGCAACACGCCCATGTCATTCTATCGTAGAATATAGATGACTAAAAAACACACGACATATCAAATCAACCAAGCGTAGGCACAGAGTAATTGTCAATGGAGATGAAGATTGAACGATCAATTCTTGGTTGTTTGCTCAAAATCAACTTCCTCGATTTTCGCGGAGGCATCAATACGACAGTCATCGTCTCATCGGTCGCTGTTCAGAAAGAAGAGTGAAACATCGTCAGAAGTAATATAACGATTTATTATTGTAATATTTGTTTACAGACCTTAGTTTCCTTAGTTCGCTTATTCCTTTTATATGTTGGTGTAACAATACAGAAATATCAAACGGCAGATCGATGTTTTGGTTTTTGCGTCCGTTATAACTAAGCGTTTCTGAGAAATCTTCGAAGAACAGCGTGGGCCCGAGCGTAGCGAGAGCTGGGCATTAACGGTTTATGAGACGTGATTGACAGTTTCTGACGATAGAAACAGATCTGGCGGATTCAAACAGTTGGTGAAAGTTTGGATAGTCGCCGTTCATTTTTCCTGGTGCCGGTCAAGTCCTCTTTGAACAAGCAATATCTGGAACCTTTTGGAATTGGGTCAAGTTCAACAATGCCTGGGTCAAAGAAGGGACAGAGTGTCTTGGATGCAAACAGGAAAGTAAGTCATGGTGACTTGTCTGTTAATTGTAACGATGTGTCTGATGTTAAGCATGACATGGTTGATGTTACTGTTTCGCCGTTCAGGGATAATAGGAACATCAAACTCCCTAAATTTGAACCACGGTGTTTCGATGGAAACCCGGCTGATTATTTACAATTTGTAAAGGAGTTTGAGATCATGCTGAGTGTTTTATTCTTAACAGATGAAATGAAGTTAGTGTATTTGATGAGATATTGCACTGGAGATGCTTCAAGAGCTATACAGTGCTGTAAGTTTATGAAGCCAAAAGAGGGCTACTACGAGGCTATGAGCATATTACGTCAAAGGTTTGGAAGACCTTCGATGATTGCAGGGAAATTATTCGAGGCTGTTAAGGGTAATGGTGGTCAATTACAGGATGACTCCCAGGCACTCACTGAGTTTTTAGATAATTTGCTAATTTACAAGAATGGAATGATTTCGATGAATTGCACGAGTGACCTCAACTCGAGTTTTATACTAGAAGTAATAGCAAGACGTCTACCTACTCGACTGCAAAGGAAGTGGGTGAAGATGAGCTCCCGTATGGAGGATGAGGGTATCGAGCCAAAGTTTGATGATATCCTGAAACTGGTAAATACTAGTGTCAATCAATCTATGAGCAAGTTTTCCAGTCTGTTAGATCTCACCCCTAGAATAGAGCAGTCTGAGGGTAAAACGCACTAATTGATGACGAATAAGCCTCAGAGAGGTGGATATCGAGAAGACTCCATGATGTCTAGTAATGCATATAGACCTAGTGAGTGTAACAGGTTTCGTAGTACATCCTCAACAGATAAGTTACAAGATGCAAGACAAACACGGTTGTATTTCACAAGTTAGCAAGAAGTGCATACAAAAGTGAACTGTGAACCAGTGAGCAAGTTTAGTGATAAGCTAAATGTAAACTCCAGGTCTGACTCCGAATTGTGTGACGATAACGTTGTTGTGAAGAAGTCTGTAGTTGCAACTGGTAAGCCGTTGTTGAATAGAGTGTCACAGAATAGAGTTAATGCTTCAGAGTGGAGTTCTGACTCCACAAGTTTACCAGGTATTACTAGTCAGGGTGAAGATATAAAACCTTTTATGATTTGCGAGGAGGAACCAAAATTGTCTACTTCTTTTATTAAAGAGTTTGAAAATGATAAAGTTGACGGTAAAGTGAATATTTGTGATAATGATCATGATACTTCACAGTTGTCTTTGGTTAATCATGATGAGATGATAGATATGCCTACTACTGCTAAGTTGAACAAAGGTTCTGTACAACTACAACGTGAAGTAGAAATAAATGCAGATTCAGTTGCAGAAGGCACGCATACTTGTGAGACTGTCAGTGTGATTGATCAGCATGTAGCCCACCTATCATCAGATGATAGTGCTAAACCCGAACTAGTAGTGAAAGACAGCAGTGGTGGTAATCTTGCAGTTGGACAACTATCTGAGAGCCGAACAAGAACAGCTTCTGATCCACCAATAAGTTCATCACCTTGTGTCACACAGTCGTCGTTGGTGTTGTTATCCACAATGAAAAAGGCACCCATCAACTCAAGTATCTTGTGCAATGACTATGCTAGTATCAGTTCGTTTGAAAGGACGAATATCAATGGTCAGTTTAGTGTGGATAAGCCAAGTGTAAAGGAGAGAGTAATTGTTAAATTGACTTGCACGAATAAAGGCATTTCTAGTTTCAAGTTACTATTTGAATGTTATTATCTTTGGTGTAAATTACTCTGTTTCTACGCTTGGTTGATGAGATATGTCGTGTGTTTGTTGGTCATCTATATTCTACGATACAATGACATGGGCGTGTTGCCGTTCAGATTTGAGGATATAGCTCATAGAAGGAAGTTAGCAAATGAACTCTGCGACGATTTTCCAACCTAGAGCGTCAACCTGAGAAGGGTTGTAGGCGTACTGCTGTAAGTCCTACAATTCTTCAAAGGGTAGCGCATCAATGAGCAGTCCAATGTGCTTGGTGTGTGATTTTGTACATATGTTCATGTTGTATATACTGAATTGATATCATCTTTTATCTATCTGTTGGTAATTCTGTTTGTGTCCGGACGACTTCCACTTGGATCATCAACCTGAGAAGGAATGTAGGCGTACTGCTGTAAGTCCTACAGTTCTTCAAGGGTAGTT
Organism: Trichobilharzia regenti; assembly: GCA_944472135.2. Classification (NCBI taxonomy): domain Eukaryota; kingdom Metazoa; phylum Platyhelminthes; class Trematoda; order Strigeidida; family Schistosomatidae; genus Trichobilharzia; species Trichobilharzia regenti. The sequence continues at coordinate 103,682,943 of OX235262.1, forward strand.
TGTCGTGTCAGAATCCACAACATTTGATGTGTTGATTGTACATATGTTTGTGTTAAATAGTTGTGTGAGTTCCAATTGATGTAATTGTTGGTTAATCTTGTTTGTGTCTGGACATTCCACAACTTACAATCGTCAACCTGTGAAGGGTTGCAGGCGTACTGGTGTAAGTCCTGCAATTCTTCAAAGGAATTCCACCAAGACATGATCCGCGAGGTTGTTTGTACTGTTTGTGTACACGTGTGGTGTGTCTTCGCAATTTGTGATTTTGGATCAGTTGTGTTTACTCGTTGTTTTCGTGCCTTGTTTTTATTGCATAATTTTGTTAAAATTTTCGTCGTGATTACTTCTGAAGTTGTTTCTAGTCTTCTACATCCATGAATGAATTGATTGATGTTGGAGGCAGCAGATGGGTCGTATACGCCGGGGAGGCTAGGCTATTGCTGAGAATGAAATGCACACGGAGATAATTGTTAGCTGCGGTCCGACACGCCGGGGAGCGGGAGTGTAAACGACTGAGGCTCGCATGCGTCACCGCTACTAGAACTGAGGCAGAATGAGTGACAAGCGATTTCAGTGGTAATTGGTGGTGAGTAGATAAAAGGATGTGCGTAGATTATCGTGAGGTTCTGCTATGGTCACTTTGCATTCTGCAAGAGTCATTCTAGCAAGTGGCGATTGTGTTGCAAGATGTCAAGAGGAGGTCTCTGTCTGGAGGCGCAGGTCGTCATTGATGTGTGAGATTGTGCTGTGGGTATGCTTGTGGTGTGTTGGCTTTTCTGTTTGTTTTCCATTTCAGCTCTGTCCGTGTGACCCAGGTTCTCGCAATGGCATCCAAGTCAACGTGCATTGGTCGTGAAGGAAAAAAGGGTTGGATCCCTTTTTTGCCGGGGAGTGTCAATGGAGTTGAAGATTGAACGATCAATACTTGGTTGTTTGCTCAAAATCAACTTCCCCGATTTTCGCGGAGGCATCAATACGACAGTCATCGTCTCATCGGTCGCTGTTCAGAAAGAAGAGTGAAACATCGTCAGAAGTAACATAACGATTTATTATTGTAATATTTGTTTACAGACCTTAGTTTGCTTAGTTTGCTTATTCCTTTTATATGTTGGTGTAACAATACAGAAATATCAAACGGCAGATCGGTGTTTTGGTTTTTGCGTCCGTTATAACTAAGCGTTTCTGAGAAATCTTCGAAGAACAGCGTGGGCCCGAGTGTAGCGAGAGCTGGGCATTAACGTTTTATGAGACTTTGCTGACAGTAATTTACACCAAAGATAATAACATTTAAGTAGTAACTTGAAACTAGAAATGCCCTTATTCGTGCAAGTCGATTTAACAATTACTCTCTCCTTTACACTTGGCTTATCCACACTAAACTGACCATTGATATTCGTCCTTTCAAACGAACTGATACTAGCATAGTCATTGCACAAGATACTTGAGTTGAAGGGTGTCTGTTTCATTGTGGATGACAGCACCAACGACGACTGATTGATATCAGTTGATGAAGTTAACGGTGGATCAGAAGCTGTTGTTGCTCGACTTTCAGAAAGTTGTCTACCTGCAAGACCACCACCACTGCCGTCTTTTACTATCAGCTCAGGCTTAGCCCTGGCATCTGATGATAGGTGGGCTACATGCTGATCAATCACACTGACAGTCTCACAAGTATGCGTGCCTTCTGCAACTGAATCTGCATTTATTTCTACTTCACGTTGTAGTTGTACAGAACCTTTGTTCAACTTAGCAGTAGTAGGCATATCTATCATCTCATCATGATTAACCAAAGACAACTGTGAAGTATCATGATCATTATCACAAATATTCACTTTACCGTCAACTTTATCATTTTCAAACTCTTTAATAAAAGAAGTAGACAATTTTGGTTCCTCCTCACAAATCATTAAAGGTTTTATATCTTCACTCTGACTAGTTATACTTTGTAAACTTGTGGAGTCAAAACTCCACTCTGAAGCAGCAACTCTATTCTGTGACACTCTATTCAACAACGGCTTACCAGTTGCGGCAAAGTTAAACTTTCGACACCACTAACAACTAATCAGAAAACGACCTTGAACGGACCAGTCACATTAAAGAGGCATATATGATGAATGGAAATGTATATTTGTAGAAAAAAGCATAAAATAGAGAATAAAATAGTTACATGGGATATCTTTCTCGAACATGTGACAGAAACATCTTCCAGTTTAGCATGGGACTGAAAATGGAAAAGTTACACCATGTCCTGTACATATATTCATCCAAATGACCATAAATGAGATTCATTTATAGCCCTTATCCTATTTTTCAACCTACCCCAAAATCCTTCAATAGAATTTGTATGTGTCCTCGTAACGGGATCCACACAATCACTTGAATGGTTGACTCTATGATGAATATATCCCAGAGATGACAGTGAATTGTAGCCTTTCCACTTGTCGGTGTGTATAATTGACCCCCGCTTAACAAGTCTGGTAACAATAGGTATAAGAGTAGTTGCTTTTCTATCTGCTATCCTTAGGGAGAGAAGCGACCTACCGAAAAAGTTCCTATGAAATATTAAAATTATCAGCTTACTCTCTCCAGCGTTAGTAGGCTTCAAACATATAGCACAACGATGAACAAACCCATCAGTTGATTTGGTATAGCTTTTTAAAGTCATGATACCACCACACAAACAAATTCGCTCTTTCCGGCGCAACTCAAATCCAGGAAATACTGGAAAACGCTAACCTCCTCGAATTGCAACAATAGCTTTGTAAGGTCACGCATTAGAAATGAATCAAGCGCTATAGAACATTGAACTGCGTTCGTGAACCTCATTGGATAATTCGACATCCTTCGTGAATCTCATTGGATAATTCGCTGATTGGTAGTTAGTGGTGTCGAAAGTTTACCTTCGCCGCAGTTGCAACTACAGACTTCTTCACAACACCGTTTTCGTCACACAATTCGGAGTCAGACCTGGAGTTTACATTTAGCTTATCACTAAACTTGCTCACTGGTTCACAGTTCACCTTTGTACGCACTTCTTGCAAACTTGTGAAATACAACCGTGTTTGTCTTGCATCTTGTAACTTATCTGTTGAGCATGTACTACGAAACCTGTTGCACTTACTAAGTTTATATGCATTACTAGACATCATGGAGCTTTCTCGATAACCACCTCTCTGAGGCCTACTCGTCATCAATGATTGCATTTTGATCTCAGACTGCTCTATTCTAGGGGTGAGATCTAACAGACAGGAAAACTTGCTCATAGATTGATTGACACTAGTATTTACCAGTTTCAGGATATCATCAAACTTTGGCTCGATACCCTCATCCTCCATACGGGAGCTCATCTTCACCCACTTCCTTTGCAGTCGAGTAGGTAGACGTCTTGCTATTACTTCTAGTATAAAACTCGAGTTGAGTTCACTCGTGCAATTCATCGAAATCATTCCATTCTTGTAAATTAGCAAATTATCTAAAAACTCAGTGAGTGCCTGGGAGTCATCCTGTAATTGACCACCATTACCCTTAACAGCCTCGAATGATTTCCCTACAATCATCGGAGGTCTTCCAAACCTTTGACGTAGTATGCTCATAGCCTCGTAGTAGCCCTCTTTTGGCTTCATAAACTTACAGCACTGTATAGCTCTTGAAGCCTCTCCAGTGCAATATCTCATCAAATACACTAACTTCATTTCATCTGTTAAGAATAAAACACTCAGCATGATCTCAAACTCCTTTACAAATTGTAAATAATCAGCCGGGTTTCCATCGAAACACCGTGGTTCAAATTAAGGGAGTTTGATATTCCTATTATCCCTGAACGGCGAAACAGTAACATCAACCATGTCATGCTTAACATCAGACACATCGTTACAATTAACAGACAAGTCACCATGACTTACTTTCCTGTTTGCATCCAAGACACTCTGTCCCTTCTTTGACCCAGGCATTGTTGAACTTGACCCAATTCCAAAAGCGTTCCAGATATTGCTTGTTCAAAGAGGACTTGACCGGCACCAGGAAAGATGAACGGCGACTATCCAAACTTTCACCAACTGTTTGAATCCTCCAGATCTGTTTCTATCGTCAGAAACTGTCAATCACGTCTCATAAACCGTTAATGCCCAGCTCTCTCTACACTCGGGCCCACGCTGTTCTTCGAAGATTTCTCAGAAACGCTTAGTTATAACGGACGCAAAAACCAAAACACTGATCTGCCGCTTTAGATTTGTTTATTGTTACACTAACATATAAAATGAATAAGCGAACTAAGGTCTGTAAACAAATATTACAATAATAAATCGTTATATTACTTCTGACGATGTTTCACTCTTCTTTCTGAACAGCGACCGATGAGACGATGACTGTCGTATTGATGCCTCCGCGAAAATCGGGGAAGTTGATTTTGAACAAACAACCAAGAATTGATCGTTCAATCTTCAACTCCATTGACAATAATAGTGGAAACCATATTTCGTTTCGTCCTCATTTTTACTTTTTTTATTGTTATTCTATACTTCAGTTGTTGTTTACTACTATAAACTTAAACTAACCGTTAGTATGTAACACTATAAAACTCAATGACTAGAAATTCCTAGTAATAAAAAAGGAGAATAAACCCTGCGGTTATCGCATATTGTTTACTTAAATTATTATTATCTGCTGGCTGCTTCTGTTTTCTTCACTTCTCAAAGGTATTGCACTGAAGCACTGCTAAAGGACAGTAATCCTGCTTTCTACATTTGTATTACTTGAGCGGTATCCAGAATATTGTTAGCACTTACGATAAACAACGGAACAAATTCCATTCTGAATTCTGTTCAACATCGCAAAGTTAACTTTGCGACCAATTGGTACCTTTTACCTGCTAATACCAATATAATGCTGTACTTACCATCTAATGTGGATTTTTATAAACTTTCGAACCCTTACTGATTGATAAAATGATAATAATAACGGTCTGGATCCAGTGTGGCTTACTCTACCTCTCTCCTTACCTTCCATTAGCGCAAAATTTCATAATTCCCGCATGAATCTGACTCACTATGAGTATATTAAATATTATAATTTAGACTTAAACCAAAATCTTATGTTCTATTCTTATAAAGTTTCTAGAGGTCATTTTCCAATTTTTAATTTCATAAAACAGTGTTCAATTTCAGACTGTACTTGTCTAATATGATCATGCCTGTGCAAACGGTATGTGAATCATGTAAATGCTTAATTTATGTGAAATATATATATATATTCGGCGTGAAAATATTGGCTGAATACAGATTGCTTGTTTCATTTCAAATAATGAAATTCCTGTTTTGGTGGATGTTTGTGATTTCTTTGTGGCTATAAATACGCATGCCCATGATCTTTAAGAAAACTAAATAAATTTTCCTAAAACCATTGGTTTTCTCTTTCTTGGTGAAACATCTGTTAATACCATTAGAAGATTAGGCAGCAAAGTAGGATGTTCTGTGATTAAGAATCGTAGTCGTCGTGCTTTGGATTAATTTTGCGCTTGTAACTGTTATAACCCTATGGGTATAGGTTTTCCCTCATGGTACATTATGATATCTAGAAGTCATAAGCACACTGTCTTCGGTAAACTTATTCTTACTATTTAGGCGACTGCAAATAGTGAGTTATTTGAGGTGATAGGATAAATACCTCTTAACGCTTTCGTAGAGATTAGGATACATTCATTTTTTCGACTAGGAGAGGTTCTTTTTACCAAGAAGGTTCCCAGGATGTCTGCTTTTACCTTGAAATTCAAGGATAACGTTAAGTTGCTCACGAAGTTAGTAGCTGTAGGAGATTACCTTTTGGGGAAACCATTTTAAGGTAACTACGTAGCTTTAGGTAATGCGTCATAGAAGTAGGCAGCGTAGGTCAATTGTGTCTAAATACATTAAACTACCTACATTTGTTAGCCTAGCAGTCAACTAAGCAAACAATGGCACAATATTATTAGAGGTTTCTTCTATAGATTGAAATCACATAACCCATATTATACTGCGCCGATCAGTGTAGATATATATTATATCCACTTAGAGAAAACCTTTCAACTTACGACAATTCCTGTCCAAACACATACAGTGAGACACATCTACAAGATAACTTCTGTACCCAAAGGAGGTTCTGTCAGCATTCATAGGTGACTCTTATGTACTGATAGCATTTTTTCTCAAATAGTGCTGTTCTTCACAGGAAAATAGTCACATTTTGACGTGGTCTTCATTGAACGAATGTCGAAAGCTGCAGCTTCCACAAGAAGTAAACTATTTGTGTAGGTGACATAAACCTCCAACTACCCCATCTTCTTCATTATAGCGATGTTTTGACTCATTCCGCATGAAACACTAATCATTGCAACCAATATGCTTAAAGTGTGTCGCAGTCTGATTACAAGACGCGGACACCAACATAACTAGCCAGGAAATGATAATATCTATCAATCCAGAAACATATAACACAATTTTATTTAAAATTATTGGCGAAATAATTTACCTAGCGAAATTTCAACCAAAGGGCCGGATAAGTCCACCCAATATACCCTAGTTTCCACAAATGCATGTGGAGGTATTCATCCTATCACCTCAAATAACTCACTATTTGCAGTCTCCTAAAAAGTAAAAATGAATTTACTGAAGACAGTGCGCCTATGAATTCTAGATATCATAATGCACTATGAGGAAAATTTTGTGTCCATAGAATTATTACAGTCAGATGCGCGAAATTAATTCGAAGCACAACCACTACGATTCTCATTCACAGAACACTCTAATTTTCTACATAATCGTCTGATCGTATCAGCAGATGTTTGCCAAGAAGAGCCACTGGTTCAAGAAAAATTTATTTAGGGGTTTTCAAAATATCATGGACATCTGTATTTATAGTCACAGAGAAACCAAAACTTTTGTCAATCACGTCTCATAAACCGTTAATGCCCAGCTCTCTCTACGCTCGGGCCCACGCTGTTCCTCGAAGATTTCAGAAACGCTTAGTTATAGCGGACGAAAATCCAAAACACCGATCTGCCGCTTGATATTTCTTTATTGTTACACCAACATATAAAAAGAATAAGTTAACTAAGGTTTCTGACGATGTTTCACTCTTCTTTCTGAACAGCGACCGATGAGACGATGACTGTCGTATTGATGCCTCCGCGAAAATTGGGGAAGTTGATTTTGAGCAAACAACCAAGAATTGATCGTTCAATCTTCAACTCCATTGACACTCCCCGGCAAAAAGGGATCCAACCCTTTTTTCCTTCACGACCAATGCACGTTGACTTGGATGCCATTGCGAGAACCTGGGTCACACGGACAGAGCTGAAATGGAAAACAAACAGAAAAGCCAACACACCACAAGCATACCCACAGCACAATCTCACACATCAATGACGACCTGCGCCTCCAGACAGAGACCTCCTCTTGACATCTCTCAACACAATCACCATTTGCTAGAATGACTCTTGCAGAATGCAAAGTGACCATAGCAGAACCTCACGATACTCTACGCACATCCTTTTATCTACTCACTACCAATTACCACTGAAATCGCTTGTCACTCATTCTGCCTCAGTTCTAGTAGCGGTGACGCATGCGAGCCTCAGTCGTTTACACTCCCGCTCCCCGGCGTGTCGGACCGCAGCTAACAATTATCTCCGTGTGCATTTCATTCTCAGCAATAGCCTAGCCTCCCCGGCGTATACGACCCATCTGCTGCCTCCAACATCAATCAATTCATTCATGGATGTAGAAGACTAGAAACAACTTCAGAAGTAATCACGACGAAAATTTTAACAAAATTACGCAATAACAACAAGATACGAAAACAACAAGTAAACACAATGAATCCAAAATACACCAATTGATAGGACACACCACACATATATACAAAGAGTACAAACAACCTCACCGATCATGTCTTGGTGGAATTCCTTTGAAGAACTGCAGGACTTACACCAGTACGCCTGCAACCCTTCTCAGGTTGACGATTGTAATTTGTGGAATGTACGGACACAATCAAGGCTAACCAACAATTACATCAATTGGAACTCACACAATTATTTAACACAAACATATGCACAATCAACACATCAAATGTTGTGGATTCTGACACGACAAACTACCCTTGAAGAACTGTAGGACTTACAGCAGTACGCCTACATTCCCTCTCAGGTTGATGATCCAAGTGGAAGTCGTCCGAACACAAACAGAATTACCAACAGATAGATAAAAGATGATATCAATTCAGTGTATTCAATATGAAAATATGTACAAAATCACACACCAATCACATTGGACTGCTCATTGATGCGCTACCCTTTGAAGAATTGTAGGACTTACAGCAGTACGCCGACAACCCTTCTCAGGTTGACGCTCTACGTTGGAAAATCGTCGCAGAGTTCATTTGCTAACTTCCTTCTATGAGCTATATCCTCAAATCTGAACGGCAACACGCCCATGTCATTGTATCGTAGAATATAGATGACCAACAAACACACGACATATCTCATCAACCAAGCGTAGGCACAGAGTAATTTACACCAAAGTTAATAACATTCAAATAGTAACTTGAAACTGGAAATGCGTTTATTCGTGCAAGTCAATTTAACAATTACTCTCTCCTTTACACTTGGCTTATCCACACTAAACTGACCATTGATATTCATCCTTTCAAACGAACTGATACTAGCATAGTCATTGCACAAGATACTTGAGTTGAAGGGTGTCTGTTTCATTGTGGATGACAGCACCAACGACGACTGATTGATATCAGTTGATGAAGTTAGCGGTGGATCAGAAGCTGTTGTTGCTCGACTTTCAGAAAGTTGTCTACCTACAAGACCACCACCACTGCCGTCTTTTACTATCAGCTCAGGCTTAGCCCTGGCATCTGATGATAGGTGGGCTACATGCTGATCAATCACACTGACAGTCTCACAAGTATGCGTGCCTTCTGCAACTGAATCTGCATTTATTTCTACTTCACGTTGTAGTTGTACAGAACCTTTGTTCAACTTAGCAGTAGTAGGCATATCTATCATCTCATCATGATTAACCAAAGACAACTGTGAAGTATCATGATCATTATCACAAATATTCACTTTACCGTCAACTTTATCATTTTCAAACTCTTTAATAACAGAAGTAGACAATTTTGGTTCCTCCTCACAAATCATTAAAGGTTTTATATCTTCACTCTGACTAGTTATACTTTGTAAACTTGTGGAGTCAAAACTCCACTCTGAAGCAGTAACTCTATTCTGTGACACTCTATTCAACAACGGCTTACTAGTTGCAACTACAGACTTCTTCACAACACCGTTTTCGTCACACAATTCGGAGTCAGACCTGGAGTTTACATTTAGCTTATCACTAAACTTGCTCACTGGTTCACAGTTCACCTTTGTACGCACTTCTTGCAAACTTGTGAAATACAACCGTGTTTGTCTTGCATCTTGTAACTTATCTGTTGAGGATGTACTACGAAACCTGTTGCACTTACTAAGTTTATATGCATTACTAGACATCATGGAGCTTTCTCGATAACCACCTCTCTGAGGCCTACTCGTCATCAATGATTGCATTTTGATCTCAGACTGCTCTATTCTAGGGGTGAGATCTAACAGACAGGAAAACTTGCTCATAGATTGATTGACACTAGTATTTACCAGTTTCAGGATATCATCAAACTTTGGCTCGATACCCTCATCCTCCATACGGGAGCTCATCTTCACCCACTTCCTTTGCAGTCGAGTAGGTAGACGTCTTGCTATTACTTCTAGTATAAAACTCGAGTTGAGGTCACTCGTGCAATTCATCGAAATCATTCCATTCTTGTAAATTAGCAAATTATCTAAAAACTCAGTGAGTGCCTGGGAGTCATCCTGTAATTGACCACCATTACCCTTAACAGCCTCGAATAATTTCCCTACAATCATCGAAGGTCTTCCAAACCTTTGACGTAATATGCTCATAGCCTCGTAGTAGCCCTCTTTTGGCTTCATAAACTTACAGCACTGTATAGCTCTTGAAGCATCTCCAGTGCAATATCTCATCAAATACACTAACTTCATTTCATCTGTTAAGAATAAAACACTCAACATGATCTCAAACTCCTTTACAAATTGTAAATAATCAGCCGGGTTTCCATCGAAACACCGTGGTTCAAATTTAGGGAGTTTGATATTCCTATTATCCCTGAACGGCGAAACAGTAACATCAACCATGTCATGCTTAACATCAGACACATCGTTACAATTAACAGACAAGTCACCATGACTTACTTTCCTGTTTGCATCCAAGACACTCTGTCCCTTCTTTGACCCAGGCATTGTTGAACTTGACCCAATTCCAAAAGCGTTCCAGATATTGCTTGTTCAAAGAGGACTTGACCGGCACCAGGAAAGATGAACGGCGACTATCCAAACTTTCACCAACTGTTTGAATCCTCCAGATCTGTTTCTATCGTCAGAAACTGTCAATCACGTCTCATAAACCGTTAATGCCCAGCTCTCTCTACACTCGGGCCCACGCTGTTCTTCGAAGATTTCAGAAACGCTTAGTTATAACGGACGCAAAAACCAAAACACTGATCTGCCGCTTTAGATTTGTTTATTGTTACACTAACATATAAAATGAATAAGCGAACTAAGGTCTGTAAACAAATATTACAATAATAAATCGTTATATTACTTCTGACGATGTTTCACTCTTCTTTCTGAACAGCGACCGATGAGACGATGACTGTCGTATTGATGCCTCCGCGAAAATCGGGGAAGTTGATTTTGAACAAACAACCAAGAATTGATCGTTCAATCTTCAACTCCATTGACAATAATAGTGGAAACCATATTTCGTTTCGTCCTCATTTTTACTTTTTTTATTGTTATTCTATACTTCAGTTGTTGTTTACTACTATAAACTTAAACTAACCGTTAGTATGTAACACTATAAAACTCAATGACTAGAAATTCCTAGTAATAAAAAAGGAGAATAAACCCTGCGGTTATCGCATATTGTTTACTTAAATTATTATTATCTGCTGGCTGCTTCTGTTTTCTTCACTTCTCAAAGGTATTGCACTGAAGCACTGCTAAAGGACAGTAATCCTGCTTTCTACATTTGTATTACTTGAGCGGTATCCAGAATATTGTTAGCACTTACGATAAACAACGGAACAAATTCCATTCTGAATTCTGTTCAACATCGCAAAGTTAACTTTGCGACCAATTGGTACCTTTTACCTGCTAATACCAATATAATGCTGTACTTACCATCTAATGTGGATTTTTATAAACTTTCGAACCCTTACTGATTGATAAAATGATAATAATAACGGTCTGGATCCAGTGTGGCTTACTCTACCTCTCTCCTTACCTTCCATTAGCGCAAAATTTCATAATTCCCGCATGAATCTGACTCACTATGAGTATATTAAATATTATAATTTAGACTTAAACCAAAATCTTATGTTCTATTCTTATAAAGTTTCTAGAGGTCATTTTCCAATTTTTAATTTCATAAAACAGTGTTCAATTTCAGACTGTACTTGTCTAATATGATCATGCCTGTGCAAACGGTATGTGAATCATGTAAATGCTTAATTTATGTGAAATATATATATATATTCGGCGTGAAAATATTGGCTGAATACAGATTGCTTGTTTCATTTCAAATAATGAAATTCCTGTTTTGGTGGATGTTTGTGATTTCTTTGTGGCTATAAATACGCATGCCCATGATCTTTAAGAAAACTAAATAAATTTTCCTAAAACCATTGGTTTTCTCTTTCTTGGTGAAACATCTGTTAATACCATTAGAAGATTAGGCAGCAAAGTAGGATGTTCTGTGATTAAGAATCGTAGTCGTCGTGCTTTGGATTAATTTTGCGCTTGTAACTGTTATAACCCTATGGGTATAGGTTTTCCCTCATGGTACATTATGATATCTAGAAGTCATAAGCACACTGTCTTCGGTAAACTTATTCTTACTATTTAGGCGACTGCAAATAGTGAGTTATTTGAGGTGATAGGATAAATACCTCTTAACGCTTTCGTAGAGATTAGGATACATTCATTTTTTCGACTAGGAGAGGTTCTTTTTACCAAGAAGGTTCCCAGGATGTCTGCTTTTACCTTGAAATTCAAGGATAACGTTAAGTTGCTCACGAAGTTAGTAGCTGTAGGAGATTACCTTTTGGGGAAACCATTTTAAGGTAACTACGTAGCTTTAGGTAATGCGTCATAGAAGTAGGCAGCGTAGGTCAATTGTGTCTAAATACATTAAACTACCTACATTTGTTAGCCTAGCAGTCAACTAAGCAAACAATGGCACAATATTATTAGAGGTTTCTTCTATAGATTGAAATCACATAACCCATATTATACTGCGCCGATCAGTGTAGATATATATTATATCCACTTAGAGAAAACCTTTCAACTTACGACAATTCCTGTCCAAACACATACAGTGAGACACATCTACAAGATAACTTCTGTACCCAAAGGAGGTTCTGTCAGCATTCATAGGTGACTCTTATGTACTGATAGCATTTTTTCTCAAATAGTGCTGTTCTTCACAGGAAAATAGTCACATTTTGACGTGGTCTTCATTGAACGAATGTCGAAAGCTGCAGCTTCCACAAGAAGTAAACTATTTGTGTAGGTGACATAAACCTCCAACTACCCCATCTTCTTCATTATAGCGATGTTTTGACTCATTCCGCATGAAACACTAATCATTGCAACCAATATGCTTAAAGTGTGTCGCAGTCTGATTACAAGACGCGGACACCAACATAACTAGCCAGGAAATGATAATATCTATCAATCCAGAAACATATAACACAATTTTATTTAAAATTATTGGCGAAATAATTTACCTAGCGAAATTTCAACCAAAGGGCCGGATAAGTCCACCCAATATACCCTAGTTTCCACAAATGCATGTGGAGGTATTCATCCTATCACCTCAAATAACTCACTATTTGCAGTCTCCTAAAAAGTAAAAATGAATTTACTGAAGACAGTGCGCCTATGAATTCTAGATATCATAATGCACTATGAGGAAAATTTTGTGTCCATAGAATTATTACAGTCAGATGCGCGAAATTAATTCGAAGCACAACCACTACGATTCTCATTCACAGAACACTCTAATTTTCTACATAATCGTCTGATCGTATCAGCAGATGTTTGCCAAGAAGAGCCACTGGTTCAAGAAAAATTTATTTAGGGGTTTTCAAAATATCATGGACATCTGTATTTATAGTCACAGAGAAACCAAAACTTTTGTCAATCACGTCTCATAAACCGTTAATGCCCAGCTCTCTCTACGCTCGGGCCCACGCTGTTCCTCGAAGATTTCAGAAACGCTTAGTTATAGCGGACGAAAATCCAAAACACCGATCTGCCGCTTGATATTTCTTTATTGTTACACCAACATATAAAAAGAATAAGTTAACTAAGGTTTCTGACGATGTTTCACTCTTCTTTCTGAACAGCGACCGATGAGACGATGACTGTCGTATTGATGCCTCCGCGAAAATTGGGGAAGTTGATTTTGAGCAAACAACCAAGAATTGATCGTTCAATCTTCAACTCCATTGACACTCCCCGGCAAAAAGGGATCCAACCCTTTTTTCCTTCACGACCAATGCACGTTGACTTGGATGCCATTGCGAGAACCTGGGTCACACGGACAGAGCTGAAATGGAAAACAAACAGAAAAGCCAACACACCACAAGCATACCCACAGCACAATCTCACACATCAATGACGACCTGCGCCTCCAGACAGAGACCTCCTCTTGACATCTCTCAACACAATCACCATTTGCTAGAATGACTCTTGCAGAATGCAAAGTGACCATAGCAGAACCTCACGATACTCTACGCACATCCTTTTATCTACTCACTACCAATTACCACTGAAATCGCTTGTCACTCATTCTGCCTCAGTTCTAGTAGCGGTGACGCATGCGAGCCTCAGTCGTTTACACTCCCGCTCCCCGGCGTGTCGGACCGCAGCTAACAATTATCTCCGTGTGCATTTCATTCTCAGCAATAGCCTAGCCTCCCCGGCGTATACGACCCATCTGCTGCCTCCAACATCAATCAATTCATTCATGGATGTAGAAGACTAGAAACAACTTCAGAAGTAATCACGACGAAAATTTTAACAAAATTACGCAATAACAACAAGATACGAAAACAACAAGTAAACACAATGAATCCAAAATACACCAATTGATAGGACACACCACACATATATACAAAGAGTACAAACAACCTCACCGATCATGTCTTGGTGGAATTCCTTTGAAGAACTGCAGGACTTACACCAGTACGCCTGCAACCCTTCTCAGGTTGACGATTGTAATTTGTGGAATGTACGGACACAATCAAGGCTAACCAACAATTACATCAATTGGAACTCACACAATTATTTAACACAAACATATGCACAATCAACACATCAAATGTTGTGGATTCTGACACGACAAACTACCCTTGAAGAACTGTAGGACTTACAGCAGTACGCCTACATTCCCTCTCAGGTTGATGATCCAAGTGGAAGTCGTCCGAACACAAACAGAATTACCAACAGATAGATAAAAGATGATATCAATTCAGTGTATTCAATATGAAAATATGTACAAAATCACACACCAATCACATTGGACTGCTCATTGATGCGCTACCCTTTGAAGAATTGTAGGACTTACAGCAGTACGCCGACAACCCTTCTCAGGTTGACGCTCTACGTTGGAAAATCGTCGCAGAGTTCATTTGCTAACTTCCTTCTATGAGCTATATCCTCAAATCTGAACGGCAACACGCCCATGTCATTGTATCGTAGAATATAGATGACCAACAAACACACGACATATCTCATCAACCAAGCGTAGGCACAGAGTAATTTACACCAAAGTTAATAACATTCAAATAGTAACTTGAAACTGGAAATGCGTTTATTCGTGCAAGTCAATTTAACAATTACTCTCTCCTTTACACTTGGCTTATCCACACTAAACTGACCATTGATATTCATCCTTTCAAACGAACTGATACTAGCATAGTCATTGCACAAGATACTTGAGTTGAAGGGTGTCTGTTTCATTGTGGATGACAGCACCAACGACGACTGATTGATATCAGTTGATGAAGTTAGCGGTGGATCAGAAGCTGTTGTTGCTCGACTTTCAGAAAGTTGTCTACCTACAAGACCACCACCACTGCCGTCTTTTACTATCAGCTCAGGCTTAGCCCTGGCATCTGATGATAGGTGGGCTACATGCTGATCAATCACACTGACAGTCTCACAAGTATGCGTGCCTTCTGCAACTGAATCTGCATTTATTTCTACTTCACGTTGTAGTTGTACAGAACCTTTGTTCAACTTAGCAGTAGTAGGCATATCTATCATCTCATCATGATTAACCAAAGACAACTGTGAAGTATCATGATCATTATCACAAATATTCACTTTACCGTCAACTTTATCATTTTCAAACTCTTTAATAAAAGAAGTAGACAATTTTGGTTCCTCCTCACAAATCATTAAAGGTTTTATATCTTCACTCTGACTAGTTATACTTTGTAAACTTGTGGAGTCAAAACTCCACTCTGAAGCAGTAACTCTATTCTGTGACACTCTATTCAACAACGGCTTACTAGTTGCAACTACAGACTTCTTCACAACACCGTTTTCGTCACACAATTCGGAGTCAGACCTGGAGTTTACATTTAGCTTATCACTAAACTTGCTCACTGGTTCACAGTTCACCTTTGTACGCACTTCTTGCAAACTTGTGAAATACAACCGTGTTTGTCTTGCATCTTGTAACTTATCTGTTGAGGATGTACTACGAAACCTGTTGCACTTACTAAGTTTATATGCATTACTAGACATCATGGAGCTTTCTCGATAACCACCTCTCTGAGGCCTACTCGTCATCAATGATTGCATTTTGATCTCAGACTGCTCTATTCTAGGGGTGAGATCTAACAGACAGGAAAACTTGCTCATAGATTGATTGACACTAGTATTTACCAGTTTCAGGATATCATCAAACTTTGGCTCGATACCCTCATCCTCCATACGGGAGCTCATCTTCACCCACTTCCTTTGCAGTCGAGTAGGTAGACGTCTTGCTATTACTTCTAGTATAAAACTCGAGTTGAGGTCACTCGTGCAATTCATCGAAATCATTCCATTCTTGTAAATTAGCAAATTATCTAAAAACTCAGTGAGTGCCTGGGAGTCATCCTGTAATTGACCACCATTACCCTTAACAGCCTCGAATAATTTCCCTGCAATCATCGAAGGTCTTCCAAACCTTTGACGTAATATGCTCATAGCCTCGTAGTAGCCCTCTTTTGGCTTCATAAACTTACAGCACTGTATAGCTCTTGAAGCATCTCCAGTGCAATATCTCATCAAATACACTAACTTCATTTCATCTGTTAAGAATAAAACACTCAACATGATCTCAAACTCCTTTACAAATTGTAAATATTTAGCTGGGTTTCCATCAAAACACCGTGGTTCTAATCTAGGGAGTTTGATGTTCCTATTATCCCTGAACGGCGAAACAATAACATCAACCATGTCATGCTTAACATCAGACACATCGTTACAATTAACAGACAAGTCACCATGACTTACTTTCCTGTTTGCATCCAAGACACTCTGTCCCTTCTTTGACCCAGGCATTGTTGAACTTGACCCAATTCCAAAAGCGTTCCAGATATTGCTTGTTCAAAGAGGACTTGACCGGCACCAGGAAAGATGAACGGCGACTATCCAAACTTTCACCAACTGTTTGAATCCGCCAGATCTGTTTCTATCGTCAGAAACTGTCAATCACGTCTCATAAACCGTTAATGCCCAGCTCTCTCTACGCTCGGGCCCACGCTGTTCCTCGAAGATTTCAGAAATGCTTAGTTATAGCGGACGAAAATCCAAAACACCGATCTGCCGCTTGATATTTCTTTATTGTTACACCAACATATAAAAAGAATAAGTTAACTAAGGTTTCTGACGATGTTTCACTCTTCTTTCTGAACAGCGACCGATGAGACGATGACTGTCGTATTGATGCCTCCGCGAAAATTGGGGAAGTTGATTTTGAGCAAACAACCAAGAATTGATCGTTCAATCTTCAACTCCATTGACACTCCCCGGCAAAAAGGGATCCAACCCTTTTTTCCTTCACGACCAATGCACGTTGACTTGGATGCCATTGCGAGAACCTGGGTCACACGGACAGAGCTGAAATGGAAAACAAACAGAAAAGCCAACACACCACAAGCATACCCACAGCACAATCTCACACATCAATGACGACCTGCGCCTCCAGACAGAGACCTCCTCTTGACATCTCTCAACACAATCACCATTTGCTAGAATGACTCTTGCAGAATGCAAAGTGACCATAGCAGAACCTCACGATACTCTACGCACATCCTTTTATCTACTCACTACCAATTACCACTGAAATCGCTTGTCACTCATTCTGCCTCAGTTCTAGTAGCGGTGACGCATGCGAGCCTCAGTCGTTTACACTCCCGCTCCCCGGCGTGTCGGACCGCAGCTAACAATTATCTCCGTGTGCATTTCATTCTCAGCAATAGCCTAGCCTCCCCGGCGTATACGACCCATCTGCTGCCTCCAACATCAATCAATTCATTCATGGATGTAGAAGACTAGAAACAACTTCAGAAGTAATCACGACGAAAATTTTAACAAAATTACGCAATAACAACAAGATACGAAAACAACAAGTAAACACAATGAATCCAAAATACACCAATTGATAGGACACACCACACATATATACAAAGAGTACAAACAACCTCACCGATCATGTCTTGGTGGAATTCCTTTGAAGAACTGCAGGACTTACACCAGTACGCCTGCAACCCTTCTCAGGTTGACGATTGTAATTTGTGGAATGTACGGACACAATCAAGGCTAACCAACAATTACATCAATTGGAACTCACACAATTATTTAACACAAACATATGCACAATCAACACATCAAATGTTGTGGATTCTGACACGACAAACTACCCTTGAAGAACTGTAGGACTTACAGCAGTACGCCTACATTCCCTCTCAGGTTGATGATCCAAGTGGAAGTCGTCCGAACACAAACAGAATTACCAACAGATAGATAAAAGATGATATCAATTCAGTGTATTCAATATGAAAATATGTACAAAATCACACACCAATCACATTGGACTGCTCATTGATGCGCTACCCTTTGAAGAATTGTAGGACTTACAGCAGTACGCCGACAACCCTTCTCAGGTTGACGCTCTACGTTGGAAAATCGTCGCAGAGTTCATTTGCTAACTTCCTTCTATGAGCTATATCCTCAAATCTGAACGGCAACACGCCCATGTCATTGTATCGTAGAATATAGATGACCAACAAACACACGACATATCTCATCAACCAAGCGTAGGCACAGAGTAATTTACACCAAAGTTAATAACATTCAAATAGTAACTTGAAACTGGAAATGCGTTTATTCGTGCAAGTCAATTTAACAATTACTCTCTCCTTTACACTTGGCTTATCCACACTAAACTGACCATTGATATTCATCCTTTCAAACGAACTGATACTAGCATAGTCATTGCACAAGATACTTGAGTTGAAGGGTGTCTGTTTCATTGTGGATGACAGCACCAACGACGACTGATTGATATCAGTTGATGAAGTTAACGGTGGATCAGAAGCTGTTGTTGCTCGACTTTCAGAAAGTTGTCTACCTGCAAGACCACCACCACTGCCGTCTTTTACTATCAGCTCAGGCTTAGCCCTGGCATCTGATGATAGGTGGGCTACATGCTGATCAATCACACTGACAGTCTCACAAGTATGCGTGCCTTCTGCAACTGAATCTGCATTTATTTCTACTTCACGTTGTAGTTGTACAGAACCTTTGTTCAACTTAGCAGTAGTAGGCATATCTATCATCTCATCATGATTAACCAAAGACAACTGTGAAGTATCATGATCATTATCACAAATATTCACTTTACCGTCAACTTTATCATTTTCAAACTCTTTAATAAAAGAAGTAGACAATTTTGGTTCCTCCTCACAAATCATTAAAGGTTTTATATCTTCACTCTGACTAGTTATACTTTGTAAACTTGTGGAGTCAAAACTCCACTCTGAAGCAGTAACTCTATTCTGTGACACTCTATTCAACAACGGCTTACTAGTTGCAACTACAGACTTCTTCACAACACCGTTTTCGTCACACAATTCGGAGTCAGACCTGGAGTTTACATTTAGCTTATCACTAAACTTGCTCACTGGTTCACAGTTCACCTTTGTACGCACTTCTTGCAAACTTGTGAAATACAACCGTGTTTGTCTTGCATCTTGTAACTTATCTGTTGAGCACGTACTACGAAACCTGTTGCACTTACTAAGTTTATATGCATTACTAGACATCATGGAGCTTTCTCGATAACCACCTCTCTGAGGCCTACTCGTCATCAATGATTGCATTTTGATCTCAGACTGCTCTATTCTAGGGGTGAGATCTAACAGACAGGAAAACTTGCTCATAGATTGATTGACACTAGTATTTACCAGTTTCAGGATATCATCAAACTTTGGCTCGATACCCTCATCCTCCATACGGGAGCTCATCTTCACCCACTTCCTTTGCAGTCGAGTAGGTAGACGTCTTGCTATTACTTCTAGTATAAAACTCGAGTTGAGGTCACTCGTGCAATTCATCGAAATCATTCCATTCTTGTAAATTAGCAAATTATCTAAAAACTCAGTGAGTGCCTGGGAGTCATCCTGTAATTGACCACCATTACCCTTAACAGCCTCGAATAATTTCCCTACAATCATCGAAGGTCTTCCAAACCTTTGACGTAATATGCTCATAGCCTCGTAGTAGCCCTCTTTTGGCTTCATAAACTTACAGCACTGTATAGCTCTTGAAGCATCTCCAGTGCAATATCTCATCAAATACACTAACTTCATTTCATCTGTTAAGAATAAAACACTCAACATGATCTCAAACTCCTTTACAAATTGTAAATATTTAGCTGGGTTTCCATCAAAACACCGTGGTTCTAATCTAGGGAGTTTGATGTTCCTATTATCCCTGAACGGCGAAACAATAACATCAACCATGTCATGCTTAACATCAGACACATCGTTACAATTAACAGACAAGTCACCATGACTTACTTTCCTGTTTGCATCCAAGACACTCTGTCCCTTCTTTGACCCAGGCATTGTTGAACTTGACCCAATTCCAAAAGCGTTCCAGATATTGCTTGTTCAAAGAGGACTTGACCGGCACCAGGAAAGATGAACGGCGACTATCCAAACTTTCACCAACTGTTTGAATCCGCCAGATCTGTTTCTATCGTCAGAAACTGTCAATCACGTCTCATAAACCGTTAATGCCCAGCTCTCTCTACACTCGGGCCCACGCTGTTCTTCGAAGATTTCTCAGAAACGCTTAGTTATAACGGACGCAAAAACCAAAACACTGATCTGCCGCTTTAGATTTGTTTATTGTTACACTAACATATAAAATGAATAAGCGAACTAAGGTCTGTAAACAAATATTACAATAATAAATCGTTATATTACTTCTGACGATGTTTCACTCTTCTTTCTGAACAGCGACCGATGAGACGATGACTGTCGTATTGATGCCTCCGCGAAAATCGGGGAAGTTGATTTTGAACAAACAACCAAGAATTGATCGTTCAATCTTCAACTCCATTAACAATAAGAGTGGAAACCATAATTCGTTTCGTCCTCATTTTTACTTTTTTTATTGTTATTCTATACTTCAGTTGTTGTTTACTACTATAAACTTAAACTAACCGTTAGTATGTAACACTATAAAACTCAATGACTAGAAATTCCTAGTAATAAAAAAGGAGAATAAACCCTGCGGTTATCGCATATTGTTTACTTAAATTATTATTATCTGCTGGCTGCTTCTGTTTTCTTCACTTCTCAAAGGTATTGCACTGAAGCACTGCTAAAGGACAGTAATCCTGCTTTCTACATTTGTATTACATGAGCGGTATCCAGAATATTGTTAGCACTTACGATAAACAACGGAACAAATTCCATTCTGAATTCTGTTCAACATCGCAAAGTTAACTTTGCGACCAATTGGTACCTTTTACCTGCTAATACCAATATAATGCTGTACTTACCATCTAATGTGGATTTTTATAAACTTTCGAACCCTTACTGATTGATAAAATGATAATAATAACGGTCTGGATCCAGTGTGGCTTACTCTACCTCTCTCCTTACCTTCCATTAGCGCAAAATTTCATAATTCCCGCATGAATCTGACTCACTATGAGTATATTAAATATTATAATTTAGACTTAAACCAAAATCTTATGTTCTATTCTTATAAAGTTTCTAGAGGTCATTTTCCAATTTTTAATTTCATAAAACAGTGTTCAATTTCAGACTGTACTTGTCTAATATGATCATGCCTGTGCAAACGGTATGTGAATCATGTAAATGCTTAATTTATGTGAAATATATATATATTCGGCGTGAAAATATTGGCTGAATACAGATTGCTTGTTTCATTTCAAATAATGAAATTCCTGTTTTGGTGGATGTTTGTGATTTCTTTGTGGCTATAAATACGCATGCCCATGATCTTTAAGAAAACTAAATAAATTTTCCTAAAACCATTGGTTTTCTCTTTCTTGGTGAAACATCTGTTAATACCATTAGAAGATTAGGCAGCAAAGTAGGATGTTCTGTGATTAAGAATCGTAGTCGTCGTGCTTTGGATTAATTTTGCGCTTGTAACTGTTATAACCCTATGGGTATAGGTTTTCCCTCATGGTACATTATGATATCTAGAAGTCATAAGCACACTGTCTTCGGTAAACTTATTCTTACTATTTAGGCGACTGCAAATAGTGAGTTATTTGAGGTGATAGGATAAATACCTCTTAACGCTTTCGTAGAGATTAGGATACATTCATTTTTTCGACTAGGAGAGGTTCTTTTTACCAAGAAGGTTCCCAGGATGTCTGCTTTTACCTTGAAATTCAAGGATAACGTTAAGTTGCTCACGAAGTTAGTAGCTGTAGGAGATTACCTTTTGGGGAAACCATTTTAAGGTAACTACGTAGCTTTAGGTAATGCGTCATAGAAGTAGGCAGTGTAGGTCAATTGTGTCTAAATACATTAAACTACCTACATTTGTTAGCCTAGCAGTCAACTAAGCAAACAATGGCACAATATTATTAGAGGTTTCTTCTATAGATTGAAATCACATAACCCATATTATACTGCGCCGATCAGTGTAGATATATATTATATCCACTTAGAGAAAACCTTTCAACTTACGACAATTCCTGTCCAAACACATACAGTGAGACACATCTACAAGATAACTTCTGTACCCAAAGGAGGTTCTGTCAGCATTCATAGGTGACTCTTATGTACTGATAGCATTTTTTCTCAAATAGTGCTGTTCTTCACAGGAAAATAGTCACATTTTGACGTGGTCTTCATTGAACGAATGTCGAAAGCTGCAGCTTCCACAAGAAGTAAACTATTTGTGTAGGTGACATAAACCTCCAACTACCCCATCTTCTTCATTATAGCGATGTTTTGACTCATTCCGCATGAAACACTAATCATTGCAACCAATATGCTTAAAGTGTGTCGCAGTCTGATTACAAGACGCGGACACCAACATAACTAGCCAGGAAATGATAATATCTATCAATCCAGAAACATATAACACAATTTTATTTAAAATTATTGGCGAAATAATTTACCTAGCGAAATTTCAACCAAAGGGCCGGATAAGTCCACCCAATATACCCTAGTTTCCACAAATGCATGTGGAGGTATTCATCCTATCACCTCAAATAACTCACTATTTGCAGTCTCCTAAAAAGTAAAAATGAATTTACTGAAGACAGTGTGCCTATAATAATAATAATAATGTATATTCTCATATAAACATATAAATTTACATGAAAATGCATGCCATTTTTACAGGCACGATCAAGTATGATATAATATCAAATCGTAGATTGTCTACAAGTTAATAATGTTTCAACAGTTAAATATTTGATATATATATAAATACACATTGTCTGAACTAGGCTGTATAGTTATTGAATTGTACAATTGTCCTCCAGGTTGAGCGGGAAAATCGACTTCGTTTCGTTTTCATCCCGTGGTTGTCGGCATACGATAACCAACCAATATTGAGGTAAGTACAACGTTTACAAGGGATTGAAAGCTGTTTTAGAAAAGTAAAAGTGCTGAGGTGAATCATTAAATTGTAATGAAATAGGTAAGTGCAAGTATCATTAATAAATGCATTAAAAAAAGAAAACTCCCTAGGCTGACAACGTTCATTTGCAATGTATAATGCAACACATATACCTCGTACTATCATGATGTCCAATTTTGGTTTTAATACATTTATCCTCAGTTGTGCCAGTTGTTTTTGTTTTATACCTTTTTGTGCATTTAATGTACAACCGTACCCTTCAGAGAGTAGGAATATAATAAGTCATAAAGAGCTGTAAAATGTTAGGTTTAATGGAATATAATGAGGATCAAGTAAAGACGTTATTGGAAAATGAATGAGATAAGACATTGTGAAGTGGTATTTAAAGATCAGTCAATGGACAGCAAGTTAGTTTATAAGATGCCCCATAAATCTGTGCACATCCCACATGGTCGCATCTCAACAATAGGCTGGGCGAATAGTATATATTTAGAGGTAGAAGCATGATCTGTCAAGGCGTTCATTATTATCTTTTTCAAGATAAAGATCTAAGCCCTCATAAAAATCAGAAATATCTCGAGCCTTTAATTTGTGTATTGCTGTTCCTGCAGAATGGGGCGATTCACCTTAGTGACCCCCACCATATCTACTGATCAGCTAACGCCACCCTCCCTCCTTTTTTGATGTTAAGCTCTGAGACTATGATTATTATGGCTACCGCAAATATATTGCTTGGTACCAGACATGTTCGTACCTCATATTCCATCTCCCTAGCTTTCTTAATGAGTGCTTCCAATAGGTCTCCGCGTACATCTTTATGAACATTATATATGTATGCATGCGTCCTAATGAACAGATTACTTTACAAGAAGTTAGAACCTTAAAGAATAAAAAGAATAGGTTTTGTGAATAGTGAAGCAAGATTCAGCAGAACAATATAGTTAGGGATCAATGTAGGTAGTATGAACTGAAGGTAAGGTCGGTTGGCAGGACTTAGTGTACTAAATTATCATGACAGTCTTGTATATAGTAGACATCTGACATTGCAAAGTAACGTGTCTAAACATATTATAAAAAGATATTAACAGAACCAACAAAATTTCAGCATTTGTTTAACAATACTACAGAAGGGTAGTTAGTACTACAGGTAATCGTAAAGTAAATCAATCTATGTATAATAAGAGCATAGTCAGTGTCATAATTCGTATTATCAAAGAATACATTAGGCTCAATAACTGAGTGTTATAAGGGAAACAAGCATGGTAAAGCAAGAGAACACTTGCCGCATAGCTATTTTAATCATTTTAAGTATTTTAATGACAATCGAATTTCAAGTATTGAACCTACATAATTACTAAGTGTTATTATATTGGTATTGGGACTAGTGTACTTTCCGTAGTTAAATATTGAAAAGCCATTGTCTCTCCACTCTACCAGCAGTTGAGATCTTTGAGGCGGGCTAGGGTGGACATGTTTATATGTTTTTCTAGGCTCCTTTTGAAACTGTCAGGCCTTTCACAGGATCTTATCTCAGAGGGTAGTTGGTTCCAAAGTTTGCAATATTTAATGGTGAAGAAGTTAGCTCTAGTGGTGAGTTTATGGGTGTTAACCTTGAGAAGGTAGTTGTGGTTGCGTAGTCCATACGATTTAGGATTAGCCCAGGTTATGGACGAGTTACTGTTACAGTGCTTTCTTATAACTTTGAATAAGAGAAATAAATTGCACTTCACTCTCCTTAACCATAAGGGCTCTAAGTCCAGTCGAATACATCTGTCAAGGTATTCTATTTGCTGACCATAGCCTAATATGCGTTTCGTAAGGAATCTTTGGACACTTTCAACTTTTTTCTGTCTGCCGACTTGAAGCTACTGTATAAGTGGGCACAGTATTCAAGTTTGGGGCGAATGCATATCTTATATATGGCTAATCTGGCTTCTGGAGTGTAAAAGTTGCGTAGCACAAAGCCGGTTAGACGTTTACAATCAGATACCACCTTATTTGCATGTTCAGTAAAGGTAAGATCTGAGTATGTTATCCCGAGATCTGTGACTGTGTTTGTGTTTGAGACAAGGTCACCGTACATGTATAGACACATGCTAGGTTTCCAACGTCCGAAGTATGTTATCCCAGATTTAGCTGGATTGAACGTTAACTGCCACTTTTCACTCCAATTACATAGACTATTTAGGTCTTCTTGGATTTTACTAACAATATTCATATCATTATAGTCAAAATCATAGACAACTTTGAGGTCATCTGCAAAGAGGTATGGCTTGCCATACTTGATCATAGAGACAATATCATTTATGAATACAATGAATAGGGTAGGGCCAAGAACACTACCTTGTATCACGCCGCTGGTTATCGGTTTGGATGTTGATAAGTGATGGTTGACTTTAACTAACTGTTCTCTTCCTGTAAGAAAGGAAGTTATCCACTCAAGAAGCCTTCCACTTATTCCATAAGATAGGAGTTTCAGTATGAGTCTTTTATGTGGGACTTTATCAAAAGCTTTCCTAACATCTAGAAATAATGTTGCTGCCGAACGACCTTTGTCTACACATTCAGTAATGTGGTCGAAATAATCTAACTGGCACGTAATGCACGATCTTCTATTTAGGAAACCGTATTGGAAAGGGGATATTAAGTCATTCGAGAGCAAATACTGAACAATTTGCTTCTTTACAATCTTTTCCATCACACGTGAAACTACGGAAGTAATGTTGATGGGGCGGTAATTATCTATGTCCGCTGTAGGTCCGGTTTTGTGAATGGGTACAACGTAGGATTTCTTCCAGCTATTTGGATATGTTCCACTCCTTATCGAAGTTGAAAATATCTTGAGAAGAAGTAGATTCATGTCATTTCCACCATTTTTTAAGAGGACGGAAGACATTCCATCTGGGCCGGGAGTATTAGTAAGCTTAAGAGTTGTGATAGCTTTAT
Organism: Trichobilharzia regenti; assembly: GCA_944472135.2. Lineage (NCBI taxonomy): Eukaryota > Metazoa > Platyhelminthes > Trematoda > Strigeidida > Schistosomatidae > Trichobilharzia > Trichobilharzia regenti. Next base: position 103,709,194 of record OX235262.1, read on the forward strand.
CGATTTCTTGGGCGTTTAAGACTACATCGCTTAGACACTTTTCTGTTTTACGAGGGAAATCTATATCCTGGTCATTTTCTAGAGTGTACAGTTTGGCAAAGTGCGTGCTAAACACCTCACATATATCCTCAGCACTTTCGTGAGTAATGCCACCTAGGTGTATTATTTTTGGATATGTTGATTTGGAGTTAGTTAACCTACTTTTGAAGAGTTTGGCTATTTCTCCAGTGTTATGTGGCGACTGAATTGCCCGCGTTTCTTTATTCCTAAGACTTAGATTTTTTAACTCATGGATTCTAATGAGGATTGTTTTGATAGCGATTAACGACGATAAGTCGTCATGTCTATAGTAACTTAATGAATGCTTCCGCAAACTTCTTCTTAATGATATTGGAATAAAATCACCTTGAGGGATTTTGAATTTAATCAGTTTCACAGGCGCTATGACATCATTAACCGACTGTATATTGTCATAGAAGTTTTTAAGGACTTCCTCTAAGGAGTCATTGGTAAAGTAGGAATCCCAATTAGAGTATCTAATCAAGTCCTGATACAAGTCCCAATCAACCCGCGTGTATGGTCTTATAGGTGTCCGACTAACTTCGTTTCTGTGTATAGTTTCTGGGGAAATGTTAAACGAACATGCAACTATTTTATGATCGCTACCTGGGAATTCATGTCCCACATGAATTGTAGATGGTGCTACGTTGATCGTGAATATAAGATCAAGAATGTTATTGGACCTAGTGGGTACATTTATGTGTTGCGTCCATCCTCCAGTAATGATGGAATTAAGAAGATTATCATACCTCGAGGGTCCACGAAGTGTACGCCATGATATATCAGGCAAATTGAAGTCACCTCCAATTATATTATAACTGAAGGGGAGATTGGATGCAACACTAAATATGTTGCTGAGTACGTTATCGTATTCGCGGTTGGATGATGGCGGTCGGTATACGCACCCTATAAGGATAGGTTTACTTCTGAGAACTTTTATTTCGACCCACACCGAATCATTAAGTTGTGACAGAATAGGGTGACTAAAATGCGTTGCACAAATGGGTTGTTTAACGTATATGAGTGTTCCACCCCCACGACCTGTTTCCCTATCCCCTCGAAAAAGATTGTACTTATCAATTGATAAGCTACCATCCACAATGTCACTTGAGCACCAGGCTTCAGTGATCATGATCAGCGACGGATTGCATATAGAGGCTAACGTACATAATGCTAAATGTTTGTTAAGAACTGATCTAGCATTTATGAGGATGACGGATAGACTTTGACGAAGTGGTTTTAGTGTATGGGCAATATCATAATAAAATACTCTATGGTTATCAACTGAATATGTGCAGTCGTTATTGGATTCATTAATTACAACATTTTGATCACTAGAGACGGTTTCTTTAATTTGATAGTTAGGGATGGGTTGTGAAATGTCACTCGTGAGTAGTTGGTCGTTTAGATATTGCGTGCTATGGGAGATACTAGTATGATAATCTATGGTATTACTATTGGTATTAGGTGTGTATAAGATGTTTGCTATCTTTCGGGGAAGAAGCAGTTTCCCTGTTGTAAGGTGTTCGCTATACCAGCAAGGAATTGGTCTGATATCATGCGTGCTATGTGCATGATCCCAGGCGTTTCTGCCAGTTGTCGCTGGAGAAAATTTTGGTCATATGGATTGGCTAGTGTCGTGTAATCTGCATAGTTATAACCGAAATGTGTGATCGGCGTGTTGTTGTGTGCATATGACTTAGATCCCTGTGTCTGATTAGAGTACTTCCTAGGCCATGATGAGCATTGTGCTGAAATTGGCATGTGACCCCTACTGAATGCATGAGAATTATGACAGGGCACTATACGCGTTTTTGGACTAACGTCTGTATTCTCAAACTGATGTTTCCTGTACATCATGGTTGAGGGTGCATTCGTGAGGGGTTGAGCAACTTCGTGTTTTCGAAGTGTTTGGTGAGATATGTGACGATTGTTATTTCTTATCATAGGACTGGTAGTGGAAGTCGGAAATGATTCAGCTCCTACGGTATGTGAATTACGTCTAACTTCAGGAACATGACTAAGTTTAGATGATTGTCTATCAGTAGAATGAGCCAGTGACCCATTTGAAACTTTCCTACTTATGGGCTTTAGTGTTCCGGGTCTAACGTTTGGTTTAGCTTTATCCGTATTAGTCGGCCTGTATAATTTGGGCTGCTGGTGATTAGTAGGATTTCCTAATAAACTGGATTTCTGATGAATAGTCTCAACAGTTTTTTTGGTGTTCCTAACGGAAATAGGACGTTTATCATAACGCCTTGTATTTACACCTACCTGGGTGGCCACATGTGATTGCTGCTTCACAGTAGCCGGGCTAAGAGGTTGTGAGGTATATGACTTCCCGAGAGATTCAAAGTGTACTACTGAATTCAGCTTAGACTTTTTCGAGGGTTTGGCATTAGTGCCAGTGTGCAAGGGATGCACGTCAATACTGTGATCTGTTGACATTTCTATGTCTGAAATTTCAGTATTTCGAGCTAAGTCTTCAACAGTTGCTTGACTACTGTTAGTTTGTGTATGCGATATTATCTGGTGCTCTTGGTCATCAGGCAATACAACGAGGGAAGTATTAACATCGGTTGTCTTATTGGGGTTGTCTTCCCTCAGTTTACCTGCGCGGCAACGTCTTTGGCAAGAAGTTAAATCAGGTACAATCCTGATATTGGTGTAGGGTGTTGAGGAGCCAAGAGTTTTGCCAGACTCCAAAAATTTCTTAGCTAGGTCAATAGACTTAAATTTGAAGAGTACAGGACATGGGTGGTTTGCGGATTTCTTACGAAGACGCAGAACCTGGCAGTCAGATACTGAAATGTTGCATGCCTGTAGACAGATTGCTTTAAGTTTGATAATAGGTACATTGTCTGGTATATTATATCCTAAAACATTGTATGAGGACATGACCCTCTTTACAGCCTCTGCAGTCAAAAAGTCTAGCAGGCGCTCAGATTTGAGGAGTGAATCTAAGCAAATTTCTTGTGATGGATCACAAAGTTGGAGGAAAGGAGTGATACTTTCGAACTTATCCTGCAGGTCTGTTATAGATTTCTGAAGGATCTTTAGATCACTAGTGTTACGGGCTACGTTATCGATTAGTTCTTCCATTAAGTTTGGTACTATAACTCTCGGTGTATCAATTGATCTTAGTACAAATTCATCGTCAGGACTAATGTTTCTAGTGACCGGCTGACTATTTGATGCTAGTCTCTTAACAGTACTAACTCGTTTAATAACTTTGACCATTATGGAGGTAAAGATTATAAAAATTTCTCAAAAATTGACAAAAGTGTGTGAAATACTGTTATATTATCTAAGTAGATAAAAACAACAATAAACAGGTATGAATGTATGAAGTACGAACTAAAAATAGACCACTATCAAACGAGTTAACTCTGACAGTTATAAACAACAAAACTAAGGACTTCTCTATAGTTCTTTTGTGATAGATTGCTCTTTATTAACACGAATCTGACTGGATCCAAACAGTATTCTGGAGGTGATAAATTTGGATATTTAGCTACCGGAGGTGCAACCAATATCAGCTATAATTATATAGTAGTCAAATATAGACCACGATATTCCAGAATTCGAAAAGATATTTCCACGTTATATGGAGAGATTGTAACGTCCTACACGAAGCGCGCGGGTTGTAGTTCTAGATATCATAATGCACTATGAGGAAAATTTTGTGTCCATAGAATTATTACAGTCAGATACGCGAAATTAATTCGAAGCACAACCACTACGATTCTCATTCACAGAACACTCTAATTTTCTACATAATCGTCTGATCGTATCAGCAGATGTTTGCCAAGAAGAGCCACTGGTTCAAGAAAAATTTATTTAGGGGTTTTCAAAATATCATGGACATCTGTATTTATAGTCACAGAGAAACCAAAACTTTTGTCAATCACGTCTCATAAACCGTTAATGCCCAGCTCTCTCTACGCTCGGGCCCACGCTGTTCCTCGAAGATTTCAGAAACGCTTAGTTATAGCGGACGAAAATCCAAAACACCGATCTGCCGCTTGATATTTCTTTATTGTTACACCAACATATAAAAAGAATAAGTTAACTAAGGTTTCTGACGATGTTTCACTCTTCTTTCTGAACAGCGACCGATGAGACGATGACTGTCGTATTGATGCCTCCGCGAAAATTGGGGAAGTTGATTTTGAGCAAACAACCAAGAATTGATCGTTCAATCTTCAACTCCATTGACACTCCCCGGCAAAAAGGGATCCAACCCTTTTTTCCTTCACGACCAATGCACGTTGACTTGGATGCCATTGCGAGAACCTGGGTCACACGGACAGAGCTGAAATGGAAAACAAACAGAAAAGCCAACACACCACAAGCATACCCACAGCACAATCTCACACATCAATGACGACCTGCGCCTCCAGACAGAGACCTCCTCTTGACATCTCTCAACACAATCACCATTTGCTAGAATGACTCTTGCAGAATGCAAAGTGACCATAGCAGAACCTCACGATACTCTACGCACATCCTTTTATCTACTCACTACCAATTACCACTGAAATCGCTTGTCACTCATTCTGCCTCAGTTCTAGTAGCGGTGACGCATGCGAGCCTCAGTCGTTTACACTCCCGCTCCCCGGCGTGTCGGACCGCAGCTAACAATTATCTCCGTGTGCATTTCATTCTCAGCAATAGCCTAGCCTCCCCGGCGTATACGACCCATCTGCTGCCTCCAACATCAATCAATTCATTCATGGATGTAGAAGACTAGAAACAACTTCAGAAGTAATCACGACGAAAATTTTAACAAAATTACGCAATAACAACAAGATACGAAAACAACAAGTAAACACAATGAATCCAAAATACACCAATTGATAGGACACACCACACATATATACAAAGAGTACAAACAACCTCACCGATCATGTCTTGGTGGAATTCCTTTGAAGAACTGCAGGACTTACACCAGTACGCCTGCAACCCTTCACAGGTTGACGATTGTAATTTGTGGAATGTACGGACACAATCAAGGCTAACCAACAATTACATCAATTGGAACTCACACAATTATTTAACACAAACATATGCACAATCAACACATCAAATGTTGTGGATTCTGACACGACAAACTACCCTTGAAGAACTGTAGGACTTACAGCAGTACGCCTACATTCCCTCTCAGGTTGATGATCCAAGTGGAAGTCGTCCGAACACAAACAGAATTACCAACAGATAGATAAAAGATGATATCAATTCAGTATATACAACATGAACATATGTACAAAATCACACACCAATCACATTGGACTGCTCATTGATGCGCTACCCTTTGAAGAATTGTAGGACTTACAGCAGTACGCCGACAACCCTTCTCAGGTTGACGCTCTACGTTGGAAAATCGTCGCAGAGTTCATTTGCTAACTTCCTTCTATCAGCTTTATCCTCAAATCTGAACGGCAACACGCCCATGTCATTGTATCGTAGAATATAGATGACCAAAAAACACACGACATATCTCATCAACCAAGCGTAGGCACAGAGTAATTTACACCAAAGTTAATAACATTCAAATAGTAACTTGAAACAAGAAATGCGTTTATTCGTGCAAGTCAATTTAACAATTACTCTCTCCTTTACACTTGGCTTATCCACACTAAACTGACCATTGATATTCGTCCTTTCAAACGAACTGATACTAGCATAGTCATTGCACAAGATACTTGAGTTGAAGGGTGTCTGTTTCATTGTGGATGACAGCACCAACGATGACTGAGTGACACAAGGTGATGAACTTAGTGGTGGATCAGAAGCTGTTCTTGTTCGGCTCTCAGATAGTTGTCCAACTGCAAGATTACCACCACTGCTGTCTTTCACTACTAGTTCGGGTTTAGCACTATCATCTGATGATAGGTGGGCTACACGCTGATCAATTACACTGACTGTCTCACAAGTATGCACACCTTCTGGAACTGCATCTGCGTTCAATTCTACTTCACGTTGTAGTTGTACAGAACCTTTATTTAACTTAGCAGTAGTAGGCATATCCCGCATCTCATAAATATCAACCAAAGACAAATCTGCAGTATCACGATCATTACCACAAATATTCAATTTACCGTCAAGTTCATCATTTTCAAACTCTTTAATAACAGAAGTAGACAATTTTGGTTCCTCCTCAAAAATCATTAAAGATTTAGTAACTTCACTCTGACTAGATATACTTTGTAAACTTGTGGAGTCAGGACTCCACTCTGAAGCAGTAACTCTATTCTGTGACACTCTATTCAACAACGGCTTACCAGTTGCAACTACAGACTTTTTCACCGCACCGTTATCGTCACACAATTTGGAGTCAGACCTGGAGTTTACATTTAGCTTATCACTGAACTTGCTCACCGGTTCACAGTTCAACTTTGTATGCACTTCTTGCAAATGTGTGAAACACAACCGTGTTTGTCTTGCATCTTGTAACTTATCTGCTGAGCATGTACTACGAAACCTGTTACACTCACTAGGTCTATATGCATTACTAGACATCATGGAGTCTTCTCGATGTCCACCTCTCTGAGGCTTATTCGACATCAATTAGTGCGTTTTACCCTCAGACTGCTCTATTCTAGGGGTGAGATGTAATAGACTGGCCAACTTGCTCATCGATTGATTGACGCTATCTTTTACCAGTTTCAGGATATCATCAAACTTTGACTCGATACCCTCATCCTCCATACGGGAGCTCATATTCACCCACTTCCTTTGCAGTCGAGTAGGTAGACGTCTTGCTATTACTTCTAGTATAAAACTCGAGTTGAGATCACACGTGCAATTCATCGAAATCATTCCATTCTTGTAAATTAGCAAATTATCTAAAAACTCAGTGAGTGCCTGGGAGTCATCCTGTAATTGACCACCATTACCCTTAACAGCCTCGAATGATTTCCCTGCAATCATCAAAGGTCTTCCAAACCTTTGACGTAATATGCTCATAGCCTCGTAGTAGCCCTCTTTTGGCTTCATAAACTTACAACACTGTATAGCTCTAGAAGCAACTCCAGTGCAACATCTCATCAAATACATCAATTTCAAATCATCACCTAATAGAAAACTACTCAACATGATCTCAAACTCCTTTACAACCTGTAAATAATCAGCTGGGTTTCCGTCGAAACACCGTGGTTCAAATTTAGAGAGTTTGATGTTCCTATTATCCCTGAACGGCGAAACAGTAACATCAACCATGTCATGCTTAACATCAGACACATCGTTACAGTTAACAGACAAGTCACCATGACTTACTTTCCTGTTTGCATCCAAGACACTCTGTCCCTTCTTTGACCCAGGCATTGTTGAACTTGACCCAATTCCAAAAGCGTTCCAGATATCGCTTGTTCAAAGAGGACTTGACCGGCACCAGGAAAGATGAACGGCGACTATCCAAACTTTCACCAACTGTTTGAATCCGCCAGATCTGTTTCTATCGTCAGAAGCTGTCAATCACGTCTCATAAACCGTTAATGCCCAGCTCTCTCTACACTCGGGCCCACGCTGTTCTTCGAAGATTTCTCAGAAACGCTTAGTTATAACGGACGCAAAAACCAAAACACTGATCTGCCGCTTGATATTTCTTTATTGTTACACCAACATATAAAAAGAATAAGTTAACTAAGGTTTCTGACGATGTTTCACTCTTCTTTCTGAACAGCGACCGATGAGACGATGACTGTCGTATTGATGCCTCCGCGAAAATTGGGGAAGTTGATTTTGAGCAAACAACCAAGAATTGATCGTTGAATCTTCAACTACATTGACAACTTTGAGAAAACACCCGATCGTGGACCACAACCCGAAATGTTATTCTCTTTTATTAAAGTCCTACTTTTAACCTTCAACAAATCCCCATGTTATCCACTTGGTGAATCGTTTTGCATCATATCGAATGGCTGTTAACACGGGATTTACTACTGACAGTCCCACTCCATGTATTTGAATATAGCATATTAGGCATTAATGAGCATAGGTGACACTTACCTTTCAGGGGTACTTGATTGCTTTCTTGTTTCATTTTGTTCCCAAAAATACACACAAGCACAACAGATTCACATTTTTCATGTGTCTCAAACGCGTTAGATTTAGATCTGATTTTTAACTGGTAACAGACGCACTGTTGGAATATTTACTTTCTCGAAAAGCTGCAAATCTTTTTTCAACCTTAACCCAGGTTCTCAATTCTCCAGAATTATAATATAATAATGTATATTCTCATATAAACATATAAATTTACATGAAAATGCATTCCATTTTTACAGGCACGATCAAGTATGATATAATATCAAATCGTAGATTGTCTACAAGTTAATAATGTTTTGACAGTTAAATATTTGATATATATATAAATACATATTGTGTTACGAAGCCTACCATAATGCTGAATTAAATCTCACTAGTTCTGAAATAACTCTAACCTTCTATAGTGAGTAAATTCTGAATCTATTCTGAATGGCACAGACTAGAACTCACTACCGGTTTTCAGCATGACTGGCACCAATTCAGCACCATTCCTTTATATCCATTTCTGGCAGTATATCAGAGCTGAATTGCTTATCAGCATTGTTCCAGCTGTGTCAGCTCAAATTCAGCACTGACTAGCATTGCTTCAGAAGGAAAATACTCAATTCAGCACATCTGGCAATTTCTCAGCTTTATTCAAGCCCTCTTAGTTCATATTTATGTTTTCAAAGAGTTCTTTGAAAACATTGCTAATATCAACTCTGACCGTGCTCTCCTTTCCAGATTCACTCACCGATTGTTGCATGCTGTAAACACGAAAAGGAAAGACATTGTTTTTCCCAGATTTCTACATGTTAATAGAGCAAAAGGGCCAGCAACATAAACGGCAACCAACTAATGCACTGGAAACAACAGCTTCTGCCAGCCAAACATGTTCAAGTGCATAATTTCCAAAACTTCTACGCAATACTAATTCATTGATAGCTGAAAAACGGCAAAGTTAAACTCTAGACACCACTAACAACCAATCAGCAAACGACCTTGAACGGGCCAATCACAATAAAGAGGCATATATGATGAATGGAAATGTATATTCATAGAAAAGAAGCATAAAATAGAGATGCGACCTAGCGAAAAAAGTTCCCACGAAATAATAAAATAATCAGCTTACCCTCTCTAATACTAGCACGCTTCAAACATATAGCACATCGATGAACAAATCCATCAATTGATCTGCTATAGCATTTTAAAGTCGTGATACCACCACACGAACAAGTTTGCTCCTTTCGGAGCAACCCTAAACCCAGGCAATACTGGAAAACACTATCCTCCTGGAATTGCGACCGTAACCTTGTAAGGACACGTATTTGAAATGAATCAAGCGCTATACAACATTGAACCACGTTCGTGAACCTCATTGGATAATTCGACGTCGTTCGTGAATCTCATTGGATAATTCGCTGATTGGTAGTTGGTTGTGCCGAAAGTTTAACTTCCCCTGAAAAACAACTAAAACATTGCAACCAGGCGTGAAAACAACGTATGAACCAATTATAATTTAATGAATGCACTGTCCTGGTGGTAAAAACTTCCGAAACATACGAAATAAGTAATTTTAACAGCAACAAAATGAGGTGAAACGCAACATTTGTGAACAATGCGCATCAAGATAAGTTGTGAACAAATGCAGGATAAATGGGAAAAACCGATGTGTGAACGAACGGCTACGGAAATGCAATCCAACATGGCCGACTAACATGGACGAAAATGACCTTTGAGCGTCTCGCTCCACCAATGACCTTGTACGTGACAGACAATTTCAGCCGCATATCCCTCCTAATTGTGGCGTCGATGTCCGTTCCTACGATGGTTAAGGGATAACTTATGCCTTTAAACAGTATTAAAAATCGAAATATCTCTTACAAATTGGTTTAAAATAACTCTTGAACATCCTGAATACTTTTCTCTAGCCTGTTCCCGTCAAGAGAGTTTTGAAAACGAAGGAAAACTGATTTCCAAACTGTAGTCCAATCAGCTACCTGAGTTATTAATAATGTATATTTACATACAAACATATGAATTTACATGAAAATGCGTGCCGTCTTTACAGACACGATCAAGTATGATCTAATCGCAAATCGTAGATTGTCTACAAGTTAATAATGTTTCAGCAGTTAAATATTTATAATAATAATAATAATTTTTTATTTCTGTAACAGAAACCAGCCATTTTTACAGGCTTGAACATATGTACATTTATGAAAACTTATAGAATATATAATATGATTTGTTAATTTAGAAATAAGTTGAATGCTGGTAAATGTGAGAGAAACATTTAAAATGAAGTGTACAAATAAGGAAATAGATATAGCGTCAAATCTAAACTGTGACTGAAAAAAATACATGTCAATTTCACGCGGGAATCATAAATGATTACGTTAGTTGAGGAAGGTAAGTGGCATTTCTGTACAGGTGCTGACGTATTAGGTAAAAGATGCAGAATAAACAATAATTATCAGTAAATCATTCAGAAAGAGTTTTAAAGTCTATTAAACTTTAAATCTACCTGTAAGTACATCATATTTGTGACATATATATATATATATAATTACACTCATTGCTGAACCAGGCCGTGTAGTTATTGAATTGTACAGTTGTCCTCCAGGTTGAGCGGGAAAACTGACTTAGTTTCGTTTTCATTCCGTGGTTGTAGACATGAGATAACAAACCAATATTGAGGTAAGTAAAATGTTTACATGTAATTGGAAGCTGTTTTAGAAAAGTAAAAGTGTTGAAGTGAATCATCCAAGTGTAAGGAAATAAGAAAGTGCAACGTATCATTTACAAATCCATTTATAAAGGTAATAGAATGGAAATTAAATAAACCCTAGGCTGACAACGTTCATTTTTAATGTTAAAGGCTAACCAGTACGCCTACAACCATTCTCAGGTTGACTCCTCAAGTTTGAAAATCGTCGCAGAGTTCATTTGCTGACCTCATTCCATCATCTTTTTCCTCAACTCTGCATGGTAACACGCCCAAGACATTGTATCGTGGAATGTAGATGACTAAACACACACGACGTATCTGACCAACCAAGCTTGGGAACAGAGAAAGTTGCATCAAAGACAATAACATTCAAATAGTAACTTGATACTTGAAATGCCATTTTTCATGCAAGCCAGCTTAACAATTACCGTCTCATACACAGTTGGCTTATCCTCACTAAACCGGCCATTCAAATTCGCCTTTTCGAACTGACCGATACTTGCATAGTCACAACACAAGACACCTGAGTTTATGGACGTCCGTTTCATTGTGGATGACAAGACAAACGACGACTGAGTGACACAAGTGGATGAACTTAGCGGTGCATCAGAAGCTGTTGTTGTTCGGCTTTTAGAGGGTTTTCTAACGGCAAGTTTGCCACCACTGCTGCCTTTTATTGTTAGCTACAGTTTAGCATTAACATCTGGCGATAGGTGGGCTACACGCTGATCATTTACACTGACGGTCTCATGAGAATCCATAGCTTCTACACCTCATCTGCCCGTAGTTCTACTTCACATTCAAGTTGTACAGAACTTTTGTTCAACTCAGTAGCAGTAGTGGCCATGCCCATCATCTCATCATGATCAGCCAAAGACGAATCTGCACTATCATGATCACTGTCACAAATATCGACTTTACTGTCGTCTATCTGGTCGAAGTCATCATTTTCAAACTCTCTAATAACGGCAGTAGACAATTTGTGTTCTTCCTCACAAATTTCTAAAGGTTTTATACCTTCACTCTGACTAGTAATTCATTGAAAACTTGTGGAGTCAGAACCGAACTCTAGAACTTTAACTCTCTTCTCCTGCACAAACTGCGGTGTCGTCTGTGACACTCCATTCAACAATTGCTTACCACTTGCAACTACAGGCTTCTTCATCGCACCATTATCGTCACACGGTTCGGAGCCAGACCTTGATTTCACATCTAGCTTACCACTAAACTTAGTCACTGATTCACAGTTCACCTTTGTATGCACTTCTTGCAAACGTGTAAAACACAAGCGTGTTTGTCTCGCAATTTGTAACCTGTCTGTCGGGGGTGTCCCACGAAGGCTGTTACACTCACTAAGTTAATATGGATTACTGTACACCATAGAGCTTTCTCGATATCCACTTCTCTGAGACCCTTTCGTGATGAATGATTGTGGTTTTCTCTCAAACTGCTCTATTCTAGGGCTGGGATGCAATATACTGGAAAACTTGGTCATAGCTTGATTGACACTATCTTTCACCAGTTTTAGAATATCATCGAACTTTGGCTCAATACCTTTATCCTCTATACGAGAACTTACCTTCATCTACTTCTCTTGCAGTCGAGTAGGTAGGCCTCTTACTTTTACCTCTAGGACGCAACTTGAGTTCAGATCGCTCATGCAATTCATCGAAATCAACGTATTCTTGTAAGTCATCAGATTATCCAGAAACTCAGAGAGTGCCTTGGAGTCATCTCGTAATTGACTACCATTACCCTAAACAGCCTCGAATACGTTTCTTACAATCATCGAAGTTCTTCCGAATCTTTGACGCAGTATGCTCATAGCCCTTGTATATCCTTCGTTAGGGGGCATGAATTTGCAGCACTGTATAGCTCTTGAAGCAACTCCAGTGCAATACTTCATCAAATACATTAACTTCATTTCATTTTTTCTGATAAAATCCACTCAATATGATCTCAATTTGCGAATAGTTAGCTGGGTTTCCGTCGAAAAATCGAGGTTCAATTTAAAGTTTATTATCCCTAGACTGAGAAACATGTACAACAAACTCATCGTGCTTAGCATCAAACACATCGTTGCATGTAACAGACAAGTCAACATGACCTAATTTCTTGCTTGCTTCCATGGCGCTCTGTCCCTTCTTTGACCCAGGCATCATTGAACTTGACGAAAAATTCCAGATATCTCTTGTTCGTATAGGACTTGATCGGCACCAGGAAGGACGGACGGAGACTATCCAAACGTCAGAAACTGTCAATCATGTCACAGAAACCGTTAATGCCCAGCTCTTGCTACGCTGGGCCTCACGATGTCCCTCGAAGCTTTTCAGAAACCCTTTGTACTAACGGACGCAAAAACCAAAACACAGATCGGCGACTGGAGAATTCTTTATTCAAAAACCAACATATAACCAGCATTAATGGTATTACGGACTAGGATCTAAGAACAAATATTACAACAATAAATCACAATGTTACTTCTGACAGTTTTTGCTAGCTTTTTTCTGAAGAGCGACCGATGAGAGTATGACTGCGAAATTGATCACCCGCCAAAATTATGGGGAAGTTGGAGTTGAGCAAACAACCACGAATTGATCGTTCAATCTCCAACTGCATTGACAATACCCATATAGGTCTTACTATGATGATGTCCACTTTTCGGTTTAATGCAATTATTCTCAAGCCGGTTGTTTTTATTTCATACCTTCTTGTCTATTTAGTGCACTGCCTTACTCTACAGAGAATAGAAATAGAATAAGTCGAATTAAATTCATAAACACCTATAAAATGTTAGGTTTAATGGAATATAATGAGGATCAAGTAAGGATTTTATTAGAAAATGAACGAGATAAGACATTAGGAAGCGGTATTTAAAGATCCGACAATGGATAGCAAGTTATTTTTTATAAGATGCCTCATAAATCTGCGCAGAACCCATGTGGTCGCATCTCAACAATAGGCTGAGCGAAAGATATATGTTTAGAGGCAGAAGCATGACCTGTCTATGCGTTCATTATCATCTTTTTCAAGTGTAAAAGTTGAAATGTGAAGAAATCTTCTTTGTTCGCTTGCACGTTAACATGCTAATAAAAGTACTTGAACATGGACCTCTGTTGATTCCTTCACTCTGCTGCGCATTGGAGTTCCTGCCATCTCCTAATTGATCAGATGCTGAAATAACATGTGTTGGAAGTAATTCTATTGCTTTGAAACACCATTCCAGAAACGAAGTTCCAAGCCTACACTGTTCAGTCCCCGAATACCAGAGTTCAGGCAACCCCCACACAAAGTGGAAGGTTGTTACTGCCAAAAACTTGGTACTGACGACCGCAATATATTTTTATCTTTCGGTGAGACGGCCACCGTTACGTCATAAGATTTTGGGGAGCAGTTTCCGTATTTAATATTCGGTATCAGTGTTTTCAGTTGACAAAATGCTTTCCGATGACTATATCACTGACGATGACAAAGAGAATAAAGAAAGTAAACGATTCAAATCACACAGAATGACATCAGACCAGTTCAAGCGATTGTATTCAATGTGCGCTTTGAAGAGACAAGAAGATGCTACTAGACGTTGTAATATTTTGTAATCGTAGTATTAGTATTTCGAGATGGCCAAATTACAAGAATCCATCCAAAACACAGAGAAGGCGGAAATAAGGAATTTGTATTTAGCAGAATTATAATGCAATTCATATAAGAAATATATTAACAATCAACAGTAAGTATTTAAACAATACAGAGATAGAATTTGTCAATCACCACATCCGCCACATGTCGAATATCTCCCTGCATATTTATGACGATGTCTTCGTTTGCTTGCAAGTAGCTGCGACCTTCTAACTGATTCTGTGATATCATTTCATCAGTATTATCTGGACTTATTTCTGAATTATTTCATTTATTGTCACTTTGTCCAGGTGTCTATTATGAACTGAGTGATCTTTGATGTCTAATATCTTCACCACTCGATTTCCTATTTTTGCAGTATGATTCCAACAGAAGGTCTATAGTCACTATAGTCACATTAGAAGTCGCGGACATCAGATGCTTTCTGCGAAATCGAGATTTGAATAGTTTTGCAGGACTTTCATGGGTACTTGTATGTTCTGCATTCAACAGACGCAGTCTATGCATATGCAGCAATTCCTCCAATTTAATCGGTTTCTCTCTCATCTCATTCAGTTTTTCTCGTGTTTTCGACAGATCGCACTGTAACTCGGCTACCACATTTCTGAAACAGTTGACGCTTGAGTTGCTGAACTTGTAGTGGAGGTTTTCATTGGATGCGAGTGAGTATTTTGAAAAGCTGAAAGACACATTGACTCCATTTTACTAGACAGATTGGGAGAATTATAAGAATTCTGAGTAACATAAGTATTCGAACTTCTGCAAACAGTCTTGATGTGTCGAACTTTGCCGCATTTGTGACACTTAGCACCCCGAAAACGGCAAGTGCTTCGTAGATGAATCTTCCCACATGATAAACACGGTTTAATGTTTTTGATCTCTCGCTGCATTCTGTTACCTGTGGACGACAGTTTGTATTGCTTTCCCTGAACACTTGTATTTTCGACTTTGGACAGCATGACATCAGCTACTGACGTAGTGGGAGAAGAGTGCATATCATCTTCATATGTAATACATAAATCTTTAGCAGTTTCAAAGGTACAAGAAGGAATCTGAATTAAATCTTTCTCTAACTTAGAAATATTGATTCCAGCAATTAGACGATCACGTAGTTAAGTATGCAGCTGATCTCCAAAGTTACACTTTGAAGCTTGTATCTGAAGCTGAAGAATAAAGTCTCTAATCTTCTCGTTGGAAGCACGAACCAGTTTATTGAATTGAGCCCTCCCTCTGGTCTCAAAAGTAGTTATATGAAAGTGACGTATCAGAAGTTCACGAATCTTGTCATATGACAGAGAAATAGGTTTATCTGGAAACGCCAGATTCTTCACTAGGCTATATGCATCTAGCCCAGTAGCAGAGATGAAATGTGGTGGAATTTTGTCATCCCGAACGTTAACTGAAATGCACCATGCATCGAAGCATTCAAGATAATCAGCAATCTCCGGCGGTGAATCATTTATAGGAAATTTTTCAAGGTTATTTAGTTTCATCGCCACGCCAATTTGCTGTAATTATTTGTAATCGTAGTATTAGTATTTCGAGATGACCGAATTACAAGAATCCAACCAAAACACAGAGAGGGCGGAAATAAGGAATTTGTAATTAGCGGAATTATTATTCAATTCATATAAGAAATATATTACCAATCAACAGTAAGTATTTAAACAATACGGAGATAGAAATTGTCAATCACCACATGGTGTAAGTCCTGCAGTTCTTCAAAGGAATTGCATCAAGACATGATCTGCGAGGCTATGTATACTGTTTGTATATATGTGTGGCGTGTCATATCAATTGGTGTGTTTGGATTCACTGTGTTTACTTGTTATGTTCGTATTATATCGTGTTGCATAATTTTGTTAACAATTTTGTCATGCTCACTTCTCAAGTTGTTTCGAGTCTTTTAGATCTGTGAATGAATTGATTGATGTTGAGAACAGGAGTTAGGTATACGCCAAGGAGGCTAGTGCCGAGAATGACATGCAAGCATAGACAAGGATTAGCTGTGGAATCAATGATTGAGAATGGATGTTTCTATCTAGGCCGTGGTCCCACACGCCGAGGAGCGAGAGTGTAGACGACTGGGGCTTGCATACGTCACCGTTACTAGAACTGAGGCAGAATGAGTGACAAGCGATCGCAGTGGTAATTGATTGTGAATAGATGGGGGATTTGCGAAGAGCATCATGAGGTGCTGCTATGGTCACGTTGCGTTCTGCAAGAGTCATTCTAGCAAGTGTCGATTGTGTTGCAAGATGTCGAGAGGATGCTTTAACTGGAAGGTGCAGGTCGTCAGCGATGTCTGAGAATTTTCTGTGGGTATGTCTTTGGTGTGTTGGCTTTTCTGTTCGTTTTCCATTTCAGCTCTGTCCGAGTGACCCAGGTTCTCGCAATGGCATCAAGTCAACGTGTATTGGTCGTGATGGGAAAATGGACTGATCCTCTTTTCCCGTGGGGTGCCAATGTATTTGGAGATTGAACGATCAATTCATGGTTGTTTACTCAAAACCAACCTCATATTTCGCGAGAGTCATCGATACCGCAGTCATCGTTCTATCGTTTACTGTTCGTTAGAAGACGGGGAAATACTTTCGGGGGAATTATTGGGATTAATTGTTATGACATGTATTCTTAGAACTTGTGTATAATTACCTTATTGTTGGTTACATATTGGCGTGAAAATAAAGGATTCTCCATTTGCCAATCTGTGTTCTGGTTTTGCGCATTGGTCATCGCACATAGTGGCTGAAAGTCATCTATGGACAGCGTGAGGTCCAGCGTATTAAGTCTTGAACTTTTTCAACTTCTTTTCTCATACTGCGAAATTTTGCTAGGCGAGCTCCGTGGTATCGGATGAATTAGCAGAGCAAGTACGGGAGGCGCCCACAAATCCAGATCAATAGACTACGTACGATGTTTTTAAGCTGAAAATCGTTAATACTGCTTCATTATCAGATCAGAAATCTATTGATCAGCTGCTCAGCAATGTTAGACTTGGTGATGGAACACCTTTGCAACTCTTAAGCCAAATGTGTAATATTTTAGGAGATCGGAAGTTGGACACCAGGGTTTTCTACCAATCGTGGCTAAGGCGGTTACCCCACAAAATTCAGCAGGTATTAGCGTCTGGAGATGGAGACGTAGATATCGACAAGTTAGCAGAAATTGCTGACAGAATGTATGAACGGACGTTTCCACAAGTAACATCTGTACTCGACAAATCATCAGACGAACGCATAGAAAACTTAGAACGTAAAATATATGTTCTGAAAAGCAATTAATGACAATGAGTTTTAATAGAAAATCTATTACATCATACAGAAGATGGCGTAGTCGCTCACGCAATGTAAGTAAATATAGCTTACAACAAACTATACGCTGGTACCATAGAAAATTCGGTATACACACTAAATGGTGTACACAGCCATGTTCTTTCCAGCAGCCTATGGGAAAAGAAAAGGCCGGCGGTCTGTGACGACAGCGTCGTTGGCCAACATTCGTTCCACAGTCGTCTCTTCAGGGTGACAGATAAAATGGTGGGAGCACAATTCCTGGTAGATACCGGCGCAGAAGTTAGTGTAGTTCCCGCAACACCCGGCGAACGTTTACAGCCGAATCCCGCATTAGTACTTAGGGCTGCGAACAATTCTACTATAAAAACTTTTGGAACTCGAAGATAAAAACCTAATTTTGGTTGCAATACACCATTTGAGTGGGAGTTCGTCATTGCAGATATAACCTTTCCTATTATTGGGATGGATTTTCTTCAGCACTACGAATTGCTAGTCGACTTTAGTTGCCACAGATTGATAAATAGCAATCGCAAACTATCAATTTTAGCCCTCTCCGCCGATGTTGAGAGTATCCGCTTGATGGTGGATAGATCACACTAATTATCCACGTACGAGAATTTGCTGAAGAAATTTCCTGAACTCACACAGAGTGATTATTCCACAGCCTCTCTCAAACACAACGCAACCCACCACATTGTAACTAAAGGTCCACCTGTCGCAGGAAAACCACGTCGTTTAGATCCAGCTAGAATGCAAATAGCAAAAGCAGAGTTCAACAGATTGTTGGATCTAGGAATAATACGACCTTCAAACAGCCCATGGCCATCACCCCTTCATATGGTACCAAAGAAGAACTCAACTGAGATACGACCATGTGGAGATTACCGAGCATTAAATAAGCAGACGATAGCGCATAGATACCCAATTCCGCATATTCACGATTTTTTTCATAGCATGGCAATCGCTCAGATATTTTCCGAAATTGACCACATTCGTGCATACAACCATATACTTGTCGAACCCAAGGACATCGTCAAAACCGCGGTAACCACTCCTTTTGGCTTATTCGAGTTCAAAACAAGCAATAAAGGTTAATAAAGCAGGATTTAACGAATTCATCAAATTTCGGTAGAACTCGTCAGCTGAATACTCTACATACACGGATATATATACTTTTGAAGTTACATTGGGAGATATAAGACTGATAAGTAAACAAACTACATTGAATTAGTCATGCAGAAGGACACGTGCGAATAATTTACAGGTCATGTTCAAATAGATAAGGGGAGATAGAGTATGAGAGATCAAAATTAAGATAAACTGCATTACGCTTCAATTGCATCACTTAGATAAACAATTAGTCATTAGGGAATATAACGAGAATTGCAAACAGACTAATATCAATAGCAATAGTTATTATAATATTAATACTAGTGCTGAAGTGAGTTAAGATAATCTTGCTGATGAAACATAGTTTCAAATAAATCAAGAATAATAATGATAGGAATAATAATAACAATAATAGTAAGAAGAAGAGGTAGAATAATAGTAATAACAAGTAGAGAATTAAAAGTGAAACGTATTACCATGGTAGATTCAGAGTCACTACCATCTCCTTTTGTATACAGAGAGCTGGTTTATAAATTCGAATTGCACAAGCCTCTGCAATTGCAAGCATCTTCTTGTTTCTTTGTTTGCTGGCAGTGGTGAATGACTTGACCGCGTCGATATAATCATTATTCGAGTTCGTCTGTCTGCCATTTGGCTTAACCAACGCAGCGCAAACATTTCAGAGATTCATCGATCAGGTCTTGCACAGCCTCACATTAACTTATGCCTATATCGATGATATACTGCTCGCAAGTAAATCATCCGAAGAGCACTAACATCACCTAGAAACACTCTTTAAACGTTTGGCCGAATATGGGATTGTCATTAAGCTAAGTAAATGTGAATCCTGTAATAAAACTTGAAAATATTTAGGACATCAGGTAGACAATCAAGGCATTCGACCGATACCAGAACAGCTCCAAGTCATAAAAGAACACTTTGTCCCAGATTCTTTCAAAAAGGTACGCCGATCCCTTGGTCTCGCCAATTTTTATCGCCGTTTTATTCCTCACCGTGCACAGCTGGCCCAACCACCAACAGATTTCCTAAAAGATCATGCAAAGTCACTGCACATGAATAATTCAGCAATTGAAGCATTTCAAAAGCTGAAACAAGCTCTAAGCTCGGAGACTTTACGGTTACGTCGTGACGTCAACACTCCTATAGCTATTATGACAGATGTATCAGACGTCGCCGTCGGCGCGGTTTTTCAAAAATTTTCTGCGGGTAAATGGCAACCTCTCTCCTTTTTCTCCAAACGTCGAGACGATACTCAGTCAAGATATAGTGAATTCAGTAGAGAATTACTAGCAGTCTCTCTTGCTGTTAAACATTTTCGTCATGTGGTCGAAGGAATACCGTTTGCCATCTACACAGACTACAAACTTTTAACCAAGGCCATGCATGTAAAGCACGATAAGTTGTTGTAATTATTTGTAATCGTAGTATTAGTATTTTGAGATGACCGAATTACAAGAATCCAACATAAACACAGAGAGGGAGGAATTCAGGAATTTGTATTAACAGAATTATAATGCAGTTCATATAAGAAACATATTAACAATCAACAGTAAGTATTTAAACAATACAGAGATAGAATTTGTCAATTACCACATAAGTACTCACCAAGGGTGCTCCAACACCTCAAGTTCATTGCTCAGTTCACTTGAGACATTAGATTAATCAAGGGACACAAAAATGAGGTAGCAGACGCGGTATCCCACATCCATATAAATACCTTAGAAAATGATCAGTTTGATCTTAAAAAGATGACTAGACTGCAAACTATGGACGAAGATCTGACAATACTAAAAAGTAGCACGTGTACTTCCTTAAGTTTGCAAGATTTCATGCTTGATGATAGCCTAACTATTACGTATGATGTTTTTAAAGGTAAACTACGTTCTTTTGTTCCATTAGAAATGCGAAGATCGGTTTTCTTCAAAATACACGGCATTACTCATTCTGGCATCCAAGCACCAGTTAAACTGATAAGTGACCGATATATATGGTTGTCAATGGAGTTGAAGATTGAACGATCAATTCTTGGTTGTTTGCTCAAAATCAACTTCCCCGATTTTCGCGGAGGCATCAATACGACAGTCATCGTCTCATCGGTCGCTGTTCAGAAAGAAGAGTAAAATATCGTCAGAAGTAACAGTGATTTATTATTGTAATATTAGTTTTCAGACCTTAGTTGCTTAGTTCGTTTATTCCTTTTATATGTTGGTGTAACAATACAGAAATATCAAACGGCAGATCGGTGTTTTGGTTTTTTCGTCCGTTATAACTAGGCGAATCTGAGAAATCTTCTAAGAACAGCGTGGGCCCGAGCGTAGCGAGAGCTGGGCATTAACGGTTTATGAGACTTGGCTGACAGTTTCTGACGATAGAAACAGATCTGGCGGATTCAAACAGTTGGTGAAAGTTTGGATAGTCGCCGTTCATCTTTCCTGGTGCCGGTCAAGTCCTCTTTGAACAAGCAATATCTGGAACGCTTTTGGAATTGGGTCAAGTTCAACAATGCCTGGGTCAAAGAAGGGACAGAGTGTCTTGGATGCAAACAGGAAAGTAAGTCATGGTGACTTGTCTGTTAACTGTAACGATGTGTCTGATGTTAAGCATGACATGGTTGATGTTACTGTTTCGCCGTTCAGGGATAATAGGAACATCAAACTCTCTAAATTTGAACCACGGTGTTTCGACGGAAACCCAGCTGATTATTTACAGGTTGTAAAGGAGTTTGAGATCATGTTGAGTAGTTTTCTATTAGGTGATGATTTGAAATTGATGTATTTGATGAGATGTTGCACTGGAGTTGCTTCTAGAGCTATACAGTGTTGTAAGTTTATGAAGCCAAAAGAGGGCTACTACGAGGCTATGAGCATATTACGTCAAAGGTTTGGAAGACCTTCGATGATTGCAGGGAAATTATTCGAGGCTGTTAAGGGTAATGGTGGTCAATTACAGGATGACTCCCAGGCACTCACTGAGTTTTTAGATAATTTGCTAATTTACAAGAATGGAATGATTTCGATGAATTGCACGAGTGACCTCAACTCGAGTTTTATACTAGAAGTAATAGCAAGACGTCTACCTACTCGACTGCAAAGGAAGTGGGTGAAGATAAGCTCCCGTATGGAGGATGAGGGTATCGAGCCAAAGTTTGGTGATATCCTGAAACTGGTAAAAGATAGCGTCAATCAATCGATGAGCAAGTTGGCCAGTCTATTACATCTCACCCCTAGAATAGAGCAGTCTGAGTGTAAAACGCACTAATTGATGACGAGTAGGCCTCACAGAGGTGGATATCGAGAAGACTCCATGATGTCTAGTAATGCATATAGACCTAGTGAGTGTAACAGGTTTCGTAGTACATCCTCAACAGATAAGTTACAAGATGCAAGACAAACACGGTTTTGTTTTACACGTGTGCAAGAAGTGCATACAGAAGTGAACTGTGAACCGGTGAGCAAGTTCAGTGATAAGCTAAATGTAAACTCCAGGTCTGACTCCGAATTGTGTGACGAAAACGGTGTTGTGAAGAAGTCTGTAGTTGCAACTGGTAAGCCGTTGTTGAATAGAGTGTCACAGAATAGAGTTACTGCTTCAGAGTGGAGTTTTGACTCCACAAGTTTACAAAGTATAACTAGTCAGAGTGAAGATATAAAACCTTTTATGATTTGCGAGGAGGAACCAAAATTGTCTACTTCTTTTATTAAAGAGTTTGAAAATGATAAAGTTGACGGTAAAGTGAATATTTGTGATAATGATCATGATACTTCACAGTTGTCTTTGGTTAATCATGATGAGATGATAGATATGCCTACTACTGCTAAGTTAAATAAAGGTTCTGTACAACTACAACGTGAAGTAGAATTGAACGCAGATGCAGTTCCAGAAGGTGTGCATACTTGTGAGACAGTCAGTGTAATTGATCAGCGTGTAGCCCACCTATCATCAGATGATAGTGCTAAACCCGAACTAGTAGTGAAAGACAGCAGTGGTGGTAATCTTGCAGTTGGACAACTATCTGAGAGCCGAACAAGAACAGCTTCTGATCCACCACTAAGTTCATCACCTTGTGTCACTCAGTCATCGTTGGTGCTGTCATCCACAATGAAACAGACACCCATCAACTCAAGTATCTTGTGCAATGACTATGCTAGTATCAGTTCGTTTGAAAGGACGAATATCAATGGTCAGTTTAGTGTGGATAAGCCAAGTGTAAAGGAGAGAGTTATTGTTAAATTGACTTGCACGAATAAACGCATTTCTTGTTTCAAGTTACTATTTGAATGTTATTATCTTTGGTGTAAATTACTCTGTGCCTACGCTTGGTTGATGAGATATGTCGTGTGTTTGTTGGTCATCTATATTCTACGATACAATGACATGGGCGTGTTGCCGTTCAGATTTGAGGATAAAGCTGATAGAAGGGAGTTAGCAAATGAACTCTGCGACGATTTTCCAACGTAGAGCGTCAACCTGAGAAGGGTTGTCGGCGTACTGGTGTAAGTCCTACAGTTCTTCAAAGGGTAGCGCATCAATGAGCAGTCCAATGTGCTTGGTGTATGATCTTGCACATATGTTCATATTGTATATACTGAATCGATATCATCTGTCATCTAGCTGTTGGTAATTCTGTTTGTATCCGGATCAATGTAGGTAGTATGAACTGAAGGTAAGGTCGGTTGGCAGGACTTAGTGTACTAAATTATCATGGCAGTTTTATATATAGTAAACATTTGACATTGGAAAGTAACCTGTCTACATATATTATAAAAAGATATTAACAGAACCAACAAAATTTCAGCATTTGGTTAACAATACTACAGAAGGGTAGTTAGCACTACAAGTATAATAAGAGCATAGTCAGCGTCATAATTCGTATTATCAAAGAATACATTAGGCTCAATAACTGAGTGTTATAAGGGAAATAAGAGCGGTAAACCAAGAGAACGTTTGCCGCATAAGTATTTTAATCATTTTAAGTATTTTAATGACAATCTAATTTCAAGTATTGAACCTACATAATTACTAAGTATTATTATGTTAGTCTGGGAACTAGTGTACTTTCTGTAGTTAAATATTGAAATGCCATTGTCTCTCCACTCTACCAGCAGTTGAGATCTTTGAAGCGGGCTAGGGTGGACATGTTAATATGTTTTTCTAGGCTCCTTTTGAAACTGTCAGGCCTTTCACAGGATCTAATCTCAGAGGGTAGTTGGTTCCAAAGTTTGCAATATTTAATGGTGAAGAAGTTAGCTCTAGTGGTGAGTTTATGGGTGTTAACCTTGAGAAGGTAGTTATGGTTGCGTAGTCCATACGATTTAGGATTAGCCCAGGTTATGGACGAGTTACTGTTACAGTGCTTTCTTATAACTTTGAATAAGAGAAATAAATTGCACTTCACTCTCCTTAACCATAAGGGCTCTAAGTCCAGTCGAATACATCTGTCAAGGTATTCTATTTGCTGACCATAGCCTAATATGCGTTTCGTGAGGAATCTTTGGACACTTTCAACTTTTTTTCCGTCTGCTGATTTAAAGCTACTGTATAAGTGGGCACAGTATTCAAGTTTGGGGCGAATGCATATCTTATATATGGCTAATCTGGCTTCTGGAGTGTAAAAGTTGCGTAGCACAAAGCCGGTTAGACGTTTACAATCAGATACCACCTTATTTGCATGTTCAGTAAAGGTAAGATCTGAGTATGTTATCCCGAGATCTGTGACTGTGTTCGTGTTTGAGACAAGGTCACCGTACATGTATAGACACATGCTAGGTTTCCAACGTCCGAAGTATGTTATCCCAGATTTAGCTGGATTGAACGTTAACTGCCACTTTTCACTCCAATTACATAGACTATTTAGGTCTTCTTGGATTTTACTAACAATATTCATATCATTATAGTCAAAATCATAGACAACTTTGAGGTCATCTGCAAAGAGGTATGGCTTGCCATACTTGATCATAGAGACAATATCATTTATGAATACAATGAATAGGGTAGGGCCAAGAACACTACCTTGTATCACGCCGCTGGTTATCGGTTTGGATGTTGATAAGTGATGGTTGACTTTAACTAACTGTTCTCTTCCTGTAAGAAAGGAAGTTATCCACTCAAGAAGCCTTCCACTTATTCCATAAGATAGGAGTTTCAGTATGAGTCTTTTATGTGGGACTTTATCAAAAGCTTTCCTAACATCTAGAAATAATGTTGCTGCCGAACGACCTTTGTCTACACATTCAGTAATGTGGTCGAAATAATCTAACTGGCACGTAATGCACGATCTTCTATTTAGGAAACCGTATTGGAAAGGGGATATTAAGTCATTCGAGAGCAAATACTGAACAATTTGCTTCTTTACAATCTTTTCCATCACACGTGAAACTACGGAAGTAATGTTGATGGGGCGGTAATTATCTATGTCCGCTGTAGGTCCGGTTTTGTGAATGGGTACAACGTAGGATTTCTTCCAGCTATTTGGATATGTTCCACTCCTTATCGAAGTTGAAAATATCTTGAGAAGAAGTAGATTCATGTCATTTCCACCATTTTTTAAGAGGACGGAAGACATTCCATCTGGGCCGGGAGTATTAGTAAGCTTAAGAGTTTTGATAGCTTTATCGATTTCTTGGGCGTTTAAGACTACATCGCTTAGACACTTTTCTGTTTTACGAGGGAAATCTATATCCTGGTCATTTTCTAGAGTGTACAGTTTGGCAAAGTGCGTGCTAAACACCTCACATATATCCTCAGCACTTTCGTGAGTAATGCCGCCTAGGTGTATTATTTTTGGATATGTTGATTTGGAGTTAGTTAACCTACTTTTGAAGAGTTTGGCTATTTCTCCAGTGTTATGTGGCGACTGAATTGCCCGCGTTTCTTTATTCCTAAGACTTAGATTTTTTAACTCATGGATTCTAATGAGGATTGTTTTGATAGCGATTAACGACGATAAGTCGTCATGTCTATAGTAACTTAATGAATGCTTCCGCAAACTTCTTCTTAATGATATTGGAATAAAATCACCTTGAGGGATTTTGAATTTAATCAGTTTCACAGGCGCTATGACATCATTAACCGACTGTATATTGTCATAGAAGTTTTTAAGGACTTCCTCTAAGGAGTCATTGGTAAAGTAGGAATCCCAATTAGAGTATCTAATCAAGTCCTGATACAAGTCCCAATCAACCTGCGTGTATAGTCTTATAGGTGTCCGACTAACTTCGTTTCTGTGTATAGTTTCTGGAGAAATATTAAACGAACATGCAACTATTTTATGATCGCTACCTGGGAATTCATGTCCCACATGAATTGTAGATGGTGCTACGTTGATCGTGAATATAAGATCAAGAATGTTATTGGACCTAGTGGGTACATTTTATGTGTTGCGTCCATCCTCCAGTAATGATGGAATTAAGAAGATTATCATACCTCGAGGGTCCACGAAGTGTACGCCATGATATATCAGGCAAATTGAAGTCACCTCCAATTATATTATAACTGAAGGGAGATTGGATGCAACACTAAATATGTTGCTGAGTACGTTATCGTATTCGCGGTTGGATGATGGCGGTCGGTATACGCACCCTATAAGGATAGGTTTACTTTTGAGAACTTTTATTTCGACCCACACCGAATCATTAAGTTGTGACAGAATAGGGTGATTAAAATGCGTTGCACGAATGGGTTGATTAACGTATATGAGTGTTCCACCCCCACGACCTGTGTCAATGGGGTTGAAGATTGAACGATCAATTCATGGTTGTTTGCTCAAAATCAACTTCCTTAATTTTCGCGGAGGCATCAATACGACAGTCATCGCCTCATCGGTCGCTGTTCAGAAAGAAGAGCAAAACATCGTCAGAAGTAATCTTATGATTTATTATTGAAATATTTGTTCATAGACCTTAGTTCAATTATTATTTTTATATGTTGGTGTAACAATAAAGAATTCTCAAGCGGCCAATCGGTGTTTTGGTTTTTGCGTCCGTTATATCTAAGCGTTTCTGAAAACTTCAAGGAACAGCGTGGGCCCGAGCGTAGCAAGAGCTGGGCATTAACGGTTTATGAGACTTGGCTGACAGTTTCTGATGGTATAAACAGACGTTGGCGGATTCAAACAGTTGGTGAAAGTTTGGATAGTCACTGTTCATCTTTCCTGGTGCCGGTCAAGTCCTCTTTGAACAAGCGATATCTGGAACGCTTTTGGAATTGGGTCAAGTTCAACAGTGCCTGGGTCAAAGAAGGGACAGAGTGTCTTGGATGCAAACAGGAAAGTAAGTCATGGTGACTTGTCTGTTAATTGTAACGATGTGTCTGATGTTAAGCATGACATGGTTGATGTTACTGTTTCGCCGTTCAGGGATAATAGGAACATCAAACTCCCTAAATTTGAACCACGATGTTTCGACGGAAACCCAGCTGATTATTTACAGGTTGTAAAGGAGTTTGAGATCATGTTGAGTAGTTTTCTATTAGGTGATGATTTGAAATTGATGTATTTGATGAGATGTTGCACTGGAGTTGCTTCTAGAGCTATACAGTGTTGTAAGTTTATGAAGCCAAAAGAGGGCTACTACGAGGCTATGAGCATATTACGTCAAAGGTTTGGAAGACCTTCGATGATTGCAGGGAAATTATTCGAGGCTGTCAAGGGTAATGGTGGTCAATTACAGGATGACTCCCAGGCACTCACTGAGTTTTTAGATAATTTGCTAATTTACAAGAATGGAATGATTTCGATGAATTGCACGAGTGACCTCAACTCGAGTTTTATACTAGAAGTAATAGCAAGACGTCTACCTACCCGACTGCAAAGGAAGTGGGTGAATATGAGCTCCCGTATGGAGGATGAGGGTATCGAGTCAAAGTTTGATGATATCCTGAAACTGGTAAAAGATAGCGTCAATCAATCGATGAGCAAGTTGGCCAGTCTATTACATCTCACCCCTAGAAATGAGCAGTCTGAAATCAAAATGCAATCATTGATGACGAGTAGGCCTCACAGAGGTGGATATCGAGAAGGCTCCATGATGTCTAGTAATGCATATAGACCTAGTGAGTGTAACAGGTTTCGTAGTACATCCTCAACAGATAAGTTACAAGATGCAAGACAAACACGGTTTTGTTTTACACGTGTGCAGGAGGTGCATACAGAAGTGAACTGTGAACCGGTGAGCAAGTTCAGTGATAAGCTAAATGTAAACTCCAGGTCTGACTCCGAATTGTGTGACGATAACTGTGTTGTGAAGAAGTCTGTAGTTGCAACTGGTAAGCCGTTGTTGAATAGAGTGTCACAGAATAGAGTTACTGCTTCAGAGTGGAGTTCTGACTCCAAAAGTTTACCAGGTATTACTAGTCAGGGTGAAGATATAAAACCTTTTATGATTTGCGAGGAGGAACCAAAATTGTCTACTTCTTTTATTAAAGAGTTTGAAAATGATAAAGTTGACGGTAAAGTGAATATTTGTGATAATGATCATGATACTTCACAGTTGTCTTTGGTTAATCATGATGAGATGATAGATATGCCTACTACTGCTAAGTTAAATAAAGGTTCTGTACAACTACAACGTGAAGTAGAATTGAACGCAGATGCAGTTCCAGAAGGTGTGCATACTTGTGAGACAGTCAGTGTAATTGATCAGCGTGTAGCCCACCTATCATCAGATGATAGTGCTAAACCCGAACTAGTAGTGAAAGACAGCAGTGGTGGTAATCTTGCAGTTGGACAACTATCTGAGAGCCGAACAAGAACAGCTTCTGATCCACCACTAAGTTCATCACCTTGTGTCACTCAGTCATCGTTGGTGCTGTCATCCACAATGAAACAGACACCCATCAACTCAAGTATCTTGTGCAATGACTATGCTAGTATCAGTTCGTTTGAAAGGACGAATATCAATGGTCAGTTTAGTGTGGATAAGCCAAGTGTAAAGGAGAGAGTTATTGTTAAATTGACTTGCACGAATAAACGCATTTCTTGTTTCAAGTTACTATTTGAATGTTATTATCTTTGGTGTAAATTACTCTGTGCCTACGCTTGGTTGATGAGATATGTCGTGTGTTTGTTGGTCATCTATATTCTACGATACAATGACATGGGCGTGTTGCCGTTCAGATTTGAGGATAAAGCTGATAGAAGGGAGTTAGCAAATGAACTCTGCGACGATTTTCCAACGTAGAGCGTCAACCTGAGAAGGGTTGTCGGCGTACTGGTGTAAGTCCTACAGTTCTTCAAAGGGTAGCGCATCAATGAGCAGTCCAATGTGCTTGGTGTATGATCTTGCACATATGTTCATATTGTATATACTGAATCGATATCATCTGTCATCTAGCTGTTGGTAATTCTGTTTGTATCCGGACGACTTTCACTTGGATCATCAACCTGAGAAGGAATGTAGGCGTACTGGTATAAGTCCTGCAATTCTTCAAGGGTATTCCATCAAGACATGAAATGCGATGTTGTTTGTACTATTTATATATACGTGTGGTGTGTCATATCAATTGGTGTTATTTGAATTCATTGTGTTTACTCGTTGT
Source organism: Trichobilharzia regenti (assembly GCA_944472135.2). Lineage (NCBI taxonomy): Eukaryota > Metazoa > Platyhelminthes > Trematoda > Strigeidida > Schistosomatidae > Trichobilharzia > Trichobilharzia regenti. The sequence goes on from OX235262.1 coordinate 103,738,609, forward strand.
TTTCGTATCTTTTTTTTATTGCATAATTTTGTTAAAATTTTCGTTGTGATTACTTTCGAAGTTGTGTCCACTCTTCTACATCAGTGAATGAATTGATTGATGTTAAAGACAGCAGATGGGTCGTATACGCCGGGGAGGCTAGGCTATTGCTGAGAATGAAATGCACACGGAGATAATTGTTAGCTGCGGTCCGACACGCCGGGGAGAAAGAGTGTAAACGACTGAGGCTCGCATGCGTCACCGCTATTAGAACTGAGGCAGAATGAGTGACCAGCGATTGCAGTGGTAATTGGTAGTGAGTAGATAAGAGGATGTGCGACGAGTATCATGAGGTACTGCTATGGTCACGTTGCATTCTGCAAGAGTCATTCCAGTAAGTGGCGATTGTGTTGCAAGATGTCAAGAGGAGGTCTCTGTCTGGAGGCGCAGATCGTCAGCGATGTGTGAGATTGTGCTGTGGGTATGCTTGTGGTGTGTTGGCTTTTCTGTTTGTTTTCCATTTCAGCTCTGTCCATGTGACCCAGGTTCTCGCAATGGCATCCAAGTCAACGTGCATTGGTCGTGAAGGAAAAAAGGGTTGGATCCCTTTTTCTGGTGGGGAGTGTCAATGGAGTTGAAGATTGAACGATCAATTCTTGGTTGTTTGCTCAAAATCAACTTCCCCGATTTTCGCGGAGGCATCAATACGACAGTCATCGTCTCATCGGTCGCTGTTCAGAAAGAAGAGCAAAACATCGTCAGAAGTAACAGTGATTTATTATTGTAATATTAGTTTTCAGACCTTAGTTGCTTAGTTCGTTTATTCCTTTTATATGTTGGTGTAACAATACAGAAATATCAAACGGCAGATCGGTGTTTTGGTTTTTGCGTCCGTTATAACTAAGCGTTTCTGAGAAATATTCTAAGAACAGCGTGGGCCCGAGCGTAGCGAGAGCTGGGCATTAACGGTTTATGAGACTTGGCTGACAATGGTCGAATATGAATCGTGAGATTAAACAGTAGACCAGAGCATGTTTAGCCTGTCAAAAGTCGTATATACAGTTTCACCTAACGGTCAGTTTCCAGAATCTGATGGTAGGTTCCAAAACGTACACATTGACATCGTTGGACAGTTACCACCATCTAATGGCTTTACATTTATCTTAACGTGTATTGACAGATTTACGAGATGGCCAGTAGCTAGTCCCTTACCTGATATTGCTGCCAAAACTGTTATAAAGAGCATTATACAAAATTGGATTTCCAACTTTTGAGTGCTCAGCATTATTACTACAGACAGGGGTGCGCAATTCGAAATCCATTTATTCCAACAACTCGCAGAACTACCGGGAATGAAACATATACGTACCACTGCTTATCATCCTAGTTCAAACGGCTTGGTGTTGAAATTTCATCGTCAACTGAAAGCATCAGTGATGCTAGTGAAGGATGATGGTAAGTGGAGCGACAAACGATTTCTTATACTTCTTGGAATACGTTCGACAATAAAAACAAGATATCAAATGATGTCCAGAAGAATTAGTTTATGGAACTACTTTATGACTGCCTGGAGAATATTTCAACCCAGCCGCTGAAGTTCCAACTGACTAAAATACTTTTGCGCAACAACTGAGACAACATGTGCGCCATTTAAGATATCACCCTTCGCGACATCAGCTCAACCAAGCATATATGCCTCTGTCAATGTAGTTGAAGATTGAACTATCAATTCATGGTAGTTGAGATGATGACTGCTGGATTAATGACTTCTGCGAAAAATGTGGAGGAGCTGGGTTTGAGCAAACAGCCTTGAATTAATAGTTCACTCTTCGCTGTTCAAACGAAGGTAAAAAAACTATCAGAAATCGTAAGTGTAATAACCTTATCATTGGTTATATATTGGCGTAAGAATAAAGGATTCTCGAGTCGCTTATCTGTGTTCTGGTTTTTCACGCTGGTTATTACACATTGTTTCTGAACGTCTTCCAGAGACAGCGTGAGACCCAAAGTGGTAAGACTTGAACAGTTTCTGGGAGTCGGCTGACAGTTTCTGAAAGTTTCTGTTCGTCTTTCCTGATGCCTGAAAGTCTTCTTTGGACAAGCGATATCTGGAACTTTCTGAAATTTTTGGTCAGGTTCAATGAAGCCCGGGTCAAAGAAGGGACAGAGCGTCATGGAGGCAGATAGGAAAGTAAGTAATGTTGCATTGTCTGTTACATGTATTGATGTGTGTGATGTTCTGCATGATGAGGTTGGTGTCAACGTTTCACCGTCTAGGGATAATAAGAACTATAAACGACCTTAATATCAGTCTCACTGTTTCGACGGAGATCCAGCTGACTATCCACAGTTCGTAAGAGAGTTTGAAGTCAGGTTCGGTGGATTTGCAATAAATCACGAAATGAAGTTAATGTATTTGATGAAGTATTGCACTGGAGTTGCTTCAAGAGCTATACAGTGCTGCAAATTCATGCCCCCTAACGAAGGATATACAAGGGCTATGAGCATACTGCGTCAAAGATTCGGAAGAACTTCGATGATTGTAAGAAACGTATTCGAGGCTGTTTAGGGTAATGGTAGTCAATTACGAGATGACTCCAAGGCACTCTCTGAGTTTCTGGATAATCTGATGACTTACAAGAATACGTTGATTTCGATGAATTGCATGAGCGATCTGAACTCAAGTTGCGTCCTAGAGGTAAAAGTAAGAGGCCTACCTACTCGACTGCAAGAGAAGTAGATGAAGGTAAGTTCTCGTATAGAGGATAAAGGTATTGAGCCAAAGTTCGATGATATTCTAAAACTGGTGAAAGATAGTGTCAATCAAGCTATGACCAAGTTTTCCAGTATATTGCATCCCAGCCCTAGAATAGAGCAGTTTGAGAGAAAACCGCAATCATTCATCACGAAAGGGTCTCAGAGAAGTGGATATCGAGAAAGCTCTATGGTGTACAGTAATCCATATTAACTTAGTGAGTGTAACAGCCTTCGTGGGACACCCCCGACAGACAGGTTACAAATTGCGAGACAAACACGCCTGTGTTTTACACGTTTGCAAGAAGTGCATACAAAGGTGAACTGTGAATCAGTGACTAAGTTTAGTGGTAAGCTAGATGTGAAATCAAGGTCTGGCTCCGAACCGTGTGACGATAATGGTGCGATGAAGAAGCCTGTAGTTGCAAGTGGTAAGCAATTGTTGAATGGAGTGTCACAGACGACACCGCAGTTTGTGCAGGAGAAGAGAGTTAAAGTTCTAGAGTTCGGTTCTGACTCCACAAGTTTTCAATGAATTACTAGTCAGAGTGAAGGTATAAAACCTTTAGAAATTTGTGAGGAAGAACACAAATTGTCTACTGCCGTTATTAGAGAGTTTGAAAATGATGACTTCGACCAGATAGACGACAGTAAAGTCGATATTTGTGACAGTGATCATGATAGTGCAGATTCGTCTTTGGCTGATCATGATGAGATGATGGGCATGGCCACTACTGCTACTGAGTTGAACAAAAGTTCTGTACAACTTGAATGTGAAGTAGAACTACGGGCAGATGAGGTGTAGAAGCTATGGATTCTCATGAGACCGTCAGTGTAAATGATCAGCGTGTAGCCCACCTATCGCCAGATGTTAATGCTAAACTGTAGCTAACAATAAAAGGCAGCAGTGGTGGCAAACTTGCCGTTAGAAAACCCTCTAAAAGCCGAACAACAACAGCTTCTGATGCACCGCTAAGTTCATCCACTTGTGTCACTCAGTCGTCGTTTGTCTTGTCATCCACAATGAAACGGACGTCCATAAACTCAGGTGTCTTGTGTTGTGACTATGCAAGTATCGGTCAGTTCGAAAAGGCGAATTTGAATGGCCGGTTTAGTGAGGATAAGCCAACTGTGTATGAGACGGTAATTGTTAAGCTGGCTTGCATGAAAAATGGCATTTCAAGTATCAAGTTACTATTTGAATGTTATTGTCTTTGATGCAACTTTCTCTGTTCCCAAGCTTGGTTGGTCAGATACGTCGTGTGTGTTTAGTCATCTACATTCCACGATACAATGTCTTGGGCGTGTTACCATGCAGAGTTGAGGAAAAAGATGATGGAATGAGGTCAGCAAATGAACTCTGCGACGATTTTCAAACTTGAGGAGTCAACCTGAGAATGGTTGTAGGCGTACTGGTTAGCCTTTAACATTGAAAATGAACGTTGTCAGCCTAGGGTTTATTTAATTTCCATTCTATTACCTTTATAAATGGATTTGTAAATGATACGTTGCACTTTCTTATTTCCTTACACTTGGATGATTCACTTCAACACTTTTACTTTTCTAAAACAGCTTCCAATTACATGTAAACATTTTACTTACCTCAATATTGGTTTGTTATCTCATGTCTACAACCACGGAATGAAAACGAAACTAAGTCAGTTTTCCCGCTCAACCTGGAGGACAACTGTACAATTCAATAACTACACGGCCTGGTTCAGCAATGAGTGTAATTATATATATATATATATGTCACAAATATGATGTACTTACAGGTAGATTTAAAGTTTAATAGACTTTAAAACTCTTTCTGAATGATTTACTGATAATTATTGTTTATTCTGCATCTTTTACCTAATACGTCAGCACCTGTACAGAAATGCCACTTACCTTCCTCAACTAACGTAATCATTTATGATTCCCGCGTGAAATTGACATGTATTTTTTTCAGTCACAGTTTAGATTTGACGCTATATCTATTTCCTTATTTGTACACTTCATTTTAAATGTTTCTCTCACATTTACCAGCATTCAACTTATTTCTAAATTAACAAATCATATTATATATTCTATAAGTTTTCATAAATGTACATATGTTCAAGCCTGTAAAAATGGCTGGTTTCTGTTACAGAAATAAAAAATTATTATTATTATTATAAATATTTAACTGCTGAAACATTATTAACTTGTAGACAATCTACGATTTGCGATTAGATCATACTTGATCGTGTCTGTAAAGACGGCACGCATTTTCATGTAAATTCATATGTTTGTATGTAAATATACATTATTAATAACTCAGGTAGCTGATTGGACTACAGTTTGGAAATCAGTTTTCCTTCGTTTTCAAAACTCTCTTGACGGGAACAGGCTAGAGAAAAGTATTCAGGATGTTCAAGAGTTATTTTAAACCAATTTGTAAGAGATATTTCGATTTTTAATACTGTTTAAAGGCATAAGTTATCCCTTAACCATCGTAGGAACGGACATCGACGCCACAATTAGGAGGGATATGCGGCTGAAATTGTCTGTCACGTACAAGGTCATTGGTGGAGCGAGACGCTCAAAGGTCATTTTCGTCCATGTTAGTCGGCCATGTTGGATTGCATTTCCGTAGCCGTTCGTTCACACATCGGTTTTTCCCATTTATCCTGCATTTGTTCACAACTTATCTTGATGCGCATTGTTCACAAATGTTGCGTTTCACCTCATTTTGTTGCTGTTAAAATTACTTATTTCGTATGTTTCGGAAGTTTTTACCACCAGGACAGTGCATTCATTAAATTATAATTGGTTCATACGTTGTTTTCACGCCTGGTTGCAATGTTTTAGTTGTTTTTCAGGGAAGTTAAACTTTCGGCACAACCAACTACCAATCAGCGAATTATCCAATGAGATTCACGAACGACGTCGAATTATCCAATGAGGTTCACGAACGTGGTTCAATGTTGTATAGCGCTTGATTCATTTCAAATACGTGTCCTTACAAGGTTACGGTCGCAATTCCAGGAGGATAGTGTTTTCCAGTATTGCCTGGGTTTAGGGTTGCTCCGAAAGGAGCAAACTTGTTCGTGTGGTGGTATCACGACTTTAAAATGCTATAGCAGATCAATTGATGGATTTGTTCATCGATGTGCTATATGTTTGAAGCGTGCTAGTATTAGAGAGGGTAAGCTGATTATTTTATTATTTCGTGGGAACTTTTTTCGCTAGGTCGCATCTCTATTTTATGCTTCTTTTCTATGAATATACATTTCCATTCATCATATATGCCTCTTTATTGTGATTGGCCCGTTCAAGGTCGTTTGCTGATTGGTTGTTAGTGGTGTCTAGAGTTTAACTTTGCCGTTTTTCAGCTATCAATGAATTAGTATTGCGTAGAAGTTTTGGAAATTATGCACTTGAACATGTTTGGCTGGCAGAAGCTGTTGTTTCCAGTGCATTAGTTGGTTGCCGTTTATGTTGCTGGCCCTTTTGCTCTATTAACATGTAGAAATCTGGGAAAAACAATGTCTTTCCTTTTCGTGTTTACAGCATGCAACAATCGGTGAGTGAATCTGGAAAGGAGAGCACGGTCAGAGTTGATATTAGCAATGTTTTCAAAGAACTCTTTGAAAACATAAATATGAACTAAGAGGGCTTGAATAAAGCTGAGAAATTGCCAGATGTGCTGAATTGAGTATTTTCCTTCTGAAGCAATGCTAGTCAGTGCTGAATTTGAGCTGACACAGCTGGAACAATGCTGATAAGCAATTCAGCTCTGATATACTGCCAGAAATGGATATAAAGGAATGGTGCTGAATTGGTGCCAGTCATGCTGAAAACCGGTAGTGAGTTCTAGTCTGTGCCATTCAGAATAGATTCAGAATTTACTCACTATAGAAGGTTAGAGTTATTTCAGAACTAGTGAGATTTAATTCAGCATTATGGTAGGCTTCGTAACACAATATGTATTTATATATATATCAAATATTTAACTGTCAAAACATTATTAACTTGTAGACAATCTACGATTTGATATTATATCATACTTGATCGTGCCTGTAAAAATGGAATGCATTTTCATGTAAATTTATATGTTTATATGAGAATATACATTATTATATTATAATTCTGGAGAATTGAGAACCTGGGTTAAGGTTGAAAAAAGATTTGCAGCTTTTCGAGAAGGTAAATATTCCAACAGTGCGTCTGTTACCAGTTAAAAATCAGATCTAAATCTAACGCGTTTGAGACACATGAAAAATGTGAATCTGTTGTGCTTGTGTGTATTTTTGGGAACAAAATGAAACAAGAAGGCAATCAAGTACCCCTGAAAGGTAAGTGTCACCTATGCTCATTAATGCCTAATATGCTATATTCAAATACATGGAGTGGGACTGTCTGTAGTAAATCCCGTGTTAACAGCCATTCGATATGTTGCAAAACGATTTACCAAGAGGATAACATGGGGATTTGTTGAAGGTTAAAAGTAGGGCTTTAATTAAAGAGAATAACATTTCGGGTTGTGGTCCACGATCGGCGGTTTTCTCAAAGTTGTGGTTTCTCCGTGACCATAAATACAGATATCCATGATATTTTAAAAACCCCTAAATAAATTTTTGTTTAACCAGTGGCCCTTTTCATTCTTGTTCGCTGTAAAGTGTTTGTCTGAACGTTTAATAACTTGAAAGGGTCCTTCGTATGATGGTTGCAATCCTTTTCTGATGGCGTCGACTCGAGCAAAGACGAATTTGCAAGTCTGCAGGTGTTTGTTGATCTGATCTCGTCGGGGAGACTGTCGAGGTACTGTTGGTTGAAGTTGAAGCATTTGTCTAGTTAATCGGTTGGTGAAGTCGGCGATGTTCACGTCTGTGAAATCGGCTGAGGGGACTAGCTGTCCAGGCAAGGTTAGGTTGGTGCCATAAACAAGTTGAGCCGATGTACATCCTAAATCTTCTTTGATAGTAGATCGTATACCAAGTAAAATCAAAGGTAAGTATTCACTCCACTTAGATGTATGATTCTGCGCCATCAGGGAGCTTTTCAGTTGCCTGTGGAATCTTTCCACTAGACCATTCGCTGCCGGATGATAGGCTGTTGTAGAGATATGTTTCACTCCCAGAAGTCTCGTCAGTTTGCAAAAGAGTGTCGATTGGAATTGAGAACCGCGGTTGGATGTAATGGTAGTTGGTACACCGTAGTTTCACACCCAGCGGTCGAGAAAAACCAAATCAACGTTTTCAGCAGATATGTCGTTTAAGGGGCATGCAATAGCCCAACGAGTAAATCTATTAATCGCTGTCAGGATATGTGTAAATCCTCTTGATGTTGGCAATGGTCCCACGATATCTTTATGGATATGCTGAAATCTCCTTTCGGGTAATTCAAACGTCTTCGGGGTTGTAATAGTGTGGCGGTGTACTTTGGAACAATGACATTGGAGACATTCTCGTGCTCATCTCCGAATGTCAGAGTTCATTCTGGGTCACACAAAGCGTTCGCTGATCAACCTGACCGTGGCGCGTGCTCCAGGGTGAGAAAGCGAATGTAAATGTTTGAACAATGCTTTTCGGAAACTGAGAGGGACAAATAGACGACTAGTGCCGGAAGATACATCGAAAACTATGGTTGCATCTGATAAGGGGATAGACACATCTTTGAGCTACAGGGAAGAGTTTCTGTGGCAGGTTTGGAGTTCAACGTCATCTCTTGGTAATTGAGCCATACGGTCAAGAATGATATCTACCGAAGTTTGGAGCTGGTTGTCAGCGACGTCTCGTAAACCGTCAATGCCCAGCTCTTGCTACGCTGGGACTCACGCCGTTCCTTGAAGTTTCTCAGAAACGCTTAGTAATAACGGACGCAAAAACGAAACACTGATTGGCTACTCGAGAATTCTTTATTGTAACACCAACATATCCAACTTTAAAATTAAGCTTTAACTAAGGTCTATGAACAGATATTACAATAATAAATCACAATATTACTTCTGACAGTTTTGGTCTGACTTCTTTCTGAACAGCGACCGATGAGACGATGGCTGGTGTATCGATGTCTTCGCGAAAATATAGGGAAGTTGGGATTGAGCAAACAACCATGAAGTGATCGTTCAACCTTCAACTACAATGACACTGGTTTATGTCGCTTCTTGAAGGAGAATCGGCTACCACGTTCGTATCCCCTTTGATGTACTGAATGTTGGTTCAAAATTTGGAGATATAGTCCAACCGTCTGGCTTCTTTAGGGGAGTGTTTATCCAGTGCAGTTGTGAAAGCATGACACAGGGGCTCGTGGTCAGTAAAAATAGTGGAATGCCGATCCTGTAATAAGTAACTGAAGTGTTTGACTGCAAGATATATGGCCAACAATTCTCTCCCAAAAGTGCTGTAACGTGTCTGAGCCGGTTCCAAGTTCTTAGAAAAGAATGCGAATGAAGTGACTTCACCCTTCATCTTTTGTTGTAATACTGCCCCCACAGCTACTTGAGAGGCATCTGTGCACAAAATAAGCGATGCTTCGGGGTTGATATGGGATAGCATAGTGACTTCGGATAAGGTGTCTTTTGCGTTGCGAAAAGATTCGTGTGCTTGAGCTGACCAGTGAAACTTTTTAGGATCATTTTTAAGGAGATCGGTTAACGGATGGACGATGGAGACACACGAAGGAATGAAACGCCGATAGAAATTAAACATCCCCAAAAAACGTCTGACCTTCTTGAGTGAATCTGTTTCGAGGAAGTTTTTGATGGACTCTATCTTTTCCTCCGTAGGCCTAATAGCATTCGCAGTTATGTGGTGTCCCAAAAACTGTATAGAGGGGACACCGAATATGCACTTTTTTGGGTTAATGACGACTCCATATTGCTCAAATTGCTGAAATAAGATGGTGAGGTGATCAGTATGTTCTTCAGGCGACGAGCTAGCAATTAAAACGTCATCGATGTATACAAATACAAAATCCAAACCTTGTGTGACCTGATCCATGAAAAGTTGGAAGGATTGTGTGGCGTTCTTTAGATCAAACGGCAGACGGAGAAATCCGAACAAACCGAAAGGTGTGATGATAGCCGTTTTTTCGATATCCTCTGGGGCAACTGGTATTTGGTGATAAGCCCTGATCAAGCCTACTTTAGAAAAAATGGTTTTTCTCTGTAATGTCAGGGAGAAATCACGAAGATGGGGAATAGGGTAACGGTCGGGAACTGTGGCATTGTTTAAATTTCGGTAATCCCCACATGGCCTCCAGTCATGATCAGCTTTAGGCACCATGTGTAAGGGCGAAGACCAAGGACTATTGGAGGGTCTGATGATGCCGAGCTGCATCATGTGCTCAAATTCTGCCTTGGCTGCTGCTAATTTTTCCGGGGGTAATCTATGAGGACGAGCACGAACTGGTTGACCCGTAGTAACTATCTTGTGAGTGACTGTATGAGGGACGTCCTCGATGTTATACGACGGCTTAAGAATTTTAGGGAAACGATGAAGTAGGGCGGAAAAAGGGCAATCTGCTGGTCTTTCAATACTGATATTATAGACAGAATAGTTGGAGATAATTCTACGGATCTTTAGATGGGTGTTGTTATCAATCAGTCTTTTATTGTTGACGTCAACTAACAGGTTGAAATTACTCAAGAAATCTGCTCCGAGGATGGCGTGACCGACGTCGGCTACTATGAAAATCCATGTGAAACGCCGACGTAAACCTAGATCCAGTATAAGGGATTGCTCTCCATACGTCTGTATGCTTGTGTGGTTAGCTGCCCAGAGAGACAGTTTTCCGGGTGTCCGTGTAGATCGCCTGGATAGTGAAGGAGGGATCACGCTAACTTCTGCTCCAGTGTCTACCAGGAATAAAGTGTCTGAAGTTTTGTCCTTCACATAGAAGAGGCGACTTGTTTGCTTGCCAGTTACAGCTGTCGCCATCACTGTCTGGCTGAGGCGTTTCCCTGAGCCTGGTTGGCTTCGCTAAAGCTGCACGGTTTTACACATTTCAGGGCATAACGTCCAAACTTCTAGTGATACCAGCATATATTACTATCCCGAGAAGACGTGTGAGAACGCTGTCGTGAGAAGGATCGTCGTCGTGATGGTGACCTTCTCTATGAGCTCCGTCTCCGGACTCGTCAATCAGACCTATTAGTTTCCAACTTGTCAATCCTTGCCGCTAAGTCTGCAATGGCGGCGAGTATCGGCGTGTCTGCCGTGGGTGTGGAATGACACGGTGTGGCACTATCAGATGCTATGTGACTTATGGTGTTACCAGATAAAACATCCATAATACTATCTGCCATGTCACTTAGTTGGTCTAAGTCATACGACTTTCCTGAGATGATTAAAATTTGCTGGACATTTCTAGGTAAACGTTGCAGCCACATCTGTTTCAGCACTACCTCGTCTACTTTATGATGTCCGATTAACTGGCGCATGTGCCTGACCAGCTGGGATGGTTTACGTGGGCCTAGTTCACAGCTTGTGAGCAATTGTTGGATTCTTTTCTCATCTGACAAACTGGTGCGTTGTATGAAGAGAGCTTTAAGTTTATCGAATTGATGTTCCGTCGGGGGATTTTCGATGAAATCGCTTATTTCTGTCAATACTGACGGAGAGAGTTCTGCCAGCACTACTCCATATTTAACTATCTGGGACTTAATGCCCCTTGCTTCTAGCAACGGCTCAATTACCGCAAACCAAATCCTTGGTTCTGCGAAACCGTATTGAGGTAAACGGAAATCAGTGATGGCATTTATTATGACATTTGTCTCTCTATTAGTTGTCTGCTCGTCTGATGTACCGGACTGAGGTGATGACATTATAAATATGAGGTTATTGGTGCAAATTAGGATACAAATATAAACCACACACAAAATCACAATGAATATACAAAATAGCAAAAACAAGAATATGAATATGTCAGAATAATCCGTGTTCTTATCGGGCTAACCAATTAATTTGTAGGGGACTAATATTAGAGTTCAATAATATTACAAATATGAGAAATATAATCCAGGTCAATGAAATGTTAAATAACAATATATTACCAAAAATGCAGTGACGAGTTATATCAACAAAAAGGATTACTTGGAAATAAAGTTTAAGTCCTCTGCTACAAATTATGTATATAATCCACGGATACGTTAATTGTTTGGGTTGCATCTGCTGTAGCTGCTGTGTTCCGGTTGTAGAAACGTCTTCGGTTGAGAGCAGTAGACTCCTACAATAAATCCGAAGTATACAACACGGTGTGAGTTGAGTAAGTAAGCAGAAATAACGAGGGAGAAGGCAAAGTCTCCAACAGCAAAGTGTATTTTCAATTGTACACGGAAGTTATGTATATTTCAACAAGAAGCGTTTTACACAAAAATCATGTACAATATCCCTAATTTCTACAAATAACCAAAAAGTGTACAATCACATTGTTACGTACTCCACACATTGGCCACAAATATTTGTACAGACAATTTATTTGTAAGTCATTTCCATACTTCCTTATTACTGTGCTATTAACCGTGTGTAAGATATAAATAATAATAATAATAATGTATATTCTCATATAAATATACATGAAAATGCATTCCATTTTTACAGGCACGATCAAGTATGATATAATATCAAATCGTAGATTGTCTACAAGTTAATAATGTTTCAACAGTTAAATATTTGATATATATATAAATACACTCATTGTCTGAACTAGGCTGCATAGTTATTGAATTGTACGATTGTCCTCCAGGTTGAGCGGGAAAATCGACTTCGTTTCGTTTTCATCCCGTGGTTGTAGGCATACGATAACCAACCAATATTGAGGTGAGTACAACGTTTACAAGGGATTGAAAGCTGTTTTTAGAAAAGTAACAGTGCCAAGGTGAATCAATAAAGTGTAATGAAGTGGGTAAGTGCAAGTATCACTAATAAATGCATTAATAAAGGAAACTCCCTAGGCTGACAACGTTCATTTGCAATGTATAATGCTACGCGTATATCTCGTACTATCATGATGTCCACTTTTGGTTTTAATACATTTTTTCCTTATGTCGGTTTTTTTTATTTTATACATTTTTGTGCATTTGGTGCACAACCGTACCCTACAGAGAATAGGAATAGAATAAGTCGAATCAAATTCATAAAAAGCTATAAAATGTTAGGTTTAATGGAATATAATGAGGATCAAGTAAAGACGTTATTAGAAAATGACTGAGATAAGACATTTTGAAGTGGTATTTAAAGATCCGACAATGGACAGTAAGTTAGTTTATAAGATGCCCCATAAATCTGTGCACATCCCACATGGTCGCATCTCAATAATAGGCTTCGCGAATGGTATATATTTAAAGGTAGAAGCGTGATCTGTCTAGGCGTTCATTATTATATTTTTCAAGATAAAGATCTAAGCCCTCATAAAATTCAGAAATATCTCGAGCCTTTAATTTGTATATTGCTGTTCCTTCAGAATGGGGCGATTCACCTTAGTGACCGCCACCACATCTGCTGATCAGCTAATGCCACCCTCCCTCCTTTTTTGATGTTAGGCTCTGAGACTATGATTATTATGGCTACCGCAAATATATTGCTTGGTACCAGACATGTTCGTACCTCATATTCCATCTCCCTAGCTTTCTAAATTAGTGCTTCCAATAGGTCTCCGCGAACATCTTTATGAACATATTATTTATGTATGCATGCGTCCTAATGAACAGACTACTTTACAAGAAGTTAAAACCTTAGAGAATAATGGCGCAAATGGAGAATTCTGGAATCGACCTCGACACCATTTGATGCAGTAAAACAACCCAACATGACCTTATATAGTTTTTGCCTCCACGATCAAATTTCTTTCCTGTTATGAAACTACGATAAGACTGCTGAAAAATGGAATAAATATATCATTGATCTCAACATAATACATCAATAAAGTTTAAGCCAAGGGTGATGTTCACAACAAAGTAATATAGGAGAATTGACTTCAAGCTTTATTTTTCCCAGATATCCGTATTACATTCATCTGATGTCTGGGTTTTTTTAATGTGAAGACAATATTTTTATATCTCTTTATGTGCTACACAGACTTTATAGCAGACTGTTCCGACTGACTCTCATGTCAGAGAGAACAACCAAACTGTAAATTCACCATACATCAAATTGTGTAATTTATATAATAACTTATCTATGCCTGTACAATTGGTATGTTCCTGCAAAAACAGGAAGAAATATAAAATGAATAGGTTTTGTGAATATTGGAGCAAGATTCAGCAGAGCAATATAGTTAGGGATCAATGTAGGTAGTATGAACTGAAGGTAAGGTCGGTTGGCAGGACTTAGTGTACTAAATTATCATGGCAGTCTTATATATAGTAAACATTTGACATTGCAAAGTAACCTGTCTACATATATTATAAAAAGATATTAACAGAACCAACAAAATTTCAGCATTTGGTTAACAATACTACAGAAGGGTAGTTAGCACTACAAGTATAATAAGAGCATAGTCAGCGTCATAATTCGTATTATCAAAGAATACATTAGGCTCAATAACTGAGTGTTATAAGGGAAATAAGAGCGGTAAACCAAGAGAACGTTTGCCGCATAAGTATTTTATTCATTTTAAGTATTTTAATGACAATCTAATTTCAAGTATTGAACGTACATAATTACTAAGTATTATTATGTTAGTCTGGGAACTAGTGTACTTTCTGTAGTTAAATATTGAAATGCCATTGTCTCTCCACTCTACCAGCAGTTGAGATCTTTGAAGCGGGCTAGGGTGGACATGTTAATATGTTTTTCTAGGCTCCTTTTGAAACTGTCAGGCCTTTCACAGGATCTTATCTCAGAGGGTAGTTGGTTCCAAAGTTTGCAATATTTAATGGTGAAGAAGTTAGCTCTAGTGGTGAGTTTATGGGTGTTAACCTTGAGAAGGTAGTTATGGTTGCGTAGTCCATACGATTTAGGATTAGCCCAGGTTATGGACGAGTTACTGTTACAGTGCTTTCTTATAACTTTGAATAAGAGAAATAAATTGCACTTCACTCTCCTTAACCATAAGGGCTCTAAGTCCAGTCGAATACATCTGTCAAGGTATTCTATTTGCTGACCATAGCCTAATATGCGTTTCGTGAGGAATCTTTGGACACTTTCAACTTTTTTTCTGTCTGCTGATTTAAAGCTACTGTATAAGTGGGCACAGTATTCAAGTTTGGGGCGAATGCATATCTTATATATGGCTAATCTGGCTTCTGGAGTGTAAAAGTTGCGTAGCACAAAGCCGGTTAGACGTTTACAATCAGATACCACCTTATTTGCATGTTCAGTAAAGGTAAGATCTGAGTATGTTATCCCGAGATCTGTGACTGTGTTTGTGTTTGAGACAAGGTCACCGTACATGTATAGACACATGCTAGGTTTCCAACGTCCGAAGTATGTTATCCCAGATTTAGCTGGATTGAACGTTAACTGCCACTTTTCACTCCAATTACATAGACTATTTAGGTCTTCTTGGATTTTACTAACAATATTCATATCATTATAGTCAAAATCATAGACAACTTTGAGGTCATCTGCAAAGAGGTATGGCTTTGCATACTTGATCATAGAGACAATATCATTTATGAATACAATGAATAGGGTAGGGCCAAGAACACTACCTTGTATCACGCCGCTGGTTATCGGTTTGGATGTTGATAAGTGATGGTTGACTTTAACTAACTGTTCTCTTCCTGTAAGAAAGGAAGTTATCCACTCAAGAAGCCTTCCACTTATTCCATAAGATAGGAGTTTCAGTATGAGTCTTTTATGTGGGACTTTATCAAAAGCTTTCCTAACATCTAGAAATAATGTTGCTGCCGAACGACCTTTGTCTACACATTCAGTAATGTGGTCGAAATAATCTAACTGGCACGTAATGCACGATCTTCTATTTAGGAAACCGTATTGGAAAGGGGATATTAAGTCATTCGAGAGCAAATACTGAACAATTTGCTTCTTTACAATCTTTTCCATCACACGTGAAACTACGGAAGTAATGTTGATGGGGCGGTAATTATCTATGTCCGCTGTAGGTCCGGTTTTGTGAATGGGTACAACGTAGGATTTCTTCCAGCTATTTGGATATGTTCCACTCCTTATCGAAGTTGAAAATATCTTGAGAAGAAGTAGATTCATGTCATTTCCACCATTTTTTAAGAGGACGGAAGACATTCCATCTGGGCCGGGAGTATTAGTAAGCTTAAGAGTTGTGATAGCTTTATCGATTTCTTGGGCGTTTAAGACTACATCGCTTAGACACTTTTCTGTTTTACGAGGGAAATCTATATCCTGGTCATTTTCTAGAGTGTACAGTTTGGCAAAGTGCGTGCTAAACACCTCACATATATCCTCAGCACTTTCGTGAGTAATGCCGCCTAGGTGTATTATTTTTGGATATGTTGATTTGGAGTTAGTTAACCTACTTTTGAAGAGTTTGGCTATTTCTCCAGTGTTATGTGGCGACTGAATTGCCCGCGTTTCTTTATTCCTAAGACTTAGATTTTTTAACTCATGGATTCTAATGAGGATTGTTTTGATAGCGATTAACGACGATAAGTCGTCATGTCTATAGTAACTTAATGAATGCTTCCGCAAACTTCTTCTTAATGATATTGGAATAAAATCACCTTGAGGGATTTTGAATTTAATCAGTTTCACAGGCGCTATGACATCATTAACCGACTGTATATTGTCATAGAAGTTTTTAAGGACTTCCTCTAAGGAGTCATTGGTAAAGTAGGAATCCCAATTAGAGTATCTAATCAAGTCCTGATACAAGTCCCAATCAACCTGCGTGTATAGTCTTATAGGTGTCCGACTAACTTCGTTTCTGTGTATAGTTTCTGGAGAAATATTAAACGAACATGCAACTATTTTATGATCGCTACCTGGGAATTCATGTCCCACATGAATTGTAGATGGTGCTACGTTGATCGTGAATATAAGATCAAGAATGTTATTGGACCTAGTGGGTACATTTATGTGTTGCGTCCATCCTCCAGTAATGATGGAATTAAGAAGATTATCATACCTCGAGGGTCCACGAAGTGTACGCCATGATATATCAGGCAAATTGAAGTCACCTCCAATTATATTATAACTGAAGGGAGATTGGATGCAACACTAAATATGTTGCTGAGTACGTTATCGTATTCGCGGTTGGATGATGGCGGTCGGTATACGCACCCTATAAGGATAAGCTTACTTTTGAGAATTTTATTTCGACCCACACCGAATCATTAAGTTGTGACAGAATAGGGTGATTAAAATGCGTTGCACAAATGGGTTGATTAACGTATATGAGTGTTCCACCCCCACGACCTGTGTCAATGGGGTTGAAGATTGAACGATCAATTCATGGTTGTTTGCTCAAAATCAACTTCCTTAATTTTCGCGGAGGCATCAATACGACAGTCATCGTCTCATCGGTCGCTGTTCAGAAAGAAGAGCAAAACATCGTCAGAAGTAATCTTATGATTTATTATTGAAATATTTGTTCATAGACCTTAGTTCAATTATTATTTTTATATGTTGGTGTAACAATAAAGAATTCTCAAGCGGCCAATCGGTGTTTTGGTTTTTGCGTCCGTTATATCTAAGCGTTTCTGAAAACTTCAAGGAACAGCGTGGGCCCGAGCGTAGCAAGAGCTGGGCATTAACGGTTTATGAGACTTGGCTGACAGTTTCTGATGGTATAAACAGACGTTGGCGGATTCAAACAGTTGGTGAAAGTTTGGATAGTCACTGTTCATCTTTCCTGGTGCCGGTCAAGTCCTCTTTGAACAAGCGATATCTGGAACGCTTTTGGAATTGGGTCAAGTTCAACAGTGCCTGGGTCAAAGAAGGGACAGAGTGTCTTGGATGCAAACAGGAAAGTAAGTCATGGTGACTTGTCTGTTAATTGTAACGATGTGTCTGATGTTAAGCATGACATGGTTGATGTTACTGTTTCGCCGTTCAGGGATAATAGGAACATCAAACTCCCTAGATTTGAACCACGATGTTTTGATGGAAACCCAGCTGATTATTTACAATTTGTAAAGGAGTTTGAGATCATGTTGAGTGTTTTATTCTTAACAGATGAAATGAAGTTAATGTATTTGAGGAGGTATTGCACTGGAGATGCTGCAAGAGCTATACAGTGCTGTAAGTTTATGAAGCCAAAAGAGGGCCACTACGAGGCTATGAGCATATTACGTCAAAGGTTTGGAAGACCTTCGATGATTGCAGGGAAATTATTCGAGGCTGTTAAGGGTAACGGCAGTCAACTTCAAGATGACTCCAAGGCACTCACTGAGTTTTTAGATAATTTGCTAATTTACAAGAATGGAATGATTTCGATGAATTCCATGAGTGACCTCAACACGAGTTTTATACTAGAAGTAATAGCGAGACGCCTACATACTCGACTGCAAAGGAAGTGGGTGAAGATGAGCTCCCGTATGGAGGATGAGGGTATCGAGCCAAAGTTTGATGATATCCTGAAACTGGTAAAAGATAGCGTCAATCGATCTATGAGCAAGTTCGCCAGTCTATTACATCTCACCCCTAGAAAAGAGCAGTCTGAAATCAAAATGCAATCATTGATGACGAGTAGGCCCCACAGAGGTGGATATCGAGAAGGCTCCATGATGTCTAGTAATGCATATAGATCTAGTGAGTGCAACATGTTTCATAGTTCATCGTCAACAGATAAGTTACAAGATGCAAGACAAACACGGTTGTGTTTCACACGTTTGCAAGAGGTGCATAAATAGGTGGACTGTGAACCGGTGAGCAAGTTCAGTGATAAGCTAAATGTAAACTCCAGGCCCGACTCCGAATTTTGTGACGATAACGGTTTACAAGGTATTACTAGTCAGAGTGAAGTTATAAAACCTTTTAGGATTTGCGAGGAGGAACCAAAATTGTCTACTTCTGTTATTAAAGAGTTTGAAAATGATGAAATTGACAGAAAAGTGAATATTCGTGATAATGATCATGATAGTTCACAGTTGTCTTTGGTTGATCATGATGAGATGATGGATATGCCCACTGCTGATAATTTGAACAAAGGTTCTGTACAACTTGAACGTGAAGTAGAAATAAATGCAGATTCAGTTGCAGAAGGCATGCATACTTGTGAAACCGTCAGTGTAAATGATCAGCGTGTAGCCCACTTATCATCAGATGTTAGTGCTAAACCCGAGCTAATAGTAAAATACAGCAGTTGTGGTAATCTTGTAGTTAGATAATTTATGAAAGCCGAACAAGAACAGCTTCTGATCCACCGCTAAGTTCATCAACTGGTATCACCAGTCGTCGTTGGTGTTATCATCCACAATGTATAAGGCGCCCATCAACTCAAGTATCTTGTGCAATGGCTATGATAATATTGGTGCATTTGAAAAGGCGAAAGATATTGCTCAGTTTAGTGGGAATAAGCGAAGTGTAAACGAGAGAGTAATTGTTAAATTGACGTGCACGAACAAAGGCATTTCTAGTTTCAAGTTACTACTTGAGTGTTATTATCTTTGGTGTAAATTACTCTGTTTCTACACTAGGTTGATGAGATATGTCTTGTGTTTGTTGGTTATCTATATTCTACGATACAATGACATGAGCGTGTTATCGCTCAGATTTGAGGATATAGCTCATAGAAGGAAGTTAGCAAATGAACTCTGCGACGATTTTCCAACCTAGAACGTCAACCTGAGAAGGGTTGTAGGCGTACTGCTGTAAGACCTACAGTTCTTCAAGAGTAGTTTGTCGTGCCAGAATCCACCACATTTGATGTGTTGATTGTACATATGTTTGTGTTAAATAGTTGTGTGAGTTCCAATTGATGTAATAGTTGCTTAATCTGTTTGTGTCCGGACATTCCACAAATTACAATCATCAACCTGTGAAGGGTTGTAGGCGTACTGGTGTAAGTCCTGCGATTCTTCAAGGGAATTCCACTAAGACATGAACTGCGAGGTTGTTTGTACTATTTGTATATACGTGTGGTGTGTCATATCAATTGGTATATTTTGGATTCATTGTGTTTACTTGTTGTTTTCGGACCTTGTTGTTATTGCGTAATTTTGTTAAAATTTTCGTCGTGATTACTTCTGAAGTTGTTTCGAGTCTTCTACATCCATGAATAATTTGACTGATGTTAAGGACAGCATATGGGTCGCATACGCCGGGGAGGCTAGGCTATTGCTGAGAATGAAATGCACACGGAGATAATTGTTAGCTGCGGTCCGACACGCCGGGGAGAAAGAGTGCAAACGACTGAGGCTCGCATGCGTCATCGCTACTAGAACTGAGGCAGAACGAGTGACAAGCGATTTCAGTGGTAATTGGTAGTGAGTAGATACGAGGACGTGCGTGGAGTATCATGAGTTGGTGCTATGGTCACGTTGCGTTCTGCAAGAGTCATTCTAGCAAGTGGCGATTGTGTTGAGAGATCTCAAGATGAGGTCTCTGTCTGGAGGCGCAGGTCGTCAGCGATGTGTGAGATTGTGCTGTGAGTATGATTGTGGTGTGTTGGCTTTTCTGTTTGTTTTCCATTTCAGCTCTGTCCGTGTGACCCAGGTTGTCGCAATGGCATCCAAGTCAACGTGCATTGGTCGTGAAGGAAAAAAGGGTTGGATCCCTTTTTTGCCGGGGATTGTCAATGTAGTTGAAGATTGAACGATCAATTCATGGTTGTTTGCTCAAAATCAACTTCCTTAATTTTCGCGGAGGCATCAATACGACAGTCATCGTCTCATCGGTCGCTGTTCAGAAAGAAGAGCAAAACATCGTCAGAAGTAATCTTATGATTTATTATTGAAATATTTGTTCATAGACCTTAGTTCAATTATTATTTTTATATGTTGGTGTAACAATAAAGAATTCTCAAGCGGCCAATCGGTGTTTTGGTTTTTTCGTCCGTTATATCTAAGCGTTTCTGAAAACTTCAAGGAACAGCGTGGGCCCGAGCGTAGCAAGAGCTGGGCATTAACGGTTTATGAGAGGTGGCTGACAACCTGTTTCCCTATCCCCTCGAAAAAGATTGTACTGATCAATTGATTAGCTACCATCCACAATATCCCCTGAACACCAGTATTCAGTGATCATGATCAGCGACGGATTGCATATAGAGGCTAACGTACATAATGCTAAATGTTTGTTAAGAACTGATCTAGCATTTATGAGGATGACGGATAGACTTTGACGAAGTGGTTATAGTGTATGGGCAATATCATAATAAAACACTCTATGATTATCAACTGAATATGTTCAGTCGTTATTGGATTCATTAATTACAGCATTTTGATCACTAGAGACGTTTTCTTTAATTTGATAGTTAGGGATGGGTTGTGAAATGTCACTCGTGAGTAGTTGGTCGTTTAGATATTGCGTGCTATGGGAGATACTAGTATGATAATCTATGGTATTACTGTTGGTATTAGGTGTGTATAAGGTGTTTGTTATCTTTCAGGGAAGAAGCAGTTTCCCTGTTGTAAGGTGTTCGCCATACCAGCAAGGAATTGGTCTGATATCATGCGTGCTATGTGCATGATCCCAGGCGTTTCTGCCAGTTGTCGCTGGAGAAAATTTTGGTCATATGGGTTGGCTAGTGTCGTGTAGTCTGCATAGTTATAACCGAAATGTGTGATCGGCGTGTTGTTGTGTGCATATGACTTAGATCCCTGTGTCTGGTTAGAGTACTTCCTAGGCTATGATGAGCATTGTGCTGAAGTTGGCATGTGACCCCTTCTGAGTGCATGAGAATTATGACAGGGCACTATGCGTGTTTTTGGACTAACGTCTGTATTCTCAAACTGATGTTTCCTGTACATCATGGTTGAGGGTGCATTCGTGAGGGGTTGAGCAACTTCGTGTTTTCGAAGTGTTCGGTGAGATATGTGACGATTGTTTTTTCCTATCATAGGACTGGTAGTGGAAGTCGGAAATGATTCAGCTCCTACGGTATGTGAATTACGTCTAACTTCAGGAACATGACTAAGTTTAGATGATTGTCTATCAGTAGAATGAGCCAGTGACCCATTTGAAACTTTCCTACTTATGGGCTTTAGTGTTCCGGGTCTAACGTTTGGTTTAGCTTTATCCGTATTAGTCGGCCTGTATAATTTGGGCTGCTGGTGATTAGTAGGATTTCCTAATAAACTGGATTTCTGATGAATAGTCTCAACAGTTTTTTTGGTGTTCCTAAAGGAAATAGGACGTTTATCATAACGCCTTGTATTTACACCTACCTGGGTGGCCACATGTGATTGCTGCTTCACAGTAGCCGGGCTAAGAGGTTGTGAGGTATATGACTTCCCGAGAGATTCAAAGTGTACTACTGAATTCAGCTTAGACTTTTTCGAGGGTTTGGCATTAGTGCCAGTGTGCAAGGGATGCACGTCAATACTGTGATCTGTTGACATTTCTATGTCTGAAATTTCAGTATTTCGAGCTAAGTCTTCAACAGTTGCTTGACTACTGTTAGTTTGTGAATGCGATATTATCTGGTGCTCTTGGTCATCAGGCAATACAACGAGGGAGGTATTAACATCGGTTGTCTTATTGGGGTTGTCTTCACTCAGTTTACCTGCGCGGCAACGTCTTTGGCAAGAAGTTAAATCAGGTACAATCCTGATATTGGTGTAGGGTGTTGAGGAGCCAAGAGTTTTGCCAGACTCCAAAAATTTCTTAGCTAGGTCAATAGACTTAAATTTGAAGAGTACAGGACATGGGTGGTTTGCGGATTTCTTACGAAGACGCAGAACCTGGCAGTCAGATACTGAAATGTTGCATGCCTGTAGACAGATTGCTTTAAGTTTGATAATAGGTACATTGTCTGGTATATTATATCCTAAAACATTGTATGAGGACATGACCCTCTTTACAGCCTCTGCAGTCAAAAAGTCTAGCAGGCGCTCAGATTTGAGGAGTGAATCTAAGCAAATTTCTTGTGATGGATCACAAAGTTGGAGGAAAGGAGTGATACTTTCAAACTTATCCTGCAGGTCTGTTATGGATTTCTGAAGGATCTTTAGATCACTAGTGTTACGGGCTACGTTATCGATTAGTTCTTCCATTAAGTTTGGTACTATAACTCTCGGTGTATCGATTGATCTTAGTACAAATTCATCGTCAGGACTAATGTTTCTAGTGACCTGCTGACTATTTGATGCTAGTCTCTTAACAGTACTAACTCGTTTAATAACTTTGACCATTATGGAGGTAAAGATTATAAAAATTTCTCAAAAATTGACAAAAGTGTGTGAAATACTGTTATTTTATCTAAGTAGATAAAAAGGTGACTCTAAAGAATAGCGGCTCAAACCGAAACGACCTTTTAACGCAAAATGACCTTCACAGGGACAACTTCGGCCAATGAGAAGGCCCAAAAAGAAAGGCGCATAATTGTAAAAAACGGTTTATATAAAAGTAATGCAATCATAATAAACAGTTACAAAGGATGGCGTTCGCGTATGTTGCAAAGAAACCTCCCGGTTTCTCATGGGAATCTTCATAGTCATATGAAACCAGTTTCGGTACATAAATTCATCCAGATAACTGTAAATCATGGGATTTCTCGATCCATTAACCGCTCTTATACGTCTTTTTACACGACTCAAAAAACTTTCAATGGAACTGGTGTGGATTCCATCCAAAGGATTCCGGAAACCGTCCGTATGATTAACAACATGATGAATGTACCCGTGATTCGATAATTGACGGTATCCGCTCCATTCATCTGTATGAATAGTCGTTCCCGGTAACAACAAACGCTTATTAATAGGCACTAATACTGCTGCACTGCGATCAGGAATCGCTTCTACATATACTTTGCGCAGTGTCGTGTCGTAGATACCCAGTATCCACTGCTGGTTTGCTTGTAATCTCACGCGGTTGTGTTTCCTTTTTATAAGTACAGTCTCATCAATATGGACTATGCTGCCGACTCCTCTGAGAACTTGAGTCAGGGTGTTCATTTTCCAGGAGGAAACATCTCTGCAGTAGTTGTAACATTGCACTGCTGACACCTCTGAATTTTCTGTTTCGTAAGCTGTAGCTGTGACTGTTCTTTTCAGGACCCAGAAGTTACAGATCATTAAAATTTTGGTTAAAAGTAGTTTAGACCTTGAGAGAAAAGTTCCCAAGGGATCTGTAAACTAAAAAACAACGATAAACCTTCTCGAACCGATTTCCTCCTTCGGCACTCAATACATCTGTATACAAAGCCATCAATGGCCTCTGTGTATTTTTGTATATGCATAACTCCTTCGCATTGGCAAATTTTCTACAAAACTATCAGTCCGTTGTCCAAACAGTAATCGAAAACATCCATGATTACTTCCGAAAATGATACAGTCAGCTGATTCCTTGCTCAAGGTCACTTTTTTGTTCGAAGGTCCTTTCGGTTTGGGCCGCTATTCTTTAGAGTCACCGATAAAAACAACAATAAACAGGTATGAATGTATGAAGTACGAACTAAAAATAGACCAGTATCAAACGAGTTAACTATGACAGTTATAAACCACAAAACTAAGGAATTATCTATAGTTCTTTTGTGATCGATTGCTCTTTATTAACACGAATCTGACTGGATCCAAACAGAAATCTGGAGGTGAAAAATTTGGATATTTAGCTAGGGGAGGTGAAACCACAATCAGCAATAATTATATAGTAGTCACATATAGACCACGATATTTCAAAATTCGAAAAATTAATTGCACGTTATATGGAGAGAATGTAACATCCGATTGTAACACCGATTGGCGATTCTAGAATTCTTTATTCTAACACCAACATATGAGCAGCATAATAAACTAAGGTCTATGAACAGATATTACAATAATAAATCACAATATTACTTCTGACAGTTTTCTTCTGACTTCTTTCTGAACAGCGACCGATGAGACGCTGGCTGATGTATTGATGCCTCCGCGAAAATATAGGGAAGTTAAGATTGAGCAAACAACCATGAATTGATCGTTCAATCTTCAACTACATTGACACTCTCCGGCAAAAAGGGATCCATCCATTTCCCATCACGGCCAATACACGTTGACTTGGATGTCATTGCGAGAACCTGGTCACACGGACAGAGCTGAAATGGAAAAAAACGACAAAGCCAACACATTACAAGCATACCCACAGCACAATCTCACTCATCGGCGACGACCTACGCCTTCCAGTTAAAGGCACCGTCTCCACACCTTGCAACACAATCGAAACTTGCTAGAATGACTCCTGCAGAACACAACGTGACCATAACAGCACCTCGTGATACTCTTCGTACATCCTCTCATCTATTCACTATCAATTACCACTGCGATCGCTTGTCACGCATTCTGCCTCAGTTCTAGTAATGGTGACGTATGCAAGCCTCAGTCGTCTACATTTCTGCTTCCCGGCGTATGGGACCACAGCTAATCAATATCTCCGTGTGCATGTCATTCCCAGCACTAGCCTCCCTGGCTTACGTGACCTATCTGCTGTCTTTAACATCAATCAATTCATTCATAGATTTGAAAGACTCGAGACAACTTCAGAAGTAATAACGACGAAAATTTTAACAAAATTATGCAACACGATATAATACGAACACAACAGGTAAACACAGTGAATCCAAACACACCAATTGATATGACACACCCCACATATATACAAACAGTACACATAGCCTCGCAGATCCTGTCTCGAGGGGATTCTTTTGAAGAACTGCAGGACTTACACTAGTACGCCTACAACCCTTCTCAGGTTGACGATTGTAAGTTGAAGAATTTCGGGACACAAAGAAGATTAATCAATGATTACAATAATTGACAATTGACACAAGTATTTAACACAAACATATTGACAGTCAATACACCAAATGTTTTGGATTCTGCCCTGAGGAACTGTAGGACTTACAGCAGTTCGCCCTACATTCCTTCTCAGTTTGATGATGCAAATGGTAGACGTCCGGAGACAAACAAAGTTACGAACAGATAGATGAAAGGTGATACAAATTAAGTATATACAACATGAACATATGTACAAAATCACACACACAAAGCACGTTGGGCTGCTCATTAATGCGCTGCCCTTTGAAGAATTGTAGGACTTACAGCAGTACGCCTACAGCCATTCCCAGGTTGACTCCTCAAGCTTGAAAATCATCGCAGAGTTCATTTGCTGATATCCTCGCATAATCTATATCCTCAACTCTGAACGGTGACACGCTCATGTCATTGTATCGTAGAATATAGATGACGAACAAACACACGACGTATCTGGTCAACCAAGCGTAGGCACAGAGTAATTTACACCAAAGATAATAGCATTCAAATAGTAACTTGAAACTATAACTGCATTTATTCATGCAAGTCAGGTTAACAATAACCCTCTCGTACACAGTTGGCTTATCCTCACTAAACTGAGCAATATCTTTCGCCTTTTCAAATGCACCAATATTATCATAGCCATTGCACAAGATACTTGAGTTGATGGGCGCCTTATACATTGTGGATGATAACACCAACGACGACTGGTGATACCAGTTGATGAACTTAGCGGTGGATCAGAAGCTGTTCTTGTTCGGCTTTCATAAATTATCTAACTACAAGATTACCACAACTGCTGTATTTTACTATTAGCTCGGGTTTAGCACTAACATCTGATGATAAGTGGGCTACACGCTGATCATTTACACTGACGGTTTCACAAGTATGCATGCCTTCTGCAACTGAATCTGCATTTATTTCTACTTCACGTTCAAGTTGTACAGAACCTTTGTTCAAATTATCAGCAGTGGGCATATCCATCATCTCATCATGATCAACCAAAGACAACTGTGAACTATCATGATCATTATCACGAATATTCACTTTTCTGTCAATTTCATCATTTTCAAACTCTTTAATAACAGAAGTAGACAATTTTGGTTCCTCCTCGCAAATCCTAAAAGGTTTTATAACTTCACTCTGACTAGTAATACCTTGTAAACTTATGGAGTCAGAACTGCACTCTGAAGCAGCAACTCTATTCTGTGACACCCTATTCAACAATGGCTTACCAGTTGTAACTACAGACTTCCTGACCGCACCGTTATCGTCACACAATTTGGAGTCAGGCCTGGAGTTTACATTTAGCTTATCACTGAACTTGCTTACTGGTTCACAGTTTACCTTCGTATGCACCTCTTGCAAACGTGTACAACAAAACCGTGTTTGTCTTGCATCTTGTAACTTATCTGTTGACGATGTACTACGAAACCTGTTACACTCACTAGATCTATATGCATTACTAGATATCATGGGGCCTTCTCGATATCCACTTCTCTGACACCCTTTAGTCATCAATGATTGCGTTTCACTGTCAGAATGCTCTATTCTATGGCTGGGTTTCAATATACTGAAAAACTTGGTCATAGCTTCATTGACACTATCTTTCACCAGTTTCAGAATATCATCGAACTTTGGCTCGATACCTTCATCCTGTATACGGGAGCTTATCTTCACCTACTTCCTTTGCAGTCGAGTAGGTATGCGTCTCGCTATTACTTCTAGGACGGAACTTGTGTTCAGATTGCTCATGCAATTCATCGAAATCAATGCATTCTTGTAAGTCATCAGATTATCAAGAAACTCAGAGAGTGCCTTGGAGTCATCTCGCAATTGACCACCATTACCCTTAACAGCCTCAAATGATTTCCCTACAATCATCGAAGTTTTTCCGAACTTTTGACCCGGTATTCTCATAGCTTCAGAGTATCCTTCTTCAGAAGGCATCAACTTACAGCACTCTCTGGCTCTTGAAGCAACTCAGGTGCAATACATCATCAAATACATTAACTTCATTTCATCATTTAATGAAAACCACTCAAAATGATCTCAAACTCCTTTACAAACTGTAAATAATGAGCTGGGTTTCCGTCAAAACACCGTGGTTCAAATTTAGGGAGTTTGATGTTCCTATTATCCATTGATGGCGAAACATGAACAGCACACTCATCATGCTGAGCATCAAACATATCATTACATGTAACAGACAATGCATATTGACTTACTTCCCTGTCTGCTTCCAAGACGCTTTGTCCCTTCTTTGACCCAGACTTCATTGAACCTGACCAAAAATTCCAGAAAGTTCTAGATACCGCTTGTTCAAATAAGACTTGTCTGGCACCAGGAAAGAAACTGTCAATCGCGTCACGAAAACCGTTAATGCTCAGCTCTTGCTACGCTGAGCCTCTCGCTGTCACTCGAAGCCTTTCAGAAACGCTTAGTACGAACGGACGCAAATACCAGAACCCAGTTTGGCGACTCGAGAATTATTTGATCTAACACCAACATATAACCAATATTATAACTAAGGTCTATGAACAAAAATTAAAATAATAAATCACAATATTACCTCTGACGGTTTTCTCCTGACTTCTTTCTGAACAGCGACCGATGAGACGATGGCTGGTGTATTGATGCCTCCGCAAAAATATAGGGAAGTTGGGACTGAGCAAACAACCATGAATTGATCGTTCAATCTTCAACTACACTGACACATGCCTTGAACTGAGTTTCGGTCATTTAACGTATTAGGCTTTCTATCGATATTTCAGCAGTCGGGTTTATAAACTCATAAGGCTACCTATAATTATCCAGGATGTATAATCCCAAATTAGTTGTGATTGTTGTTCCACAATATAAGCTTACTGGTACTTTGTAATGTCTAAAGCATACGATATGAAAAGTGGCCAGGAAAACCTAGCAGTAACAATCTCAGCTATCCAACCATTTCCTCATTTTATACAACATACCCCTATTCCTTATCGTAACAATATCCACTAAACTCAACTCAGTAGATTATGAATTAATTTGCT
The DNA here is from genome assembly GCA_944472135.2 of Trichobilharzia regenti. Taxonomy (NCBI): domain Eukaryota; kingdom Metazoa; phylum Platyhelminthes; class Trematoda; order Strigeidida; family Schistosomatidae; genus Trichobilharzia; species Trichobilharzia regenti. Next base: position 103,767,169 of record OX235262.1, read on the forward strand.
CCGGTAATCAAAACTCTTCTTCTTATAATTTTAAAGGCGTTTTAACTATTAGCCAAGAGGTCACCGTTTGATTAACTCACTGAGTTTCTCGTGAATATATAGCCACATAATGTATGTTTTGTTTTGACAGTCTGTTACATTTTGCCATGCGTATATGGATAGATATTCCATAATAACTGACAATATGCCTTGGTCTGTCCATTAACTAAATAAAAAACGTATCACCTTTTTGTCACATGACATTACAACCAATCAGAATCCAATCTTGGTAAGATGGTTATCTTATTGGTCCATGTATATTAGTCATTTTCATATATACTTTTGCATTGTACACTTTTATATATACTTGTTCACACATTTCGTACACTACGTACCCTTCACTCCCACACTTGTGTGACAGTCACAATTTTCCTTGTTTGGAAAATGCACATATCATCGTGAACCTGGTGGTCTTCTGATTTTCCTCTTTCCACGTCAGGACTATGAAGCACTCATGAGTACACAACACTTTTCACTGGAATCTTAAATAAGTTCATCCTTACAATTATTTCCAAAAGCTATTACACTGGGAATTATTTCTTTCAATGTTTTACAAATATACTCATTTTATTAGTATATTACACTGTACAATTTTTGAACTGAAATGACAATCTTCAGTCAACATTCACCCATTTTCATACTATTTTCTACAATTTATAATGTTAAAGCTATGTAGTATTTTTCATTATATAGTTGACGAGTCACTTTGCAATGTATAACCCACACCATATAAAATCGTTCGCGAAAATTTAGCATAACATGTTATGCTAACCAGCTGCTTTTCTCAGGACCACTTTACATAACGTAATCACTAATTGTTCCACTACTCATATCACTCTGCTTAATATAATATAACCTAGTTCCTTTAATATTAGCTATTTTTATACTACATAACTCCTAATGGAAACTTAATTTCTTAGTCTTTTGTAGTAACCCACTTGTTCACTAGTATGACGATAATACTGCTAAGAATGTCCTCTCGTATCACTGTGCCCTGTGACCTGATGGGAAGCAATTGTCATGAAAGCTGTTAATGTGCAGCAAACTGTATGATTGGGACAGCGTCAAAGCAATGCAATATTATAACTGCAGTCATTTTAAAATGTCTCAGAGCCCAGTGTCAAAAAAGGAGGGAGCCTGACGCATGCTGGTCAGCAGATGTGGTAGTTGTCACAAATGTGAATCGCTCCGATCTGTGGGACAGCAACATGCATTATTTTGCAGCTCGATAATTAAACATGAGTTTGGATACTCAATATGAGAAAAATTAAATTAACTTTAAAAAAATTTAAAAGAGAACTTAAAAAGTAAAGACTGCACAGATTTAACTTAAAAAATAATGCTTTTGCTCCTAACATCTACAAGCCTGCTCAGTTTCTTGTCAAGATGCTACCGCATGGGCCACACACAAGACAGGTCACCATATCCACCAGGTTATAATCCTTCAAGCCATTTCTTTCTGAAATGTGACTTACATACTTCACGACTGTCACCCAAAACTCATAAACTGTCAATGCTCAGTTCTTAACAAGCTGAAACTCACACTGTCCATAGAAGACTTTCAGAAACAATGTGTAATAACCAAAATGGAAAACCAGAACACAGATTGGTGCCTCGAGAATCCTTTATTCTTACGCCAATATGTAACCAACAATAAGGTTATTATCCGCAAGATCTAAGAATAAGTGTCATAACAATTAATCCCAATAATACCCCTGAAAGTATTTCCCCGTCTTATAAAGAACAGCGAACGATAGAACGATGACTGCAGTATCGATGACTCTCGCAAAATATGAGGTTGGTTTTGAGTAAACAACCATGAATTGATCGTTCAATCTTCAACTACATTGACACTCTCCGGCAAAAAGGGATCCATCCATTTCCCATCACGGCCAATACACGTTGACTTGGATGTCATTGCGAGAACCTGGTCACACGGACAGAGCTGAAATGGAAAAAAACGACAAAGCCAACACATTACAAGCATACCCACAGCACAATCTCACTCATCGGCGACGACCTACGCCTTCCAGTTAAAGGCACCGTCTCCACACCTTGCAACACAATCGAAACTTGCTAGAATGACTCCTGCAGAACACAACGTGACCATAACAGCACCTCGTGATACTCTTCGTACATCCTCTCATCTATTCACTATCAATTACCACTGCGATCGCTTGTCACGCATTCTGCCTCAGTTCTAGTAATGGTGACGTATGCAAGCCTCAGTCGTCTACATTTCTGCTTCCCGGCGTATGGGACCACAGCTAATCAATATCTCCGTGTGCATGTCATTCCCAGCACTAGCCTCCCTGGCTTACGTGACCTATCTGCTGTCTTTAACATCAATCAATTCATTCATAGATTTGAAAGACTCGAGACAACTTCAGAAGTAATAACGACGAAAATTTTAACAAAATTATGCAACACGATATAATACGAACACAACATGTAAACACAGTGAATCCAAACACACCAATTGATATGACACACCACACATATATACAAACAGTACACATAGCCTCGCAGATCCTGTCTCGAGGGGATTCTTTTGAAGAACTGCAGGACTTACACCAGTACGTCTACGACCGTTCTCAGGTTTACTTGTTACGTGCTTTATTTGACTGAACTGGCGGAGAAGTATATTCTAGTACTTCTTCACTTTTAATAATGTGCACAGTCCTTGTGGCTACTTGACACCCACAACGTAATCCCAGAAGGCACTTGGGAAGAATGCGATCGTGTTTTATAGCAGTAGTCAAATTTCAAAATTGTGTCAAGGTAGTGTTCAACATTAAATTCACAAATGTTTGCGAAATACATATAAAATCGGTCTGTGTACACATATAATACAAGTATACAATTTAGATTAAAAAGCATGCTTTTAGTTGGTATAAGGGTACTACATAATTCCCCACCAGAACACTGAAATGTGAAAAAATACATTCATGTGTTCGAAAATAACATGCGTCAGCGTAATGCATAGCGGCGATAGTACACAGAAGGCGATTTATTGAGCTGAAAAATGAGCAGTTTAAAGCGGTTAATAAAATCGATAATAAATGAGATAATCTAGGGAAAGTTAGGATTGCTAATCATCATAGAATGCATAAGGAACGATAAAATTGACCGAGTATCTGTAGTCGGTAGACGAAAACGATGCGTGAATAATAAGCAAGATGTGATTAAATGTAATAATACAGTTGAATGAGTTGTCAAATGACAATCACGAATAAAGATAATAAAAATGAAAATTCGTAGTGAGTTTTATCTCGATGACTTGCACGTAACGTTTAGGCCAATGGACTCGCCTATCAGATCGTGTTGTTTTCGCAGGTTTCTCTGTCGACGTTGAGGCTTGTGTGGATGTATGTTTTGGCACGTCGTTCAGCTGGTCCTTATTATTGACTTCGAAATCGTCGAGGAACGCTGGTTTGACTCTGTCGATACTGATGGCTTCTGTTTTATTCAATCGTTCTATCGTGATAACTTTGGTATTTCTGTTTAGAACTTTGAATGGGCCATCATAAGCGGGTTGAAGTGGTCGTTGTACACCTTCTCACCTGACGAAGACGTGGGTGCAATCTCTCAGTCGTGGTGGGATGTATGACGCTCGTTTCTGCTGACGTGGAAGTGATATCTTTAGCTCGTTCATGTGTTGTTTTAGCTGGTGCACGTAACCAGTCATATTGTGTGGAACTTGGTTACCCAAAGTGAAAAATTCTCCTGGTAATCGTAATGTTGTTCCATAGACTAATTGGGAAACGCAAAAGCCGATATCTTTCTTTATAGTAGCTCGTATACTAAGTAATACCAGTGGAAGTTGGCTTGACCAATCGTTTTCAGTCAAAGAAGCAGCGAGCGCAGCTTTGAGTTGTCGATGAAATCGTTTGACCATGCCGTTGAAACTAGGATGATACGCTGACGTTCGTATTCGTTTAATGCCTAGTAATTCAGTTAGTTGGTCAAAATGTCGGCTTTCAAACTGGGCACCTCTGTCTGTAGTGATAATTGATGGGACACCAAAGTTGGCTATCCAGTTTTCGACTAAAGCTTTAGCTACCGTTTCAGCTGAGACGTCGATTAATGGAACTGCTACTGGCCAACGAGTAAATCTGTCAATGCAGGTTAAAATATAGTTGAAACCATTGGAAGGTGGCAGTGGATCAACTATGTCTACATGTACATAGTCAAATCTAGAGTCGGGGTCAGGGAACCGACTAAGTGGAGCTTTGGTGTGCCAGTTGATTTTGACTCTTTGACAGGACAAGCAATTTCGTGTCCACTTCTTAACGTCGCTGTTAATGTTTGGCCAGATAAATCTTTCTCTTAGTAGCTGGGTGGTAGCGCTCACACCAGGATGCGACAAGTTATGTAACTTCTCGAATACTGTATGTCTCATAGCTATTGGAACGAAAGGTCGGTATTTAGATGTAGAGGTGTTGCAGATAACTTTTTTCGTGCCAAAAGGGACTGCATCGAGACTTAGAGATGTTGTTTTAGAAGACATGATCTTTTTGAGTACGGCGTCCTTTCGTTGTAAATTTGAGAGATGTTCGTAGTCGATGTCTGGGCATACAATGTTATCAATGTGCAAACGTGATAAAGCATCTGCCACTTCATTGTTTTTACCCTTTATGTGTCGCAGATTGGAGGTGAACTGGGATATAAACTCGAGATGTCGTAGTTCGCACGGAGAGTAGTTATCCTGTTTTGTTGATAAGGCTTTCGTTAGAGATTTGTGGTCTGTAAAGACAGCAAAAGGTGTACCTTACAGCATATGTCGAAAGTACTTGATTGCTAAATAAACAGCTAATAACTCTCTACCAAAGGTGCTATATCGACATTGGGTAGGATTCAGTTGTTTCAAAAAGAATGCAAAGGTTTCCCATTAGCCATGTACCTGCTGTTGTAAAACTGCTCCAATGGAAACGTCTGAAGCATCTGTTATGAGAGAGAGGGGGCGTGATTCTGGCGTCTGACTGAGAGCGTCTTGTCATTTAATGATTGTTTAACAGTTTCGAAAGCGTTTACAGCTTCTGCAGGCAAATGGAATGAACGCCTATGTCAACGTAAGCAGCCGGTCAACGGTTGCAAAACTCTAGAACAGCTGGGGATAAAACGACATTAAAAATTGAATAGACCAAAAATTGCCATAATTTCCAGAAAGAATCTGCTAATGGATAGTCTATGATAGCATGCTGTATGGCGATAATTTCAACGTTTGCGTTACATTTTTGCGTGATTCGTTACATAAAATTTATCTTGTTGCAATACTTGCACAAGTACTATACTACTTCCATACCTGTGACCATTAACTCCCATTTCTAATAGTTATGGTTAATCAATGTATAAAGCAACGAACCCAATCTCCTATAAAACTGGGGACTAATTTAACGTCCCTGATTGCTACATCAAGCAACACACCCCCTACAAACGGTTACAGTGAGTCACATAACTCACTTGTATGCCGTCAGCGCCAAGCCGAAACTAAAGATAAAACTGCGTTGACAGCTGGTATCAGCACTACTTAAAATTCAGTACCCACTGCTTGTCAATGGAGTTGAAGATTGAACGATCAATTCATGGTTGTTTGCTCAAAATCAACTTCCCCAATTTTCGCGGAGGCATCAATACGACAGTCATCGTCTCATCGGTCGCTGTTCAGGAAGAAGAGTGAAACATCGTCAGAAGTAATACAATGATTTATTATTATAATATTTGTTTTCAGACCTTAGTTCGCTTATTCTTTTTATATGTTGGTGTAACAATAAAGAAATCTCAAGCGGCCAATCGGTGTTTTGGTTTTTCGTCCGTTATAACTAAGCGTTTCTGAAATCTTCGAAGAACAGCGTGGGCCCGAGCGTAGCGAGAGCTGGGCATTAACGGTTTATGAGACGTGATTAACACTGCTCATACAGAACCTCTCCCTACACCTTATGTGCTTATCGAAAATCTCCAGCCATCAAGCTCTTTTTTCAGTACTGTCATAAGAAATAGAACTTCTAAATTGTCTATAGGAGAACTTAAGGCTGAGTTAAGGGAATTATAAAACAGTAAGTTAGTAAATGCTGGAAACATTGAAACCAATACCAGGATATCCGAATTATCAGATCAGATCAGCGATATTAGATCGCAGGTCTGTGAACTGACACCTCTAACTATCCTCATGAAAACTGTAAGCCTTAACAAGCTTGACACAGAATCGGTAACTAAGTTATATAACCTCACTAACTTTGTTACCACAAAAGTAACAAAACGACTCGACGCAAAACTGAGTGCTATTGTCTACAACGTTCCGGGCAATGAGGCGGGTGGCGCTAGCTGATCAGTAGATATGGTGGGGGCCACTAAGGTGAATCACCCCATTCTGAAGGAACAGCAATATGCAATTTGAAGGCTCGAGATATTTCTGATTTTTATGAGGGCTTAGATCTTTATCTTGAAAAAGATAATAATGAACGCCTAGACAGATCACGCTTCTACCTTTAAATATATACCATTCGCTCAGCCTATTGTTGAGATGCGACCATGTGGGATGTTCACAGATTTATGGGGCATCTTATAAACTAACTTGCTGTCCATTGACTGATCTTTATATACCACTTCACAATATCTTGTCTCACTTATTTTCTAATAACGTCTTTACTTGATCCTCATTATATTCCATTAAACCTAACATTTTATAGCTTTTTATGAATTTGATTCGACTTGTTCTATTACTATTCTCTGTAGGGTAAGGTAGTGCACTAAATAGACAAAAAGGCATGAAATAAAAACAACTGGCTTGAAAATAATTGTATTAAAGCCAAAAGTGGACATCATGATAGAACGAGGTATATTGGCATTATAATACATTGCAAATGAACGTTGTTGGCCTAAGGATTAATTATCTCCCCATTCTGTTTACTATATAAATGTATTTATTAATGATATATTGCACTTACTTAATTTATTACACTTTAATGATTCACCTTAGCACTTCAACTTTTCTAAAACAGCTTCCAATCCTTTGTAAACGTTGTACTCACCTCAATATTGGTTGGTTATCGTATGCCTACAACCACAGGATGAAGACAGCCTGTCAACGGCCGTAATTTTGAGTGCCCGCGAGTGAAATAAACAAGTGATTTACTAGCTTGTGATTGGTCTGTTTGATATCACCTAGAAGATTTAGTAGCGGTTTTTGCAAACATTATTGGCTGTGTTGTTTGGTTTCTACTTTTTAAGGTGATTTCAATTGTTCTTTAGAATAACTGGTAATGCATATAGTCATGGTAGAGGGAATTAATGAAATATCAGTTGATTTAATCAATGAATTCAATGAATTAGTTCGTTTCCAAACTCTAAGGACTTGGAAGGAATGTGAAGAATGTATACGTCGTTTTCAAGAGGTGATAGGTTTATGTAAGTTGTAGTAATGTCCTGTCGTTATTAATTGTAGCGAACCGGCAGCTTGTATAAAATACGTAACTCTCGGGTTCGTCGTGATGAAAATAACGAGGTTCATCCGGATTACAAGTACTTGTATATTTCATTCATATGTCATGTTGGTCGACGTTGACGATCACAAAGCAGGCAGCTGAGAATATCACAGTGAGTACTATGGATTACCTAAGCTTTATATTTAAGATCTAAGTACATAGGGTGTCAATCACGTCTCATAAACCGTTAATGCCCAGCTTTTGCTACGCTCGGGCCCACGCTGTTCCTTGAAGTTTTCAGAAACGCTTAGTTATAACGGACGAAAAACCAAAACACCGATTGGCCGCTTGAGATTTCTTTATTGTTGCACCAACATATAAAAATAATAACTGAACTAAGGTCTGTGAGCAAACATTACAATAATTAATCATAATAATACTTCTGACGATGTTTTGCTCTTCTTTCTGAACAGCGACCGATGAGACGATGACTGTCGTATTGATGCCTCCGCGAAAATTGGGGAAGTTGATTCTGAGCAAACAACCATGAATTGATCGTTCAATCTTCAACTCCACTGACACTCCTCGGCAAAAAATGGATCCAACCCTTTTTTCCTTCACGACCAATGCACGTTAACTTGGATGCCATTGCGACAACCTGGGTCACACGGACAGAGCTGAAATGGAAAACAAACAGAAAAGCCAACACACCACAATCATACTCACAGCACAATCTCACACATCGCTGACGACCTGCGCCTCCAGACAGAGACCTCCTCTTGAGATCTCTCAACACAATCGCCACTTGCTAGAATGACTCTTGCAGAACGCAACGTGACCATAGCACCAACTCATGATACTCCACGCACGTCCTCGTATCTACTCACTACCAATTACCACTGAAATCGCTTGTCACTCATTCTGCCTCAGTTCTAGTAGCGGTGACGCATGCGAGCCTCAGTCGTTTGCACTCTTTCTCCCCGGCGTGTCGGACCGCAGCTAACAATTATCTCCGTGTGCATTTCATTCTCAGCAATAGCCTAGCCTCCCCGGCGTATGCGACCTATCTGCTGCCTCTAACATCAATCAATTCATTCGTGGATGTAGAAGACTCGAAACAACTTCAGAAGTAATCACGACGAAAATTTTAACAAAATTACGCAATAACAACAAGGTCCGAAAACAACAAGTAAACACAATGAATCCAAAATATACCAATTGATATGACACACCACACGTATATACAAACAGTACACACAACCTCGCCGAACATGTCTTAGTGTAATTCCCTTGAAGAATCGCAGGGCTAACACCAGTACGCCTACAAACCTTCACAGGTTGACGATTGTAAGTTGTGGAATGTCCGGACACAAACAAGATTAACCAACAATTACAATAATTGGAACTCACACAATTATTTAACACAAACATATGTACAATCAGCACGTCAAATGTTGTATATTCTGACACGACAAACTACCCTTGAAGAACTGTAAGACTTACAGCAGTACGCCTACATTCCTTCTCAGGTTGATGATCCAAGTGGAAGTCGTCCGGACACAAACAGAATTACCAACAGCTAGATGATAGATGATACCAATTCAGTATATACAATATGATTATATGTACAAAATCACACACCAAACACATTGCACTGCTCATTGATGCGCTACCCTTTGAAGAATTGTAGGACTTACAGCAGTACGCCTACAACCCTTCTCAGGTTGACGCCCTAGGTTGGAAAATCTTTGCAGAGTACATTTGCTGACCTCCTCCTATCAGCTATATCTTCAAATCTGAACGCAAACTCGCTCATGTCATTGTATCGTAGAATATAGATGACGAACAAACACACGACGTATCTGGTCAACCAAGCGTAGGCACAGAGTAATTTACACCAAAGATAATAGCATTCAAATAGTAACTTGAAACTATAACTGCATTTATTCATGCAAGTCAATTTAACAATTACTCTCTCGTTTACACTTGGCTTATCCTCACTAAACTGACCACTGATATTCGTCCTTTCAAACGAACTGATACTACCATAGTCATTGCACAAGAAACTTGAGTTGATGGGCGTCTTTTTCATGGTGGATGACAGCACCGACGACGACTGACTGATACCAGTTGATGAAGTTAGCGGTGGATCAAAAGCTTTTCTTGCTCGACTTTCAGAAATTTGTCTACCTGCAAGACCACCACCACTGCTGTCTTTTACTATCAGCTCAGGTTTAGCACTAGCACCTGATGATAGGTGGGCTACATACTGATCACTCACACTGACGGTCTCGCAAGTATGCGTGCCTTCTGCAACTGAATCTGCATTTATTTCTACTTCACGTTCAAGTTGTACAGAACCTTTGTTCAAATTATCAGTAGTGGGCATATCCCTCATCTCATCATTATCAACCAAAGACAACTGTGAACTATCATGATCATTATCACGAATATTCACTTTTCTGTCAATTTCATCATTTTCAAACTCTTTAATAACAGAAGTAGACAATTTTGGTTCCTCCTCGCAAATCCTAAAAGGTTTTATAACTTCACTCTGACTAGTAATACCTTGTAAACTTATGGAGTCAGAACTGCACTCTGAAGCAGCAACTCTATTCTGTGACACCCTATTCAACAATGGCTTACCAGTTGTAACTACAGACTTCCTGACCGCACCGTTATCGTCACACAATTTGGAGTCAGGCCTGGAGTTTACATTTAGCTTATCACTGAACTTGCTCACCGTTTCACAGTTCACCTTCGTATGCACCTCTTGCAAACGTGTACAACAAAACCGTGTTTGTCTTGCATCTTGTAACTTATCTGTTGACGATGTACTACGATACCTGTTACACTCACTAGGTCTATATGCATTACTAGACATCATGGAGCCTTCACGATATCCACCTCTCTGAGGCCTATTCGTCATCAATTAGTGCGTTTTACCCTCAGACTGCTCTATTCTAGGGGTGAGATTCAATATACTGGCAAACTTGCTCATCGATTGATTGACACTATTTTTCACTAGTTTCAGGATATCATCAAACTTTGGCTCGATACCCTCATCCTCCACATGGGAGCTTACCTTCACCCACTTCCTTTGCAGTTGAGTAGGTAGGCGTCTTGCTATTACTTCTAGTATAAAACTCGAGTTGAGGTCATTCATGCAATTCATAGAAATCAAGCTACTCTTATAAGTCATAAGATTATCTAAAAATTCAGTAAGTGCCTGGGAGTCATCTTGAAGTTGACTGCCGTTATCTTTGACAGCTTCGTATACATTCCTTACAATCATTGAAGGTCTTCCAAACCTTTGACGTAATATGCTCATAGCCTCATTGTAGCCCTCTTTTGGCTTCATAAACTTACAGCACTGTATAGCTCTTGCAGCATCTCCAGTGCAATATCTCATCAAATACATTAACTTCATTTCATCAGTTAATGAAAAACCACTCAGCATGATCTCAAACTCCTTTACAAATTGTAAATAATCGGCCGGGTTTCCATCAAAACACCGTGGTTCAAATCTAGGGAGTTTGATGTTCCTATTATCCCTGAACGGCGAAACAGTAACATCAACCATGTCATGCTTAACATCAGACACATCGTTACAAGTAACAGACAAGTTACCATGACTTACTTTCCTGTTTGCATCCAAGACGCTCTGTCCCTTCTTTGACCCAGGCATTGTTGAACTTGACCCAATTCCAAAACAGTTCCAGATGTTGCTTGTTCAAAGAGTACTTGACCGGCACCAGGAAAGATGAACAGTGACTATCCATACTTTCACCAACTGTTTGAATCCGTCAGATCTTTTTCTATGGTTAGAAACTGCCAATCACGTCTCATAAACCGTTAATGCCCAGCTCTTGCTACGCTCGGGCCCACGCTGTTCTTTGAAGTTTTCAGAAACGCTTAGTTATAACGGACGAAAACACCAAATCACCGATTGGCCGCTTGAGATTTCTTTATTGTTACACCTACATATAAAAATAATAATTGAACTAAGGTCTATGAACAAATATTTCAATAATAAATCATAAGATTACTTCTGACGATGTTTTGCTCTTCTTTCTGAACAGCGACCGATGAGACGATAACTGTCGTATTGATGCCTCCGCAAAAATTGGGGAAGTTGATTTTGAGCAAACAACCATGAATTGATCGTTCAATCTTCAACTTCATTGACATAGGTTGTCCATCAATTTTCAGATTTAGGCTGGAATTTAGACTATATAATGTGGTCGAACCTGTCAATATTCGACACAACCATGTATTGACAAGAGAACTTCTATTGTCTGTTGAGAGGAAGGTTCGGAGACTTAATCCAGAAGAAAAATGGAAAATATTACCTCTTGTCGAAAGAAACGCCCCTCCTGCTCAAGTAATGGATATGGTTGATGTTGAGTTTGGCAAGCTGATGACTTACGATGATTATCGGAATTTCCGAGAACTAGCGTGCCCTAGTAAGTTATCATATTGCGCTAACAGTCTGTATAGGAATGCGAGATATTGACACACTAATCCGTGAAATTCGTGACACAGGTTCAGTGTGGTGTGTGATGGGCAGTTTAGTTTCCCAACGAGGGAAATGATAATTTTGTATAAGAAATTTCCACGGGTTGTCGGCTTGGATTCAACCTACAGTACGGATAAAGAAGGGTAATATTTCAATGTAAAACCAATCACTTGCAGTCATCCTCTACGTCAACTGGCCGTTACAGATAGTCTGAACAGAAGTTGTCCAGGCACATACAGTATAACTCATCGTGAAAGACTTGTTGACTTTGAAGCAGTGTTACAGTCCTTTAAGAATATCATGGGTGATACATCACAGAAGGCTACGTTTGTAATTGACAACAGTGCTGCAGGGCAATGTGCCATTCGTAATGAGTTCCCTGCCTGCTCCATCATATTGTGTGCATTTCATGTCATCCGGGCCTTCAATAACAAAGTAAGCGACATTACTAATGACCTAACATGCTGAAGTTCCGTGATCCTAATTGCAAAAAGATGTTTAAAGAGATGGTGTACACAACCAGTGACGGCAGGTAATTAAGTGATTGTGTTAACACATCTCTAGGTTTAGTGAGTTAATGAATTTGTTACGGTTGGAGTATCCTGCAGCCATGTCCTACATAAATAACAACTTATGGAGTTGTCGTGATATGTGGGCAGCCTGTTATATGAAAGACATTGTCACTCTTGGCAACAAAACGAATAACAGAGTTGAGTGCTGCCATAAACACCTGGAGACACATCTAAGCAAGTGCTTCCCCTTAGAATTGAGCATTCGTGAGATATGGAAGTGTTCCGTAGAGTCATCGAGAAGAAAGGCTATAAAAGGCAACTGCAACATTCATTACTATATTCATCTTAACGTAAGTCCAATAGTTGTAACTTGAAATGTTTTACGTGGACGAAGACCTTTCCAGCACTTTGAGGCAGCTTACAAGCTATGCCGCCTACTCACTTTACAAAAGCATCAGGAGGCATCCAGAAATGAAGGTCACCGATTACACAGAAGCATACGTAGTATTCGAAGAAGGTGAAAAGTACTTCGTTGTGGACAAACATGACTGCAGCTGCACATGTTTTCAAAACAAAAATATGCCTTTGCCACGCCGTCATCTTGTTCATACCAAATGTCATTTATATACACGTCTGGGTAAGTTCAAATAGGCCTACAGTTATCTTGTGAAAGATGTATTTAGGCATAGTACTAGGTGGTTACGATATTACAACCACACTATCATTCAATCGCAATCGACAACAGCGGTGGACTTGGACATGGAGATGCTCATACAAGGAATACTATATCAAATCAGAAACCTTCAACAGATGCATCCTAAGATATGTAGAAGTGCGTTTCTTTACGTATGCAATTATCTGCTTGAAGCTGGTGGACAGGCGGATGATCAGGCATCTACACCGTCAGACTCAGACTGATCTATGTACAGATCTTTAAAGATAATTGTAAATAAATTTTCCTATAAAAAACTCTTGTTCACTCTTAATCACGGAAATTGTTTTTGAAACGTTCAAACGATTAGATTTTAACGTATTAGCCTTGTGTGACTATGAATCCAAAGTCCGTTAATAGGTTCCTACTAAGACGAAATATAACTCTAAGCGCTTATAATCTCAATGTCTTCTTTTAACTGTGGACGTAGTAAATTCATTACGTTGCGACATAATCGTTTTATCACTAAGCCCCTACGAATATCTAGTCCTACTTGGCATTTATAAGATAACGTCATATACTACGTACCTCACGACTTACGCAAAGGCTAGAAATCAGTAATATCAAGTAGAATAAACAAACGAATAACGAGGAATAAATTTATCAATAAATAAACATGTAATACATAATCGACAACAGTGCGGGCATCTTTTTCTTTATCACCCAAATCCATGAAATTCCCGAAGGTAGATATTATCTGAAAAACAACATAAGAATTATACAGATGTAGACATTGTTATAATTGTAAACACAATAATTGACCATTATATCTGTTTAAAATGACAAAATAATTATTTGAACTGTATATAATTATGTTACTCAACATTTTTCAATAATACGAAATCGATATGGAATCTACCTGCAAGCATCAATTTTATGCCATGAGAAAAGGAAATACTATGCGAGTTTAATTTTTAAGTATTTCTGCAGATTATTCTTAATGAAATACATGTGGAGGAGCCTTGTCAGCATTTAGGCAAAGTACACAACAAAGTAAATGAAATAATTACCAAAACGAGCTATCCCACTTCATGATGTCCATGTGTAATCCATTAAACTGCAAAATAAATTCACAAAAAGTCGTTATAACATGTGTCTTTAAGTAATTAGACAATTTCCGAACGGAAAAAGTATGTATTTTCAACAAAGTGTAAACTGCCTGTAACCTATGTCCGGATAAGGACACCAACATATGCTCTTTCTGCTAAATAGGCCACATTTCATCAACTTTCAGCAGGAATATAAGTAAAAAAGTGTGTAAAACAACGAAAAATGACCTAACCCTGATGTTTCTCCAATAAATAACGCCAATATCCAGCGGCTAACGAAATGACCTACGGCCGTCTACAGGCTGCCCAGGATGAAAACGAAACGAAGTCAGTTTTCCCGCTCAGCCTGGAGGACAACTGTACAATTCAATAACTATACGGCCTGGTTCAGACAATGAGTGTAATTATATGTATATATCAAATATTTAACTGCTAAGACATTATTAACTTGTAGACAATTTAAGATTTGACATTATACCATATTTGAACGTGCCTGTAAAAATGGTATGCATTTTCATGTAGATTTATGTTTATATGAAAATACAAATTATCATTACTAAAAAAGATACAGCGCATCATACTTAGTGAGGCGAAATTGCTTAACTCCAAGACTAAGTGCTATAGGCTGAAGAAGAGTCAACATGAAAAGTGTTGTCCTATTCGTTTTCAGTTCTAATCACCAGCAGAGACCAGAAAATTCATCCACTCCCAACACACCCTTTCGCGAGCCAGAAACTACAAACTTATGAAGGTTGGGGTGGACAAAACTGTCGTAGAAAGGTGCGCATACAATTATCTCGCTAAGACTAATTGTTAAATAAGTAATAGGACATTGCAAGCAGCCATTATTCCCAACCCCTTGAGAGATACAGTAGAACTCACCGCATCACCCTTCTCAAAACACACAGAATTATCTCCTGAGAGTGCAACACCAACCGAAAGGCCACTAGACTGTAACCAAATGTGAGAAGCAAGTGCAGATGCTGTTGATGTGAAATGTAAATAGGAGGGGCGCAATGACGCTAACCTGAACTACGCCAGAAGTGATCGGTCTATGCTTGAAAGTCACAGTCCCAAGGTTTAATATTCGGAAATGCTGTCAATCACGTCTCGTAAACCGTTAATGCTCAGCTCTTGCTACACTGGGACTCACGCTGTTCCTCGAAGCTTCTCAGAAACGCTTAGTACGAACGGACGCAAATACCAGAACCCAGTTTGGCGACTCGAGAATTATTTGATCTAACACCAACATATAACCAATATTATAACTAAGGTCTATGAACAAAAATTAAAATAATAAATCACAATATTACCTCTGACGGTTTTCTCCTGACTTCTTTCTGAACAGCGACCGATGAGACGATGGCTGGTGTATTGATGCCTCCGCAAAAATATAGGGAAGTTGGGACTGAGCAAACAACCATGAATTGATCGTTCAATCTTCAACTACATTGACAGGTTGGCTCTGTATTAGTGCAAGAATAAACAGTTCTTGAGTCAAAAATTTGCGTTCTGATTTTTCATGTTAGTTATTACGCATAGTTTCTGAAAGTCTTCCGAGGACAGCGTGAGGTCAAGTGTAGCAACACCTGGACATTACAGTCAAAGATTAAAGTCTTCCCTTAAGGATTTTCTCCGATTATTCGACGGCAATCGCTCAGTTTCTGAATCGCTTTTATATATCACTTTTATATTCTTCCGAAATTCAAGTTAACAGAACTCTATGCTGTTCGCAAAAACACACTTTTTTAGATAGTGGCTCAAATTCGGTTATAACTGCATTGCCGCCTGTAATACAGTATCAACTACTAGCTCTCAAAATGGTTTGAGTGCAGATCTCACTCCTGTGATACAGGTGAAAGATGTTCTGTTAGAGAACTCTGAGTTCTGTAAACTAAACCTCCTTTTGAAAGATATGCAGAGGCAAGTAAGTGAAATTCAGAAAAAATTAGATCAGTTTGATAGTATGTCACTGCCAATCTCAAATACCACGGAGAGCCGTTCTGATATTGGCCAGGTTAAGTGTTTACTGGATGTAACTCAAAATAAGCTTTTGAATTTAGACCCAATAGCCTGTCTTTTAGAAAGGCATCCTAAAATATCTCCAGACAACCTAAATAAAGCTGAAAATCTGATTGACTGCTTGGCTACGGAGGTGATGAAGCGTATAACCTCTTCTCACCAAGCTATAGTTTACAACGTCCCAGATTCTCTGCCCCTGAAAACTGTAAGACACAAAATCCTGATTTGTTGCG
Source organism: Trichobilharzia regenti (assembly GCA_944472135.2). NCBI lineage: Eukaryota > Metazoa > Platyhelminthes > Trematoda > Strigeidida > Schistosomatidae > Trichobilharzia > Trichobilharzia regenti. The sequence continues at coordinate 103,783,679 of OX235262.1, forward strand.
GCATGGCTAGTGTTCCATGTGAATGCAAACGACTTCGTAAAAAGTCTAACCAGGCTAATTGCCCAATCATTTTTAAATTCAGTAATTCCCTTGATGCTAGTAAGTTTACTAAATGTCAGGATCACTTAAGACTGAATAGCAGTTATAAGTCTATAACCGTAGCTCAGGATAAAACACCGTGTCAGCGCAGAATAATAACCTGGTCACCTCCTCTAGCTTTGATTTACCAAATAAGGATCGTGCACAGCAACAGACACCTAGTGCTGAAACTAGCATTCAGCAAACTACACAACAACCACACCTGCCAATGGAACTAGGAACTGATTTAGATACCAGTACCCCTGTAAATAAAGCCTCATCGAAAGATGTTAAAATGACTAGAACTTCTGCAAGTTGTTCTAAGAAATTTCCCCCCAAACGTAGTAACCTCACCACGATGAACAAATTTCGCAGGGTTGAGACTAATGATGGGGAAGAATACTTTGTATTCAATAAGCCTGCTGAGAGTAAGAATGCCAACAAACCATCACTTGTTACGAAAAACTCCTCTCGAAACATAAGTATATCTGGAGGTGTTCCGCATGCTCCACCTTATAGAAAGTCAGGCTCCAAGACTCCTAAAGTCTTGCAGCCAAAGCACCTTCCTTCACAATTCCCTTTAAGTTATAAAAACAACCCGAAGGTGTATACCGGTATGACGAATAGCAGTTGGATGGGTAGACCTTTGATGCTATGCCTTTTAACCGTCAACCTAGGCCCAACCTGTACTACCCTTATATCCAGGAACACATGGTAAATTTTCCAGGTGTCCCGAATCACTGGTACGACCCATGGCACCTAGGACCACCTCATTGCACACCAATCCCGATGTACAGACACCCAGTCCGACCTCCTTTTCATTCATAAATTCTTGCGGTGCTGACGCACAAATAGATTTAGGTTATGGTGACATTTTAAGCCAGTTTGTAGTATCCCGTGACTTATTCACGATATTGCTAATTAATGCACGTTCCTTAATCAATAAGATATCTGAACTAAGGACATTATTATTAGTCGCCAAGCCTACTGTAGCTCTGATTACTGAGTCATGGTGCTCATCCTCTGTACTTGATGTGCATATAGGTATCGATGATTACACTGTACACCGTGCAAACAGAGATTGCAAGCGTGGTGGAGGATGTCTCATATATATACATAACTCATTTGTAGTCAGTAAGGTGGAAGATGAAACAATGAATAATGTACCTGACTCACTCTGGGTTGTCTTACATGGAGATAAGTACAAACTTCTCATAGGCTGTGTTTATCGAGCACCAAGCTCAACAAAAGAAACTGATGCGTTATTAGCTAAATCGTTTGCACACGCATCCTCGTTTAGTGCTAATTACAAAATAATTGCAGGGGACTTCAATCTTCCAGAAGTCAATTGGCTAACTAGTTCCGGCCCCCAACGCTTCGACGAATTACTTGCCACTATAGACTGTTATGGATGGCAACAACACGTCCAGACACCTACTCGTGGTGACAACATGTTGGACCTTGTTTTTTGTCATGACACAATCCCAGTATCCACGTATGTTGGTAATCGATTTTCCAGTAGTGACCATAGAATGGTACTCTGCTCTCTGCCTTTCTCACCACTAAATACAGGAAACAAACAAGACTCAGGAAGCACAATATGTCGTAGTTACAAATATACAGACTGGGGATTAGTCCAAGAACTTATTCGACTCTGTCAATGGGATGACTATTTTACCACTGACTCCCTGGAGGCCTTAGTAACCCTGTTTTACAGGAATGTTACCCTTTGTCTAGATACAGTTGCTCCAAAGAAAATAGTGAAATTAAGTAGACACCGAACTGAATATATTCCAAGGGCACACCGTAATAAGTTAAGGAAGCTGAAGAAACAGTACTATTCCACTAAGGACATATCACTATTGCTCTCAATCCACGAGTCTCTTGAATCTATCAAGCGCCTACGCTCTCAAAAGGACCTCGACGAAGAGTTAACGGCACTTGAAAGTACCTCCAAAGTTTATAACTTAACGGCACTTCTTAAAAAACGAATGCAGTCGGCGAGGGAAATCCCATACTTACTTCACGACAAAGTAATCTACAATGAACCTGCCACTATCTGTGAACTCTTCAGTGATTGGTTTGCAAACTTTAGTTTAGAAACACATATGCCTGGTGAAACCGCTCCCCTTACTATCTCTTCCCTTGAAAGCATTGTGTTCACTAATCAGTTAATAGTACAAGCAATTAAAAGCCTTAAACCTTCCACTAGTACGGGACCGGATGGCCTCGCTTCGATAATTTTCAAAAACAGTGGGTGTGATATACCCTGTTACTTCTTAAATTCTTCTCAATATCTATGGACACTGGCACTTACCCTAGTGAGTGGAAAACTAGCTTCATAATTCCACATTACAAATCTGGTGATAGGGCAAACGTCCGCAATTACAGACCCATAAATATAACCCCAGTTATCTCACGAATCATGGAGAAAGTTGTAAAAGATCAATTGTCAGACTACCTAATTAGGGAAGATCTTGTTACAAGGTCTCAACACGGATTTCTCAAAAATAGATCCTGCGTTACTTGCCACTTCGACTTTTTCAACTGCATCACTAGTAGTCGCGAAGCACGTAAGCTAGTCGTTGTTCTCTACTTCGATATATCTAGGGCATTTGACATGGTATCTCACAGTATTCTCTTTGAGAAGCTGTACTCTTGTGGAATTCGCAACCCATTACTGAACTGGTTAAAATCATTTCTAAGCAACAGGGTACAAATAACCAAAGTTGGATCTGTATTGTCTCATCCTAGGCAGATCTCAAGTGGGGTCGTGCAAGGTAGTGTCCTAGGTCCACTTTTATTCACAGTCTACATTAACAGCATTTGCAAGTGCTTCACCTTAGGCAAACCATTCCTATATGCTGACGACCTCAAAGTCGTCTACTCCTGCTACACTCATGAATTAAGCGATATGGTTACTAAAATACATCTTGAACTAAGTAGCCTTGCAACGTGGTGTGCTGAATCCTGTCTAAATTTTAACATTGACAAATGCGGCTGGATTTGTATCGGCAACAGTAACCTTGATCTAACTCTTGAAATAAATGGGCGAAAACTAGCTAAGCTCAACTCAGTCGTAGATCTCGGTATTAGATACTCTAGTAACCTAACGTTCGCTGAACAGACTGATTATGCCAGACGTAAAACGCGAAGGCTGATAGGATGCATAACACGCAATTTCTTTTGTTGTGAAACTAGGGTTTTATTATACAAAGTATGTGTCCGACCTATCTTAGAATACTGCCCGTTTATTCTTAGCGGACTCAGACAAAATGACAAGCTTAAATTAGAGGGAGTGCAACGGCAGTTTACCTCAAGAACTCTTGGTTTAGAAAGTGGTCTGGAATACCATGAGCGATGCGAAGACTAAGATTAGAACCCCTCTGGAAAAGACGCCTTAAGCTAAACCTTATCTTTTACTACAAGCTAACTAATCTTCTCTTGCATTCCTCCGAGCCAATAACTAAACCTACCGCTGTCATCAGTTACAATCTTAGAAATCATCACAACCTAGCTGCTATGGAGCACTGTCAGACTTACGTGCGGTACAACTTCTTCTTAAATAAGTTTTCAGTCATTTGGAATAGACTACCAGCTAATGTGCGCGATGCAAACACACTTCCAGTGTTCATCTCCTCAGTCACCAGACTGCTCAAAGATGACAATGCACTTTACGCCTGACTCTTACACCCTCTTTTTCACCCTACATAGATATTTTAAGTTCTTTAAACGTGTAGTTACAACAAACTACAATTATAAATTTTAATATTATTGGAACTAGATGATAAACATTTCTACACAGGACAGTAATATTAGTTCACACATAATATAAAAGTTAGCATAACGGGACTAGTTAGTTTGTGAACAAAAATAACCACAGTTACTAAACAGAATATATATGTGTATATTTATTAATCACTCCTTAAGGACTCCCGTTGCTTTCTTTTGCGTTGCTGTTGTTTGTCTTCTTTTTTCTCTCACCATTTCAGCTTCCATTTGACTTTTTGAATGAGAATGAATAATGTGGATATTTGACCATTTACAATGACAAATGATCTGCAAACATTATTGGTCCCGTATCTTTCAGTTGCCTGGTTAATAACGAATTAACTTTCTCCACGACGCAACCTGGATTACATTTGTGGAATATACTCTTATACCAATGGAAAAGTATCTATTTGTAATACAACGTCACGATTGTAGCTTATAACATAACTGATCGTATCTGTAAAATAGCTTCCTTATTACCCAATTTGGATATAAATCAAATCAAAAATAAGATTCGGATTTGTACACACCCAAGTTATATTGAGGAATTACTTCAAGCTTTATTTTTTCCCAAGTATTTTTAATCCATCCAAAACTTACTTGGGTTTTTTTGTTAATGCGAAGTTAATATTCCTATATTTCATGACGTGCTCCATTGAATGACTGGTTATCATATTGTTCCCACAGACCTAAGACAAAAACGCCAGCAACCATGTAACTTAACCATAAACCGAATTTATGAAATTTAAATAATGCTTACCCATGCCTGTATATTTGGTGTGTCCTACACAAGTAGGAAAAAATGTGTATTGTATTAAAACATTATTATTAAGTATGATTGCTAATCGTATATGTAATTTAACATATTGATGATCCCTGTAAACTGGCGTCTATCATGTACAAAATGAGAAAATACTATTATTATTACTATTATTCGTTTTCAGTTCTAATCACCAGCAGAGACCAGAAAATTCATCCACTCCCAACACACCCTTTCGCGAGCCAGAAACTACAAACTTATGAAGGTTGGGGTGGACAAAACTGTCGTAGAAAGGTGCGCATACAATTATCTCGCTAAGACTAATTGTTAAATAAGTAATAGGACATTGCAAGCAGCCATTATTCCCAACCCCTTGAGAGATACAGTAGAACTCACCGCATCACCCTTCTCAAAACACACAGAATTATCTCCTGAGAGTGCAACACCAACCGAAAGGCCACTAGACTGTAACCAAATGTGAGAAGCAAGTGCAGATGCTGTTGATGTGAAATGTAAATAGGAGGGGCGCAATGACGCTAACCTGAACTACGCCAGAAGTGATCGGTCTATGCTTGAAAGTCACAGTCCCAAGGTTTAATATTCGGAAATGCTGTCAATCACGTCTCGTAAACCGTTAATGCTCAGCTCTTGCTACACTGGGACTCACGCTGTTCCTCGAAGCTTCTCAGAAACGCTTAGTACGAACGGACGCAAATACCAGAACCCAGTTTGGCGACTCGAGAATTATTTGATCTAACACCAACATATAACCAATATTATAACTAAGGTCTATGAACAAAAATTAAAATAATAAATCACAATATTACCTCTGACGGTTTTCTCCTGACTTCTTTCTGAACAGCGACCGATGAGACGATGGCTGGTGTATTGATGCCTCCGCAAAAATATAGGGAAGTTGGGACTGAGCAAACAACCATGAATTGATCGTTCAATCTTCAACTACATTGACAGGTTGGCTCTGTATTAGTGCAAGAATAAACAGTTCTTGAGTCAAAAATTTGCGTTCTGATTTTTCATGTTAGTTATTACGCATAGTTTCTGAAAGTCTTCCGAGGACAGCGTGAGGTCAAGTGTAGCAACACCTGGACATTACAGTCAAAGATTAAAGTCTTCCCTTAAGGATTTTCTCCGATTATTCGACGGCAATCGCTCAGTTTCTGAATCGCTTCTATATATCACTTTTATATTCTTCCGAAATTCAAGTTAACAGGACTCTATGCTCACATCTGAAGTTATGGGGTTTCACAAACTGGAACAAACAGTATCTGTATGGTTACGCATGAATGAGTGAACTTACCTTCACTTGCTGTTGTACGTAGATTCGATTCTTACAAGTGATTATCCTAATGTATCTGGTCATGAGTTGTAAAATATTTGTCAGTGTTTTTCGGATGGCTTTATCCGAATGTGACTACATCTGCTTCCATCGAATTTAACTCAATGACAGACCTCATTGCGGCTCGACATTCCTAAAAGTGATACAGATTAATTCATTCACATAAATTAAGCATTTATATAATTAACATGGATGACTTGAGTATTCAACAAAGTCAGTTATCACTGTTTACACTTATTTTGAGATGTAAAACACAAAAATGGTGCGGAAAATATCATGGATATTACGCATACATAAAATAAATCACTGCCAGTAATTGTGGCATCGAATCACACTACAAGAACAAACTTAACAATAATTTGTTAGTGGTCTGATGAATAGAAATGTTAAAGAGAAACAAACAGGCTGGATGAAAGTTCCACAAAGTTGTCTCACTACTATAAAATGTCTCATTCACCGAATTTTCCTGTGGATGTGAACGTGGCCGCATTCTGGTGTGTAAAAATGGTCGTCTTCCAATGCGTTCGCAGCTTCTTACATATGTGTTGCTCCCGCACACACTGATTACCTGCGATTCCAGAAAAAAAGGCTCGTTAACGAAGCAAATTGTTGCCACAACTCGTGACAGTGAATTTACAAGAAACACAGGATACCAGACTATGTGAGTGAGATACATAGAAGTAGAAAATAGTGTACGTTAGACCACAACTCAAGAAATACAGCGGACCCGGGAGAACGTAGTTATCGATAGCCACCATATTGGCCAACCAGTTTCAAGGGAGCGTACAACAAAAAGAGAATTATATATCTATAAAAAATAATGAAACGACATTCGAATAGTTCAACGCTACATTTGTATTCATCACAGTCGCTAGCAAACCACACAAAAAGCAACCACACAAAACCGCACACAACACCACCCACACAAAACAAATCAAAATTCCAAATCGATATAACGCATATCCATACAATGTTGCACGTGTTCTCTCTCACATTGATTTATAGCCTACTGATATATTATCATTAAGATTATTTTCCAAGAATTCTGAGTTCTGTAAAGTAAACCACCTTGTGAAAGATTATCGGAAACAAGTAAGTGAACCTCAGGAAAAATCAGGTCACTTTGGTGGCATGTCACTTCCAGTCTTAAAAATGACGGAAAACAATTCTGATACTGACTTGGTTAAATCATTACGGGATGTGACTCATAACAAGCCCGCAGATTAAGACCCAATACCTGCATGTAGAAAAATGTCCCAAAATGTCTTCAGATAACTTGTTAACACCAATTCGCCATTCTCAGAATGCATGATCTAGAAATTCGAAGTTTTAGAGCTGAAAGTATGAGACAGCTATGTAATTTAAGCAAGAAATTGAAAAAAAAGAAATACGAAATACTTGATCTTGAAGGGAAAGACTCACTGAACGCAAATGGTAGGTAAACATCAAGAAACCAGTAGAAATAAATCAGTGTGGTTCATACTGACTCAGAAAGTACGTTCAATGTCAGACTATTTTCAGTTTTGTTTGTCTAAATCAATTTTGTTATAGGATTCTTACCAATATTTCGGTTCTGCTTGCAGTTATCGGAATACCAGGTTAAATGGCCTAAAAGAAATAAACTTGGACAAAAACACCAAGGAAGACAGTCATGAATGTTCAGAAAGAAACAAAAATAAGGCGGTTGTATTCGCAACTGATCCTCCTGCGGACAATTCGAAATGTAAACGCTATTCGACCGCAAAATATGATACGATAACTCGTCAAAAAATAAGTATCGGGGTACGTTCAAAGTTTGCGCTACAGTTTTGCGTGATTCGTTACATAAAATTTATCTTGTTGCAATACTTGCACAAGTACTATACTACTTCCATACCTGTGACCATTAACTCCCATTTCTAATAGTTATGGTTAATCAATGTATAAAGCAACGAACCCAATCCCCTGTAAATCTGGTGACTAGTTTAATGTCCTTGGTTGCTATATCAAGCAACCCCCCCCTCTACAAACGGTTATAGTAAGTCACATAACTCACTTGTATGCCGTCAGCGCCAAGCCGAAACTGAAGGATAAACTGCGTTGACAGCTAGTATTAGCACTACTTAAAATTCAGTACCCACTGCTCATACAGAACCTCTCCCTACACCTTACGTGCTTATCGAAAATCTCCAGCCATCAAGCTCTTTTTCAGTACTATCATAAGAAATAGAACTTCTAAAGTTGTCTATAGGAGAACTTAAGGCTGAGTTAAGGGAATTATAAAACAGTAAGTTAGTAAATGCTGGAAACATTGAAACCAATACCAGGATATCCGAATTATCAGATCAGATCAGCGATATTAGATCGCAGGTCTGTGAACTGACACCTCTAACTATCCTCATGCGAACTGTAAACCTAAACAAACTTGATACAGAATCGGTAACTAAGGTAGATAACCTCATTAACTTCGTTACTACACAAGTAACAAAACGACTCGACGCAAAACTGAGTGCTATTGTCTACAACGTTCCGGGCATTGAGGCAGCGAAAGGGGTACAGCGCATCTTTCTTAGTGAGGCGAAAATGCTTAACTCCAAGACTAAGTGATATAGGCTGAAGAAGAGTCAACATGAAAAGTGTTGTCCTATTCGTTTTCAGTTCTAATCACCAGCAGAGACCAGAAAATTCATCCACTCCCAACACACCCTTTCGCGAGCCAGAAACTACAAACTTATGAAGGTTGGGGTGGACAAAACAGTCGTAGAAAGGTGCGCATACAATTATCTCGCTAAGACTAATTGTTAAATAAGTAATAGGACATTGCAAGCAGCCATTATTCCCAACCCCTTGAGAGATACAGTAGAACCCACCGCATCACCCCTCTCAAAACACACAGAATTATCTCCTGAGAGTGCAACACCAGCCGAAAGGCCACTAGACTGTTACCAAATGAATAATAAAACCATACCATCTATCACCGCAGAATCTAAAATGCCACTATATAACCCCAGAAAAGTGTCCTAACCCTCCCGAAATTCGACATTGTGCTCTCCTTGCCACAACTTCATTGATAAAGATAAGGAAAATATGCCCCTAAACCATACCAACAAAAACAGTGGCAGCTTAAATAAGCCCACACTCCCCACGGCCAATAGTATTAGCACTCACAACGTGCTAAATCGCACCATGGCACACACTTGTATCCAATGTCACAACAATGTCACCCTCAATAGTACAAGTGGTAATAGTCAGAACTCGGCTACCAACAACTTAGGGTCTTCAGAGTATGGCACACAAACAAATTCTGACCGGATATATGGTACAAGTCTGCTGGGAACTAACCCACAATGCAGTACACACGAAACCCACACAAGGACACAACTAGCATCAAACAATAGGTGGAATAATAAGCCATGGTCATCACAAGGATCCAATCATTTTTTATTCCCCGCGTCCCTGTCAGCGTTGAAAAAACAGCTGGTAGGGATGTTAACACTCCTAAACCACTAGTGCTGGCTCCCTCCTTGCATGAAAACAGGAACGGTCTAGTGCACCCGTATCCATTAAGCACACTTGACACTTGCACAAGTATAGGTCAAATAAAGAACCCTACCCACTTCTGTAACCTAACTAAAAATAAAATTCCTTAGTCTATAGCAAATCCAGTACTCCAACTCCTAATTCTTCACCGAAAACAGCACACACCAACTCGATAGACATAGGTGAGCATGATGCTGAAACTCCTCTTAACATAGGATCGTCATGTCCAGCAGAACTACTGGGTGCTGAACCATATTCGGGGCTGACTAACGAACTTAAATACTTCAAATGCTACTTCAACTCTCATCTTTACGTAATCCTCATAAATGCTAGATCTGTTCTAAATAAATTGCCGATGCTCAGAGCACTCACAGTAATATACAAACCCCCTGTAATTGTCATCACTGAATCTTGGTGTCATTCGAACATCCTGGATGAAGAAATAAGCTTAGATAACTACACACACTTTCGGTGTGACAGGGAAGGTGGTAAGGGAGGGGGTTGTCTCATGTACTTTCTGAATGCACTTACTGTATCACAGCTAGAAAGTAGTACACTTAACATGCCTGAGACTCTATGGGTTAATGTACACTTAAATAACGTAACAGCATTAATTGGATGCACCTACAGAGCACCTGGCACCTTTAGTAATTACGAGACCCAACTTATTAATACTCTGGAGCAATTATCCGACTTACAATACGATCATAAGATCCTATGTGGGGACTTTAACTTACCTGAAATCAACTGGGATATACCCACAGGCCAACTAAATTTGATAAGTTCTTAGACACACTGGATATACTTGGCTGGAAACAAACTGTCACTACTCCCACAAGAGGTAATAACGTACTAGACTTAATCTTCTGCCACAATATAAGCCCCCTTTCAACGCTAGTAGGTTCTGAGTTTCCAGGGAGCGACCACAAAACAGTGATGTGTGCACTGCCAATTCCGCTGAGTAGCAATGCATCTCATACCTCCACTTCACAACAAGTAATATATAGGAACTATAGTAAGGCAAACTGGGCCTTGGTAGAATCAATGCTAAGATCCTCCAAATGGGATGAATACTTCACTACTGATGACCTATCGAGAGCCCTAACCATCTTCTACCATAACTCAAACACATGCTTAGATGCTGTCATTCCACTCCAAACACTAAAGGTTTCCCCACACAGAAAGTCATTCATAAAACCAAAGGATCGTACAAAACTGAAGAGACTCTCAACAAGTTACTTCAAACACCACGACTTTGGCACTCTAGGTCTAATACTTAACACCCTTAGCTCCATCACAAGCTCGAGATTTCCGTATGAGAAAGGAAGAACGCATCGCAGTAGCCAGTCCTGCTAGAGTGTATGCACTCACAGAAATCTTAAGGAAGCGAATGAATCGCAAAAATCACAGCATTTCTCTCCTCATAGACAAAGGTAGGCTATGCACTAACTCTGCAGACATATGTGAACTATTCAACAAAACGTTTGCAGGTAACTACCTTAAGCCCTCAGTCCAGCTACTCGATATACACCCTATTACTAAAATGGCACAAACTCCAACTCCACTGACACCAAACCAAATTAGCACTGTTCAATTCACCTATGCTAATATTAACCAAACTATAAGAACCCTCAAAAGTTCAAAAGGTTTCGGTACCGACGGTATATCATCTTACTTCTATAAATATGGTGGCCCTGACATTCCTCTACTGCTGCTTAAAATATTCACAATGTCCCTAGAAACTCAAACTTACCCTGACATATGGAAGACAACATTCATTATGCCTAAACACAAATCTGGCTCGAAAACTGAAGTCAGTAACTACCGGCGATCAATATCACACCTATAGCATCTAGAATCATGGAGAGACTAGTCAAAGATAACTTAATCAAACATATGCTTAGCTGCAATATTATAAGTCCGAACCAACATGGATTCCTGAAATCCAGATCATGTTTAACATGTCACCTAGACTTCTTCAATTTTGTAACCAGCAGTCGTGACAGACGGCAACTAGTACTTGTCATCTACTTTGACATTTCTAAGGCATTTGACCGTGTTGACCATTTACTGCTAACAAATAAGCTGAACTCCTTAGGAATACGTGACCCATTATTAGGATGGCTTAAATCATTCCTTAACAATAGGTCCCAAATAGTTAAACTCGGGTCTGCAACCTCCAAACCTAGCCCTATCACTTCTGGTGTAGTACAAGGTAGTGTCATTGGACCCCTCCTATTTACACTATACATCAATGACATATGCGCTTGCTTCACGCACGGGAAACCATTCATCTTTGCAGATGACCTAAAAGTAGCTTATACATTCCAATGTGATGACTTAGGGAACTTCGAGAATGTAGTGCAGAAGGAATTAGATAAAATGACTGCTTGGTCGTCCCTATGGAATCTCCAATTTAATCTGAACAAATGTGGCTGGATCTGCTTCGGTGCACCCTCAATTGACCTGAAATTAACGCTCCAATCTGCTAACCTAACAAGACTCCGAAGTGTCGTTGACCTAGGCCTGAGGTACTCTAGTGACTTGACATTCTCTGAGCAAGTAGCATCACAGACTAGAAAATCGAGGATGCTCTTAGGATGCATACTCAGGAACTTTCACGACAATGAAGCCAAGCTAATTCTGTACAAAACATGTGTCAGACCACTACTAGAATACTGTCCATTTATTATAAGCAGCACTCGCACACGTGATAAGCTAAGGACAAAAAGCATCCAACGATATCTCACCTCAAAACTACTTGGCTACGATTGTAAGGAAGACTACAACTCACGCTGCATGATCCTAAAACTTGACCCACTTTGGACAAGGCGACTTATTATAAACCTAATATTCTTCTTTAAGGTCCTTCACAAAATATCATTCTCAGGTAACAGGGACATACAATTCGCACAGGAAGGTTCTTACGATCTGCGTAACCAAACTTGCACAGTGACAACTCATTCTTTTAAGTCAACACTCCGTGAAAACTTCTTCACAGTCATGTATTCTAAAATATGGAATAGCCTGCCCCTAGATGTCAGAACTTGCTCTTTGGTTACAAGCTTCAAACGCTATCTATACAGACTGTTTCACTCTACTGATTATATCAATAAACTATTTACTCCTAGAACGAATCAACTACTAATCTACTACAGCACCTAAAAGACGCGCTTCAACACCCTTAGCAATCTAAAAACTATCAATAAACTAGTAGCATGGATGCATAAAGACTTAATACGGAACATACAGTAATAGTTTACCCTAAGAAATAGGACCTCTATTGTAACCTTCAAACGCTTGCTATATAAACTTTTATCCTAATGACTATCCCTACCAGAACCTATCACTTATTTCTAAAACACATCAGTCATTAGAACACTTAAACGCTCAGACTCATTAATACACATTATGACACTAAATAAACTCTAAGACTTCGCATTAATACGTGAAAACGCAACTACAATATAGGTAAATGTTTACTAAAGTATAATATACAATTGACATAAACATTTACATATGCATAAAACATCAATGTCATTTTCATGTTCACATACTTTCTCTTTCTGGTATTTTGCTGCTCCTATTCATCTTCTGGTCGAGGTCGAACAACCCTGCATCTAAACTGAAATGCAGATTAATTCCAAACCATTTACCTCATAACCACTCAAATTCCATGAACGATACAATTCTACCATTTGAAGACGCTGGCGAACATGCTCTAAATGAGTATTCATGATCTGAAATGAAGAAGCAACAGGTTTTCAAACAGTTTTTCAACATTTTACTCAACTTACGAGTACAGTCCCCCATGCTGACACACATGGCGCAAATAGAGAATTCTAGAATCGACCTCGGCACCATTTGATGCAGTAAAACAACTCCACATGACCTTATCTAGTTTTCGCATCCACGATCAGATTTCTTCCCTGTTATGAAACTACGATAAGACTGTTGAAAAATGGAATAAATATATGACTGATCTCAACATAATACATCAATAATCTTTAAGCCAAGGGTGCTGTTCACAACAAAGTTACATAGGAGAATTGACTTCGAGCTTTTCTTTTCTCAAGCATTTGTATTACATTCATGTAATGTCTGGGTTTTTTGTTAATGCGAAGACAATGTTTCTTTATAGCTATATGTGCTGCACAAACAGACTTTATAGCAGACTGTTTCGACTGACTCTAATGTCAGAAAGAACAACCAAACTGTAAATTCATCATACATGAAATTACGTGTAATTTATATTATTAATAATGTATATTCTCACATAAACATATAAATTTACATGAAAATGCATGCCATTTTTACAGGCACGATCAAGTATGGTATAATGTCAAATCTTAAATTGTCTACAAGTTAATAATGTTTCAACAGTTAAATATTTGATACATATATAATTACACTCATTGTCTGAACCAGGCCGTATACTTATTGAATTTTACAGTTGTCCTCCAGGTTGAGTGGGAAAATCGACTTCGTTTCGTTTTCATCTCGTGGTTGTAGGCATACGATAACCAACCAATATTGAGGTGAGTACAACGTTTACAAGGGATTGAAAGCTGTTTTTAGAAAAGTAACAGTGCCAAGGTGAATCAATAAAGTGTAATGAAGTGGGTAAGTGCAAGTATCACTAATAAATGCATTAATAAAGGAAACTCCCTAGGCTGACAACGTTCATTTGCAATGTATAATGCTACGCGTATATCTCGTACTATCATGATGTCCACTTTTGGTTTTAATACATTTTTTCCTTATGTCGGTTTTTTTTATTTTATACATTTTTGTGCATTTGGTGCACAACCGTACCCTACAGAGAATAGGAATAGAATAAGTCGAATCAAATTCATAAAAAGCTATAAAATGTTAGGTTTAATGGAATATAATGAGGATCAAGTAAAGACGTTATTAGAAAATGACTGAGATAAGACATTTTGAAGTGGTATTTAAAGATCCGACAATGGACAGCAAGTTAGTTTATAAGATGCCCCATAAATCTGTGCAGATCCCACATGGTCGCATCTCAACAATAGGCTGCGCGAATGGTATATATTTAAAGGTAGAAGCGTGATCTGTCTAGGCGTTCATTATTATCTTTTTCAAGATAAAGATCTAAGCCCTCATAAAAATCAGAAATATCTCGAGCCTTCAAATTGCATATTGCTGTTCCTTCAGAATGGGGTGATTCACCTTAGTGGCCCCCACCATATCTACTGATCAGCTAATAATATAATAACTTATCCATGCCTGTACAATTAATATGTTTGTGCATAAACAGGAAGAAATATATATTAAATGAGACACATTTTCAAGCATCCTCGGTGGCACAGTGGTTAGGACTCTCGCCGACCATGCACATGGTCCGGGGTTCGAGCCCACGCCGGCGCACACCTGATATCTATGGTTGGCCTGCAAAATTTGGGCTACCGATATCCATGCTGAAAATTCCATACTTGTACCAAAAATACAGTGTGGAATCAAGCTGTAAATCAAAAATCAAACAAAAATAATAATAAAAAAATAATCCTCCTGCCCGATAAATGCCTTCAGGCCTAGAGACAGCTTTTGACGACTATTCCTAACAAAATCTATACAGTTCAAGCCAAATAAAAACCAGAATCACGTCAAATGCAGCTACCTGGATCAAACGAAATAAAACAGCCAAACTCAAAGCAACTAGACCGCGCAAATGTCCTCAAAGTTAGGCTGGAGGCGCCAATTTTAAACAAGGGATTTTCCATATCAACGCCCGTTTCTTGCTAATTAACTGTGACAAGTTACAGCTGTAATTTGCTTCTTTACAGAGCCTTTTTTCTAGAATTTCATCGCAGGTAATCAGTGCTAGCGAAAGCGGAACTCATAAAGGAAGCTACGAGCGCATTAGAAGACTTTCAAAAGGGGCGGGCCTTATATATTGCTAACAGTGACGAACTTTTCCACATACCATTATGTGGATACGTTCACATGCACAGAGAAAATCGGCGGATGAGACACCGCATATTAGTGGGACAACTTTGTGGAATTTCCACTTAGCCTGTATGTTTCGCCATGGTATTTTTGTCCCTCAGACCACTAAAAATGTATTGTCAAATGTATTCTTGTAGTATGATTTGATGGCACAATTACTGGAAGTTAATAATATTATGTATGCGTAATATTCATGATATTTTCTGCGCCATTAAAGTGCTCCTCATTTCAAAAGAAGTGTAAACTAGGAAGACTAAACTTAACTTACATTTAACTCATATATGGTCATCCATGTTAATTATGTATATGCTTAATTTATGTAAGTGAATTTATTCGGTATCAATTTTAGGAATGATGGGTCGCAATGAGGTCTGTCAGTTAATTAAATTGAGTGGAAGCAGATGTGGCCGCATTCGGAGAGAGATATCCGAAAAACAGTGATAAGCGTTTCACGATTTATAACCAGATACATTTGCATAATCAGTTTTCGGAATTTATTCTACACACAACAACAAGTGCAGGTCATTTCACTCATCCTTGTATAAACATGCAGATATCCTGCTTCGCAGTTTGTGATATTGGATAGCTTTGGATGCGGGCATAGAGTTCTGTTTACTTTAATTTTCGAAGAATTTAAGTGACGCGATTCGGGCACTGGGGAGTTTCCGTCGAACAATGGGAGATACTTTCAAAACGAAGACTTTCATCTTGGACTGTGCTCGGTTAGCACATGTTAGTAAACTTGTTTGCGTTGCAGTGAAATAAAATTTTCTTTCTAATATTCTTGTGTCCTATTTGTTTTGCATGCGGTGGGAGTATGGCAAGCTAAACCGGTACCCCCTAGGATATGAACTCGTTACTATACGTAAGTGTAATTCTGTAGGAAAACTATTGATCGATGTACGTTGTGAATTATAAGTAGTTTAGTGAATCTTAAAGGTCTGCCTAAAGTTACGTGAGTACGCCTCATAGTCATATGCAAGTCTGTAGGAACCAATGACAACAACAGGAAGAACTTAGGCACTGCATTGGAGTTCCAGTACGTGTACGGTTGGGTGTATTCAAGAGCAGTGTACTACTACTATTTCAATTTTGGCGTTATGTCAGTCTCCATGATTATGGGTGTTAACGTACAGTGTGAAATGAACTTTACACGCGACGAATAAATGAGTAGGCTGAACTGTAACAGTTTGCAGTATTCATAGTGAGTTTATAGAAAACTTCATTATATCTTCATTTTCACCAACTTTCCCTACACGCACAGAAGCATGCAGTCACTACATGCACTCAAGCATTGTAACCTGAATATCACAGAAAACTTGTGTAATAATAAATGCCTTAACGATATGAGCCAGTGACGCCTTTTTACCACCCAGTATATCCCAACATAGTCCAAATGCCTGCTATTTTTCGGCAGATATTTTCTCATTATATATTACTGAGATACAGAAATCAACTTTTAAACATATTTCCAGAAAATTATTATGATTATTATTTGAGTCGAATTATTAGGTTAGCGATATCCAAATATCATATAATAGGATATTATAATAATAAATGTCTTATTTGTAGAACCGTTTAAACAATAAGCAATTAAGTTAGAAATCAAATATTGTCAACGTCATTCTTATAATGGGACTTGTGACCGGCATATATAGAGTTTAAATAATATCCATTTCGTTCAGTGCATTATTAGTACACTAAACTCATAAAACGGTCTGACGATGATGATTATGAAGATCTAAGTGCCAATCACCTCTATTACCATTAAGTGTTTCTCTGTTTTCAAAATTAAAATAACTAATTCTTATTTTGTTAATATATCTAATAAACACAGACTAGTGGATGTGGGGGGTCAGAGGTCAGAACGAAAAAAATGGATTCACTGCTTTCAAGATGTAACCGCAATCATATTTGTTGTTGCTTTGAGTGAATACGATCTTGGTTTAGCTGAAGACCAAACAACTGTAAGTCACACATTTAAAACGATAGTTAACAATAATAGAGTTATCAGCTTTTAAAACATTAATGTGAACCAATCACCTTCCCTTGAAGCTCATCGATAGTATGGGTTTTCAACTTCTCAGATCACTATCAACTTCCATCCATATGTGGATTAATGTATTACTTACTGTTTAAATATGACCGGTCTGTAATAATTCGGAAAAAGCAAGTGATTCATCCTATAAGTGACCTTCAAACGAAGGAATGATATTACTGTGCTGGTTATTATTATTGTTTCTTCAGTTGATATTGCATAACCTTGGCAGCGTTCTTACAATTATTCATCGTCTGTTATCTACATGGTTCGCGACTATTCATCACTATACGTGGTGAGAAACAGTTTGTGTATTAGAATCCACTTCCCTAAAATAATGCTATGGGATAAAAATAATGATTCAAACCGAGCAGATTGCTAATATGTTACATTCACATTATTGCATTTTAGAGGATAAAGCAAGATACGAGTATAGCCAAACCTGTTCAGCTTTGTGAGATTTAGTAAACCATGAAGTGTAATCACATGAAATCATCGTCAGCATGTTAAAAGATAAAGGCAATGCTTACGTAAACTTTTACTTACTGACAACCACGCTTCGTCACGGAGAGAATGATCTCACCTTCATTAGTAAATGTGGTATAAAGAAGTGCCAATAGTTAGGTCCTTTGAAGTATTCTAGCCAAAAGCTGAATACAGATATCGCTTCTCTGCTAACAGGAAGTCAATTCATGACCATTGGTGGATCAAAGCAAATGCAGCTGACTCAGTCTAATAATGATTTCATCTTCTGATGTACAAGCAGCATTTGAAGTATTTATTTTCACACAGCTAGTTTTTATAGAGTTGGTTTCTCATACAAATTTATCAAACAATTTGTTATTCAGATATAAAGTCAAAAACAAAAACAAACATTTGTTAATAATCGATTAAGAAACCCTATATCTTTATTTATTATTATTATGTAAGCTGCTGAACTGAATACGCTGTAAAACAGAAACTCATTTTAAGACCTTTAAGACTGCAGTGTCATACAAAAATGAATGAAATCAGTACACTAACAATTCATCAGTTTATTTGTGAATTATGCTGGCAATTGAATATTCATCAATCAAAATCTAGCTGTAATATCAAGTTGTTCTAAAATTTAGTCATTGATTTTTTTACTATCAAAACTGAAAAGGTATGAGTGTGAATCACTCTTACTAAAAAATCAATTTTATTCGTTACACAAAAGCCTAGCCAATTTACACCTCACAAATAAAAAAGAGAAACAGACAAAAATGTAGTCGAATAAATATACAAGCAGTTGATCTACTATATCATAGTTACAATTATGGCGTTGAAAGGGTAGTTAAAGTAACAGCAAAAATAGTAAGACTTTATTAGACAATGTTAATTTCGTAATTCAAAGTGGTATACAGATTAGCAGTTATGTATGACCTGAAACTTTTCCTAGTGTGAAACAAGCATCTATGATTGCTCACTTCATAAAGATATACTTTTTATTGAAATAAAGAAACAAAAGAGTAGTGATCCGATTATCGTAGATATTTCACTTTAATTAACTATGTAGAATTAAGAAGCAAACTTTAGAAACAATTAGAACTAGAGTTAAACTGTTTGGTGAAGTTAACCAAATGTAAGTAAGGAAAACTGCATATCCCGAAGAACTTCTTACATGATATACTGCGTGCATTTTTAGTCTCGTACTCTTAGTCACTAACTACCTAAATCCAATTCAGTGTCTTTATTTTGCAAAGTCCCAAGGATTGTTAGATTAATAGTTATATGAGAAGTTGCTGAATTCCTGCTATAAATTATACAAAAACATGCTTCCTGTCGTTCAGTGAGTAACTTAAGCATCAGTTAAGAATGATTTGATTTGCGGAAAAAAGTCTTCACCCTTACCTGTAAACGCAGCAACAGAACAATTTAAATTAATGTAGACAAGTTTATCTTTTAAAGTGTGAAGTATTAAAGTATTGTTTGAACGATAGTATCTCCCTCGGTAAGTTGTTTTGGTGGGAAATGTTCCTCTGGACTGAAATCATTTCAAATTTTCTTTCCTTCTCATATTATCTGTTTGATGAGAGGTCATAAATAATGTATAAATAAAATTGTTTAGCTCTTATTTAAAGGGGTTCGTGGCTCAAAACAATTTGCTTTCATTTTTAATAGATATTGACCTATCAACTTATTTGAAATCAGTCTTAGTAGTTAACTCACTATAAAATTACATAACTTAATCTCAATGTGTCTAAAAATTCAAAACAAAATTTTTCAAGTTTCGCTGTACGCACCATAACTTCTCCTACAGAATTTGTTGTGACTTGTTAAGCACTCTGGGGTTACCTTAAGTAATTTCATAATAATTCAATCTGCCTCGGGGCTCAAATCATTCAAGGAGATTCGTAACATCTACGATCTGGATATTAATAGTTTTATGCAGAAACCATTGGCATTTTTCATCAGTCCTTTAGTGTAAGGTTCAAGGGAGATTCTCTAGATCGTTGTTCTGTTTGGAATTGTTTTCGATTAGATAAATTAGCACCTGGTTAAATTTATTTTTCAGGTGGTGTGATGGTTTATTGGACATATTAAGCAGTTAAACAATTTCTTGATTTATTTACTACGCAGAATTGTGTGTTTTCGTGTGATATGCACAGAGAAAAACAAATGCTTGCAGTATAGCCGAATCTCATTTACCCCATTCCCTCAATCAGTTTGAAAATAAATGAATAAAAAATGAAGATAACATTTCGCAAGAGGTAAAAACAAAATCAACTTGACTCACCTATACAACCTGTGCGTTCGTCAGTCTGTTGCATCCAAGTCACCATCAAATGCTTTTGCATTTTAAATTAAATATGACTGAATTTCGAAAGAAATTGGCATGATTATAAACAATAAGTAGTGTTTTAAACGTCATACAGTATATGATAATATTCTACTGTGTGGCGTATATATATATATATTCAACAAAAACAAAATAATTAATTAAAGTGGGTAAAATGGTAGGATGAGATTACATTTGAAGTTCTCCAAAACCCTCATATACATAAACGTAATCACTATGTTGATGAAAGTAATACAAAATGCTCAAGGGAACCTAATTACCAAGGCGAGAAGACAAGTAAAACAATGGGCTGATCACTTTCGAGGACTCTTGAATCGACCATCACCTAAAACTCGCCCAAAAATACCACTGCCACCAAAACAACGCACAGAAATGCCTGCCAGTGGACACCACTCCTCCAATTAAAGAGGAAATCCTGAATGCAATCAAGCTACTGAACACCGGCCTGGAAGGTGGCAGTACCAGATGGCAACCCCCCACCCCAAAGCACTGAAAACGGACCCAGAGACTGCGGCAGATGTGCTCACATCATTACTCCTAAAGGTTTGGAAAGAAGGAAAGGTGCCTACTGATTGGACGAAGGGCTACCTCGTCTAACTGCCAAAGAAAGGCGACTTAGGCCAGTGCAAGAAATGGCGTGGAATAGTTCTGATGTCCTTTTCAAGTGAAATAATAATTCCTTGATGTACCGAGGTGTCACTGTATGCAGAACGTTGACTAACTGCAGTCGCATGCGAAAAACCGGATGAAGATTGTATAGGCATTGGAATACAAACGAAGACAGACAGCATCACTCCATGACCATTTGGAAAACCTCCTGCAATCGACTTAATGAAAAAGCGACGAAATTTTGAGCTAACTTCTAGGTTGGTTCTTCTGTATTTGATTGCATGGAGGATTAAATCATGAGCTGACATCAGTTAGAGAACCATTGGAAAACCTGGATGTGCTGGACAGCTGTTTCGTCCTAGTTTTGGACTCTTCAGCAGTACGTACCCACCGGGATTCGAAACCAGCACCTTCTGGTTACAAGGCGAGCTCGTAGACCATTGAGCTACTGGGACCCGATCCAATGGTCCTTGAATTCTAACTTCTTCTGTATTTGTCAGAATCTTGAGTCGTTGCAGAAAGCATTTCCAGACTTACCTGTGCTGGCTGTATAATGCATTTGAGATGTGCAGAATCTCTGGGGAGTAAAAAGTAAAGAATGTGTCGCTTAAGACATATTCTGAAGGGACGAAGATGGATTGTAAACGCTCTGAAGGGACCTTTAGGTGACAGTGAGCTCCATGCTCTCATGTGGAACGCGAATGATAAAAGAAGAGCTGCGCATTCGAACGTAACGCGCAAGAAATCATGTGAATCCAAGAAGACTTACAGGAAATCTTGGGGCCACCTGAATAGGACTACAGCTTATATGACAAAAAGAAGATGTGCTGCTGAAGGCCAATGGTGTGCTGAAAACTCGGGGGAGCAACAAATAATTAATGAGACACATTGACATTGACGTTATATTATGTTACAATATGATTCCCCTCTTAATCCTAATGGGTTCTGATTCCTCAGGGAGCTACCAGAAAACAGTGATGTGTGCACCTTCAATTACACTAAGTAACAATACTTTACAACAAAAAGCATATAAGTACTATAGTAAGGCAGACTGAGCTTTCGAAGAATCAATGCCAAGATCCTCTGAATGGAGTAAATACATCACTACTGATGACGTCTCGAGAGCCATTCCACTCTAAACACTAAAGGTTTCCCCACATAGAAAGTCATTCATAAAACCAAAGGATCGTACGAAACTGAAGAGACTTTCAACAAGTTACTTCAAACACAACGACTTTGGCACACTAGGTTTAAAACTTAACACCCATAGCACCATCTCACAAGCCCGAAATTCGCGTATGAGAAACGAAGAACACATCGCAGCTGTCAGCCCTGCTTAGAGTGTATGCTCTCACAGAAATCCTAAAGAAGCGAACGCATTGCAAAATTTACAGCATTTCTCTACCCATAGAAAAAGGTGAACAATGCACTAATTTTGAAGACACCTGTGAATTATTCAGCAAAACATTTGCAGCCAACTACCTTGAGCCAATAATCCTACTGCCCTGTCTGCATCTTACTAATATGGCTGAACTTTCATCTTTTCCCTAGTCAAAACAAATAAGTAGGATTGAATTCTAAAATGGTAACATTAATCGGGATATTAGATCTCTCAAAAGCTCTAGTGGTGATGAAAACTGAGGGTATTCCATAGTATTTCCGTGAATGTAGTGGTCTTGACATCTCTGTTCTACTGCTTTAGATTTTCACAACGCTTTTGGGAGCTCAAAACCATGCGGATGAATAAATGAGGACATTTATTATACCAAAGAACAACTGTGGTTCGAAAACGAAAGCCAACAACTACAGACTAGTGAATACCATACCTATAGTGCCTAGGATTATGGAAAACTTTACAAAGATAACACTTCCAAACGTGCTTAATTGCAGCTTTGTGAGTCTGAGCCAGCATTGAATTCTTAAGTCCCACTTACGCTTAATCTGCCACCAAGACCTATTCAACTTCGCGACTAGTACGTGGGCGATTATGTGAGTGATGGTGGACACTGAGTGGGTGTTCAGTGTCATTGTGTACACAAACAATTTTTCTGTTCGTTGGAGACGACAGTCCTGGTAATGGCCTAGCCGCTTGATCGTAGATAGAAGACCAAAGTTGTACGATCAGAAGTATTAATATTTTGCGCTGAGGTTAATTTTTTTATTAGATCTTGTGTCCAGTTCTTACTAAACTAGACCTCACGCTGTCCCTTAAAGACTTTCAGAAACAGTGTGTAATAACCATCGCGAAAAACCAGAACACGGATTGGCAACTCAAGAATTCTTTATTCTTACGCCAATACGTAACCAGCAATGAGGTTACTATAAACAAGATCTAAGAATAAACGTTATAACAATAAATCATGATAATACTTCTGATAGTTTTCACTCTTCCGACGAGCAGCGAACGATGAGACGATGACTGCCATATTGATGACTCCTGCAAAAAATATATAATAATAATAATAGTATTTTCTCATTTTGTACATGAGAGACGCCAGTTTACAGGCATCATCAATATGTTAAATTACATATACGATTAGCAATCATACTTAATAATAATGTTTTAATACAATACACATTTTTTCCTACTTGTGTAGGACACACCAATTATACAGGCATGGGTAAGCATTATTTAAATTTCATAAATTCGGTTTATGGTTAAGTTACATGGTTGCTGGCGTTTTTGTCTTAGGTCTGTGGGAACAATATGATAACCAGTCATTCAATGGAGCACATCATGAAATATAGGAATATTAACTTCGCATTAACAAAAAAACCCAAGTAAGTTTTGGATGGATTAAAAATACTTGGGAAAAAATAAAGCTTGAAGTAATTCCTCAATATAACTTGGGTGTGTACAAATCCGAATCTTATTTTTGATTTGATTTATATCCAAATTGGGTAATAAGGAAGCTATTTTTACAGATACGATCAGTTATGTTATAAGCTACAATCGTGACGTTGTATTACAAATTGATACTTTTCCATTGGTATAAGAGTATATTCCACAAATGTAATCCAGGTTGCGTCGTGGAGAAAGTTAATTCGTTATTAACCAGGCAACTGAAAGATACGGGACCAATAATGTTTGCAGATCATTTGTCATTGTAAATGGTCAAATATCCACATTATTCATTCTCATTCAAAAAGTCAAATGGAAGCTGAAATGGTGAGAGAAAAAAGAAGACAAACAACAGCAACGCAAAAGAAAGCAACGGGAGTCCTTAAGGAGTGATTAATAAATATATACATATATATTCTGTTTAGTAACTGTGGTTATTTTTGTTCATTAACTAACTAGTCCCGTTATGCTAACTTTTATATTATGTGTGAACTAATATTACTGTCCTGTGTAGAAATGTTTATCATCTAGTTCCAATAATATTAAAATTTATAATTGTAGTTTGTTGTAACTACACGTTTAAAGAACTTAAAATATCTATGTAGGGTGAAAAAGAAGGTGTAAGAGTCAGGCGTAGAAGTGCATTGTCATCTTTGAGCAGTCTGGTGACTGAGGAGATGAACACTGGAAGTGTGTTTGCATCGCGCACATTAGCTGGTAGTCTATTCCAAATGACTGAAAACTTATTTAAGAAGAAGTTGTACCGCACGTAAGTCTGACAGTGCTCCATAGCAGCTAGGTTGTGATGATTTCTAAGATTGTAACTGATGACAGCGGTAGGTTTAGTTATTGGCTCGGAGGAATGCAAGAGAAGATTAGTTAGCTTGTAGTAAAAGATAAGGTTTAGCTTAAGGCGTCTTTTCCAGAGGGGTTCTAATCTTAGTCTTTCGCATCGCTCATGGTATTCCAGACCACTTTCTAAACCAAGAGTTCTTGAGGTAAACTGCCGTTGCACTCCCTCTAATTTAAGCTTGTCATTTTGTCTTAGTCCGCTAAGAATAAACGGGCAGTATTCTAAGATAGGTCGGACACATACTTTGTATAATAAAACCCTAGTTTCACAACAAAAGAAATTGCGTGTTATGCATCCTATCAGCCTTCGCGTTTTACGTCTGGCATAATCAGTCTGTTCAGCGAACGTTAGGTTACTAGAGTATCTAATACCGAGATCTACGACTGAGTTGAGCTTAGCTAGTTTTCGCCCATTTATTTCAAGAGTTAGATCAAGGTTACTGTTGCCGATACAAATCCAGCCGCATTTGTCAATGTTAAAATTTAGACAGGATTCAGCACACCACGTTGCAAGGCTACTTAGTTCAAGATGTATTTTAGTAACCATATCGCTTAATTCATGAGTGTAGCAGGAGTAGACGACTTTGAGGTCGTCAGCATATAGGAATGGTTTGCCTAAGGTGAAGCACTTGCAAATGCTGTTAATGTAAACTGTGAATAAAAGTGGACCTAGGACACTACCTTGCACGACCCCACTTGAGATCTGCCTAGGATGAGACAATACAGATCCAACTTTGGTTATTTGTACCCTGTTGCTTAGAAATGATTTTAACCAGTTCAGTAATGGGTTGCGAATTCCACAAGAGTACAGCTTCTCAAAGAGAATACTGTGAGATACCATGTCAAATGCCCTAGATATATCGAAGTAGAGAACAACGACTAGCTTACGTGCTTCGCGACTACTAGTGATGCAGTTGAAAAAGTCGAAGTGGCAAGTAACGCAGGATCTATTTTTGAGAAATCCGTGTTGAGACCTTGTAACAAGATCTTCCCTAATTAGGTAGTCTGACAATTGATCTTTTACAACTTTCTCCATGATTCGTGAGATAACTGGGGTTATATTTATGGGTCTGTAATTGCGGACGTTTGCCCTATCACCAGATTTGTAATGTGGAATTATGAAGCTAGTTTTCCACTCACTAGGGTAAGTGCCAGTGTCCATAGATATTGAGAAGAATTTAAGAAGTAACAGGGGTATATCACACCCACTGTTTTTGAAAATTATCGAAGCGAGGCCATCCGGTCCCGTACTAGTGGAAGGTTTAAGGCTTTTAATTGCTTGTACTATTAACTGATTAGTGAACACAATGCTTTCAAGGGAAGAGATAGTAAGGGGAGCGGTTTCACCAGGCATATGTGTTTCTAAACTAAAGTTTGCAAACCAATCACTGAAGAGTTCACAGATAGTGGCAGGTTCATTGTAGATTACTTTGTCGTGAAGTAAGTATGGGATTTCCCTCGCCGACTGCATTCGTTTTTTAAGAAGTGCCGTTAAGTTATAAACTTTGGAGGTACTTTCAAGTGCCGTTAACTCTTCGTCGAGGTCCTTTTGAGAGCGTAGGCGCTTGATAGATTCAAGAGACTCGTGGATTGAGAGCAATAGTGATATGTCCTTAGTGGAATAGTACTGTTTCTTCAGCTTCCTTAACTTATTACGGTGTGCCCTTGGAATATATTCAGTTCGGTGTCTACTTAATTTCACTATTTTCTTTGGGGCAACTGTATCTAGACAAAGGGTAACATTCCTGTAAAACAGGGTTACTAAGGCCTCCAGGGAGTCAGTGGTAAAATAGTCATCCCATTGACAGAGTCGAATAAGTTCTTGGACTAATCCCCAGTCTGTATATTTGTAACTACGACATATTGTGCTTCCTGAGTCTTGTTTGTTTCCTGTATTTAGTGGTGAGAAAGGCAGAGAGCAGAGTACCATTCTATGGTCACTACTGGAAAATCGATTACCAACATACGTGGATACTGGGATTGTGTCATGACAAAAAACAAGGTCCAAAATGTTGTCACCACGAGTAGGTGTCTGGACGTGTTGTTGCCATCCATAACAGTCTATAGTGGCAAGTAATTCGTCGAAGCGTTGGGGGCCGGAACTAGTTAGCCAATTGACTTCTGGAAGATTGAAGTCCCCTGCAATTATTTTGTAATTAGCACTAAACGAGGATGCGTGTGCAAACGATTTAGCTAATAACGCATCAGTTTCTTTTGTTGAGCTTGGTGCTCGATAAACACAGCCTATGAGAAGTTTGTACTTATCTCCATGTAAGACAACCCAGAGTGAGTCAGGTACATTATTCATTGTTTCATCTTCCACCTTACTGACTACAAATGAGTTATGTATATATATGAGACATCCTCCACCACGCTTGCAATCTCTGTTTGCACGGTGTACAGTGTAATCATCGATACCTATATGCACATCAAGTACAGAGGATGAGCACCATGACTCAGTAATCAGAGCTACAGTAGGCTTGGCGACTAATAATAATGTCCTTAGTTCAGATATCTTATTGATTAAGGAACGTGCATTAATTAGCAATATCGTGAATAAGTCACGGGATACTACAAACTGGCTTAAAATGTCACCATAACCTAAATCTATTTGTGCGTCAGCACCGCAAGAATTTATGAATGAAAAGGAGGTCGGACTGGGTGTCTGTACATCGCGGTTGGTGTGCAATGAGGTGGTCCTAGGTGCCATGGGTCGTACCAGTGATTCGGGACACCTGGAAAATTTACCATGTGTTCCTGGATATAAGGGTAGTACAGGTTGGGCCTAGGTTGACGGTTAAAAGGCATAGCATCAAAAGGTCTACCCATCCAACTGCTATTCGTCATACCGGTATACACCTTCGGGTTGTTTTTATAACTTAAAGGGAATTGTGAAGGAAGGTGCTTTGGCTGCAAGACTTTAGGAGTCTTGGAGCCTGACTTTCTATAAGGTGGAGCATGCGGAACACCTCCAGATATACTTATGTTTCGAGAGGAGTTTTTCGTAACAAGTGATGGTTTGTTGGCATTCTTACTCTCAGCAGGCTTATTGAATACAAAGTATTCTTCCCCATCATTAGTCTCAACCCTGCGAAATTTGTTCATCGTGGTGAGGTTACTACGTTTGGGGGGAAATTTCTTAGAACAACTTGCAGAAGTTCTAGTCATTTTAACATCTTTCGATGAGGCTTTATTTACAGGGGTACTGGTATCTAAATCAGTTCCTAGTTCCATTGGCAGGTGTGGTTGTTGTGTAGTTTGCTGAATGCTAGTTTCAGCACTAGGTGTCTGTTGCTGTGCACGATCCTTATTTGGTAAATCAAAGCTAGAGGAGGTGACCAGGTTATTACTAATTATTCTGCGCTGACACGGTGTTTTATCCTGAGCTACGGTTATAGACTTATAACTGCTATTCAGTCTTAAGTGATCCTGACATTTAGTAAACTTACTAGCATCAAGGGAATTACTGAATTTAAAAATGATTGGGCAATTAGCCTGGTTAGACTTTTTACGAAGTCGTTTGCATTCACATGGAACACTAGCCATGCCGCAACAAATCAGGATTTTGTGTCTTACAGTTTTCAGGGGCAGAGAATCTGGGACGTTGTAAACTATAGCTTGGTGAGAAGAGGTTATACGCTTCATCACCTCCGTAGCCAAGCAGTCAATCAGATTTTCAGCTTTATTTAGGTTGTCTGGAGATATTTTAGGATGCCTTTCTAAAAGACAGGCTATTGGGTCTAAATTCAAAAGCTTATTTTGAGTTACATCCAGTAAACACTTAACCTGGCCAATATCAGAACGGCTCTCCGTGGTATTTGAGATTGGCAGTGACATACTATCAAACTGATCTAATTTTTTCTGAATTTCACTTACTTGCCTCTGCATATCTTTCAAAAGGAGGTTTAGTTTACAGAACTCAGAGTTCTCTAACAGAACATCTTTCACCTGTATCACAGGAGTGAGATCTGCACTCAAACCATTTTGAGAGCTAGTAGTTGATACTGTATTACCAGTCGGTAATAGTTGGGTTAAAGCAAATAACCGTGAATTGATCATTCAGTCTTCACCTTTATTGATAGCTTAATTCCACACCGTATTTTCGGTACGATTATTGAATTTTCAGCAGGCGATATCAGTAGCCCAAATTTCGCGGATGTGCGTCGGCAGGGTATTGAACCCCGGACCATGCGCATAGTCGGTGAGAGTCATAACCTTTGTGCCATGTTTTTGTTGTATTTATAGTAACCGACTGTAAATCGTACGGCCAAACTGCTACATAATCAACCAGCCATATTGGTGAACTAGTAAATCTCTGATCTAACATCTCTTTTACCACGGCTTGTATTGAAATCGAGTTAGTTATTATAGGCATAAAATAGTATCCGGAGTTCCTGAGAGTTGACTTCTGGCTAAAGCGAATTGCCCTGGTGCGGTTATTCGCATATGATAACTAGTATTCGACTTCTACTTTGATATTTCTAAAGTATTCGATTAGGTTGAGCATTTGCTGCTGATACATAAGCTGAATTCCTTGAGAAAACGTGACCCACTACTGAGATGGCCTAATTCATTCCTTAACAACAGGTTCTGAATAGTTAGACTTGGACCTGTGATTTCGAAACCTAAATCAATCACATCTGGTTTAGTTCGAGGTAGCAAAGTAAGAGCCAGCTTATTTATAGTTTATACGAACAAAATATGCGCATGGTAAACAATTAACCTTAACAGATGACCTAAGAGTAGCTTGTTATTCCACTGTGTTAATCTAGATTACCTCTAGAATGTTGTGTAGAATAAATTGGCTGCGTGGCCATCTTTATGGAATATACAATCGAACCTAAATAAATGTGGCTGGAATTGCTTCCGTGCGCCTTCAATCGAAGTAAAATTAACGATTCAGTCTGACAACCTACCCAGACTCCGAAGTGTCATTGACTTAGGCCTGAGGTACTGCAGTCACCTACCAATTTTTTGGCAAGTTGGTATGGTCCTGCCTAAACAGAAACAATTATATTGTATCAGAATTCATTTTGAGTGAATGGATAGTAAGCGTATCGAAGAAGTTCTTCGTCTCAACCAAGGTGTATTGCTGAAAGACTTTTAATCACTATCACTTCAAAGGGGAATGAGGAAGAACAAGCCATGATACTTTGCGTGTAACATAATATAAATAGGTGGAATATGTGGCGGAAGAAACATGGAAACGAAATCTGCAGAGTTGCAGAGAGCGATGAGAAGAATTGGACCTAAAAGAGAAATCTTTTGAAATGCTGAAAAGGTGATTATGCAATGGAAAAAACATGATTTGGAAACTAGCTACAATGGCTGAACCAAACAAGTGGACAGAAATACAGCAATAATTAAGTAATTGAATAAGGATGCAATGCTGTTTCAGGGTAGAAGCTAATTTAGTTGAAAATTATTGCAACGACATTTCACTAAGGTGTTGATTTAACTGTCCGATGAAGAGCGGGAAAGTTTTATAGACTACACTGATTCTTTTTCAAGAAGAAGTCATGATGCTGCAAGTCACGAACCCGTAAACAGTCCTAGAGTAGCTATTATTTACATACGTTCCCTTTCCATACTAGAGAAATAAGTTTTCAGCATGAATAACTCCTCTTCGAATTCAAGTATCGTCGTCAGGTCCTAATGAAAAACAAATTTTCAGTGTATTCTGATCAGTATTTAGTACACATATATTGTAAATACCATTTATGTCAATAATTTTGTTTCGACAGGAAAATTAGTGTCTTTGAAGTTGACTTTATGAGGTATGAATTGCCGTAAGTAGCTTATGCGCAGTCGAAATTGAACAAAGACCCCCACTTTTCTCTAAAATTTACAGAAGGCGACAGCACACAAGTTTTGAATACATTGGGACGAGCATTAGAATGAAAAAATTAACTGACACCTTCCACGTGAGAAGTTGATGAATCTGAACTTTTAACTACCATTATACCATGTGAGCAAAAGTGACCTATTTTTGACTTAGTATATCTTAAATAATAATAATAATAATAATAATAATAGTATATTCTCATTTTGTACATGAGAGACGCCAGTTTACAGGCATCATCAATATGATAAATTACATATACGATTAGCAATCATAATTAATAATAATGTTTTAATAAAGTACACATTTTTTCCTACTTGTGTAGGACACACCAAATATACAGGCATGGATAAGCATAAATTAAATTTCATAAATTCGGTTTATGGTTAAGTTACATGGTTGCTGGCGTTTTTGTTTTAATAATAATTATAATAATGTATATTCTCATATAAACATATAAATTTACATGAAAATGCATGCCATTTTTTTAGGTCTGTGGGAACAATATGATAACCAGTCATTCAATGGAGCACATCATGAAATATAGGAATATTGACTTCGCATTAACAAAAAAACCCAAGTAAGTTTCGGATGGATTAAAAATACTTGGGAAAAAATAAAGCTTGAAGTTATTCCACAATATAACAAGTCATTCAATGGAGCACATCATGAAATATAGGAATGTTGTCTTCGCATTAACAAAAAAACCCAAGTAAGTTTTGGATGGATTAAAAATACTTGGGAAAAAATAAAGCTTGAAGTAATTCCTCAATATAACCTGGGTGTGTACAAATCCGAATCTCATTTTTGATTTGATTTATATCCAAATTGGGTAATAAGGAAGCTATTTTTACAGATACGATCAGTTATGTTATAAGCTACAATCGTGAAGTTGTATTACAAATTGATACTTTTCCATTGGTATAAGAGTATATTCCACAAATGTAATCCAGGTTGCGTCGTGGAGAAAGTTAATTCGTTATTAACCAGGCAACTGAAAGATACGGGACCAATAATGTTTGCAGATCATTTGTCATTGTAAATGGTCAAATATCCACATTATTCATTCTCATTCAAAAAGTCAAATGGAAGCTGAAATGGTGAGAGAAAAAAGAAGACAAACAACAGCAACGCAAAAGAAAGCAACGGGAGTCCTTAAGGAGTGATTAATAAATATACACATATATATTCTCTTTAGTAACTGTGGTTATTTTGGTACACAAACTAACTAGTCCCGTTATGCTAACTTTTATATTATGTGTGAACTAATATTACTGTCCTGTGTAGAAATGTTAATCATCTAGTTCCAATAATATTAAAATTTATAATTGTAGTTTGCTGTAACTACACGTTTAAACAACTTAAAATATCTATGTAGGGTGAAAAAGAGGGTGTAAGAGTTAGACGTATAAGTGCATTGTCATCTTTGAGCAGTCTGGTGACTGAGGAGATGAACACTGGAAGTGTGTTTGCATCGCGCACATTAGCTGGTAGTCTATTCCAAATGACTGAAAACTTATTTAAGAAGAAGTTGTACCGCACGTAAGTCTGACAGTGCTCTATAGCAGCTAGGTTGTGATGATTTCTAAGATTGTAACTGACGACAGCGGTAGGTTTAGTTAATGGCTCGGAGGAATGCAAGAGAAGATTAGTTAGCTTATAGTAAAAGATTAGGTTTAGCTTAAGGCGTCTTTTCCAGAGGGGTTCTAATCTTAGTCTTACGCATCTCTCATGGTATTCCAGACTACTTTCTAAACCAAGAGTTCTTGAGGTAAACTGCCGTTGCACTCCCTCTAATTTAAGCTTGTCATTTTGTCTTAGTCCGCTAAGAATAAACGGGCAGTATTCTAAGATAGGTCGGACACATACTTTGTATAATAAAACCCTAGTTTCACAACAAAAGAAATTGCGTGTTATGCATCCTATCAGCCTACGCGTTTTACGTCTGGCATAATCAGTCTGTTCAGCGAACGTTAGGTTACTAGAGTATCTAATACCGAGATCTACGACTGAATTGAGCTTAGCTAGTTTTCGCCCATTTATTTCAAGGTTTAGATCAAGCTTACTGTTGCCGATACAAATCCAGCCGCATTTGTCAATGTTAAAATTTAGGCAGGATTCAGCACACCACGTTGCAAGGCTACTTAGTTCAAGATGTATTTTATCTACCATATCGCTTAATTCATGAGTGTAGCAGGAGTAGACGACTTTGAGGTCGTCAGCATATAGGAATGGTTTACCTGAGGTGAAGCACTTGCAAATGCTGTTAATGTAAACTGTGAATAAAAGTGGACCTAGGACACTACCTTGCACGACCCCACTTGAGATTTGCCTAGGGTGAGACAATACAGATCCAACTTTGGTTATTTGTACCCTGTTGCTTAGAAATGATTTTAACCAGTTCAGTAATGGGTTGCGAATTCCACAAGAGTACAGCTTCTCAAAGAGAATACTGTGAGATACCATGTCAAATGCCCTAGATATATCGAAGTATAGAACAACGACTAGCTTACGTGCTTCGCGATTACTAGTGATGCAGTTGAAAAAGTCGAAGTGGCAAGTAACGCAGGATCTATTTTTGAGAAATCCGTGTTGAGACCTTGTAACAAGATCCTCCCTAATTAGGTAGTCTGACAATTGATCCTTTACAACTTTCTCCATGATTCGTGAGATAACTGGGGTTATATTTATGGGTCTGTAATTGCGGACGTTTGCCCTATCACCAGATTTGTAATGTGGAATTATGAAGCTAGTTTTCCACTCACTAGGGTAAGTGCCAGTGTCCATAGATATTGAGAAGAATTTAAGAAGTAACAGGGGTATATCACACCCACTGTTTTTGAAAATTATCGAAGCGAGGCCATCCGGTCCCGTACTAGTGGAAGGTTTAAGGCTTTTAATTGCTTGTACTATTAGTTGATTAGTGAACACAATGCTTTCAAGGGAAGAGATAGTAAGGGGAGCGGTTTCACCAGGCATATGTGTTTCTAAACTAAAGTTTGCAAACCAATCACTGAAAGTTCACAGATAGTGGCAGGTTCATTGTAGATTACTTTGTCGTGAAGTAAGTATGGGATTTCCCTCGCTGACTGCATTCGTTTTTTAAGAAGTGCCGTTAAGTTATAAACTTTGGAGGTACTTTCAAGTGCCGTTAACTCTTCGTCGAGGTCCTTTTGAGAACGTAGGCGCTTGATAGATTCAAGAGACTCGTGGATTGAGAGCAATAGTGATATGTCCTTAGTGGAATAGTACTGTTTCTTCAGTTTCCTTAACTTATTACGGTGTGCCCTTGGAATATATTCAGTTCGGTGTCTACTTAATTTCACTATTTTCTTTGGGGCAACTGTATCTAGACAAAGGGTAACATTCCTGTAAAACAGGGTTACTAAGGCCTCCAGGGAGTCAGTGGTAAAATAGTCATCCCATTGACAGAGTCGAATAAGTTCTTGGACTAATCCCCAGTCTGTATATTTGTAACTACGACATATTGTGCTTCCTGAGTCTTGTTTGTTTCCTGTATTTAGTGGTGAGAAAGGCAGAGAGCAGAGTACCATTCTATGGTCACTACTGGAAAATCTATTACCAACATAAGTGGATACTGGGATTGTGTCATGACAAAAAACAAGGTCCAAAATGTTGTCACCACGAGTAGGTGTCTGGACGTGTTGTTGCCATCCATAACAGTCTATAGTGGCAAGTAATTCGTCGAAGCGTTGGGGGCCGGAACTAGTTAGCCAATTGACTTCTGGAAGATTGAAGTCCCCTGCAATTATTTTGTAATTAGCACTAAACGAGGATGCATGTGCAAACGATTTAGCTAATAACGCATCAGTTTCTTTTGTTGCGCTTGGTGCTCGATAAACACAGCCTATGAGAAGTTTGTACTTATCTCCATGTAAGACAACCCAGAGTGAGTCAGGTACATTATTCATTGTTTCATCTTCCACCTTACTGACTACAAATGAGTTATGTATATATATGAGACATCCTCCACCACGCTTGCAATCTCTGTTTGCACGGTGTACAGTGTAATCATCGATACCTATATGCACATCAAGTACTGAGGATGAGCACCATGACTCAGTAATCAGAGCTACAGTAGGCTTGGCGACTAATAATAATGTCCTTAGTTCAGATATCTTATTGATTAAGGAGCGTGCATTAATTAGCAATATCGTGAATAAGTCACGGGATACTACAAACTGGCTTAAAATGTCACCATAACCTAAATCTATTTGTGCGTCAGCACCGCAAGAATTTATGAATGAAAAGGAGGTCGGACTGGGTGTCTGCACATCGGAGTTGGTGTGCAATGAGGTGGTCCTAGGTGCCATGGGTCGTACCAGTGATTCAGGACACCTGGAAAATTTACCATGTGTTCCTGGATATAAGGGTAGTACAGGTTGGGCCTAGGTTGGCGGTTAAAAGGCATAGCATCAGAAGGTCTACCCATCCAACTGCTATTCGTCATACCGGTGTACACCTTCGGGTTGTTTTTATAACTTAAAGGGAATTGTGAAGGAAGGTGCTTTGGCTGCAAGACTTTAGGAGTCTTGGAGCCTGACTTTCTATAAGGTGGAGCATGCGGAACACCTCCAGATGTACTTATGTTTCGAGAGGAGTTTTTCGTAACAAGTGATGGTTTGTTGGCATTCTTACTCTCAGCAGGCTTATTGAATACAAAGTATTCTTCCCCATCATTAGTCTCAACCCTGCGAAATTTGTTCATCGTGGTGAGGTTACTACGTTTGGGGGGAAATTTCTTAGAACAACTTGCAGAAGTTCTAGTCATTTTAACATCTTTCGATGAGGCTTTGTTTACAGGGGTACTGGTATCTAAATCAGTTCCTAGTTCCATTGGCAGGTGTGGTTGTTGTGTAGTTTGCTGAATGCTAGTTTCAGCACTAGGTGTCTGTTGCTGTGCACGATCCTTATTTGGTAAATCAAAGCTAGAGCTAGAGGAGGTGACCAGGTTATTACTACGCATTATTCTGCGCTGACACGGTGTTTTATCCTGAGCTACGGTTATAGACTTATAACTGCTATTCAGTCTTAAGTGATCCTGACATTTAGTAAACTTACTCACTGCCTTCACGTGGCGGAGGTGTTTTTCACCAAAGTGAGAGGGCAAAAGCGGATACCCGGCGCTCTTCACCGGGTTGACTGTCCATTGGATGACAGTCTAGGGGAGATGGCTAAATCCTGATTCCAAACCTCCAACGACTGGCGTATGAAGCTCACCGGCAGACGTTTGGACAAAGGGCTTATTGGATGCCCTGGATGACTGGCCCCATTCAAAAAGGCGAATGAACCGGACTCCGGTCACCGGCTGCCAATGGATAGTGGACTCCTTACTCCACTCCTACTGCCTTGTAGGTCACACTTGGCTGTGTAAAGGCTAGAGCTGCACTCTCAAACAAAAGGCCGAGCGATGCTGGGGACATCACTTGTACCAAATTCCCATGAAACTTCATGGTTCATGAAGCCGGCTCATCCTCCCGTAGGAGATAGCCGAAGTAAAGTAAAAGTAAGTAAGTAACTTACTAGCATCAAGGGAATTACTGAATTTAAAAATGATTGGGCAATTAGCCTGGTTAGACTTTTTACGAAGTCGTTTGCATTCACATGGAACACTAGCCATGCCGCAACAAATCAGGATTTTGTGTCTTACAGTTTTCAGGGGCAGAGAGTCTGGGACGTTGTAAACTATAGCTTGGTGAGAAGAGGTTATACGCTTCATCACCTCCGTAGCCAAGCAGTCAATCAGATTTTCAGCTTTATTTAGGTTGTCTGGAGATATTTTAGGATGCCTTTCTAAAAGACAGGCTATTGGGTCTAAATTCAAAAGCTTATTTTGAGTTACATCCAGTAAAGACTTAACCTGGCCAATATCAGAACGGCTCTCCGTGGTATTTGAGATTGGCAGTGACATACTATCAAACTGATCTAATTTTTTCTGAATTTCACTTACTTGCCTCTGCATATCTTTCAAAAGGAGGTTTAGTTTACAGAACTCAGAGTTCTCTAACAGAACATCTTTCACCTGTATCACAGGAGTGAGATCTGCACTCAAACCATTTTGAGAGCTAGTAGTTGATACTGTATTACGAGGCGGTAATGCAGTTATAACCGAATTTAAGCCACTATCTAAAACAATTGTGTTTCTACGAACACGTTTTTTAGAGATTTGGACCATAATTTCAAGAATTATATGACAATAAGCAGTAAATAAATTTCAGAGCAAACACGTGCAAAAATGTCACCAATTTCGAACGTACCGCCAGAACAAATGATGATTGCATCAATGACGTTTTTCTGCCCTTGTTTCCTTTCATGATATCACAAAGAGGCAGCTGCCTGAAGGTGATAAAATCTCAGCGGAACGCAATACAGATGGAATTTACATATGCAGTGGTCAGCGGAGTCCTTATCCTAATAAATGGCATCACTTAAATCCGTATACAATTTCAAATCGAAATTGGAAGTACACAGAGATACGCACTGCAAGAAAAATAACATAATAACAAATAAAATAAGCCAGAAAGGTATAGGTGAGACACCTCTGTCATGGTTAAAGGACAACCTGGCCGACAAAAAATCTCGCACTAGGGTTAACCGAGTCCGATCATCCTGGCACACCTCGGCATCAGGGGTTCCTCAGGGTTCTATCCTAGGACCACTGATGTTTTTGATTTTTATCAATGATCTACCACGCCGTCTGCGCGATAAAGTGTCCGGAGGACTCAGATAGGCTGCAGGAAGACCTACACCCTCTGGAAGACTGGGTGGTGGCCAGTGGAACGACTTTCAACCTGAAGAAGTGCAAAGTAGTGAAGCTGAGCACCTGCAGACTGCAGAATGCAAGTTACACCCTGTGCAATGAAAGCTTGTTTTGCACAATGTCGGAACGCGACTTAGGTCTAGTTCTGACGGAAAAACCGGACACAAACGTAAATTGCACAGGGGATGTAGCGAGGGCATATGCGGTCATACACTTTACGCATAGACAGTTAGGTGCACTCACTCCTGAGCTCTTTCTAATGTTGTACAAAACATACGTCAGGCCACACCTTGAGGTGCATAATATTATTGCACCCCCAATGCTGAGAAGAGACGCCAACCTATTGGAAAGAGTCCAACGACGGAAAACAAAAGGAGTGGTTGGTCTCTGAAACAAACCATATGATGAAAGGCTGAAGAAATTTGGCCTGTTCACACTTAGCTACCGTCGGCTTAGGGGAGATCTGATTACTGCCTACAAAATAACAAATGACCAGAATCACCCAAACAAAGGTGTTCTGCCATTGAGTAGGTATAGGCTCCCACGTGGAAATCCCAGAAGGATAGCTCACCAGAGGGCAAGGACCCGGGTGCGCTCTCACTTCTATTCACGGCGGGTTTGCCGTCCCTGGAATTCCTTACTGGCAGATGTAGCTATGGCACCGTCTTTGGACGCCTTTAAGCGAAGGCTGGACAACCATGCAGTGACACAAGGACTGCATCCAAATGGCCTATCCCCTTAAAATCGCATACACCATTCAGGGTAGACAATTAGACTCGTCGTTTTACTTCTTTACATTCTCTCCCGTCTTACTCTCCTGGCAACTTATTAATATTATAATTATTATTACTATTATTATTATTACCGATATAT
This sequence comes from Trichobilharzia regenti, assembly GCA_944472135.2. Classification (NCBI taxonomy): domain Eukaryota; kingdom Metazoa; phylum Platyhelminthes; class Trematoda; order Strigeidida; family Schistosomatidae; genus Trichobilharzia; species Trichobilharzia regenti. The sequence continues at coordinate 103,821,795 of OX235262.1, forward strand.
ATATATATATTATTCTTCAAACTTAATCAACTGACTGTCATTACGCTTTCCTATTTCCGTTTCTGTCTCTTAGTCTGAATAACTTCAGTAATTATATCTAATATTAGCATTATTATTATTACTATCTCTTTTCTCTTGTTGACGATACTGGAGGACTAACTGGCGAAAGGATCAACTCCAATCACAGTAGTAACAGTCTTAACACACTTCATACTACAAACCACATATAATTAATCCCAGCACTACTCTCTTTGGAGTCAACCAAAGCTACGACAGTCGAGTGGCGGGAAAAGCTACGCAGAAGTTCACCGAAGATCAGGAACCTATACCTTACAATCAAGAAACGATCACAAAGAAATCATATTGGTGACTTCAATGCCCCATCTCTTAACTTGGTGTCGGGGTACGCCCATGATAGATTTGATCGAAATCTGCTGCATACCATCAGGAAGGCTGGATTCACTGAAAATGTCAGGATGGATACTAGATGGGGCCCTGATGGAAAGTCTTCTAGACTGGATTACGTGCTCACTAGTGACCAGCTACTAGTGGAAAACGTTCAGATCACGACTCCCGTAGATAGTAGTGATCACGCGGTCATAGTATTCGACATAGTCCTCCGCGAGCGCTTACAGTGGGACAATACACAGCCCTATCTGTGTTATAACAAAGCCAATTACACCAAAATGGGAAGACTTCTGTCTGAAGCAAATTGGCCTAAAAAATGGACAGAGCTAACAGTAGAAGAACACTGGAGAGTGGTAAAGGAGATCATTCACCAGGCGGTCTCACACACTGTTCCTTTAGTCACACCAAAAACTAGGAAGCAACGTTCATGGCTAAAAAGGGGGACACAACGACTTCTGCAGGCGAAGCGAAAAGCCTGGTTTGCGTGGCGACGATCGAAGAGTCAACCCGAACATGAAGTGTACCTTGAACTCAGGAATCGATGTAACATACGAGTCCGGACATTTCAGGGAAACCTCGCAAATAAGCTTCTCGTGAACCCCAAAAGCCTATACAGGTTTATGGCCGAAAGAAAACCGACCAACCAGGGAGCATGCAATCTAGTGGGTTCTGATGGGAAATCTCTTACTAATCTTGAAATGGCAGAGACATTCAGCCTAGCCTTTCACAGGCGACTAAACAGTAACGAGGATATTACCCCCACAAAACATCAAGATTACATTGCAAAACCAACGCGCAGAAACCTGCTGGGTACATTTCAAATTACCCCGGCTATGGTACTTGTAAAATTGGGAAAGTTGGCTTCGGGAAAGTCTTCAGGTTGTGATGACATCAGACCATCCGTCCTGAAGCAGTGTTCAGAAAGTCTCTGCCAACCCCTAAGTGATCTGTTCCAACACTCCCTTGATGTAGGGAAACTTCCATGTGAATGGAAACGAGCAATCCTATCCCCCATCTTCAAGGTTGTTGACCGGCATAATGCGACCAGTTACAGACCAGTTGCTCTACTTCCAGTGATATCGAAAATATTGGAGAGTCTCATTGACGACCACATGAGAAAATACTTCGATGGGACTAACCTTCTTCACGAAGCACAGCACGGTTTCAGATGGGGAAGATCCTGCGTGACGAATCTTCTACTAGCTTGGAACGATTGGACACTATCCTGGGACGAAAAGATACCAGCCCACGTGATCTTTTCCGACTTTGCGAAAGCATTCGACACAGTTCACCATGGTCTGCGCCTTCACAAAATAAGCAAGGCGGGTGTTTCTGGAGCACTTCTCGCATGGCTGAAAGATTACTTAGGCGAGAGAGAATTCTGCACCAAAGTCAACCGCATCCGATCATCCTGGCACACCTCGGCATCAGGGGTTCCTCAGGGTTCTATCCTAGGACCACTGATGTTCTTGATTTTGATCAACGACCTTCCCTCCGAACTAAACTGCTCTGCGCTTCTTTACGATGACGACGTAAATATTTGGAGAGCCGCATCGGAATACTCAGATAGACCGCAGGCTGACCTGCAAACTCTGGGAGACTGGGCTCTGTCTAATGGAATTCCTTTCAACCTAAAGAAGTGCAATGTAGTGCAACTTCATTCCGGCAGGTCACAGAGTGTAAATTACAATTTTGGCTGCCAGAACTTGAGTTGTGTTCCATCAGGGCGCGATATAGGTCTTATTCTAACAGAAAATCTAGACACCAGTGGAAATTACTCGAGGGACGTCGCCAAAGCTTACGCAACTTTACACTTCATGCATAGGCAGCTGGGAGCTCTTACTCCCGAACTGTTCTTAAGGTTATAAAAGGCATATGTGAGGCCACACCTTGAGGTGCATAATATCATTACACCTCCGCTACTCAAAAGGGATGCTAACCTTCTAGAAAGTGTCCAGAGACGAGCGACAAAATGGGTGATCGACCTCCGCAACAAATCATATGAGGAACGACTAAAGAAATTAGGTCTTTTCACACTCAGTTACCGTAGGCACAGGGGAGACCTCATCACCGTCTACAAGATCCTAAATGACCAGGCCCACCCAAATAAAAGCATCCTGCCATTAAGCGATTATAGGCTTCCACGAGGTAACCCGCTAAGGATAACACCACAGAGACCAAAGACTCGAGTGCGATCACATTTCTTTTCGCTTCGTGTTTGCCGTCTCTGGAACGCTTTACCGGCGGCCGTGACTACAGCGCCATCTGTGGAGATTTTTAAGCGGAAGCTAGACAATCATGCAGAAATGCAAGGTTTGTGTCTCAATGGCTTATCCTCATAAAATTTGAAACCAAACTGTCAATGAATAAGCGTACTAACTAAATCCCCACGACCTATTCTGCCTTCTCTCACTCTGTCTTTTCCTTATGTCACCTTTATTATTCCACTTATCTCAACCTATATTATCTACACTACAACCTATTATTATTATTATTATTACTATTCTGCTTTTATGACCACACCGAATGACCAAGGGGAGTTAGGTCAAACTCCATTCATGGCAGCAATACAGTCCTAACATACTGCATACTACAAACCACATCTCGACCAATCCCCGCACCACTCCTCCTGGAGTCTACCAGAGCTAAAGCAGTCGAGTGTCGGGACTTACTACGCAGAAGCTCACCGAAGATCTGGAACCTCTACCTCACAATCAAGAAGCGAGCTCAAAGAAATCACTGGTTTATACTAGCTCGTATTCAGGATATTAGATATTGGATAGGACAAAGCTACTTTACGACAGAATGCCCGACAAACATGGAAAGAACACGAAACAATGTGCGCTTCTCTGTGCGTTAACTTGACTGCTGCTATTTCCGATTGCGCGTAGTCCATAATGAAAACCTCTGTTTTAGAAGTATCTTCCATTATTTGATGAAATGAGTCCAATATCCAAACTACATCACGGTTGAATTCCTTTCTAGTCCAAGCGAATAAAACTGGTCGTCCACGACCAAAATTATCCGTCACAACTAATTGGAACAAAGAATACCTGCAGGTTTATACTAGCTCGTAATCAGGATATTGGATATTGGATTGTACATTGTACATTTTCCGCAGGTTTTAAAAATGTCAATTAGATTTCGATATGGGTTGCTTACTGAGTATCGACGAAAAAGCAGCCGTAGAAAGATCAAAACGGATTGATGCTTCCCTCAAAAGTGATGCCGAAAAGATGGCAAGGATAGCAAAGTTATTGTTGCTTGGTGAGATAAATTAATTTCATGACAAGAATTTTTCAGGCGCTGGGGAGTCCGGGAAAAGCACGATACTGAAGCAACTGAAGTATGATTAATGATACCTTTACTTTATTTGTAGAATAATTCATCAGTCTAACTATACGAAGGAGGAATGTTTGCTTTACAAGCCTGTCGTATACAGTAACACAGTTCAGAGTATGATAGCCATTATAAGAGCTATGGGACATCTGTACATAAAGTTCGAAGATGAAGGCAGAATTGTAAGTCATCATTTTTGAAACAAGAAATTCGTTTGTATGGTCTTTGGATATGAATATCATATATTTATCTTAAGTGACGAATTCTCTAGTTCTCGGTTGAAATTAGAACCTAAATAATACGAAACTTCTAATTGTTTGTCATCCCGCAGATGAAAAATGTACTTCTAACTGTTTGGAAACGAACACGATAGGTGGTGTAATAACGGCTGAATTATGCCTAAACGACGCTGTTTTTCCCATTTACCACAACCTTAAGTATTTACTCACTATTATTTAACCACTGATTTTCCTTCTGTTATCAGTATTTAGTCACCACTTTTCTAGCTGCTGTTAGAATATAACTAGAATTTTTCTCATTGCTCTTTGACTACAGAACATCTATTTTTATCAGAAGTTTATGAGGACCCTTAATAAAATGACTTTGAAGCCCCACAACTTTTCCAACAATTCTACACTCAGTAACTTTCGCTAGAAGTTGATCGGTAACTTGTCGAGGTTGCACTGGGTTATTTTTGAAACAGCTTTAGCGAGATTCATTCGTAAAGTTAGGAAAATAAGTGAGGAGAAGAAACAATTATATATATATCACCAAAGATGGGAATAAGAATAACATTATAGATGCCACAATAAAGACGAGGGAATGAATATTCTAATGGGGGTGAAAGAGTAAAATTGTGTTGTGGTTTGTCATTGGAATGAAAGAGGAGTAAACATAAGTAAATCAATTAACCAAATAAACTAAATTGATAGAGATGTTTATGAGGTATGTGGCTTGTAAGGGCTCGGTCCCTTTAATTGCATCAGACACTTTTACTAACAATGGAAATTTCTATTCTTTTGTTATGTTACCAAAAACCTTATACTAATTTTCATTAACTTTTCCAAACATTTGTCACGAAATACTTTCCTGTGAAGTTTCTCAAAATAACAGGAGAGCGGGGGCTAAACGTCATTGCTTTTTGGTAGCATTTTTCACATCTAACTCTTAGGAAAATGATAAATTGTGTAAGCTAGGGGCCTGAAAGAGTGTAGGGATTTTCATTCAAAACACAAATGACCCAAAGTTGAACTGGTATAGAAAACAGATGTCTCTATAAATTTCTCACCACTAGGGTAGCTGCGACTGTAAGCGATTGGAGCTGAAAATAATAAAAGATACTGTTTGATAATTATGATAGTTAGGCTACACTTTTAACTCTCATCACAGATCTCTATAGTACATCCCAATAAAATAGTTTGGTTCCAGGCAGGGAAGTGATTGAAATGATCTTCTGTATTTCTTAGCTGCACAACTACAGTGGATATAACACTTAGTATAATAGGGAAGGAAACATTTCAATGGGAAAACATTGTTTCAACTAAGACTTGCTTAGGCCTTACTGAAAGATACACAACTGTACAAATAAGTATAAACCAGTCATGCAGCAGATGAAGTCTCATAAAACAAATAGTGAAAACTTATAATAATAAACCGTGAAGTAAGAAGACAACTAGAGTTTCATAGAAATCGCAACAAGGCAATGGAACGGGCTGATGTCTGTACGAATCTGTTGGAATTTGGTTAAGTGCGTAGAAAGAATGATATAAACTGAGATTAAATTATAATTAGTTTGGTCTTCCATGGCCAAAAGAAGGGTTAATGTCTGTGTCAACACTTTGTGAACACAGTTCAAGATAGTTAGTTGAAACGCCGACAGTCCCAACTATATGCAGTATGTAGGTACGAAAATCATTAGAAAGATCCATTGGGATATGATAAGTCATATTAAGTGTTTTAATTTGGTCCACTGAGTAGTCGTCATCATCTAAATTGGACAAAGTCGAATTTCGGATAGTTCATTCTCAGGATAAAAGAATTTCTGTGACACGTCCACTAGTTTGGTTAGTTATATGCCGGGTAAAACTGTCTGCATAGCAGCAGTTGGGCTAACAAATACAGATGAATGTAGCAAAACTAGCCACTTTATTTCTACTCTGTCATAAGCACTTATCGACTGCATAAAGTATACTCCGAATAATCCTTGTTAGTCTGTGAAGCGAAATTTCACTTCATAATTCACCAGCTAAAATGTTTTTTTCCTTCACTTTCCCAGTGGAACATTGGGCTCCAAGCTAGAGGCTCGAAGATTCTTTAACAGTGTTGATTTTTACAGGATAGGGTTGCTAGCCCCATGCCCAACCTTTCCTCTTTACCAGTCTCACTACTGGCTTAGAGAGGTAAAGGGGTGCGCCGGCCGGGGCTCGAACCCCGGACCATGTGCATGGTCGTCGAGTGTCTTAACCGCTGTGCCACCGACGCACATCAGCCAAAATACAGCTTAGAAAATAAGTATTTTCTACTTATCGTCCCCGTTTCAGTTATTATTTTAGCTGATGTGTCCATAGGTTTATTCAGAAAACTTAGTGAGCATCCAGAGTCAGACAAGGAATCACGAATGTAAAACAGCTGCTTCATAAATCATTTTGCAAACAAGCCATTCTTGTTTCTATTGTAAGGCATTTAGCAAGACAGATTTTGAAACGAATAGATACGGGACAACAGAAGTGTTAATATCGATCTATGAATGTCTTCTTTCTATGCACAATTCACCTTTTTTCATCTTGTTTAATCAGTAGAAGCTAGAGATAGGTAGTTTTTTATTTGATTTCGTCAGCAATTTATTCCTATTTACATCTTCATCAATAATAGTGTATAGTCATAGTGGCTGTAATGTATATCTAACTTGCTAATTACATCCTTCAAGACCTGTTATAAAAGTTCTGCTGAGCCCATTACAGTTACGTCTGTTTGTCTATGTGTATATTTTCGAACAAAGATGTACATTCCTTGTACATCTGAGGAATAACCGTAATGGTACGAGAGTCAAGAATTGCCATGACTATTTGACATTTAGTTATATGTTGGCTCACATAATTAGCTTTTTTCTACAATTTGTATATTTATGAATACTAATGGCGCGTCCAGACGTATAATGCATTTTCCATTGCCATTCGCACCAAGTACTTTAGAGATAAAATGAAAATATCGTTTCTTCCATATCTTATACTTATTGTGCATACATCCCAAAATTCGAGCTAATCACTGTGCCATTTTACGATATGGAGAATATTATTTGATTTTGTGTTTCATTTGATTAGATGACTCTTATCCGATTGTTTTTCTAATGAATGTAACAGGATGGTAATTTGACTCTAATCACTGGCATCCTCCTTCCCTCGAATCAGGACCAAATACGATATTCTCTCAACTTCTCAGTAACATAGTTCTATACTGGGTGACATTAAGTGGTTAAGTTTGAAGTGTATTTGTGAAGAGAGATACATGATATCAGGCATGTGAAAATTTTGACTGATATGATTGTGAACAATAAACTGTGTTCAAAACGTCATCCTGTAAATGATACTGTCCACCGTGTGATATATATAATAAACAAATTAATGTGGAATGTGTAAATTTTCTCGGCTTTAGATCATTAGGCAAGGTGAACGTTTTCACTAGATAGTGACTACTGGTTCTGGTTATTAAGCACTTATAATACAAATATACAGTGTCTCAGGAAATCTATTTACTACTGGGGCTCGGATTAAACGAATGGTATGCACCTCACTCTAACCAAGTTGGATTCTGCTAACACATTTGAACACCTACTTAACGTTATAAACACATTTTATCCCTCTTTTTTAGACAAATAAATAAATGCAGGCCAAGCTCTCACCTTAATGATGTGCGTCGGTGGCACACTGGTTAGGACTCTCGCCGACAACGCATATGGTCCGGGGTTCGAGCACCCGCCGACGCACACCTGATATCTATGGTCGGCCTGCGAAATCTGGGCTACCGATACCCATGCTGAAAATTCCATACTTGTACCAAAAATACAGTGTGGAATGAAGCTTTAAATCAAAAAAAAAATTTTAGTTGACATAGGAATAGGGTGGAAAGCAGTTAGAAGTGGTCACATTCCATGATGTCTCAGAATGTTGGTTAGATTCCTGTTGGTAGGTTATTCTTTTTTAATTCTATTTTGATTATAGCTTCATTCCACACCGTATTTTTGGTAGAAGTATGGAATTTTCAGCATGCGATATCGGTAGCCCAAATTTTACGGACTGACCACTGATATCAGGTGTGCGTCGGCAGGGGAACGAACTCCAGACCATGTGCATGGTTGGCAAGAGTCCTAACTTCCATGCTACCAACTTATTTGAATTCTAGGCTTTAGGTGGAAAATGTTAAGCCATAAACTGCCAATGTGGTTCCGCAAAGTAAAATTTTCATTGTAAATGAGTTGAGAGGTAAACAGAAGCATAAATGATGAAGATACTTAATGGTACTACAAGAATTATTACATATTGTTCTTTAAGCTTTCGTAAGAAAAGCAATTTGTAGCACCTAGGTTATTCAACACAAAGCTTTCTCAAAATGCAGTTAAAATTCAATTTTTCAGAAGACAACACTGAATTATATCATGAGCATTGACAGCAAGCACAAAAAACATGCATAAAGAGTTGATGATACGAGGAGAATCGCATGTTCCAAAATATCCCTACATTCAATAAAGAACTGATCAGAAAATAAAAGTTTTATTTGCGTAAATACCAAGATTTTGCAGCATACTCAATCGAATTTCAGTATGTAAAATTCAACAGCATGAAAATCTGTAACAAAAACAGAGAGAGGTATCAACATTTATCAACATTATTAAACTGAGAAAGAGTGAAGTGGTTGAACAGACTGTAATTTAGCTTGCATTACACTTTATTGTTAGTAAGTCATTTCGTTATGTTTCCTAGTCTTATTTCATTTAACTGGACAAGAGAAGATTCAGTGCACTACAGTTTAGCCATAGGTACGTTGTTGAGGTGTTAAGTAATGATTTCCCTTTTGAATAAGTAGATTTTATAAGCGAATGCCTTTATGGAAAACTAAAGCAGTACTAAATAGTTTCAAATAAATAACAAGTTCACTTATACTGGAGAGTTCAAAGTTTCGGTAAGTATACTGCTATCCTGTTTTATATGAAGTATTTCTTTGGGAATTATCTACTGTCAATTTCAGATGGTTTAAAGGGTATTCTTCACAATCTCATGGATAGGGTTTGCACTTTTCAGGTGGCAACGATCTGACTCTTTAGTCGAGAACGAAATAAAACAGATTCTTAGTAAGCCACATGTGCAGCTGATAAGGTTTCCAATAGGTAACAAGAACTGTGTGCTGTTTCCTAGTCTCTATAATTACATTATATCCTCTTATTAAGAAAGAAATCCATCCACTTGCCATGAGTAATTAAATATACACCAAAGGATTGATGCATCCCTCTAGCTTATCAAGCACTCACGTTCTGAAAGCTTTTGAAGTATGAAACATGTGAAATCAGTACACCAAAGCATAGTTAATACAATGCAACAGCTTTTATAATTTAACTAAGATATGTGTAGAAGTAAACACTAATTCTTTCTTAGTAATTGTTATTTGCTCAGTTTCCACAAATGGTTAGTTGATTCATAAAGATTTTATTGTTATTCGAGAAAAATCATCCACATGTTTACATCAGGTTTTACAAAGTTAACGTCTTATATACAGTTAAATAATATTCATTGATGTATTTGGATTTCGGTCACCTAATAAATATCAAAAATACAGCAGAAATCCCATTCACACATTTAGAAGACAATAAATTGAACAAAGAAGTAGTTACTGTCAATTAGACCTTTCGACTGCTGTTCTTTACATGGTTACATCGGACGTACAATTAAGCATGTTAACTTTCGGAATTCTGAATGTCATTCTGCAGGTTTAGGTTGGAGATAAATAAAGTCTATTCTTAGTTTTATTTTAATCCACCTTGTAGACGCTGATCATAGGGGTGATGTTTACAGATCTTAATTTAGCTTTACAAGTTCGTCTACTACATCCGACAAAAAAACGTCTGGATTCACCGGGAGAAGCTGAACGTATGTGTTTAGGAGTAAGTAGTACAGCCACTGTCCTAACACTTTCCATCTATAAAAGGATGTGAAAAGCGATGAGTTTTCCCTCCCTTCAATGCCATCTTTAAGTTATTATTATGATTTCAACTACCTTATTATTCAACCTACTTCGCGTCAATTTTAATAAATTGATCACTCATTTATTCTTGTTTTAAAATTTTGTTCGACGTAATCGTCTCTCTAATTTTCACAAATATCTCTACCTTTCAGTCGTGAACTAATTTTCTTGGTCAGCTATCACCTCCTTGACTCACTGACATTGACTAATTATTGTTGAAAAACTCACCACGAATAGATTGGTGAACATTATATATACATATATATGCACATTAGAAAAGAGTCACCGACTAGGATTTAACTGGAAAGTAAATATTTCTTCGTTCAATTTATTACCTTCGGAATATCAGAGACAAAAGAAAACTATTGAGAACAATCCAAATGTTAATTTAGCGTCATCATTTTATTTGAAAACCAATATAATTTTTGACCATATGCAGAAGGCATCTCATAATTTAAATCTTCTCCTGACTAAACTATAAAAAAATCTTAATTTGTCGAATTTGTATTGATGGATTATGAGTTCTTGAGAGAGATAAAACTATGAAATCTAGTTTATATTCTAATTCAGTTCAGCAACTAGTTAGTATTTCCGTTCTTAATAATAAAGTTCTTTCAAACAAACTTCAACGTAAGATTACCAATACGTCATTTCTAAAGTGCCAGTCCACTTAGTGGAGTGTACCTTATCAATAGTCATTGATTTTATATGCATTTGAGCAGGATGACGCACGACTTTTATTTTCATGTGCTCATGAAGCTGAAGAAGGTTATTTATCTACAGAAGTGTATACAGCTCTTCGTCAGCTCTGGAATGATGGGGGCGTTCAACAGTGCTTTCAACGTTCAAGAGAATATCAGTTAAATGACTCGGCACCTTAGTAAGTTTTAATGAATTTCAAATGTTTTATTCATTATCAATAGATAAGAAGTATTTATGAGAAATACCTCAGACGGTATCCTGAAATAACTGGAAGAATAACTAAATTACAGAAATAAAAGCCATTGTGGAAGTACGTCTGCAAACCACGTGGTTAAAACATGACAGATATTGTCACTATAAACAGATTTCTGAACTGAAATAAACATATATTTGAAGTTAACGGGAATTAAGGTCACCATTTTGTTTGAAATTACAGTAATTTGTCATATTTGTTTTCATTTGTCTTTGCCTGGGAAATACAAGGAAATGTGTAACGCTGTAGACGAGGAAATTAAATTTGTCTCATTTATTACTATAATAAAAGAGCAAAATGTCCTAGTAGTTTTCTTGTGCTCGATAAAGCCACTATTCAAAGCGAAGTTCTAGACTCAGAAAATTACAATAGTCTGTTTTATGGACAATATATGTTCAATCATTCACTTATTCATTTGTTCAGTGTATTTTCAGTATGTGTAAATGGCTTCAAAGCAGAATCAAAATTTTGTAACAGAATTGCAGTCTTCAATATGTTAATTGATTGAAGGCGATTTTGGATTTATTTTATTTCTAACTACTAAAACTAATAGTTCCACTATTATGTTGCTTTCCGATAAGTCATTAAAAACATGGACGCTGAGATATTTCAGAAAATATTGTATTAGGACAAAATATGGTTTGTTAACTACCATATCACTCTGATAGTCATAGATCTATTTCAGTCATTAGAATACATTCTAAAAAACATTATAATTTTGAAGCATATTGAACAAGCTCCTTTTTAAAAATGGCAAAGTCATAATAAATGTTTTCAGGTTTTCTAAGTTCGTTTGGATGATCACAAAGTTAACTTAACACAAATGACATTCTTAGAGCAGATAAGGTGTCACTGAATTTTATGTTGAAAATCTCGTTTTCAAAATCCTGAATTCGCAAAAGTATGGTGATCATAACATTGTATATATTTATTATCATTATTTTCCCTTGAATTTTGGGTGGAAAATAGAGCTTCGGCAGCAAATACTCATTGTATTCTACTCTCTACTGTCTTTTTAAGCTTTCTGCAATATTTCCCAAAACCTTTCATATCCTCCTCACACAACCTCTTCCATATCACCTTCGGACATCCAACTTGTCGCTTCCGGTTTGAACTCCACCCTGGGGCGTGATTTCACTCAGCGGTTCGATCCATCTCCATTTCTTTCGACATATTTTTTGAGCAATAGGTTCTTGGTTGGTTAGTTTCCAGTGTTTCTCGTAGTTAATCCTTTCTGGCCATCTGGTATTCAGTATGGAACGAACGAAGACAGATGTTGATAAAAGCCTTCACTCTGTTGAAAATGCGTTTGCCAACATGATTGCCGAAACTGTGATCCACATAGAAGTACTGGCATACTCGACATTGGTGTTGAAAATTTGAATCTTGTTCCTTATGCTAAGTGCATATTATAAACTGACTTCCGACTAATGAAGATCTGTCTTGCGTTTCCGATTCTGCCTTTGGCGACCTCATCTGTGCCCCCTGTATTTTAAATGATGTTGCTTAGATAAGTGAAAGAAGTGACTTCCTCCAAATTTTCCCCACTGATATTGATTGATGCTTATTGACATCAGTTAGGTCTGATTTCTCGACGGTGCTAATATGTAGATAATTTGCACGTATTTTGAAAGCAATATGATTAGAAATAAGAAAGCGAACAACCATAAACAATTTCGCATGCAGCTGAAATCTTTTGCTTGAGCAAGTTCATTCCTTCTTGTTGAAGGCATAAGATATGGGAAGATTATCGATTTTCGATAAAAGGTGTCTGAGCTAATTTTTTCGTGACAGGTGATATAATACAGTCAGCAATCATGACGTTGGACGGAGTGTAAGATAGGAACAGAAAGTCATCAATGAGGTTGTGGAACTTCACTGAATAAGACGTGTGTTAGGCATGCCCAATCAACACCACTGTCGACATGCAGTATCAACTGAAAACGCGCTAGGTTGGAAAAGATTCAGAGGTCGACGGGACAGAATGTCCACAATCTGTTCAGTTCATGACTATTATTTTGAGCCATGTAGGAATGTGTAGACTGTCAGGTTACGGTCTTCAATATGTTGAGAATCAAAGGTTGAACTCTGCATATGATGTGACCCAAAGTAGTTCTCGGTAGAGTAGAGTATTTACTCCTTGAGACTTTCAAGATCCTTTTAACCTCCACCACTCTTCATCTTATTATTTATTCCACCATAGATTTTCACCTATTATGTTTTGATGGCATTTCGTTCTTCGACCTTTGTTTGAGCTTTTAAGATCTGTGACATCTTGATCTGCTGCACTTTACTATCAATTTCGAAGTGGGAAAGTTTAGTTTCTGTTTCAAAGACAAGTTGCTTTTAGGTAATTTCTTAGGAGGTTTAATTATTTGTATGACAATGATTATATTTGTGAAAAAAGAAAGTATAATTCTAATTATATGACCAAAATTTAACCTAGCAGTTTTACAAGATAGATGCTAAGTGGAAATTAGGAATAAAAATCCTTTATGGAGAAATCACAGTGACACTGAGATTATTAGTTGCAGTGCTAGACTAACTTAAAACGGATACTGAAACTGAAATTTTATATATTTTAAAATTAGGTTTTTGAAAATACTTCAGATAATCACGAAATTCAGTTGAATCTAGAATTATGCTTTCCTGGGGACAGTAACAGTTACGTAACTACATTATATCTAATGTGTAATTACTGTTCATTTAGATCCTAATTTACTCTCATATTCGCCCATTTACCATTACTGTCAAGTTTATATCTGGTGCAAAAATTGTTTAGTATTACAGAAAGTATCCAGATGAATAACGGATGAAATAAATAATATATAAAAATACTGAATACATAAGTTGTCATCTTGGTTTTTAACTCTGTAAAGTATCTTTACAACTGAAAAAATGCAAAAAATTACATAGAGATTTCCAAAGGAGACAGGGATTGTCTTTGAAGAGAATATGAACATCAGAAAATAATCAGTGTCAGACTCTCCTTGTCTATTTAACTTAAGGTTATTTTTTGAAACTCTTAGTAGTTGGCGGTCTTCGAAATAAAACTTATTCTGTTGATATTCTCGAAGGTAACATGAAATAACCAAGTATGTTTCCGTTGCTACTAATCTAAAAACCAAAATTTGTTGAAATCATATGAAGATATCAAGTTATCTTAAGTGAGAAAACGCAATTTATATGTGCCTTATTAGTGTTAGATTTGTGTCAAAACCCATCTCAAAATCCCCTCTCTCTTATGTATTTGCCTTTGTAGAAAGTGGAGAACTTTGAAATTATGCCAAGACTTTTCGGTTTTTTCATTTTTTGACAGCTTTTTTAATTCCCTTGATCGACTGGCTAAATATGATTACGTACCAACCGACCAAGATGTATTAAGGACACGGGTCAAAACTACTGGTATTCAAGAAACGCAATTTAGTTACAGAAAAATTGAATTTAGGTAACGTTGACTGGTGATTTATTGTGTGTTTTACCAGCACAGTTTGGAAATATGGCTTGGGGTATATTGTCATCATGGTGTCTGGTCCTGAATAATAGTCGGGTCATGCTTTTGTAGTATGAATAAGTCAGGATAGTGAGTACTATGTGACATCATTTGAAATCACCAAGAATGTGGAGATATTGCTCACTGTCTCGAACACTTGACTTCAGCCAGCTGGATACAGTTTCGAAGTGCTATCCAGCTACTGCAGCGTTAGCGAGAAGATGGTATCATAAATGCCCACAGGATAAATGAAGTTCGTAACCTAACACACGTGAAATGCGTTACAGTTGATTAAGTTTTAATAATTTTTTGCAGCCATATAAAGCCTGCAGTTACATCTTGCCAAAGTATTCCATTGGAAGAAAATTCCAAGTAGATGACTAACCGATAATCACTTTCACATATTCTGGTTTACAGCATACCATTGGACTTTCGAATAGCAATATATTAATTCGAATAACTAGAGTTTCACGAGGATGTATACGCTGATGTCATGGGAATACCCATGAACACTATAGAAATAGCTTTGTCATATTTGTAGGCTGGTTAAATTAGTTATCTTTAATTTTGTTGTGATTTGGATTTACGTGGTCGTTTAGAACAGTATGAATTAGAGTTGTTACGAATTCTAAATCAAACATGTAATTGTCTTACGCTAACCTGATAGTCTCTTATATCTTATTCTTAAAAAAAGCGTTCAGGGACACTATTCTCAAGCAGTACAATTACATATATATATATATATATAATGGATTATCATAGAAACAAAAGAATGTTCCGAAAGATGCGTCATTAACATTTAGAGTTTCAGATTACAATCAAGAAATTCTAAAGCAAAAAAAATTGCTTTATACGGAGCCATTAGTCAGGTAGAAACGAGAGCAAAATTAAGTAGGCTGAGTGACGTAACATAGCTGACAAAACTTGATCGATTTCAACTAACCGTGAAATAAGCCCAACTCAAGATCAATATCATAAGGAGTAGAGACGCAACTGTGGGGAAGAGGAAAAACATTGCGGATCAAATTTCTAGGTAAATTATTTTATTCTCTTTTACCTTCTTCCTAATTTAAAGATCCTAAGTATGCGTCTCGGACGACTGTTCAGTAACTCTTGGCTGGCTATTTCTAAAATTTAAAGTGACGGTTTTCTTCCAATATCCTAGTGAGAAGCAGTGTACCGTGATTTTAATCGGTGTCTATCTTTCTTACTTTATTTGTAAATCGATTTATTTAAGGAACACGATTATGGGATCAAGAAGCAGCTAAGATTTAAATGTTGCAATGAAGATTTAAACCTCAGAGAAGACCATAATTGGTGTAAAACACTAGCTAATTATTTTTCAGATTATTTGTTTTGATAGTTCGATTAATTCCACAACACCTTTGCCATTCATCTAAATAGTTTTCAAAATGCATTGTTTAGATGAAGTGGAATTAAAAAAGTTCACGACTGATTATTTACAGGTGATGTGTTTTGTAATCAAACTTCTGATCAGAATATTTCAGAAAAATCTGAGTGTGTTCACCAGCAATCTGAGTTTCACTTTTGCGTTAGCATTGAATGCAAAGCATATGTATTACTCATAAAACGTTTGTAAATCCGAAGAAAAAACCATATGCAGTGACGTCTTTTTACCACCCAGTATATCCCAACATAGTCCAAATGCCTGCTATTTTTCGGCAGATATTTTCTCATTATATATTAATGAGATACAGAAATCAACTTTTAAACATATTTCCAGAAAATTATTATGATTATTATTTGAGTCGAATTATTAGGTTAGCGATATCCAAATATCATATAATAGGATATTATAATAATAAATGTCTTATTTGTAGAACCGTTTAAACAATAAGCAATTAAGTTAGAAATCAAATATTGTCAACGTCATTCTTATAATGGGACTTGTGACCGGCATATATAGAGTTTAAATAATATCCATTTCGTTCAGTGCATTATTAGTACACTAAACTCATAAAACGGTCTGACGATGATGATTATGAAGATCTAAGTGCCAATCACCTCTATTACCATTAAGTGTTTCTCTGTTTTCAAAATTAAAATAACTAATTCTTATTTTGTTAATATATCTAATAAACACAGACTAGTGGATGTGGGGGGTCAGAGGTCAGAACGAAAAAAATGGATTCACTGCTTTCAAGATGTAACCGCAATCATATTTGTTGTTGCTTTGAGTGAATACGATCTTGGTTTAGCTGAAGACCAAACAACTGTAAGTCACACATTTAAAACGATAGTTAACAATAATAGAGTTATCAGCTTTTAAAACATTAATGTGAACCAATCACCTTCCCTTGAAGCTCATCGATAGTATGGGTTTTCAACTTCTCAGATCACTATCAACTTCCATCCATATGTGGATTAATGTATTACTTACTGTTTAAATATGACCGGTCTGTAATAATTCGGAAAAAGCAAGTGATTCATCCTATAAGTGACCTTCAAACGAAGGAATGATATTACTGTGCTGGTTATTATTATTGTTTCTTCAGTTGATATTGCATAACCTTGGCAGCGTTCTTACAATTATTCATCGTCTGTTATCTACATGGTTCGCGACTATTCATCACTATACGTGGTGAGAAACAGTTTGTGTATTAGAATCCACTTCCCTAAAATAATGCTATGGGATAAAAATAATGATTCAAACCGAGCAGATTGCTAATATGTTACATTCACATTATTGCATTTTAGAGGATAAAGCAAGATACGAGTATAGCCAAACCTGTTCAGCTTTGTGAGATTTAGTAAACCATGAAGTGTAATCACATGAAATCATCGTCAGCATGTTAAAAGATAAAGGCAATGCTTACGTAAACTTTTACTTACTGACAACCACGCTTCGTCACGGAGAGAATGATCTCACCTTCATTAGTAAATGTGGTATAAAGAAGTGCCAATAGTTAGGTCCTTTGAAGTATTCTAGCCAAAAGCTGAATACAGATATCGCTTCTCTGCTAACAGGAAGTCAATTCATGACCATTGGTGGATCAAAGCAAATGCAGCTGACTCAGTCTAATAATGATTTCATCTTCTGATGTACAAGCAGCATTTGAAGTATTTATTTTCACACAGCTAGTTTTTATAGAGTTGGTTTCTCATACAAATTTATCAAACAATTTGTTATTCAGATATAAAGTCAAAAACAAAAACAAACATTTGTTAATAATCGATTAAGAAACCCTATATCTTTATTTATTATTATTATGTAAGCTGCTGAACTGAATACGCTGTAAAACAGAAACTCATTTTAAGACCTTTAAGACTGCAGTGTCATACAAAAATGAATGAAATCAGTACACTAACAATTCATCAGTTTATTTGTGAATTATGCTGGCAATTGAATATTCATCAATCAAAATCTAGCTGTAATATCAAGTTGTTCTAAAATTTAGTCATTGATTTTTTTACTATCAAAACTGAAAAGGTATGAGTGTGAATCACTCTTACTAAAAAATCAATTTTATTCGTTACACAAAAGCCTAGCCAATTTACACCTCACAAATAAAAAAGAGAAACAGACAAAAATGTAGTCGAATAAATATACAAGCAGTTGATCTACTATATCATAGTTACAATTATGGCGTTGAAAGGGTAGTTAAAGTAACAGCAAAAATAGTAAGACTTTATTAGACAATGTTAATTTTGTAATTCAAAGTGGTATACAGATTAGCAGTTATGTATGACCTGAAACTTTTCCTAGTGTGAAACAAGCATCTATGATTGCTCACTTCATAAAGATATACTTTTTATTGAAATAAAGAAACAAAAGAGTAGTGATCCGATTATCGTAGATATTTCACTTTAATTAACTATGTAGAATTAAGAAGCAAACTTTAGAAACAATTAGAACTAGAGTTAAACTGTTTGGTGAAGTTAACCAAATGTAAGTAAGGAAAACTGCATATCCCGAAGAACTTCTTACATGATATACTGCGTGCATTTTTAGTCTCGTACTCTTAGTCACTAACTACCTAAATCCAATTCAGTGTCTTTATTTTGCAAAGTCCCAAGGATTGTTAGATTAATAGTTATATGAGAAGTTGCTGAATTCCTGCTATAAATTATACAAAAACATGCTTCCTGTCGTTCAGTGAGTAACTTAAGCATCAGTTAAGAATGATTTGATTTGCGGAAAAAAGTCTTCACCCTTACCTGTAAACGCAGCAACAGAACAATTTAAATTAATGTAGACAAGTTTATCTTTTAAAGTGTGAAGTATTAAAGTATTGTTTGAACGATAGTATCTCCCTCGGTAAGTTGTTTTTGAAAAGTTGTTTTGGTGGGAAATGTTCCTCTGGACTGAAATCATTTCAAATTTTCTTTCCTTCTCATATTATCTGTTTGATGAGAGGTCATAAATAATGTATAAATAAAATTGTTTAGCTCTTATTTAAAGGGGTTCGTGGCTCAAAACAATTTGCTTTCATTTTTAATAGATATTGACCTATCAACTTATTTGAAATCAGTCTTAGTAGTTAACTCACTATAAAATTACATAACTTAATCTCAATGTGTCTAAAAATTCAAAACAAAATTTTTCAAGTTTCGCTGTACGCACCATAACTTCTCCTACAGAATTTGTTGTGACTTGTTAAGCACTCTGGGGTTACCTTAAGTAATTTCATAATAATTCAATCTGCCTCGGGGCTCAAATCATTCAAGGAGATTCGTAACATCTACGATCTGGATATTAATAGTTTTATGCAGAAACCATTGGCATTTTTCATCAGTCCTTTAGTGTAAGGTTCAAGGGAGATTCTCTAGATCGTTGTTCTGTTTGGAATTGTTTTCGATTAGATAAATTAGCACCTGGTTAAATTTATTTTTCAGGTGGTGTGATGGTTTATTGGACATATTAAGCAGTTAAACAATTTCTTGATTTATTTACTACGCAGAATTGTGTGTTTTCGTGTGATATGCACAGAGAAAAACAAATGCTTGCAGTATAGCCGAATCTCATTTACCCCATTCCCTCAATCAGTTTGAAAATAAATGAATAAAAAATGAAGATAACATTTCGCAAGAGGTAAAAACAAAATCAACTTGACTCACCTATACAACCTGTGCGTTCGTCAGTCTGTTGCATCCAAGTCACCATCAAATGCTTTTGCATTTTAAATTAAATATGACTGAATTTCGAAAGAAATTGGCATGATTATAAACAATAAGTAGTGTTTTAAACGTCATACAGTATATGATAATATTCTACTGTGTGGCGTATATATATATATATTCAACAAAAACAAAATAATTAATTAAAGTGGGTAAAATGGTAGGATGAGATTACATTTGAAGTTCTCCAAAACCCTCATATACATAAACGTAATCACTATGTTGATGAAAGTAATACAAAATGCTCAAGGGAACCTAATTACCAAGGCGAGAAGACAAGTAAAACAATGGGCTGATCACTTTCGAGGACTCTTGAATCGACCATCACCTAAAACTCGCCCAAAAATACCACTGCCACCAAAACAACGCACAGAAATGCCTGCCAGTGGACACCACTCCTCCAATTAAAGAGGAAATCCTGAATGCAATCAAGCTACTGAACACCGGCCTGGAAGGTGGCAGTACCAGATGGCAACCCCCCACCCCAAAGCACTGAAAACGGACCCAGAGACTGCGGCAGATGTGCTCACATCATTACTCCTAAAGGTTTGGAAAGAAGGAAAGGTGCCTACTGATTGGACGAAGGGCTACCTCGTCTAACTGCCAAAGAAAGGCGACTTAGGCCAGTGCAAGAAATGGCGTGGAATAGTGCTCTTGTCCACGCCAAGTGAAACATTAAGTCACGTCGTCCTAGAGAGACTGAAACATTTGCTGGATGAAGAAATACAACGGGAATTAGCTAGATTCAGGAAAGGCAAATCATGTGCTGATCAAATTGCAACTCTACGCATAATCATCATTGAACAAAGCATAGAATGGCGATCAAACCTCTACCTCAACTTGATTGACTTTGGAAAGACCTTCGACAGAGTCGACCGAGAAGTACTTCGGAACTTATTTTAACATTATGGCTTGCAATTCTGAGATCTTTATCGACCTTATTCAACAGCAATCTGTATGAAAGACGTAGCAGCAACAAATTATGGAACAAACTACCTAAAAACCTGTCATTCGATGAATATATATTAGAAACTGTGGTGGGGTTGTGCATATGCTGAGGAGATCGTTGATTTCAGTTGCGCGACAGTCCGTGAAGTCGTATCCGAACGGCTAACGATGAGCGGGTAGTCCCAGGATGACATTGAGTGGATCGTACGGGGAGGAGATTAGACAGTATGGGCAGTCGTCGTCCCATCTGAAGATAACCGCAGGATATAAAACTCAGTGGAGATGTATTGTTGAAGCCCCACGTTTCACTAGAAACCTAAGGGAACGATAACGATGATAATAATGAAAATGTGTCCTAGGTGTGTGCTGCAAATCTATGACTGCACATTGCAAAACGGTATGGTTTGTTGTCATCAGTTTTACATGTATGTATCTGTGTTTCTTGTTATAAGACCTACCTCGTGAAAGATAATGTGACAAGTGGTAATCTAGCTTTGCAGTTGTAAGTATTATTGCCTAATTAAAAAGGGTTGGAGAGAATTTGAATCCTGATCACAGTGATGAGTAGTGAAGTAATTCGAACTAGTAATTTATTTGTAAGCTGACTACTCGCAAACTCTTATCTCTTGACATATTTTCAGAATCGAATGATTGAGTCAATGAAATTATTTGATTCTATATGCAATAATAGTTGGTTCATCGAAACTAGTATGCTTTTATTTCTGAATAAACGCGATTTATTTCAACAAAAGATTTCCACATCTCCACTGACTATATGTTTCCCAGAGTATACTGGTAAGTTACGTTAATTATTTTGTTTTTAGAATATTAATTACTACTTCCGTTTTATATTATTTGTTAGAATAAATCTGCAATAATCTACATTGATTTTTTTCTAGTCTAATTTTGCTTCTTGCACCAGTGAAACATATTCGTAAATTGCGACATTTTTCCAATATGCATATGCTTGTAAAGAAGGTATTATCATTTCTCACTGTTGCAGGATCCCATGAAATGGTGTAATGTACATCCAAAATGTAGATAATTCATGTTTATTTGTTTGTAGGCTTGTGATCATATACATATCAACAGAGAATAATAGTAAAAAGCTGTTGATTACCTTAAATCTCACCTAACATGACATGACTTATTGTCATACCAATCGTTTTAAAAACTCTTGATGACAACTCATTGTCAAAAAACCAAGTTATCCAATAGCGTAATTCAAAATAAATCAGCTGAATTCTGACCTACAATAAAACTAACAGAATTCCAATGTGTATTCAATTAGTGGGCTTTATCTGGACCATTTTCTACGCAAAATAATCTTCATATCTTTGTTTTCCTAATTTTATGAGTTTGAAACATTCAATAGTTCTGATACCTAACCAGTGGCTGTCAGTTCATAATAACAGAAGAATACATTCATGTGCTAGTGAAGCGGCATATAAGGTATATCTACATATTAATTTCCTCCTCGGATTTGTTTTTCTTAGAAGGTTAACTAAGAAGGATTTTTTAACATTGGGGGATTTTCAGTAACTGGTGTCATTTAGGAAAGGTCAGCCCAAATATATTTTTATAATGTTTGAACCTATTGGTACCTGAAAATGTCTTTCATTGGAAGCATAATGTTGAGCTTTCAATTCAAAATATTACTCTGCTACAACAAATTTCAAAAGAAGTCTGGTTAAAATGAGGAAAAAAGTGAGGTAATATTAACTATTATATACTCACTGATTTCCAAATACTACCGAACCGATTATATTATGGAGTGAATATTGTCTTTAGAAAGCTCCTATTTAGATGGAGATATGTGTATCGGAACCAAAAGTAATAAATATTTATTAGGAATGCTGAATTTTTTAAATTTTTTAAATTTATTTTCTACTTTTGTTGGCTTTATCATATTTACTGAAAATGGTTTCATTAGATTTTGAAGTGTGGTTGAGATGACTGCCACATGCTACTACATAGCTTTTCATAATTTACTCTATCATGGATTAGTTATACACAGATATTTCTTAATTATATAGACCGTTTAACGTGAACTGATAAGGTAATATTTTTGCCAAAAGGATTAAGCTGGGATCTTCACTTATCACAACCTGTGAACAATTAACACCTTGTATTCAGTATAATTTCATACACTTAGGTGGTGGACGACACTTACATTTCTTGCCTAAATTTACATTAGGTTCATAATAAATATTATTGTCCTAAGTTTATGTAGTAAGCACAATAATGTAGAATGAGTGAACAAACCACAGTAATTAACCAGTCAGGTGTAAACACATATTGGATTCTCTGAGCCTTCTGGTCTTAGAAACAGGTTCATTGTCCCATAGGTGTATATGTGTGTGTGACCAGGGGGCGTCAAATACTCACGAGTATCAGTTATTATTATTACTTTTACTATTGTTCCCTTGGTTTCCGAGTAGAACTCAATGTATGCCGAATGCGCCTCCACTTTCTCCTACATATTTGTTGGGCGATCGGCTCTTGGTTGGTTTGTTCCCAGCCCAGGTTTCTTGTTTCGTATTCTTTCTGACCATCTGATCTTCAGTATGGAACAAGACATATAAGCGAACAATATTGTTTTCAATTAGATCTTCTTCGGGCTTTATTCAAATTTACCTAGATTTATATGTAAACATTTTGACCAATGACGGTGAATTTGTGGATCAAATAATAATAATACACAAGATGGTAGTAAATCGTAGTGTTAAAGATGTTTTTGAATTTATTGCTAACATGGATAATATCAATGTTAGTGGGAAGCATATGCTTTCCTTAGATGTAGTATCACTGTTTACCAGTGTACCATTTATGGAGACTGTGGAATTCATATGCCAACAGATACTAGAAAAACAGATCGACATCAGAATTCCAGTTATTAGTCTGAAAGAGTTGCTTTCAAGATGTACTATCAATGTACACTTCACATTCAACAACGTTTACTACAGGCAAATCGACGGTATTGCCATGGGTTCTTCACTGGGGCCGATTTTGGCCGATTTCTTTCTTGACAAGATTGAAAATGGTCCATTGAAAAAAGTAGTACAGAAAATCTATTCTTATTTTCGTTATGTTGATGATACGTTTATTATTCTTGATGTGAAAGCTGACAAGAATGAACTGTTAATAAAATTAAATGATGCACATCCATTATTCATCTCCACTTGTGAAGAAGAACATGATGGAAGACTACATTTCTTTGACGTCCAATTGAGCAGAAGAGAAGATGGTTCACTCAAGAGAGATGTCTATAGAAACCTACATCTGTAGGACAATAAGCACATTTCCTCAGTTTTGTACTAATCCGATGTAAAATCAACTTGGTCAGATGCCTTACGAATAGAACAAGACGTATCTTTACAGATGGCTCCCTAAAAATGAGCAAGGATACATCCAAAATACGCTGGTTCAAAACGGTTATCCTAGTAGATTTGTAAGGAGACACATGAACACGAGGTACAATAAAGAAAAACTGACAACAGTTAAAAAGAAACAACTATTCATGAAACTGCAATTTAATGTGGACGTGGCTAGGGAAGTCTTACATCTGAAATTATCGAGAGCGATAAAACGGACTTATACTGCCGCCACCCTTTGTTTGTCATTTTCCAGCCGACGGATTTTGATTGCTCAGGTGAAAGATAAGCTACCTACCTCTGCTACTTCCATGTGTATCTATAAATTTAGTGACTTCTGTGAAAAGAACTAGACAGCTTAACAAATGTATCTTCCTTCATGGTTCGGAAAAGGTCAAATAAAATCCTTTCAAAGTTCTATTTTGGCTCATTCGATTGATAGAGGTTACTAAGTGGAGAAAAATAGTGCCTTCAAAGTTATCCATAGCATTCCATCGAGTCTTTCAAGTGGAATCAGGACCCGTCTTTTACACTTAGCCGAAGCTATGGGAATTCGAGAGAACAATCCTAGCCTTTGCATACAAAAGAAGTTTGTTCAACCTTTGTCTCTCACTTGGCCTAGGTGAATTCTATTCAAAACCCTCCCACCCTTTGTTATCTTCCATCTCCTTCGGACTTTTATGATATTTATTTAAACTCTGATTATATGTCCACTTCACCTTTTTACAATTTGAACTAATTTATTTATTGATAAGTCTACATATACACATATATACATATATTGTCTTTGTTAATCTTATCACCTGCATAAACATTATTATCAATTTATTTTGTTATCATTACAATCATCGTAATTAATTTCGATCAAAACATTTACCTCATTATTATTATTATTATTATTATTATTATAATCATTATTATTATTATATGATCAACAAAATCACCGTCATTGGTTAAAATTTTTATATATAAAATATATGTGAATTAGAGTAAAGCCTGAAGAAGATATAATTGAAGAAAATATTGTTCGCTTGTATGTCTTCAGTATGGAGCCAGCGAAGGAGGAAGCTGTTGATGAAAGTCTGCAACCTGTTGGAAATCCTTTTCGTGACACGCCAAGTTTCTGACCCATATAGAAGAACCGACTTCATATTGGTGTTGAAAATCCGAATCGTGTTGTTTTTGCTGAGTGCGAAAGATTTCCGAACAGGTTTCAGGTTGATGAAACGTATCTTGATTAATGATGCGTAGAGTTGCAATTTGATCAGCACATGATTTGCCTTTCCTGAATCTAGCTAATTCCCGTTGTATTTCTTCATCCAGCAAATGTTTCAGTCTCTCTAGGACGACGTGACTTAATGTTTCACTTGGCGTGGACAAGAGCACTATTCCACGCCATTTCTTGCACAGGCCTAAGTCGCCTTTCTTTGGCAGTTTGACGAGGTAGCCCTTCGTCCAATCAGTAGGCACCTTTCCTTCTTTCCAAACCTTTAGGAGTAATGATGTGAGCACATCTGCCGCAGTCTCTGGGTCCGTTTTCAGTGCTTTGGGGTGGGGGGTTGCCATCTGGTACTGCCACCTTCCAGGCCGGTGTTCAGTAGCTTGATTGCATTCAGGATTTCCTCTTTAATTGGAGGAGCGGTGTCCACTGGCAGGCATTTCTGTGCGTTGTTTTGGTGGCAGTGGTATTTTTGGGCGAGTTTTAGGTGATGGTCGATTCAAGAGTCCTCGAAAGTGATCAGCCCATTGTTTTACTTGTCTTCTCGCCTTGGTAATTAGGTTCCCTTGAGCATTTTTTATTCGTTTCATCATCTGGGTTGATCTCTTCTCGGATAGAGACTTGGTTATCTGATATAATGTCCTTACGTCTCTTTCACCTGCGGCCCGCATATTCTGCTTCAGTCGCCAGCGTTTCGTAGAGTCATCTTTTGTCTTTCTTAGCAATCTTCTTCACTCCTTTATTGAGTACAGTGTACATTGAACTCAGCTTCTCCTTCTCTTGTCCATCAGTGCATTGAGTCATCTTCTCTTTCACCATTCTCCTCTTTTCTATTAGCTTCCAGGTAGGTTTCCGTTGAGAGCCATTCATTGTCATGTCTCTTTCTTCTTCCTAGAACAGTTGTACACATTTCCTTAAATATCGCCTTCAGAGAGTTCCAATGTTCTTCCACGCAGGTTTCCTCAGTGATACCACGTAGTGTGTCCGACTTTGCTCTGATATCTGAAGCGAAGGCACCCCTTGTAGTTTTGTCCTTCAATTTCTGATTGTTGAACTTGAATTGTGGTCTGTCCTCATTTGTTTTCATGGATTTCAGCTTCACCTTGAAGGTTCCTTGAACTAGATGACGGTCTGAGCGTATATCTGTCCCCCTTCTCGACTTTGTATCAAGCAGACTAGCTGCGTCTCCACTTCCTTGAGATGGATATGAAATCTATTTCGTTTGTGTTATGTTCGTCTGGCGCAACTCATGTTGCTTTGTGTATATCCTTGTGTTTACACATGCTCCCTCTGACCACCAGATCACTGAGAGCGCAGAAGTCTGTGAATATTTCTCCATTGTCATTCATTTCTTCGAGAGCCTCTCGGCTCACGATGAGTTCTCTTACTGTATTATCTTCTTCCAGCTTGGCATTCATATCGCCCATAAGGATTTTGATGTCACCATTTGGCATCTTGTCCATTACTGTTTGTAGTTATTTGTAAAACTCTTCCTTCTTCTCTTGCTCCACGTTGTTTGTAGCAGTGTGCGTAGCATTGGATAATTGTGACCTTCCTTCCTTTTCAGTTGAATCTTACTGTCATGACCGTGGGGGGGGAGGAGATTGGTTCCCACTGCATTAGGGCTCTGGCTGCCAATGGTGACATCATGACAACCACTCCCTCAGTGTGCTCGTGGTTGTCGTCTGGGTGACCGGAGTAGATTGTTGACTCTCTCGTTGACAATGCTATCAATCCACATCTATTCCATCTGCTTTCGCAGATATCCAGTGCTTCTAATCCATATCTTCGCATCTCTTTAGCTACCTTGGCAGCCTTCTGAGTCTCGTAAATTGTACGGACATTCCACGTACCCATTATTACTCTTGATTTCACCGAGAGAAGACAAATCGGCTGGCTGACTGCCTTCCCGAAGTCTTTCACCAGCCCGCGTCACTTCACTTCTCCGATTCGAGCGAAGAATAAGATTTGTATTTGAAGTGTTCGTATTTTTGCATGTTGTTTGTATTTTCTGCATGTTGACGTTTCTCTAGAGTTTTGAAAGATTTATTGTTGTGGGGTTGCTAGCCCACACACAATCTTGCCTCTTTACCCGGGATTGAGACTGGCTAGAAAACTAGTAAACTTGTGCAATAATTTTCTCCTCGCTAATACGCTTTACTTCTCATTGCTACTATTTCCCCCTGTTCTGTCACCTGTGTGTTCGTTGTCAACATCCGAATATCCTGAAACGAATTCTCAATACCTGAAAATTTTTCTGTCAAATTATTATTGGAAATTTCAGTGTGTCAGTATGATAGAGAATCGGTAAACAAGCCTAACTAGAAATATCCTTGGAATTTTAATGTACAGATGCAAACTGAAGCCTTAGGACATACATATGATAGAAGTGTGGCTCTCTAGTTAATCACATTTGCTTAGTGTGTTGGATTCGAAAAAATCAACTAACACGTGGAATAAAGTTGGTTATCGTGGTTAGTGAAGTTTAGAGACAGTATTATACTCTAAACCAGAAAAATCCCACCTGCAATTGTTCTGAGTGGACGGTTGTCTGTACACAGACAGGCAAAGTGAACCGGCACAAATAAGGACAGACCGTGATATTTTGCAGTGTCTTTCATAATTTTCGTTTATGCTCGCATTGACTGGAGTTCAAATGGGGACAAGGAGTTTTATGAAAACATTGCAATAAGCAGAAATTAGAGGCGATTTCAGTATTTAAGTACGGAAGCAAAGTCCTTGGGAGAAAAATGCTACAGTACTCACCAGGTTTCCTGCCAATAAACTTGAACTTATAGCTGTTTTTTGTAATTCTGTACAGATTGGTAATCACCTTCTTTATTAGGCTCAAACTTCAAACAGATGGAGGACCTTTATCTCACTTCATAACGCCCAATTTCAAACTAGAGGTGAACACAGATGGACTGCCTTGCTATAATTTATTAACAGTGACTAAGAGTACAAAATATCCCCACCTTCTAATACACCTCCATGAAATCTGACCAAACATAAGTCCTTACAGTTGTGTGTATGCGGATTAGTAGGCATACGAGAGGGAACAGCGGTGAAATCACCGCACGTTCGGATTTCCTATGAAAATTTCAGTTCTATTTTAGCGGAAGAGTCGACTTAACATTTATTCAAATGCGACGGTGAGGCTAATCCTGAAGGATATCGGGACTATATTTAGTCGCTGGTGAGTACAACTGACAGTCTGCAGTGACAGGTTGATAAGAGCCAGATGATATCTGTAGTCTTATTTTAGGTGAGTGCTTAACAAGCGTAACACCAGTGTATTACAAATATAACAAGGAGGATAGTTCGTTACAGTATCAAATTGCGAAAAGTCTTTGCAATCTCTAAACGGAATTGTGGTTGATAATAGTAAGAGACATAGGAAACTTAATGACGACAGATAATACTAAATAACTATTCAGATTTGTTTTAATATTCGACCGTAAGTAATAATCTATGTTTATAGTGTGATCACTAATTGATTTGTGTATTAGTATAAATAGCAGTTTTAACAATGAACAACTTACGTGTCCATAACGGCATAATAAACGTCTTTATAGGACATAAGTACTCCACCACAGATCATTATTTTGTTTTTGTTACGTGTAATGCACGCCATCTGAAATTAGATGACTGAAGGTGTGGCCCATGAAGACAGGTATCTTATTTCAACAGATCTAGTTAATTATAGCACGGAATAGTCTGCGGGAACAAACAATGAATCCATTAGGGCTGTTAAACCTTATTATTCTGAGTGGCTAGGATGTGTGCTACGCATGCCAAACCCCCCACCTCCTTCATCAGGGTATTTCAGGCAAGGTAGGATTTGTTCGAGAAAGTGTTTTAAGCAACCAGACTCATAATTACGTCATATCACGAATTAGTTAACTAATAGTCCCATCTGCATATATAAGTGTATATTTCTTTTTCCTGGCCTTCGAGACACTAATAATGAATGTATGTGTCTTAATGCATGACTCGAAATCAGCCATATTGTCACAGAAGTATGCACTGCTAGATGTCCTCCAAATTCACTAAATTCAGCTTTCCCCGTACTAACTGGTTGTTTTCTCACACATACGATTTTCGGTTTTAGAACCATTCTACTTTTACTTCCTTATTTTGCGCCTATTTTGAAAAACTAATGCATATTTAAGCGATGTCTGTCCCACCTCAGTATACTGTAATGGCACTTTTTCTACTATTTTGTGCCAAACTTCAGAATATGCCTATTGTTTAAGGGTCATTCCAAAAATAAATCAAATCAATCAAAGCTACCAAATTTGTCAGGTCTTAAATGTAGCTTTTTCCACTGCAATAGGGAAGACACAGTGTACTGATAAGTTGCATTTACCATAACTCAATATTATGTAAGCTCAAATGACCTGGGAATGTAACATCTGAGTTCGCAAATGATTCATTCAGTTATTATTCCCCACTTCTAAACTATGTACTTAAAATTGTAAGATCTCTATCACATCTGAGTAAGCTCACTTGAAACGTCTACTGACCATTAGCAGAAATAACCTATTGTAGAATATTAAAATACTTCATCCTCTAATGCTATTGTAAGCGTATTAGAAATTTAGTATAACATGTATTCGTTTTTTTAAGAATGAATTATACACTTTTGAGAATAAAAGATTAGATTGTTTTTATCAGCAGATAACTAATAAACCCCTGAAAATTAGAAAATGTTTAACAACAGCCACATTCCCTTTTTAAATTTGTGAATACCTTATGCAGCTGATCGTCAAACTCTCAAATGTTTTGTTGATTACTAGTTTTAAATCACACTAATCTTTCGGGATGGATATTTTATAAATAGGAAAACACTTTTTCAATTTTAGCGGTTTATCTAAAACGCAACTGTCTATGATGCATAATCGATAATCATTTTTATTTTACTTTCTTTATTTTTGATTTACAGCTTGATTCCACACTGTATTTTTGGTACAAGTATGGAATTTTCAGCGTGGATATCGGTAGCCCAAATTTCGCAGGCCGACCATAGATATCAGGTGTGCGTCGACAGGGGATCGAACCTCGGACCATGTGCATGGTCGGCGAGAGTCCTAACCACTGTGCCACCGACGCACATTTATCACACTTATATGATGACACCTTTTTAAATGAAAATGTCCAAGTAATTATGTTATGATAGAAATTCATTAAACTCAAGTCGATCAAGTAGATTAATTAGTTCATTTATTCCGCAAAACGTTTTCATCAACAAAGAAGTAGATTAATATTTCTTTTATGGTTCACAATGTTATTTTTATTCCCCAAAAAAGCATTAACGACAGATTATATATATATATATATATATATATATATATATATATATATATATATAATATAAGTTTTTATTACAACTTGTTTGAATTTATGAAAAGTAAACAATTTGTGGAGACAATTTGCACAAATTGTAAGTACAGTGTCGCTCTTTAATCCACTGATTTTAAATCTTATCATAAAAAGTTGAAAACATAATCAAAATGGAAAATGCAAACTGGAAGCAACAGGTTTGATATAAGTTTATAAGAATATTAAAATGATTTCTGATATCGACAAACTCTTAGTAGTGATATATTTTTGTGTACATTTGATATATCATCCGAAATCCCATATTTTGCAGTGTTTTTATATCATTTTATATCATATCAAGTAGAAATATTATTCCTGTTTCTACGCTCAAGTTTATACTGTGCTGGTGGTTCTGAGTTTCTCAGAATGATAGAATTCAGACTAATCTCAACCCTAGTAGACTAGAAGATGGTTACCAAGTAACTAAGTTCACTTCACTAATAAGTAATTGCCCTCTTTAAATTGCTGTTTAAATAGGAACGTTTTCTGTGGTTGTAGGCTTCTGAAATTATAATTAATTTTATTTCAGCTGTAAGACTCCCTAATCCGACTTAGGTGGTGAAACAATAACTAAATATGAAATAAGCGAATATCGATAGCACTGTATGGCTTGATTGTTTCTATCTTTACATATCTAGTTTCACCTATTACAGGATTTCATCATGACCTGATATCCGTTAGAAAACCATTGGAAAACCTGGGAGTACTGATGGTTCTCTAACCGATGTCAGCTTATAATGAGATACTGTAACTAATCGAATCCCCGCAAACAAACACTTAAGTTTCATCTATTGTTGGCTTACAGGTATAAACTTAATCTTCTGAGTAAAATAACTAGATCTGATTGTTCTACATAAAGGCCGGATTATTACCAGTGTAATGATGTCACCGGTAGATATGGGCGATAATCCAATAGGTACAGATGAAATCTAGGCGTATCTATTCTTCACCATCAGCAGATAGAACTATGATTGAATGAGCTAATAAAATATTCGATATCTGTTACTCAGTCGAATGAGTTCTAGATAATTGGTTGATGTAGAACCTGAAGTTTTGATAAATAATATGAAACTGTTTGAAACCAAAAAGGTTGTTTTTACAACAGCCAATGCATTGACAAGGCTGTTAAACAAAATACCGTCGACAAGTTGGTTAAAGTTATTACACAGTAAAGTCTCATCTAAGACCATCATAATTTTATATGCATATACATTCATTTTAGTGGTTTTAAAAGCACAATGATTGTGAAGTACAAACCGTTAGAACTCAAAAAATGCTGTCGACAATTCGTACACAAGCAGAATGATATAGCATAAGTGTGAAAAAACTATCATTTCGAGTGAGACCCTTAACATTATAAAGATAGCGAACAAAGGTAACTCCTATTAGTCATTTATTAACCATTTAGTAGATACACATAAATAGTACGATAATGGATTGCTTTTTGTAAAATTGCAAAGTCCATTTGCATATTTTTCAGTGGGACTATGCTCACAACATAACAGTTTCAAATCAATTTGCTTTGAGTTATTTTTATGGTATTATTTTTGTTGTATCATAAAAGTAAAGATTAGCTGACTTTTCATAAGGCAGTATATCAGATGTAACTGTGGTATCCAGCAATAGACCACCAGCATGTGCTCAAGGGATTCAACTACATTGGATACCAGAATCACTCCAAAATAAGCAAGCTATTAGAACCGATTTTGTTAGATTTGGTGACGTTTAGATTGACTTTCCATTTGTTACTAATACGTTGGTAATCAAAGCGTTAATTACTTTATTTTTCTAATTTCACTCATTAGACAGTTTTAGTGCGGTTATCGTCATGAACTAGGGAAACGAATGAAACCTGAAATTTTTGTAATCTGATTTAAAATTCTCGAAGAATACTCAAATAATGATGCATATTTAACTTAGTTCATAACTAGTCGATTATGTGACAAAGGTGTTTTGGTCTTGCTATATCTTTGGAAAAAAATATTTATTAAACACAGTTTCAGTCAGCTGACGTTTGTACACTCTCAGGATTCATATTAATTCTGATTATTATGTTCGAGGACACCAAAGCTAATGGATTTTTGTCAAAATATCAGCACTCATTTTCAAACCAGTAAATTATTAGCACTTTTATTTTCTCTGAGTTCTAAAATGGTTTGGTTAACAAAGATAGTCATGGAAAGTTCGGTAGTGAACTAACATACCTTATATTTAGCAAATTTAATCATCAGTAGACTATATTTATATCAAATATTCATATTCATAAAACGATATTTAAAGATGTATAGGAATATATATAGTTCGCTGTCTCAGATTATTTCATATAACTAATATTTTTGAGATAAAAAATATATGTAACACAAACTTCAAGTTCATTCTTTTTTACGTGTCTGTTGTCACGATGCACTTTGAAGTTTGCAGTTTGGTTTTAAGTAATTTGATTCGTGGGAATTCGACTCATGTATGAGCTTCATCGGCAACCAATATCAGCTACAAGGTGGTTAAAAAGCAAGAAGCACTGAATAGCCATACCATCTTATTTCTTAACTCTGAAAGGTGAAACTAAGATCCCGTGATTAGGGTTGTCCATAGTTGCCCAGATGATATTCGCTGAAGACCTAATTTCCATTGACAGCTTCGACGTAGAAAATATGTCCCAAAACCCTACCAATTTCTGTTCTGATAAAAATTATTAACTTTTAATAATTGCAATAACTGTTTTATTTACTTTTTTAGGGCTGAATAATTATGAAGAAGCTAGTCTGTTTATACAGCTAAAATTTGAAGCCCTGAACAGACAAACAACGAAGGAAATTTACACACACTTTACATGTGCCACAGATACTACCAATATACAATTCGTATTTGACGCTGTTACTGACGTTATTATAAGGCGAAACTTAAAATCAGATGGATTGTTGTAATACTGGCTGTATAAAAAAATTGTACACACTTGCAACTTGTGTGAAATTTGATTACTATGTATGATGTATTTCTTGATTTGTGTGTATAAATCTGTTTATAACAAAAACTATGAAAACACTTCTTATGTAAAAATTGTCACCATTGTTTACAAGCTGTTTGAACTTTGCTCATGTCTTCCTACAAGAAATATGACGCATACATTCATGAATTTTTCCTGTAAGAAAATGCCTGTTTTCATGAGAATATGCTTAACTCCAATGAATTCTTTTAGCTTCGTTTACCTCTGTTACCTAGATGATCATATTTAGTCCTGCTCATCCCTTTAAATTGAAAGTATACTGCGTAACTTTAATCTTGTATTCACATTTGTTTCTCATAAACCTCAGACTGAAGTTATTATTCGTGATGCTGTTCACACATTATCTCAACTATATAAAAATAAATTATTCAAATAACAACTGCATTTGTTTGTAGATATAGTGTTCATAAATTATATTTCTGATTCTCAGAACCTTATGAATGATATGACAGTATGAATTCAACTGTGCAACATCACAGCGTTCTTCACTGCTTAGTTATGATACTACTAGGATTGTGTCCTGAGCAAATGTATGTGAGGTTGGCATGTACAATGACAATGACAATGTTCGCTGGAAAATGATGCAAAATGTGGGCATTGTGTGAAAACTGGAAAAAATATACCAATCTGACAATGATGAAATTTGCTTCGGACAGTCTTGGTGCACCAAGTGTAGCTAAATGTTTTAATGTTATGTTGTCTTTCTTGAAATATTTTAAAACCTGCTCCTAATTTAAGGATATGAAATAATGCTTCAAACGCCTTACCAGTAAGGTAAAGCATTATCTATCAATGATTGCAAACATCGATTATAACGAGGAAAACAATAATCTTTTCTAGTGATCTGGTATTGGATCTATTTCGTAAATGTGATTCAACTAAAATCGGAACTTATGTAAAATTCTTTCTTGGCACTTCACTAATTTCGCTTATTTTAATCTCAAGTAAAGTAGCATTGGAATACTTACAGATACAGGTGATGAAATGCTTTTAATGCAAACTGGAGACGAATAAAAATAGGAGGCACTAGCAGTAAGTTAAATCAAGCCCAAACAGTGGGCGTAGAAAAATGTTTGCTGAATCACTTATTTTACTGATCCGTTGAGTTTTGTTTTTAGTGAATAATTCACTATTATCACTTTTGAAATGCGTTTTTTTGTGTATTCGGCTTTTTACATTCTCCACCTTCCTCACAGTTTTCAAGTAAATACGCAGACAACTTGCTTTTCATATAATAGCAGCGTGCACCTTGCTGAATTTCAAAGTCATATTTTCACTGTCTTGTTGATTACCAGGTAAGTTGTTTTGTCTCTTTTCTAAAAATCCCATCTGGGTCACTTTGTCACTGTATTGTTGAGAGGTATTGAGGCTAAAGACCTCAAAGGTTAAACCAATGAATTTGTTTAATTAAGTCAGACGCCTTACTCTGAGACTTATTATTACTACTGTTTACTTACTGTTACTTTATCCGCAAAACACAAGTCCAGTTTAAGTGAACAGCACTCCTTATATGTTGATTTATATTATTCCATACGAAACGAAGTAAATATTTGGATGGGGTTATTAAAAAGACTAACTTTTATAATGAAAAGTTGTGTATTTGTGACATTTATTTCAAATAGTTGGATCATAAATCTAATTGTAAAGACAGCTTAGATAAAAATGAATTAATGCGACGCCAGTCAAAATAGGAAAATGGTGATGTTTTAGACAGTGCAAGGAAGCTAATAACAAACAAGTTGTGGTACTACTTCTGGTAGTTTAGTCACATGAATGCTATGTTTAACAACGATCTATTTATGGTTACATGGAAAAGGGCTTGCATCTAAGAAAATCTATTGATTCCACCAATTTCACCCGATCCATTAAATCTCTAATGCTATTTTAAGACTAATCATATTTATGTTTATGACAGATTATAACGGACGTTCTTCAACTGAGTCATTAAGATATGGAAATTCAACCGTTTTTCAAGTGATGAGAGTACATGTTACTGCACTCTTACCTGTTCACCTTAATTATTTTTTTTCTTGATTTACAGCTTCATTCCACACTGTATATTTGGTACAAGTATGGAATTTTCAGCGTGGATATCGGTAGCCCAAAATTCGCAGGCCGACCATAGATATCATGTGTGCGTCGGCGCGGGCTCGAACCCCGGACCGTGTGCATGGTAGGCGAGGATCCTAACCACTGTGCCACCGACGCACACACATGATACATGTCTGCAAATCATCATACTTATCTGATGTCAGATTTGAGAATTATACCTTTCTGAATACACTGTATGCTAATCTACTCATGTGTTTTATTCGTTTTCATGCCTACACATATGCAGACAATGAGAATGAACTCATGGTGATGTAGGTAGTATACAAATAAAAAAAGCCTTCAAAAGGATCAAATTACTTCAGTGAAAACATTTTCTCATTGTGTTAATATTTTGAATCGCATCAAATGCTAAATTGGGTGGAAAAACAACACCAGTTAACATGTCTATTTTTGATAAGAATTGTTGTTCGTCAGATTCATTGGTATTTCAACGAAACTACGGTAACTAGTATTTTTTGAGTGATGTTTTATGTGAAAATATACAAATATCCATCTATCACAATCGACGAGTAGCGTGAAACAGTTTATAAAGCCTAAACTAATCAGTTTTAGCTTGAAAATTGTGTGCCTAAGAAAATGAAAGGTAAAACATCATGAGAGATGAAACTACATTTCAAGTTGTACTGTTTCTAGAACTAAGAGCTGGCAGTACATTCGTGGAAGAAAATCAGCTTTGAATTTGCTGTTATTTGCAATGGAAGTGAGTGGAAGAGTCATTTATTCAAGTTTTCGAATCTGGTTGAGATCTGTTGGCTGATTTGTGTAAATGCCTTAGTGACAAGTTCTAATAAGTATGAAGTTTAGATCGAAGTTTTAATTTATTGCTAGTAAGTACATGCAAACTGAGCATAACTTGATATCGATCTGGTTTCGTATGCTCGAAATAAGACTGAATGTCACATTATACTCTAAATATTAGCAAAGTGAATGAATATTTCAATTATAAATTTTAGAAGTTGTGGGATTACCATAGTGATTGAAACCATGATTTTAATGTATTGGTTTCTTCCACAATCTATAGAAATACTTCCCTATTTCGAGCAAGTTGGTGGTTTTTCTCAATTCCTGGTTGACGTCTGAGATATCCTTGATGTGCATTTGGTTACTCTACAGAGATAGCTATTATAGGTGTCACTTATTTGGAAATAGTCTTCAGAATGTAATGGAATGAGTATTCTTGATTACTGGAGCTTGCAGGCAGGGCACATCTGATGTCCCCTCGGAGATCTGAACCCGTCTCACCCATTACTGCAGCCAGTGACATCACCACTGAGATATTCAAGGTGACAATTGACCCCTCATAAGACTATAGTGGTCGCTAAAGCCTTTATAGCTACGTTCGTGGTTTCCTGCTTATTGCAGCCAAACATTTGACATCAGACGCAGGGACACCGTAATGGTGAGTTGCATGGCTTGGTGATCACAGAGCAAAACTGTATTGTAGGATTCAGTCAGTAACAGTGCAACTAGGGACTAGACGCATGACATTGGTTAAGCCCTAGTCATTATTTAGTGAATCTTGTCAATATCTGCTATAACCATGTTGAACAAATGCTACTAGTTTTCATTTCGCTACACTAGTATTATTACCATCATTATTATTGTTATTCTGTTCCAGTAAATCTATCTGCCTAAGTACTCCATATCCATTATTGTCTAGCTCACGTTATTAACAGAAGCATAAAGATAAGTGCTTGGAAGTCTTCAAATAAAGTTATGTCCCCTTTTGTCGACTTATAGCGGACTATACATACTTCTTGACGAAAGAATACCGGCACTACTGAACATAAATATGAGAATAAAAGCAGATGTAGATTAACATCACTATCTAGTGAGAAACAGGTGAGTATAATCTACGACGTACCGAATAAAGTGGGGGGAAGAGTTTAAGAAAAACAAAAATCGCTTGTACAACTAACTGGCATATAAGTCATAGCAGGTTTATATTAGAAGAGAGCTCAAGACATTATATCAAATAACACTGATGTTATCCCAAAAAGCGGTGAATTCAGATGAAGGCAGTATAAGTTAGTAAAGGAAACTCATTTAGCAAAGAGGCAGACCAAGAGAGACGCTGCACTAATCGCTTCAGGGAGCCGTCGAATCGATCATTATCTACAGTTCGTCCAGAAATACCATTATTAGCAGACACAGGACTAACGGTGAACACCACCTCTCTTACAAAACTACGAGTCATGAAGGTCATGAAGTTATTGAAAACCAGTTCAAAAACAGAAGGACTAAATGTGTTTCCCCTCAATACTACTGAATATGGACCTAGAAACTTCATCAGGTATGCTCACTCACGCTAACCAGCGATTGGAAGAAAGGCTACTTTGTCAAAGTGTCAAAGAAAGGTGACTCAAGCCTTTGGAAGAATTAGCCCAAAATAAAGCTGCTGTCAGCCCCAACGAAATATTACTCCACGTCACCTTGCAAGGACTGAAACGTGCTTGGTATGTAAACCCTTTTCAGAAACAAGGTGGGTTTAAGAAAAATAGATCACGTACCGATCAAACTGCCACGCCACACATCATCAGAGAAATGAACCTAGAATGACAGTCAACTCTATTTCTACAATGCTCTGACTTCAGAAAGGCTGCTGATAGCGTTGACTGTGAATTATATTAGCTAATGCTTCGATGCCATGAGGCGCCGCAAATATTTATAAACCATATTCAACAGATGTGTGATGACGACGGCCAGGAAGAATAAATGGTAAATGAATTTCATGCAAATTGAGGAGACTGTCGACTAAAATCAAAGCCAAACACTTAAGTATAAGTCGAATTGGAAGCGAGGGATTAGATGTACGAGAATGACACGGAGAAGGTCATATGAAGAGAAAATAAAGTCTTGTGCAACCTGCTGGAAGTGATCGCAGAGTACCAAATGCAATTGTGATTTGTTACTGAAGCCATTTTTCTACTCTGAATGCCAGAAATGAGTAACAGTAAGTAGACACATGAGGGAACTACTTATAATACGACTGTTAGAATGGTCTAGTGTTGTATTACACATTACTGTTGCACTTTAATTTTACCAGCAAGAAGAGATATCATAAAAACTCTTTCAAGTTTCTTGTAGGAAACTCATATTTGCATAGTTTAAACATGATGCCACTGTTATTGCATCCAATCAGACTAAACTGTCTTTATCAGATTGTCAAATGGTATTATAGCTAACATTTTTAAAACGCTGTTCTGTATCAGATTATCTGAACCATCTGTTTGGAAATCGTATCAACCTGTGACTTAAGCCATGATTTACCAGAAATCTTTAGATTGAATTCACAATTATTCTCTACAGTTTGATCGAAATTTACGATTCTCTTTGAATCAAAATAAGATAGACAGCTCCCACCTACTTCTGATCAAAATACACCTGTTTTAAACTTAAAACAGTATGCTAACAAGTTACGGGAAGTTAGTTCGTTACAAATCATACTAATATAGAGAATTTTCATGCAAATAATAAATACCTGAATGCAAAATTTATAAACAATAGTGTTGTTCAGACGCAAAACATGCTTATTTGTAGATTCTTGTCTCATTTAACAGAAATCTTAAGAAATCAGTATACGTTGTGAAAGGCAGTGTACCATGATCAGATAGGGTTTAAGATACATCAGTAAGTGAATCGACGACATTAAACTCAAGGGTTCGATAAAGTCTACAAATTATAAAAATTAGGTCGATTCGTGTTTAAAACAGGAATCAGTCTTAAAACCAAATGATATCAAATTTTATCTAAAAGTCTTTAGATTTAAGAAATTAAGTATATTCCTTCACTAAGATTATTATCGCGAAGTTTGTAAAGGACGCATTGCTTACTAAAAAGACAAGTTTCATTTACTCATACAGATATGTCAGTAACTAGATTGAGAGGTCACCGGCTGAATATCTTAATGAAGAATAAAACAATAACACATGGAAACGTTTTTAAATAATGGAGAAGATTCGTTACTGGGGTGAGAGCTCTAACTGTTATTTCCTTCTTTAAGCTAGATGGATTAAGTACAAAGTCCTTCTGGATAAAACCTCGAAACAAGTTCAGTCTATAAGGGTTTCGACGCTTCCGACTTTCAGTACAATGGTCTTCAATACTTGTTAACTTTTTTAAAGATATGTTGAGTAAATAAAAGACGATTATTTGAAAATATATTATTACTTAACCTGATCGGTTCTAATCAACTTCTCAC
The DNA here is from genome assembly GCA_944472135.2 of Trichobilharzia regenti. NCBI lineage: Eukaryota > Metazoa > Platyhelminthes > Trematoda > Strigeidida > Schistosomatidae > Trichobilharzia > Trichobilharzia regenti. The sequence continues at coordinate 103,861,600 of OX235262.1, forward strand.
AACGTGAAACCGATTTCTATGTTGAAATAAGCAGAAAAACTAAGACAGTTTTGCTGATTCAGAAAAAGAACCGGTAACTTGAAGGTGGATAGCAATTTATGTTACTTAAATGAAACCCGGTTGGGCAAGAGGCTAGCAGCCCCATCCTGTAAAATAAACACTGCTACAGAAACTTCAAACCACTAGTTTGAAGCCCTATGTTCCACTGGGGAACGTGAAGGAAAAAAAATGAAACACGAGAAATGGTAGGGTTAGACTTGCAGGAGATGTTAGTGAATTTATTCGGATATGGATGGATTTGAGGAATATTATAAGGTCAAATTAGAGAGATTTACAGCAAATATTGTTAAACGGAATCTAAGTAAATAAAATTATCCTTATTTTTAATTAAGGTTAATTTAAGATGGGGGAATAGCTGAAATATGAGTCGAACAGTGGTCAAACAGTAAAGAAAGCAGAGCACTGAAACAGTATATTTTGGAATATCAATCTTACTTGGAGCTAGTTTTCAAGATTACATTAAAGTTTTGTATTCTGACAAACTGTCTGTCTCTGATCAAAAAATTTGAACCTACAGCCACCTATCATTTGGTTTGTGAAAAATACCCATATGGACATTAGAAAGAAGAGAACACGAAGTTCAGCAAATATACCTTTTCGGCGATTTAATTCTCAAAAGCTGTACAATCGCATTTATATAGATTATTTTACATGGATACAATTATTATTTGTTTAATTCCACATAGTAACGAAGGTGATAATAATTTTCAACTTGATATGAAAGTTTGAAGGTACGAATATAGATTACAAGGGGCTTAGAGACAAGATTTCATAGGATTAGAAAATAGTTACAACGTATGCAAAAATTAATATTTGATAACTGGAGAAATAATTTAAAGGCAAATAGAAGGTGATAATTATTTTCGACTTGATATGAATTACAAGAGGCTTAGAAACGCAGGGATAGAACGAGTTACAGGTGTGAACAAAATGAGCATGGAAACAAATTGAAATCAAAGTTTTTCAACTTGAAATGTTAGTTAGGAGGTATGAATATAGATTACAAGAGGCATAGAAACAAAAAATTACACAGGATTAGAATATAATTGTAAAATGGTTATTCTAAACGGATTACAAGTGTGATCAGGAGGAGCATGGAAACAAAATTAAAATAACTAGTTTTATAACTGAAAATGAAATAATAATTTGAGCCTGAAATGAAAGTTAGGACGTGTGAATATAGATTACAAAAGCCTTAGAAACACAAAAATTGCACAGGATTAAGATATAATTGTAAAATAGTTATTTCAAACGGATTATAAATGTGAACAGGAAAAGCATGGAAACAAACTTAAAATAACTGTTTTTTATAAATGAAAAAATTAGGTGGATCTAATGAAGATTGAGGGACTAAGAATCAGACACACAGCGAACGAAAAATGCTCAAAAAGAAAAGCGTGAACGAAAAAAGACGAAGAAGGGAAAAAACGGAAACAAAGGGAACATACCAAGCTAGGTCCATGGTAGTTGTAGAGGTTGGACTAACTTCTTTTGAACACACAGCTCCGGCTTCTCGATGCATATTGCGAGGGCTTCTGCAGTACAAAGAAGTCGGAAACATATTGCTCTTGGTAGGTTTCTGTTGACTTTGTAAATCACTTTGAAAGAATCGGTTGAGATTTTGTGGGAGGTGTTGACCAGATGTTCAATAATGGCACTTCTGATTGAACCGGTGCCTCCTCTTTGCAGCCACGCTGGGTAGTGTTCTCTAACACGTTTTGAGAGGACGCGCATACAACGACCTATGTACCTAGCTCCGCACGAGCAAGTGAACTGGTATATGCACATTGAATTGGTCATATGCGAAAGTTTGTCCTTCGTGTTGTTTCGAAGTATTGGGCGGCTAGAGAATGTCACTCTTAGTGTTGCTGCAGGGAAGGTCTTCTTTAAAGAGCTGGATATTCTCCTCTTCAGGATATCAGCTGCCAAATCTCCCTTGAAATTCAGATTTAGATACAGCGTTTTCTTTGGCGCTGAATCGCATTCTTCTCTTTTAGGTTTAGGTTTCATGTTCTTTTCGACAAAACGTGTCGGGTAGCCATTTTGAGCCAGGATATTTTTGAGGAATAGGAGCTCCTCTTCCATGCAATCGTTGCTGCAGATTTTTCTAACGCGATGGGTTAGTGCGCTGATGAGGGCTCGTTTTCGGCTCAGAGGTATCCAACTATAGAAATGCGTTAGTTGGCCATTCCATGTCGGTTTTCTGTGGATGGACCTCTTCAGGGTTCCATCATCTCTTCTTGTCAATTCCACGTCCAGAAATGGAATCTTTGAATCGCTTTCTAACTCCATTGTGAATTTAATCGAAGGATGGGAATTATTGAATTCTTGTAAGATGCAGTTGAAGTCCGAGTTATCGTAGCAGACTATAAAGGTATCGTCAACGTACCTTTTGTATAGTATTAATTTGTTTATTGTTGATTTTAAAACTCCACTCTCCAAACTGGCCATAAAGCAGTCTGCTAAAAGCGGGCCAAGAGGAGATCCCATTGCAATTCCATCTTTTGTCTGTAGATGTCGCCGTTGAAGGTGAATTGTACATTCAGCGTGCATCTCAGCAACAATTCCTTCAGATATGATATTGGTACTCCGACGCTTATATTAGATTTCTCCATATAATTGCACAGAAAGCAAATTGTTTCTGTTAGTGGCACGTTGGTAAAAAGAGATTCAACATCTAGTGATAGCATTCGTTTATCATTTACATTCAAATCTTTTATGCATTCGATGAACTCAAAAGTATCACGAAGAGAGTATTTGCATAGGTGTTGTCTTACCGGCTCCAACATTTCGGACAACCATTTGGCGATTGGATGGTATGGTGACCCTGACATGTCTAGAATCGGTCGAAGGGCAAGCCAGGTTTGTGCACCTTTGGTAAGCCGTAGAGTCGGGGAATAGTTGATCCTGTCGGTTTGAGGCGGTCGAACAGGTCCTCCGGTATCAGACGGTCGTTCTTCATTCTTCTGAGAACATCTGTTAGTTGTCTTTCAATCAGTTCTGTCTTGTTTTTCTCATTGTCGGGCTTGGCAAATTTCTTGTCATCTGATATAAGTGTTGTCAGTTTGTTAATATATACATCTCTGTCCATTAGGACCACTCCTGATCCTTTGTCAGGACGTTTTATTATTCAATCTTTATTGTCTCTTAATTCTTTGAGTTGTTTTCTATGTTCTTTTGTCAGTAGATATCGAGCTTGAGTTTTTAAACTGAGATATTGATTACAGCGTCGGAGACTGGAGTAATATCATGAGTTTGGCTTATGAGGTTCTCGAATTGAATATACGTATGAAGTCTGTTGCTGTTAAGATTAACATCACAGAATTTTAGTCCAAGAGATAAGCTTCTAGTTGTACCTTTGATAACGGAACTGAAGACTGATTGAAAACAAATTTATTAGAATCACTAGGGAATTTATTTTGGACTTCCACGGCCTTCAAACTTTTGTTTAGATCTGACTTAACATGTTCCGCTCTTCTGTTCTGCACCAGAGTAACGTATTCATCGAACGATTGCCTCTCACAGGATGATAATTCACAAAGAGCGGCAGATCGCTGTGATATGTTTCTTTGCAATTCAAATATACGTGAACTTATAGAATCGATGACGTTTCTGGTGTGACGTTGAAGAGTTTTTGAATTAGAGTATATTTGATGTCTCCGCATCGCTTCACACCCATCATTTAGTGAGCGATATTCTCTGTCATTATGATCTCTGTGGTCTGCCACTGAGCAGTTTCTTTGCTAATATGAAAATTTTAATGACAGTTGATTCACTAACTTTGTAGTGCACTATGTAAAAGCAAGTCATTCGAGACTCTAAATAGAATGCTTGAAAAACCTACCGTTAGGACGAAATTTGAACAAACAAACATTCGGTAAAAAGTTTTGCGAACAGAAGTAGACTTTAAACTAAATTAGGTATGAAAAATTTGTATACCTAACACCTTACGATGGATTTAAAGTCAAGCAAATAGTTCATAGTTATCGATCAAGGTCATTCAGGAAATCATAATGCAAAAATTCAGTCAAATATAAATTGGTCGAGTAATGAACAGTACAGTTTTATAACATTTGCATCCACTAATAATTATCCTATGTAGTGAGATAAGAAGACATTATTAGAGTTAAGTATGGTTAGGTGTAAAAAGACTGACTGCTTGTCTGGCAAATCAATATCGAATCAATACAGGTGATCATGTGATTGCTCACATATAAGTAATAAAAACAATAGATATTTAGAAGTTATTAAAGTATCACTGTGTGTTATATCGAATAAATAGCCTGACTTTAAGGGAAATCATCGTTTGCTGGAAAAAGACCTATATCAGACCTATATCACGTTTTTAGAATGTAAAAGAAAAGTTGTTTTAGAGATTATAACTAGTCACAGCATTAGTAAGCGGAGATGTTCAGAAAACTAATCGACCTGCGATATATTGTGTATAAGGTTGAATTGTGACAAAATGTTTGGGTTTTATTCGACCACTAAAACGAAATCGATTTCTGTAAATTTGTATAGCAGAATGCATTCTGATTCGCTCTGTAAAACAGGATGAGTGCAAATCTGTATAGTGGTGTAATTGGTTCTTACAGACAGTTGTTTTTATTCCATAACAGGAAATGTTTTTGATACAGTATTATTTATTAACTTAAGATGTCACGAACATATTTCACTGCTCATAATTATATTACCTTTATAAGATAACGAACAATAAGTTCCGCTCGAGATATCATCAATAGGTAAATAATACTGTATCAATACATGTTATATTAAATTATTCTGTTACAGAATTAGACGTATCGCAGAGCTAAAATTTCATTCTCGCACGGGCTTTTTTGTCTACGCTTCAGCTTCTCGTGAATGTTTTCTGTGTTTAAAAACATTTTCATTTAAACTTCTAAAAATACGATATACTATCCTAAAAACCCCATATTTTCGAGCAAACTGTAGAAAGAAGATAATTAATTGCCAGTGTAGTATTTCTCAGAAACTACAAGTCACCGTTACATTTCAAAATTTCAAAATTCGATTCGGACAATATAGTCATCATGTAGCATTATTTGTTCATGGTTGCGTGGACCCTGGTTACTGAATGAGATGCATGATACATGAAGCAGATATTAACATGCTTTAGACTAAACTGAATTCACAGATTTTATTTAATCTAACTTCATAAATCTTGTCGACCAGTCAAGTTATCAGTAAGGGGAGTTATTACAACTGTCTATCAGTCAAATCTAGTGTGAATGAAAGTGGAATGTCTTACGGGTTGATTTTGATCACAGCGATTTTGTAAAATCCTCTTATAGTCTGCGTAATCTAAGCTCTGTCGGTAAATGATGTCTATGACACATATTGCATAATGTTTTGAACTACGTAGTGAAGGGGACGATGGAGAGCCTGATGAGTGATTTGTTTTTGTATTTTGTGTAGTACAACGACTAACATGTGACTTAGGTGATGATCAACGTCCTTCTATGATATAAAGAGAACACAGATGGTAGTTACTCTGAATATATTTTTTGCAATTCATTTTAATCTTGTTTCATAGTAGTTAAAATATGTAGGAAAGAGACTTGGACTTAAATAACCAGATAGTAGTTTTCATCTTGGTGAAAAAATCTGACATGCTTTCCAACCATTACACTTCTACAGACAGTACTGCATATCGTAATTCACTCAAAAGAGAATGTGTAAATTTAATATACATTCACTTTGCATTGAGACCAACAATTTTACTACTTACACTGAAAGCACGTGATTCATCTGCTCGTTGAGCTGCAGCTAAAAAGCACTGAGAGATTTGAAAGTGCTTATGCTTACTGATTTTCCTATGATCATGCTGAGTTGAGGTGAGTAACAAAATATCAGGTAGATCAATAAACCACCGTGTTCCATAAGACGAATTCACCTAGAAATGTGATATTACGAAGAAAACAGAAAGCCGTGAAAGTCGTCCTTGGTCTCAATCATATTAAGATCTTTAAAATCGAAGGATAAGCTGTCTCAGAGTTGCAGGTTAGAACTGACTCCGGATGTTGCTAAATCCTTCGTTTAACTGAAACTGGAAGTAACTATTCAGAAAAGTCGTAGAAATAACTTTCATCAAAGCTTATATTTTCGAAGTAAGAATAGAAATTAAAAGCAACAAAATATTGTAGAGTTAAGGTTTAGGCTGATTGAATGAAACGTTTTTTTAAATACAGTAGTTGACAATAATCAAAACCATATTTGATTCGTAAACGAAGTAGATCATAACAAAATAAGAGAGTATTTCCCTTGATATGTAGGCATATATATGAATTTGTGCATACACTAGTGTAAAGTGTACAACTTTACATTTATTTTTCTTAGTGTTTAATGAAAAAGCTTTTGTCTAAGATATCTCATTTTATTCTTGTAAAATGAGCTGTAGCTGCGAAAGGTATGAAATTATTTTTTTAAAAGGGAGCCAAATGATTTTTATTCTAATGAAACTGTTTAGCTATTGGAAGGTAACAAAGTTAAATGACTTAGTGCAGAAAATGTCAAGTGTTTTTCATTCAATTATAAAGACTAGGAATTTATTTGTCACGTATAAAGTTAAACAATAAACAACCAAAATTATTCTTTCACATGTAAATGATGGAAATGTAATTATTCCACTTTGTTTATTATGGCGACAATAATTTTATGCAATCACGCAGACGATCTACTTCATAGTTGATTTGATCTAAACTACTCTCCAAACATTTCTGTGAGAAAAAAATAAACAGAAACAGTGAAACAATTAATTGTTTGAAAAAACTGAAAGTTAGAAAAATGAAACTTTCATCGCGCAAGCTAATGCTGGAAAAGATATAGAAGAAGAAGGACACCTGAATTCATGGAAACACCACCGTATTTATTTCAAAAAAAAATAATAAATATCAGGTCTACGATAAATGAAATCGCACTGAAGTACCATACTACTTAGTGAATTCACGGATTAACTTCACAGTTGGAAGAAAATTTTACTTCCGTACAGATAGATAAATAGTATTTTCCACTTCACTTGTTCAACATTTTACTAGGTGATCTAAAAGACCAACTTCTTGCTTCGTCTCTACCATCGACTACGATGGACTAAAGGTTCAACACTAATTTTACCATCTGTTAACCACCAACACTCAATTGTTACGCATTAAATTTTAATGAACCTATTGAAAATCATAGTGGGCTAAAGCATATTTACTTTGTGAGTGCAACTGTCAGAGATTTCGCAGCTAGTTAATAAAAGTATTTGACTCAATAAAGTAATTATTTGTGCCAATATTTCTTACCTAGAGTATACTGCCGTAACGCCAGACTTTATATCGATGGTTGAATTGGGGGACCTAGTTAAAAATTTGGTTTGGAATTGCGTAAGGTTAAATATGTAGGTGACTGTATAATTAACAGAAATACTGTAGCCTACTGACTTTGTTTTAAGTAGACAGACCTTTTCACCTTTGAGTTATTCAAACAAGTGCTAGACTTACATTACTTCACACCGTAAAATGCTATATTTCTTACATAGACATAGTTACTTACACATAGTACCAAAGGAAGTTGGTGCATGCATTTACTTGAGATAAATTCCACAATTTGCGTTTAGTTACTGTTAGTAGTATAAGACTTTCACAGTAAAAACTGAATGACAAAATGGTAAGTAGACAAAATTAATGTTCATTTTTCAGGTATTGAAAACCCTCTCCAAGATAAACTTGATATTAGTAGGTTAATGAACATTTTTTTCGAGAAAATATGCGACTTTTAGTCGGAAGTCGAAGAATTATTTCAGTCTGTGTATAAGAAATCAGTGAATTAATTGAGTTTTAAACTCCATTTGAATACTTGACATTCATGGACTACGAGAAAAGAAATCTGATCAGACACAACGATAATGCACATGAACGTGAGAGATTCCTCATAAAAATCTAGATATAACGAAGAGCTTTCAATATTAAACTCGCCCAGGAATTTGAACTAATCTCATTTTCATTGACCTACTCAGAAATTTCTTTGCATGTTTCTTGTTAAAGCTGTTTCGTATTATCCGTAATTCAAAGTAAGTTAAAGATGTGGGATTTTTAAAAGAAGAATTTGATTTTCTCAAATTCTCAAAAATAAATGGAAAAAATATCATGGTTCTTCCATCCAGTCATGACATAAATCTACCATAGTAAACAGTCAGATCTCCCCTAAGCCATTGATCTACTAACTTAATAAAGTGAATTCGAAAGTCACATTGTACTTATATATTCATTGGTGTAAATATCGGTGGTAAAACATCTGTGCAGAATACTTAAATATTACCACTGATAAATACCTACTGTCTCAAAATGTAGAGTTTAGAAGTAATACATTTCTTTGATGACGTTACATATCTGTAATTATACATTTTGCATTGCAAAGACTAATGATCCAATAAAATACTACCTCAGTTATGAATAGTTTGGTCGGTATATAAACAGAATAAATGAAGTTGAATGTCGATAAGACGTGCACTACTCTGATAAAATTTCGCATTTAAGAGTATCTGAACTCGTGTCTGCCAACCTCAAAGTGCCTGGTACTTCAAAGTAAGTGTGTTCAATTGAAGACGTTCGTTTTGATGAAAGGTGATTTTGGTATTTCTGAGAACTTTAGAAGTTTGTTAAAATGAGACATCATATTTTCCTGAAAGTTACATCCTAACAAACTATCATCCGGGGAAAATTATTTAGTACACTGGATTATTTTTTATCAACTCACATTTGGATTCTATAAGTGACACTTCTCAAATGGATTTACCTACATAATACTTTTCACCTTGAAATTAAGACTTTACTTACTGTAAAAAAATAATAAAGGTACTCATGTAATTCTAGTGATCAAAGCTCCGGTCATACACAGAAATACAAACATAAGAGTATCCAGAAAATCATTTTTTAATGTTTCTAAGAAGCCATCGTGTAGTTACCCATCGAAGGTGTTGAAAGAGTGGTTTGAACAACGTTTAATTTATACCAGGTATTTGTTATTCTAAATTTTATAGACCAAAGCCGCTGAAAGTTTATAAAGTTCATTAACCAGGCAAACCTTTAATATACAGCTTATTAATTACTATATTTGTATGAATCTGTAGGTATGCTCTTAAATATCACCTCAAACAATCTTTAACCAGTCAAACAGAATAAAGGTATGGAGTATTGAATGATAAATGATCGGTAGACTGAGAATTCAGATTTCCTACATACACACCACGAAAGCAATGGATGTTAGAAGCTCATAATATTATTAAAGTGGCAGTTAAATCAAAATCATAGCATGCGCCTTCAACAGACGAACACATTTTTAGTTCATATACTTCACTATCCTGCAAAACCTATTGAGCTTGTTATTATTATTATTATCATTATTATTATGATCATTACTCTTCTCTTGGGTTCCGAGTGGAACATAGGGCGTCAACAACACATCACCATTTTCTTTCATTTTCTTCTATCCTCTTCAGTTGGCCCCACGATTGCCCAAAGTCTCCTATCTCTTCCGCGCGTGATCTCCTCCATGTAACTCTAGGACTAACTGTCCGTCGCTTCCTGTTGTTGTTCCACTCCAGCGATGGCCTGGTGCACCAAGTCATTTTACGGTATCTTCAGAATGTGCTCGATCAATCTGCATTATCTCCTGTATATTTGTCAGGCAACAGGTTATGGTTTGTTCGTCCCCAGAGTCTCTTGCTGCTAATTCTTTCTGGCCATTTGATTTTCGAAATGCAGCTACCGAAGGCAAGTGTTATTGAAAGTCTGTAACCAATTGGAAATGCTTTTCGTGATGCGCCATGTTTCTGACCGAATACAGAACAATTTACTGACTTCATGTTGTTTATGCTGAGTGCGGAAGATTTCCAGAGTGATTTCAGATTAATGAAGGTATTTCTTGCCTTTCTGAATTCGGTTGACTTTAACATCTTCATCCGTTCCACCTGTGGCTGGAACGATGCTTATTATTGAAAACCTTTATTGCATTGCTTGTTCCACTAACTAGTAAATCTAAGTTTACTGTTTAATTAGTAACACTTTCTTCCTGCATTGAGTTTGATCAATAAGTGGGTCACTGGTAGGCATAACAAAATAGTTTCAATATAAGATGAGACAAGTGATAAGTATATCTAAGTTAACGTTAACGTCTTTTTACATGGTCGATTCATTCTGGGTGAAATGTATCTCGACACTAATGTTAATCCTAACAAATCTACTAGTTGACAACAATAGATTTGATAATAATTCAAAATTTCACAGTTGTATGAAATACAGATGAGTGCATATTTGACATATCAGGTAGGTATTCCATCATTCATCGCGAAATAAACAAGTTTGTTGCCCTCACTTAGTCAGCTTCTTTAACACAGAGCTCAGACAACCAACTGTAAAATATATGCTTGAACAGGTAATGTGAAGTTTGGAAATATACTATGTTTAGTGATTTAAACGAAGTATGGCGCGAAAAGTTATCGATTACTTAAATTCTTATACTGCGGAATAAAAGTATAATTTATAAATATAAGTTCAGTCTGAATATATTTTAGAAAAGTCAGAAAAGCATTTGCTTTCAATTCTTCTAAACTGTGATTATCACTTAGATAATATCATCGATAATAACCATAAAGTAAGGTAAAAGAAATATGGCGCATTTCCAAACTAGCTTTAATTCAGAATATTTAACATAATTATTATAACTACCATAAAAGTAGTTACAAATAATGGTACTAAAATAATCATAACCATTTACTACTTATACTACAGAAACTAATACTACTACCAACTTCTATCTAACTGTCATTCTTCTTTACCTTGTTCGATGAGAACTTTTGATATTTTCACATGAATTGATGAAAATTAACTCATTCTTTCATTAACAGCAACATTAGAATTCGTGCATTTAAACAAAGCATATAAGTCCAGTAAACATCCCCGTTGTGATAAATGTAATTTTATGAGTAAAGTAAAATACATGCATGTGTATGAACATACTCTTAATAAAAGTATATAAACTAGTAAATAAATAATATGTAGTACTGAATTATAGATTAATATCATAAAGGTGTACCTATACCTATCTGTATATTTGACAGGATTTCGATTTTTACTTAAAATACCCCTACTTCAATATATCAGTATAAATTCAGATTCACTCAGTTATCAGTTTATGTATGTTTAAGTTGCGAAGGCTTAAGAGTCAAGTTGCCTCTATCATCCATTTATGATTATATAAATTACTTCTACCGAGAATCCAGGGAATTTTATGATCTTGATCTGTTAGAGTCGAAAACATATTGGAAATCACATCTTCTCACTACTTGTAAAGTATTGAAAGGCAATTTGACAATCAGTACGGTTTATGCCAAGGAATAAAAAGTATTGTAGATAGTATTTCAGTTGCTTAAAGTTTTTTCAGACTTCTAAAATGGAGATGTAAATGATCATATTAGTATCAATGAAGAGTGACAAAAGGTGTTTTTGTTTAAAACCTTGTGTTCACTAAAATGTTTTCTACATTTACTTAAAGTAGATTGTTGAACGTCGATACACCTTCAACTTTAAGTCTTACAACTATTTACTCTTCCAAACTTGTAATTGAATTAACAGCAATATACTGTTGAAGTAAACACTGATTAACTATAGTAAACGTAAACTTATCCACCATGGGAGTTTTATAAATTTCAGCATGTTGGTTAGTTACAGTTTGTCATGTGAGCATGTATATATTTTTACTTTTCTATATAGTCTATCATGTAACACTGCCAAATGAAAACAGATACTAAGATTTATTGAGCCATCAGACTGAGGTGTAGAAATCCATATTAAGCGTATTCTGTGACATCATTGTTTCAAACTGGGGTGTGTTGCATTAGATTTCCTTGAATCTTTAACACAATGAAAACCCAATTTTATCAATACAGTGTCGTAATGGGAAGCGTTTAATTTTGTGAACGTAAAAGTAGTCTTAGGGATCAGCTTACCTTCTCTGGAATTTTTAAATGATGCGTCGAATATGACTGAGGCATGCGTGGTCGTTCAAATTCGCTATCACCACGATTACTGTGTCGTAAGTAATTTGAATGCTGCCCATCTCTAAAACGACGGTCGAAAAGGGAATGTGACATAACAGCCTGTCGATTTGACGGACGAATCACTTTCATTGTTGAGTAGGGTTTTGAGCTTAAATTTTGACATGAAGTGTAACAGTCTCTGTCCAATGATTTAAAACGTCTAGTATTATAAAACTGTCCAAAGCTTGTGCTTGGTCTGGCTGAAGACGAGGCAGGATACAAGTCATATGGTCTGTTCAGACCGTATTCGTCTAAATAACCAGAAACTGAGGCTGGGCGATGTCTATTGACTCGAAGACCATGACCACTGAACACAGATGGCAATACTGGCTGGTCGTGAACTGAAGTCAAACAATAGAATACCTTATTATTTTCAACAACTACGTTAACAGTTGTTTAAAAATATTGTGTGCATAAATTTTACTAGAAAATGAGCAAATATAATAGTGGATGCAAGTAGATTTTATATACTCCTACTACAATCGCGCGGCAACTGCTTGGAGATTAAGGTGCAGAACTAAAAACTAAAAAAGAAAACGACGCTAACAATAGTACTAGTCATTATTTAGAAGATTATAATATTTTCTCAAATTCGTAATGCTGAACTAACTACTGATTTGAAAATGAATTCCTCACAGTAATCTATAATGATATACAAATAGAAAGGGTTAGATAGAAATTCACACTATTTCAAGACTGCTGTAGAAGACAGAGTCTATGTATATATGTTGCATAATGAAGGTTGCTTCATTATTAGACACACTCTAATTACGATACATGAGCAGCTTTTGAATAATGTGAGTATATCAATTAATAATACTTTGAATAGAGAAAGTATATTTGAGGGGGAAACAATGATTTCCAAATTCTATGATTAATCTGTCAATGGCCGACTGAAATCCTTTATACGTGGAATATATAAATTATAAGCAAATACTGCGTGGAACGTTTAGGCATTTTGCAGACGTAGAATTTTATGTAGCTCATAAGAAATCACTCAGAGTTTTAACGATTCCACGTGAGCATGAACAAAATAATGCACAAACAAAAATGGGATACACATAAATGTTGCTAGAGTTGAATGCAGTAAAAAGGTTGACACGTATGAGTTACCTGCGACAGTCAAATTATGCATTACTGAGGAGATTCCACTGCAAACTGGTTCCATTTCGTGAAAATACATTATTATTATTATTTATTATTATTATTGTATCCTTTAGTTCCTAGAGGAACATAGGGCTTCAGCTGCGCACCTCCATTGACTTCTGTTTTTTGACAACTTTTTCACCCTGCTCCAGGTCTGCCCACATGCTTTCATCTCCTCTTCACATGACCTCCTCCAAGTCACCCTTGGACGACCAACTCGCCGCCTCCCTTTCGGGTTCCACTCGAGGGCTTGTCTAGTGATGTCACTTGTTGGTTTCCTCAGCGTATGGCCAATCCATCTCCATTTCTTTCTGCCTATTTGTTTAACAATCGGTTCCTGATTGGTTCGCTCCCAGAGATCCCTGTTGCTGATCTTTTCTGGCCATCTGATCTTGAGTATTGAGCGGAGACACTTGTTAATGAAGGTTTGAAGTTTGTTTGAGATGCTCTTTATGACTCGCCAAGTCTCTGATCCGTATAGTAGCACTGACTTCACATTGGAGTTGAAAATCCGGATCTTATTTTTGATGCTGAATGCTGTTGACCTCCACACAGATTTGAGAGTAATGAAAGCTTGTCTTGCTTTTCCGATTCTGGCTTTGATGTCCTCATCAGTTCCGCCTGTAGTTGAGACGATGCTTCCCAGGTAGGTGAAGGAGGTTGTTTCTTTCAGGTTCTTCCCATTTATGCTTATTGTGGTCTGTTGTTGCTGTTGATGTTGGCTAGGAATCTTCATCATCTCTGTTTTATCTATGTTCACGTGAAGTCCTATCTTTGATGCTTCTTCTGTCAATTTGTTACTTTTCATTTGCATATCTTCCAGTTTATGGGAAATCAGACATATATCATCGGCGAAATCCAGATCCTCCAAGTCTTTTGTGTCAGTCCATTTTATGCCTGTTCCCTCGTTGGTTGACGTTGTCTGTCGCATTATCCAATCGATTGCAATCAGGAAGATCATTGGTGATAGTAGACAGCCTTGCCTCACCCCCGTCCTCACTTCGAAGGCTTCCGTAAGTTTCCTGTTGTGGATTACTTGGCATGCAGCATTGTCGTATAACTGTTGGATGAGGTGTATAATTGTCGATGGGACCCCGTAGTAGCGAAGTAGTTTCCAAATGACCTCTCGATCGACGCTGTCGAAGGCCTTTTCAAAGTCGATGAAGTTGAAAATACATTATGATTCAGCTTTATTTACATTAAAAATTTCGTGCAAAAATTATTTCTATTATTATTATTATTATTATGATTGCATTTCGTTTCAATTAGAGCATGGGCTTCAACAACACATTTTCTCTTTGTTTTATTTCCTGCCATCCGCTTCAGCTGGGTCCACGATTGACAAAAATCTCCCATCTCTTCCTCACACGTTCTCCTCTATGTCATCCTAGAACGACCCACTCTTCGCTTCCTATTTGGATTCAACTCGAGGGTCTGGCGTACGATGTCATTCGGCGGCCTCCTCAATGTATGCCCGATGCGCCTCCACTTTCTCCTACATATTTGTTGGACGATCGGCTCTTGGTTGGTTTGTTCCCAGCCCGAGTTTCTTGTTTCCTATTCTTTCTGGCCATTGGATCTTCAGTATGGAGCCAGCGAAGGAGGCAGCTGTTGATGAAAGTCTGCAACCTGTTGGAAATCTTTTTCGTGAAACGCCAAGTTTCTGACCCATATAGAAGAACCGAGTTCACATTGGTGTTGAAAATCCGAATCGTGTTGTTTTTGCTGAGTGCGGAAGATTTCCGAACGGGTTTCAGGTTGATGAAGGCGTATCTTGCCTTTCCGATTCTCACTTTGACATCCCCGTCCGTTCCGCCTGTAGTTGAAACGGTACTTCCCAGATAAGTGAAGAAGGCAACCTCTGTTAAACCTCTCCCATTGATGAAGATTGGTGCTGGTTGTTGTTGCTGTTGATTGGTTATCTTCATCACCTCTGTCTTCTCTGTGTTCACCTGCAGTCCTGTTTTTCCCAGCTCTTCAGTCAGTTTGTTGGTTTTCGCTTGCAAATCTTCGAGTTTACGTGACATATTATCGGTGATAATAGACAGCCTTGTCTTACTCCTGTATGCACTTTGAACGCCTCTCTGAGACGTTTTGTTGTGGATCACTTGAAACGTGGCATTGTTATATAGCTGCTTAATGAGGTTGACAAAGACTTGACATACGCCGTAGTGTTGAAGTAGTTTCTGAAGTACTTCTCGGTCGACTCTGTCGAAGGTCTTTCCGAAGTCAACCAAGTTGAGGTAGAGGTTTGATCGTCATTCTATGCTTTGTTCAATGATGATTATGCGTAGAGTTGCAATTTGATCAGCACACGATTTGCCTTTCCTGAATCTAGCTAATTCCCGTTGTATTTCTTCATCCAGCAAATGTTTCAGTCTCTCTAGGACGACGTGACTTAATGTTTCACTTGGCGTGGACAAGAGCACTATTCCACGCCATTTCTTGCACAGGCCTAAGTCGCCTTTCTTTGGCAGTTTGACGAGGTAGCCCTTCGTCCAATCAGTAGGCACCTTTCCTTCTTTCCAAACCTTTAGGAGTAATGATGTGAGCACATCTGCCGCAGTCTCTGGGTCCGTTTTCAGTGCTTTGGGGTGGGGGGTTGCCATCTGGTACTGCCACCTTCCAGGCCGGTGTTCAGTAGCTTGATTGCACTCAGGATTTCCTCTTTAATTGGAGGAGCGGTGTCCACTGGCAGGCATTTCTGTGCGTTGTTTTGGTGGCAGTGGTATTTTTGGGCGAGTTTTAGGCGATGGTCGATTCAAGAGTCCTCGAAAGTGATCAGCCCATTGTTTTACTTGTCTTCTCGCCTTGGTAATTAGGTTCCCTTGAGCATTTTTTATTCGTTTCATCATCTGGGTTGATCTCTTCTCGGATAGAGACTTGGTTATCTGATATAATGTCCTTACGTCTCTTTCACCTGCGGCCCGCATATTCTGCTTCAGTCGCCAGCGTTTCGTAGAGTCATCTTTTGTCTTTCTTAGCAATCTTCTTCACTCCTTTATTGAGTACAGTGTACATTGAACTCAGCTTCTCCTTCTCTTGTCCATCAGTGCATTGAGTCATCTTCTCTTTCACCATTCTCCTCTTTTCTATTAGCTTCCAGGTAGGTTTCCGTTGAGAGCCATTCATTGTCATGTCTCTTTCTTCTTCCTAGAACAGTTGTACACATTTCCTTAAATATCGCCTTCAGAGAGTTCCAATGTTCTTCCACGCAGGTTTCCTCAGTGATACCACGTAGTGTGTCCGACTTTGCTCTGATATCTGAAGCGAAGGCACCCCTTGTAGTTTTGTCCTTCAATTTCTGATTGTTGAACTTGAATTGTGGTCTGTCCTCATTTGTTTTCATGGATTTCAGCTTCACCTTGAAGGTTCCTTGAACTAGATGACGGTCTGAGCGTATATCTGTCCCCCTTCTCGACTTTGTATCAAGCAGACTAGCTGCGTCTCCACTTCCTTGAGATGGATATGAAATCTATTTCGTTTGTGTTATGTTCGTCTGGCGCAACTCATGTTGCTTTGTGTATATCCTTGTGTTTACACATGCTCCCTCTGACCACCAGATCACTGAGAGCGCAGAAGTCTGTGAATATTTCTCCATTGTCATTCATTTCTTCGAGAGCCTCTCGGCTCACGATGAGTTCTCTTACTGTATTATCTTCTTCCAGCTTGGCATTCATATCGCCCATAAGGATTTTGATGTCACCATTTGGCATCTTGTCCATTACTGTTTGTAGTTATTTGTAAAACTCTTCCTTCTTCTCTTGCTCCACGTTGTTTGTAGCAGTGTGCGTAGCATTGGATAATTGTGACCTTCCTTCCTTTTCAGTTGAATCTTACTGTCATGACCGTGGGGGGGGAGGAGATTGGTTCCCACTGCATTAGGGCTCTGGCTGCCAATGGTGACATCATGACAACCACTCCCTCAGTGTGCTCGTGGTTGTCGTCTGGGTGACCGGAGTAGATTGTTGACTCTCTCGTTGACAATGCTATCAATCCACATCTATTCCATCTGCTTTCGCAGATATCCAGTGCTTCTAATCCATATCTTCGCATCTCTTTAGCTACCTTGGCAGCCTTCTGAGTCTCGTAAATTGTACGGACATTCCACGTACCCATTATTACTCTTGATTTCACCGAGAGAAGACAAATCGGCTGGCTGACTGCCTTCCCGAAGTCTTTCACCAGCCCGCGTCACTTCACTTCTCCGATTCGAGCGAAGAATAAGATTTGTATTTGAAGTGTTCGTATTTTTGCATGTTGTTTGTATTTTCTGCATGTTGACGTTTCTCTAGAGTTTTGAAAGATTTATTGTTGTGGGGTTGCTAGCCCCACACACAATCTTGCCTCTTTACCCGGGATTGAGACTGGCTAGAAAACTAGCAAGCTAGTTAACTAGGCTAGGTTTGGTTGTTCTGAACAATTTAAATAAGTAAATTTCATTATGGATAAGATTTTATTTTGATAAATCACAGTGTTGTACAGTAATTTTAATATATCCATAATGAAGTTACGCTCTACCACAGAGCCCAAGTTGTTTACTTATATCAATAAGTAAATTTCATTTAGAATTTTAATTGTTGGTTCATGAATAACTGTCAAAGTTCAGGAAGGTGTTTAAACGACAAACTAACGTCTTTATTCCGATATGATATTTTGATGAATATGAAAGATTCTAAAGCATATGGCCCAGCATCAGTATAAATCATTTATTTTTATTTTTTTTTTTATTTTTGATTACAGCTTGATTCCACACCGTATTTTTGGTACAAGTATGGAATTTTCAGCGTGGATATCGGTAGCCCAAATTTCGCAGGCCGACCATAGATATCAGGTCTGCGTCGGCGTGGGCTCGAACCCCGGACCACATGCATGGTCGGCGAGAGTCCTAACCACTGTGCCACCGACGCACGAGACATGTAAAATAACTGACATTTTTGACTTGTGAGAATATTTAATTGGAATAAACTGTAAGGTCGTATTTCAGCAAAATATTTGGTTCTTGCTATTAATTCACTTTCGACTGATTTTCATGCAGGAAATAATTTTCGAACAATTTAGACTGTCAGATTCAATAATGTAAGAAACCTTGAGATGCTGGAATTATATTGAAAATTTAGTGGTTTTTGATTGCTAACCTTACACCCAATCTTTCCTCTTTTCCCGGGATTGAGACTTGCTTGATAACTAGCGAGCTAGTTAAGTTGGCGACCCTTTTTGCACAAATACTCCCCGTAATCTTATCAAGGCTTTGACCTAACTTCCAATCTGTGTTTATATTTATTTTTTTATTTTCTTTTTATTTTTGATTACAGCTTGATTTCACACCGTATTTTTGGTACAAGTATGGAATTTTCAGCGTGGATATCGGTAGCTCAAAATTCGCAGGCCGACCATAGATATCAGGTGTGCGTCGGCGAGGGGTCGAACCCCGGACTATGTGCATGACCGGCGAGAGTCCTAACCACTGTGCCACTTACGATTTTATTAGAATTAATTATTTTTATATTTCTAAAACTGGAGTTGCCTCAGACCTATTGCGCATGTTATGTGTAAATTGATGAACTAAGATCCCTCTCCGCCTAATTATATTGATTTTTAAAGCCGTCTCACCCTAATGGGTAACTGTGTGTCAGTGCATGCACGAGAGTTCTAAGATTTTCCCTTTTTCTGGGTTCGGTCATTTTACACTTAGGTAAATTCCTATGTATTAATAATCTGACTGACCTCCACCTACTGGTATGAACTTCATGTAATCAATCCTACAGTCACTGTCAGAAATTTTGTAGATAAGATTATTTTGTTTAATTGGGACAGTGTAGTACTTTAGACAATGGGGTTTGTCCCTGAGTTAGTTATGTAGGCACGACTTTCGCCCTTATTCCTGCTTTATTCAGAATCCTACATAGGGTTTCATATGTTATTTGGTAAAACACTAGATGCCTCAAATTCTTTGTTTGTGCTATGGTCAACAATTTCACTACTATTTTTTTCTTTTAGTGTGAGCTACTTTGATCCTCGTATGAACAAAATACCCATCAGTTAACAGCATTACATTTTTAATACGTTACTACTGATCTAAAAAGTAACCTGTCATTATAAGATAAATACTGACTAGCTACTGCTAAGGACACAAGCTATTTAGGCACAAATGGCTGACTGAGAAGGAAGTCAATGTTGTTGATTTTGAACATTTTAAAGAGCATTCACCAGAATTATGGGCTTACCTTTCTTGTAAGCATATTTCTTATGTATGTTACTGGCTCGTACAGTTTTTTGTCTTTTCTCATTCGACGTAGACGGTCCAATAACAACTTGTACTTGGGATCTATGTTTCATTGAGTCATCTTCAGCAGAAAGGACATCTTTTTTGACTCCCTTAGCTTGTAGTTGCTGATGGTTAGAGTGATATTGATAGTCTGATGCATTACTCCACTTTCGGTGAGCAGTATCTGTGAAATCACGCTGCTGATTCTCTATTTCCGTTTCGTCATGTCTTACTGAATTATTCATGTCCATCAATGTGTCAGAGAGATTATCTGCAATCTTTTCATTTGACTGTTGCTGCTGCTGACTCAATAAATGATCTTCGTTTTGCTGATGCCTTACTGGTGAAAACTCAATACTGTTGCCTTCAAGCAAACCCTCATTTTTAGTGTCACGCGTAATGCTGATAGTGCTCTCATTTGTTTTTGGGACTATATAAGAGTCTGACATAAGTCGGTTAAAACTAAAATGCTGCTTTCTGGTATCCATGATATCTGCAGATCCTCCTGGTTTAAATATTTCTGATTTTTGTGGTATATAATTATCAGAATCATCTAGACTATTAGTGTTCAAGTTGTTTATTCGTCTTTCTTCTGTTGCTGTGATGGTGGTGTAAGCTTTTGGGTGTCGATCTAGCGAGCCAAAATCACTGAGAACATACTCTGAATCATCTCCTACTTGACTGTGGTACCGACCGACTGATTCATCAGTTTGACCAGGGTTTCTACCAATAAGAGGATGAAGATAACAGCTTTAATAAAACAAAATAAGCTTTAATTTCGCATGCATGACAATTTATGAAGAAAACATCTACGACTATATTTTGTAGGCAGATAACAATTAAAAGCGATTCTTAGTGTCCTGAAGGTTTGACTCTGGACAGAAACTGAGTTTTAAATCTATTGAGGTGGACTAAATTACTGCTTAGAATGATCATGACATTGTAAGTATTAGAAACTGTGCTAAGTACTTGTTTGAATTTGGGTCAATCCACAGATCAGTAATGTACAGCTAAAAGTAACAGCATTAACTTGCAAATAATGCATGTACTTGAATTGCGTACACCAAATCATATTTTGGAATCATTCATTGCCAAATCCTGCTTTTACATTTTATGTTTTCTGATAAAATCATACTGTCTACTATGCGTATATGCATTCCTGAATGTGAGGTAGAAACCTTCTGATATACCACCAGTAACGTAGATTTCAGACAATCAAATCAATTCTTTGTGAAACAGTTGATTCATGCGAATTTTAACATTCGGGTGACTTTGTTTCTTACAAAAGGTAAAATAACCCAATAGGTAAAAACATTTGAAAAGCTTAGACAAGTAGCTTCTCATTATTCATTGCACTCATAGTATACCCAAAGAAAAAAATCAAGTTAAGCCGAGAATCAAAAGATGAATTATTTGTTTTAATTAAATCAGTTTCCTCTTACTTTCGACGATAAGTGTATTCAGATCGATTTTTCAGTTTATGCAAATGTGATTCCAAATGTTTAATTTTTCGAGATAATTCATTCTTTTCCAGTAACAGATTTTGAAGCTGACGATCTTTTTTAGCATGAGACCGTTCCAGAATCCTTATATCTCTTGATAATGTGCTGTACTCTTCTTCAACGCGTTGAAGTAAATTTGACAAGTTTTGTTCTCGTACTTCTGCTTCCCGAAGCTGAACATGATGAAAACAAAGTAGGAAATAATCTTATTCTAAAACAATTAGTTACCTTAATGAATTCTGACAAAACAATAAGAAGGCGTGATTTATATGAATTGTGTAGTCTGTTTGAGCAAAGCATTTCCACTTGTCTGATCACTCATGCACTTGCCACAGGATAACTTTTGTCGTACTTTGAGAGATTATCAGAAGATCTAATTGAAAGTATACTACTTTATATATGATATATTGATAGAGCTTTGACCATACGTGACCATCCCTGTTCTGCCACTTACGTTTTAGATAGAATAAATGAAGTGCTAAACAGGACATCACTTACATCTTGGGAGTATACAGATAATTGCTGTTCTTTCCTAGATATACTGCTTAGTCGACAGCCTAATGGGTGAGTGCAACAATCTGTTTATGGAAAACATACTTGGACAGGAGAGTATCTCAAATAAAGCAGCTTCTCTCCTGTTAGACACAAAAGAGGCTAGGTGAATTTAGTGGGATCTAATCAATAAGCACAAAGGATACACTTAAAGACAAGAAAAGAAAACTGACAGAAACTCTGTTTGATAATAATTATCCAGAGATATTCATGAGAGAAATTAAAATTAGTCAGAACACGAAGATCGACTTTCCAACTTGCTGCTGTTTAGGATGCGTGTATCAAGCTACCCTACATGGGTGATCATAGCTTGTTTACTAAACAAAAATTGAACGCTGCAGTTAAAAAAACATTTTACGCTGCTAATATCCGAATAGCTGATAATGTGGAGCCTACATATCCATGTAAGCCCTGAGAACATCCAAAAATGATGTAACATCCCACTGTATTCACGAATTTATATGTACTTTTGGTCATACACAGACAGAGAGGACACATCAATCTTTGCAAGTAGGGGCTTCAGAAGCAAATCGAATCCCCTAAACCGAATAATGGGCAAAACGGATAACCTAGCTCCTCTATTGCAAAACGTATGTGTGCGTCGGTGGCACAGTGGTTAGGACTCTCGCCGACCGTGCACATGGTCCGAGGTTCGAGCCTCCGCCGACGCACACCTGATATCTATGGTCGGCCCGCAAAATTTGGGCTACCGATATCCACGCTGAAAATTCCATACTTGTACCAAAAAATACAGTGTGGAATCAAGCTGTAAATCAAAAAAAAATAAAAATAAAAATAAAATAAGTATTCTAGAGGCGGGAGATTAAACTGATTTTTACACCTCTTATTGACCTATATAAAAGACGATTTTAGGGCGTGTCCTAATGTTTGTGGAAACCGTAGAGAATAGGAAGTTTAAACCACCTTCATATGTCAAAAACAATCCTTCATCACATTACATCCTCCTTGATAAACTTTTTTGATACCATGGCAGATGTAATATTATCAAAACCAACGAAAGTGTAGAACGCTTGCTATTAGCCAACTGGTCGAATTCATATCGATTTAGTGTCATTCATTATGCTTGTCTGGAGTCGTGTGAGTGATTCTGAACACTTCTATTAAAGATTTTTTCTGGTATACTCATTATTTCAAGCTTCAGTCCCTGTTTTATTCAAAGTATTTCTATTTTACATCAACTATTGTAATAATAAGCAGGAAATTATTTCCACAACTTGTCAGCAATTTTTCACGCTATATATACGAAATTATTTTGATATCATTCCATATAAATTTAGCAATGTTTCAACTCACTAGTAAAAAAGATCTCCCTGTGTATTTCAATAAATTAATGCAAATACAGATCAGAAGAGACTACCACAGCTGCTTTACTGTAATTTAAGCGAACTTTTGTTTTAGTCAAATGACATGAATCATTGAAACAATCTTTTGTTTAATATCTTTTTGATTTTAATGACTGGAATTTGTAGATGTTTTTATTCGATATTAAGTTGTTAGCTGATATTTGACCAGTTTTAGTACCAATAAACTTATTATCTCTTTCCATACTAATAAAAGACTTTTTATTTTAGAAAAGTTAGTATGCGTTCTACAGAAAGCCTAGAACAACATAAAATGCTTCCTGTGGTACAAAAGAATTGAAAATAGGTTACGGAAAAGATAAAAACTAAAAAGACCATATGTTATTCAACAAATCGGGAAAATTAAATTGATACTAGAGCTATGATAGATAGTAAAAATGGCTGGATATAACGTTTCTGGACGTAAAATTCAGGTTTTATCCTATGTATTGTTAGGGCTTTGGCTGGATGATGAAGATATAAGCAAAATGAGTCTTAGCAGCCTGGTGTTTACGTGTGGCTCTCATCAACGTTGCTGCTGGTGCTTCGTGACTAGATGTAATTATGTGCTCGATCCTGCTTGGTATTCATGAGTAGATTTAGACAAAGTAACGCTGATATGGCTTATGGGAGGAATGTTGTTTTTTGAATCAGTATGCCTCACCTTCTCTACATACGCTTCTGCTCAACGAAATGTCAAATACACGATACTACTGTCTGCAACTTCAGTGTGTATTCACCAATTTACTTGCTCCTGTGGATTTAAATACAAAGATTGTAGAATTAGGGCGTTGTCTAGATGAGATATCAAACACCTACGAGCAGGGTTGCCAGAAGGAGAACTCAGAACAGTCAACAGTTCAATTTTGGAGCGTAATAATACTTCTGGTCACGCAGTACCATAACCGTTGAACATTGATGTTAAATCAGTGTTTCATTTAGAAGTCAGAAAATGTTTCTTATGTAATTCTCCTCCTATAAATAAGTTAAATACATTACACATAACCAGTGTTAACTTACACTCTGTAAGATGTATTCACGTTCTTCCATAGCTCTTATATACTCCTGTTCACTTTGTTTAGCGTTTGCTCTATAGTCTTTCACTTTGCCATGAAGATTATGATATGATCGTTCCAGATTTGTAGTTTTCTTAGACCAATAATCAGCTGTTGCACGTACTTCTCTAATTTCGGCTGAGAATAACTTCAGTAAACTGTAAATAATAATAAGAAGATAAAATAAGTATAACGTTGGAAACTAACGACGGTTAATTCAAATTTTACTTATTCAAATAAGGCTTACCATACGCTTGAAAAAGCATGATATGTTTCATTTTGATAAGAATTACGAAAAATAGTCAAATCACATGAAATTGATATTTTCAAATGATTCGGCTTTTCAAGAGTTGATTTGCAAGGATTTGGTTTGATTTTTGAGTTTGACCATGTATTGATATCCATTAGAGAACCATTGAAAACCAGGAAGTACTGGACAGCTGTTTCTTCCCAGCTTAGAACTGATAGACAGAACTCACCTAATGAATTTTGAACCAAAGACCTTATGGTTATAAAGGCAAGCTCGTATACCATTCAGCCACTGGGACGCGGTTCAGTTGCCCATGAATTCTAACTTCTACTAACTCATGATTATAGCGCGGCCACCAATCAGTGTCACTGGCGGGAACTTTATCCTCACTCCTAACTGGATGGGTAACGAAATCTGACTAGAACGTTTGTCAAAACGTTTGATTAGCTGTTATTTCAATCACGATACGCTTGCATTTTATAATTTGCAAATGCTAAAGTGTAACGTGAACTGAAAACTAGCACTCTATAATGTTGAAATCAAAATGTACATGTTTTAACATTTCTGTTATTCTGAGGGGTGATAACAATGGTCATGTTATTTGTTTGTCGAATCCTTATGACTTGAAAATGCATTCACTCACTGAAAAGTTGTATGAAACGTAGTTATACGCCACTGATTTAAGATTATTATTTAATATCTGAATAAATCTCACCAAATAATAATCAGTGTAACTAACTGACTTCACAAATGAATTTACATAATCCCTTTATCACAGTTCACGCATTACACAAAGTTTACTAACAAACAAGAGTAAAAAAGTGATAGTGAAAATTGATTAGAACTGTCAGGCGATAATCATACTGACAGCTTAGTGCTAAACATAAGTCACTACTGAAACTGAGCCTCTTTTGTGTGAAAAGAAATGTATTAACGAGTCAGTATTTTTTCACATGGTCTGTAAACTGAACATTCGGCTCTTATGAAGAATAAAAGGCCATCTCAGTGGATTTTTACTGGCACATATCAATCAGTATAAACACAGGTTTTATATCCTAAGCTAGTCATTTATTGATTATCTTATATAAATATACACTTAGCTTTATCTCCTAGTTACACCAAGTTTTCCCTGCATCAATAAATCTTTGCCTCTCCAGTTGGTCTGTCGTTTCTTTCGCATTACGGGGACAGGAGTCGAGTAATCAATAGTACACTGTAGCGATTCGAAGTGTGAGCAGAGCGAACCAAAATTCTACGTTATCTCTGGTCACAACTTGGTTTTATTGCCACTTTCAGTCTCTTGTTCCAATGCATAATATAAAATAATTACTTCCTAATTTTAAAAAGTGTATGAACATTGTTAAAGTTGACGTGTTATTTCAAAAAAGCCTGTTTTATTTATTCTACCATAGTTATAAACAAATTCCCACAATTAAATGAAGCTGTAACCATTTTTATTCACTTCAACCTAAAGATTATACAGATTTCGAAAATTCAGATTACTTTAATTGACGAATTCCTCTGAAGAAATGACATTCATTATGCAGTGATACCGTCTACTTTTGTTCTTTATTCCAAAGACAAATGTGACTTGCGCGGTATAAAATCAGTCACATTTCTTTTATATAAGTAGTATTTCCCTTTCTTACTCGATTGCTATGCAACGTTTAACTTGCCAAGTTTAGATTATTTGTAAATCTGAATAAATTACATGGCTATCAGTTGCATAGAAATTGCTCTTCCTTTACTTCACACTAAACTGAGTGTAAGCCACTTTGTTAAAACCGAATGAGTTATACATAAACTACTAGATTATGTGAAAGAGATTAGATACAAAATAAATAAAGTTTAGAATAGCTTGGATTTTTTAAGTCATTATACTTTATCTTGACAATTAACACACGTATGTTATGGATTTAACCAAAATGATGGAAACTAAAATTAGCATATTCCACTTAGTACAACTTAAACGTGACTAGTAACTTTACAAGTTCAAAATTCTACTTGTTTAAGCTGTATCTGATGTGAACTCCTGCAGGCACTTGAAGCTTAAACTTATGAATACGACCTACTTGAAAGACTGAATATATTTAAAACGTATATGACATACTTTATTTTACAGTGTAACAACAACAAACACTTTAATCATAGGTTGTGAATCAAATACTGAGATGACGCTTATTTTTTTCTAAAAGACTAGGAAAAAGTGATCGAACGTTAATAAAAAGCCAGTAAAGCTACTAATTTAAATTGTAACACCTAGGAATTGGATATAATTAGCCTTTCACAAAATAAAAATAGTGAGTTGGTGGCACAGCGGTTAGGACCCTCGTCGACCACGCATACGGTCCAGGGTTTGATCCCCGGCCGACACCCTCCTTTAATTCGCTAAGCCAGAAATAATGCTGGTGAAGAGGAAAGGTTGGTCATAAAGTTAGCAACCCGATCCTGTAAAATTAAACACTGATACAGAAACTTCAAGCCACCAGCTTGAAGCCCTATTTTCCACCGGGGACTTGAAGGAAAAAATAAAAATAATGATGGGTTGCTTAACTTATTACAATAAGTAGCTAAAAATTATCAACCGATGGCTTTTGTATCAAGAAAGTAAACTCCTTTATTATTCTTCAGGAATGAAAAAAGGCTTTTGAAAACTACGAAGCATAGACAGTGGCAGCTAATATAAAATGATTACCAACTTAGTTTTAAATAAAACAAGATGAATAATTCCTATTTGATTCAATCTCTAAAATGTGATAACTTCTATCGACTATATACTTACCAAAAAATAAGTTGATGTAATGTGGTTTATTTTTACCTCTCAATGACACTTATTTGATGAGTAACGTGTAGGTAATATTTGTGACAAAGAGTACTGGTAATACTGAACCCGACATTGTATGCTGAATCACCTGTTCTTTTTAGATATAAGTAATCTGAAGTTCTAGTAGTACATTGATATCTGAAATAAATGAACCAATCCTTCAGAACAAATGTTATATTTGGTCTTATGGTATTTATCTGAAGCTTGAAATTTAGTTTCGTTGCACTTTATTCTGTAAAGAAGGCTACCTACTCAATGTCCTTTAAAAATAATACTAGAAATTCAATTTCTGTAGGTTAATGTGGAGTAGTCATTAGTGTCAAGACAGAAAAGTTCGGAACAGAATTTTACTTGCTTTTATCTTCAATTCTAATTGACGTGTATGTTGTTTCACAGATAATTTTCTAGCTCTCTGTCTTATTCAAATAATAATTAATTAGGAAGTATGCATTTCTCCAGTGTTTTTAATTACCATCTACACGTAATTATATAATCGAAGAAAATAGTTAATACTGTGATTTTAACATTCATTTCCTTGCTGAAAATCAGTCTTTAGGAGTAAATAAGAACCCTAACTGTCGGTATTGGACTTTCATAAAAAGACATTTTTTTATTCTATAAATGTGGGCACTAATATGGGGTATTATGAATACTACTACTACTACTATTAATAATAATAATAATAATAATAATAATAATAATAGAACTGATACTTTGTGACAGAGACGACTAATTGTTTTATTTATTTGTGTTTCACATTACCACCAGTTCGCAGGATTCTGAGTATTTGGAAAGTGAAGAGGTGAAAAGAAATCAAACAAAGAAATTCAGTTGTTAGTTGATATCGTATTATTAGAACTGAACATAAAAACAATGAATAAATCCGTAGTGGATAAAGTAATTCTAGTTACAAACCGAAACTGGTTAAAGAATAAAAACCAAATAATGTCACATGGTCGTTTTGTAAACTGCAGAAAAGTTTATAGGTGTACATATCAGAAACATCATGAAGAATTAATTAGAATAGAATCAGTCTTCATTATTATTATGATTTTTACTATGCAACGTCTCACCAAGGGATGGGATAAAAATAATTCAGAATAGTTAAACTACATGAAATCGGTTTGAGGCCCAGGAAACCAACACAGGTAAAAGAAAATCTTGGTGTTTTGTTTCCCGGATCCATTTGCACTTCATTAAATATAAGTTCTGTACCAATAATCTTTAGGATATCGCAGTATAAACCTTTCATTGAGCCGGAGCAAATTTAGATTTCCCAATGACTAAACTGATGGTAAATAACTAAATTAACTGAGTGAAATTCAAACGCAATATTAAGGCCTGTATAGCTTGTTTAAATGAAGAGATTCATCATATTGTATTTTCGATGAATGTCCAGGTAAGTGATTCGTATTCTTGATAGTTCACTCTAAAGTATTCGAAAATTAATTTGAAAAGCTTTGTGGAATGTAAATTTAGCATGTCGGAATATTAATTTATGATAATTGCACATTTTCATGCTGACAACTTCTTGAGACTAAATGCTAACCAAAGACATTCATAGGTTTCATGACCGTAGGTGTTACGAATTTCGTGGAATAATTTGAGCGCCGAGTCAGATTGATTCATCATAAATTATTTAAATTAATCCCAGCGTGTTAAGAAAATCAAAACAAGATTTTTCTGGACGTTTCGCCGTGTAAGCCACAGCTTCTTCATCAGATTTATTCGAATAAATCTGATTTTCTTAACACGCTGGGATTAATTTATATAATTTATAACAAAGTCATTCATGTGGTTTAACTAGAAGTAAACTTTTATTATTTTCAGTTTAGAACATAACTTCAGGTATTAAGTTATGAATTAGAAACGAGACGTGGCACTGCATTCGGT
The DNA here is from genome assembly GCA_944472135.2 of Trichobilharzia regenti. NCBI lineage: Eukaryota > Metazoa > Platyhelminthes > Trematoda > Strigeidida > Schistosomatidae > Trichobilharzia > Trichobilharzia regenti. Next base: position 103,890,608 of record OX235262.1, read on the forward strand.
ACGAATGGATACCAAGGTTGTACAGGAAGGCTTTGGTTAACTGGAGAGGTCCTATTAATACAGGTGAATGCCGTAGCTTGAATATACGGGATGACGTATTATTAGCTGCTGACAAACTGTTATTAAAAAGGCAGAACGGATCAGTATCAGCAATTTCTACATTACATGCAATCCTAGTGACACACGGTGCGTCACGCTGTGAGTTTTACTAAGCGATGACATTATTTTAACGGCATAGAATCCCCAGATTCATGTTTATCCTTCCTTCTTTTTCAAGCATTTTATCGGCCCCTTAATTAGGCAAGGTTTAAGAGTGCGTTGGCACGATATCGAACTCGTAACATACGGATGGCTGGAGAGCATTCAGTCATTAATTCACCAACGCAGCTAAAGTATCAGGAATATTCATATCTAATTTTTATCTTGATTATCCCCATTTGCTAAAGCAACTGGTTTTGAAAGATTGGTGTATTAGGTGGTACTTCAAGCAACACACAATTTATAAAGACTTATTATATTATATATTTCTTCGGACTATTTCAAAAATGCAGACAAATGATATGGACTTGTTCATGTACGCATTTCATTTTAATTCATATGCTCATTTCAAAAAGTATGGATTCCCTTACTACAACAATTTTTTTAAACGTGACTTTTGTTCTGATACTATCATTGGAGATTAGCATATGACTACGTATAGACACTATTTACCATGAATAACAGAAAAACTAATTCATGAAGACTGAAAAGTCAGTTTAAGCTGTGACCTCTCATTCGTATGTAGCTGACATATTGAATCTTGATTTCGCAAAAACAACAGGGAGTATTTGTTTCAGTATTACTCAGATTTCTGCAAATATAATTTCAAATGTCCGAACATGGAGTTTCTTATAGTGGGCTAAAGTTGAATTCAGAATAAATTTCAACACCATCATAAGATTTTGAAATGAATGGTAATATGGAATGCATAAAACATCAAAATGCTTTGAACAAGATACGGTAATTAGATGCACAGTTCTAGGGTCAATAAAAACAAATTTAAAAAACAAACATTAACAGATTTTTTATCCTGTCGTAAAACATTTTCTCCGAATGTTTCAAGTTCATGAACAGCTTAAATGTCTTAAAAAAAGATAGAGTTTTTTAAAGTGAATACAAATTTTTTTTCTTACAAATAGAAACCATAAATCTTTAACTATAGTTAAACACTGTTTCATTACCAACAAAGTCGTTGTGTTAATCTCTTAAAAATGGACGGAAAGTTAAAAAAATTGAGAAATAATAATTTCTGCAAATATTTTGAGATATAAAATCAGTATGCGAACATTGTAGCGAACTGCGATTCCACACGATACTAGTTTCGATTTGACACACAACTAGGGGAATTTTAAGTATTTCAAAGCCATTGTAGATAAATATTTATACGGAGAAGTATCATGTAGTTGTATTCTCTGGACATTTCATATCATCATGAGTGGGAGAGATAACGTCACAGATGTAATTAAAAAGGTTTTCTCTGAAAACTACACCAGACAAAATCATAAGTGTCCAGACAGCAGTTAGTACAAATTTCCTGGAATAATTTGAACACCAAGGAGACTGAATCATTATAAATTGTTGAAAATAATCCCGGCGTGTTTGAGAAAAGGTGAAAACGAAATTCTTCTGAAGGTTTTGCTGTGAAAGCCACAGCTTTTTCAGCAGAACTATTTAGATTTTATTTACCATTAAAATGTTTATTTGAAAAATTACATTAACTGAAGTCAGTTCCTTTGAAGGTCACTGGTAGGTAGACATTTGCAGCAGTATAAAGATGAAAATATTCATCAGATATATGTATTGACTAATGTCAACTTTTCATATACGTATATATGTCTGTATGAGTGTGTATGTTGTTTGTTATATAGAAAACACGTGAAAAGATGATAATATCTTTCCAGTGGTCACAACTTAGAACTGGTGAATAAACTTACCTAAAGCAGAGATGAAGTGCTCAAAGGCTTCCACTTTTGCATCAGTTTGAAAGTTTCGTCAGATAGCATTCATTTATTCTGCTGGTGTTGTTTACAGATGCCACGGAACATTACAATATTGTGTACTAAAGTATATATTATGATAAATTTGTCCATTGCACTTCAAAAAAAATTTTTTTCTTGTGTTACATTTATTATAACGAAGAAAACCATTCATGTAAAACAGCCAAGAAAGATTTTCATTCATTAAGACTAAGTGTGCAGTGACAAATACTTCAAATATACTTAGCGTAACGTCATGCGACAATATGTCATTAGCCCTGAAAGATGAATTTGATTAGTTTCAATCAAACTGTTTATACACACTGAAGTAGTGCATGTCTGAATGCTGAAAGTTTTTTCAGATTTGTTCATGATTTTACTTCTTATTCAGCGTGCCAAATAATTTGCGATGTAGTTACATTCAAAGTAAGTCACTGTACATGAGTCTCCACACATAAATGAGAAATTAATATAGTTAGTTATAAGTAACGGAGAGCCTTATAAAATAAAAGCAGTCACAAATCATTAATGAAAAAAGTCAAAACCCTAATTTGCCGTACTAAAATGTTAGGTTAAACAAATACAGAAATCGCCCACTGTGTTTAAGGGTATTAAATCTGAGATAAGAAAACCGTCTTCTGCATAAGCATGACTAATGAAAAAAGTGACATGTTGAAACATGTAGTCACATTTTAAAGTATTTAAATTATAACAAAAGTCAGTAAATTATAAGCAATATATCTAGGAAATAACGACTCATCTGGACCTATCTTTTGTGAGAAAGACAACGAAATTAATAATGAGAAGTTTAAGAAACTGCTGAATACTGCACAAATATCATATCAAAAAAATAATAGTAACAATCCGGCACACCTTGAATAAATCGACTTAATTAATGAAGTTTAGACAAATGAACTTTGATTTTTATCTGAAAACTGTATCAGTGCAAAATATCTATCTGATGTGAAGACAGACAGATCAATCATGTTGCATGTGTGTTTCTGACTAGTATTTTGTGCTTAAGTGATGGATGTTTAAGATGAAAAATGTTCTGTCTTCCTAAAAAGGGGAACATATATACTTTAAATTCAGTTGATATTCATCAGCTAATCTGTTGTATTCAAAAACGAAGAAGCACACACAGATAAAACCACTTACTTTTCAGCTTCTTTTACATTTGATTCTAACTCAGCTATCCTTTGCAGCATTACTTCTTCGGATAATTTATTACTATCTTTTGAGCTGATTATATTTTCCCATTCCTTTGCTGCTCTTTCACAGTTTCGTTTGAATTCATCTAACCTTGTCAAAGAACTAGAGTTTGAAGAATGTACAACTCGAACATCCTGAGGTGCACGTCGAACTTTGATGGGAACACTTATTTGTGGTCTGGAAATACTCTCACAATCATTCATATGTATTGTCGAGGTCTCCGGTGTTACTTTTGTTACAGACGAAATAACCTTGTGTGATGTTACGTTACCATTATTCATATGGTCTTCAGGTTTTTTAGACACATTTTCAACATGATGATGATATTGATAAGAACTTGTCGAGGATGAGTAGCTTGGATATTTAGCATGTGGTATTCGAGTCTTGGTTAAATCGGAAATTTCTTCAGGTGTCTGAGTGAATCCAGAAGATGACGCATCAAAATAAGACTTGAAGGACTTTTCTTTGACCTCTTCCGTCTCTGTAATTGATGATCGTATAATTTTCTTTATTGGTTCTGGACGATTTGTAGTTGAGTTGGTGCTTGATTTGCCCTTTGTATCGAATGGTGATGCATTTTCTAAAGCAAAATATGTGTTTAAATAAGGTATATAATTAAAATAATAAATAAAATATTTCCTATGTACATAAAAAATCATAAAAACAACTCTGTGGAGAACTAACTTCATGACATTTAATTAATTAAGTTAATGATCTTGTTTTCAGCAGTATCGTGTTCAGGAAACAAATTTAAAAAATTCCAACATAAAATACATCCTTTATTATTAATACTCTGTAAAGCAACAGAGAAAGTTTACCAATAATTCATCGCAACTTTGTGAACCGAAATCGCATTCTTTGTTATCGAAAACGCCTGCCATTAGATTTTTAGCTTGCTATCAATCAGTAGGCTGCTATTGAAAATGAAATGACAAAAGCTTGTAAATTGCGTTTTGGTGTAAAATCATCTCCTAAATGTTGTATAAGTGGAAAATTAAGTTTCTGTTTTGAATTAAAAGTATGTTTTTAAGTGACTTACACCAGTTTCACTTTCTTTTTAATTACCACAACCGGGAGTCTCAAATATTAAAATTACTTAAAACCCTGCTTAATAAAAAACACCTTTTATTTACTGGAGCATATTGTAATCTATATTTCAAAGTAATGCAAGGCTTTCTTCCAGAGAGCGGGTATATTGCAGTACCGTATCTATGACAATGTTTTCTACTTTTCTGTTACAGCTAATCATCTCTTTGTTTTTCATGTCTTTGTTATTATAAAAAGTGCTCACAAACATTTTGGCAGTATAAAAATTAATGAGTGTAAAAGAATAACAAATTAAATCAAATTACGTTGCTAATTTTCCGCTTCAAACACTTGATTAGGACCTTAACAACCATCATACTCACTTAGGGGCAGAAATAAAGTATTTGTCCTATCTTTCCCATCGATTTCTTTATATGCTTAATTATGATTATAACTACCCCTTGTATTGATGGGATGTTCATTTCCCGTATTTCCATTTTTCCTTAGTGTAACTAGTGGAGAAGAGGCCTTCAGCTCAACATCTCCGTTGAACTCTTTTCTGGATCTAAGACAAGCCAGAACTTTTCACTCGCTCTTTATATAACTTTATCTTTGTCACCGTCGGACACTCTACCCTACGCTTTCTATCAATGTTCAAACCTTAGTCTCGCGCATGATATCACTCAATGGACTCCTCTGTCTATACCTAGTCCATCTCCATTTCCTTCTGCATATTTGTTTGGCAATAGGTTGGTGGTTTGTTTGCTGTCAGATTTCCTTGTTGATTATTTATTTCTTCTGGACGGACGTCTGATCTTCAGTAGGGAACAAAGACAAGTGTCGACGGACATCTGCAGTCTGATGTAAATGCTTTCAATGACCCATCAGTTGTCTGAACCATATATAAAAAGTGGATGTCGTCAAACTGAATAAAACTATTAATGTAGAATCATTATAAATTATTTAAATTAATCCCAGCGTGTTAAGAAAATCAAAACAAGATTTTTCTGGACGTTTCGCCGTGTAAGCCACAGCTTCCTCATCAGATTTATTCGAATAGATTGATTGATTCCATTTCCTAAATAGGGAAACTGGTTAGCCCTTTTCCTACTTAAACTACGAATCAGTGCAACTCAGTTGCGCAACAGCAACAGCCAGACATACTGATATTTTGGTTTGAGGTATTCAGTATACTCTATATATTTTGTTACTGTCATCCATATACTCTATATCATTGAGACTGTCCTCAGTTAGAAAGAAAATTCTCACCAGGTTCACCTGATTCAATGAATCTATAGTAAAAGTAGTGACATGTGGCATCCCAGATCGATACCACTGATTGTCTTCCTTTCAGACGATAGCCTTTCAAAAACGATTGCAAAGACTCATGAGTCTGAGCAGAATACCTCAATTAGTACAACATACACTTGTGACATTCCCTTCATAATTTCCATACGTCACCATAAAACGTACTGACTGATGGTGTAGAATATCGCCTTCAAAATACTATATATGGCGAGTGGTATTCGTGGATATGTTGAATGGCGAACGTTTGATCAGAACGCATTCCTCTGCACTTACGCCCCTCTTCATTTTAATGAGCTTGTTTTTCAAAGCTGTGATAAGTCCTCACAGGAATATGAAACCTAGAATCTCACATATTATAATCGCTAAATTAGTCCCTCCATGATTATCACAGGAAGGTTAATTTTTCTTTATGAAATAGGATGATGAGCAGTGCATACCATTCCACTGGAACTATCCCAGATCCAAATATGCTAGCTATTACTAGAGATAGTCTAGTTCACAATTTACGAATTATTAACATGTCTGCTGTAAACCATAAATGACATGAAATTATATGCCACTGATCGAGTGATATGAGCAGTCGGAAACCGCTCAGTTCAACTATTAGTGATTGCTAGCCATACCGAAGTTATCTAAACACTAGATGGTCGCTTCACCCGTTTGAAGCCAGGTTCATCAGTGATGTATCCAGTTTTGCTTAGCTCAAAGTCACTAGCAGTACCAGAAGGGTCCTGTTTAGACTCGTTCATGAACACCTACCAGCATGAATATTGACAGACTAACGCAGAACGGACGACAGCTGCATTATGAAGCATATTATCACTTCTGGTCATGCAGTATCAGTACAAACTTCATTCAGAATCATATATAAAGTAAGGTCAGGCCTCTCAAAAGGATTCCGCTTGTACCTACTTCATGCAACCAAAGCTGTAACAACCCATAAAGAAAAACTCCAATTTTGTGTTCAGAAAAGTCTTATCGAACCGCTTTTACTACCATAGACATAGTGCCAACTTAATTTTCTTAATTGTTTGCATAATAAGCGGTACGTAGTCCTTTTCATTTTTCTTTATTGTAACACATTTTAACCGTTTTTCTCTTGTGCCTTGTCATTTATTTCCAAATGACTATTCATCATAAAACGAATTAATCGTCAACTCGTTTGACTGTTTGATATTACATACCATTTTAAACACGTTATTTCTTACCCACTGACTTATTTTGCTACTAGGCTGTAATAATCTCTGGCTGTTTTGTCAGCTAACAACGTAAATATAAGCAGCTGAATGACTGTATAGCTTTGGAGGTGAGATTCTATAGAATCGTGCATTCCTACATTTGTAATCGACATAACCATGTTCTATTGATATAAGTAAACAACTTGGGCACTGTGGTAGAGTATAACCCCATTATGGATAAGATTTTATTTTATTATACAGTAATATCAACTGATGACGTTTCGAGCACAAACTATTGTTCATAATCATTTCAAGTTCTTGATATGATATGATCATGAGCAATAGTTTGTGCTCGAAACGTCATCAGTTAATATTACCGTACAACACTGTGTGATTTATCAAAATAAAATCTTATTCTTAATGGAGTTAACCAGGTTCTAGCTTTTTTAAAATATCCATAATGATTACTCATTTTATCTTTCAGACACTTGAGTAAGGATCGAAAAATCATTCTGAACTACTGAATTCCTCAGTTGTTTTACAAAAAAGCACCAAAGAAGAATTTTCAGCGCATAGTCCAGACAAAAATAAGGTATTTACCTCAAGACCGAAAAGACGAAACACGTAGTTAACAACAAAGAAATCACAAAGACAAAACTTGGTATACAAGTAAAAACATTTCATGGAAACACACCGATGTGAATTCCTTAGAGCAAACTGAGCAAAATAAAACACTTTTTATGACCACAGAAACCATTTTTGCTGACTTAAATGTAGAGCTTTAAATTTAAGCTTATGATAGACTCTAACAAACTTAGTGACAGATGATTTCACCATCGTGCACTAGTCCTTTAACGAAATAGATTATTTTTAAATATTTATTCTTCGGGATAAGAACAGGGTGATTGCTTGGAGGATACATAGATATTCACCGCAGAAGAGACTCCACAAAAGAACACCGAAGTCCTGATACCATTACTTTCAACTGACTGCTCCTATCACTTCAGAGCAACGTTTCCTTTGAAACAGGAACCTAGCAATTTTGTATTTAATTCCAGCTTCTCAAGGTTTCTTACATTATTGAATCTGACAGTCTAAATTGTTCCAAAATTATTTCCTGCATGAAAATCAGTCGAAAGTGAATTAATAGCAAGAACCAAATATTTTGCTGAAATACGACCTTACAGTTTATTCCAATTAAATATTCTCACAAGTCAAAAATGTCAGTTATTTTACATGTCTCAGAAATGATTTATACTGATGCTGGGCCATATGCTTTAGAATCTTTCATATTCATCAAAATATCATATCGGAATAAAGACGTTAGTTTGTCGTTTAAACACCTTCCTGAACTTTGACAGTTATTCATGAACCAACAATTAAAATTCTAAATGAAATTTACTTATTGATATAAGTAAACAACTTGGGCTCTGTGGTAGAGCGTAACTTCATTATGGATATATTAAAATTACTGTACAACACTGTGATTTATCAAAATAAAATCTTATCCATAATGAAATTTACTTATTTAAATTGTTCAGAACAACCAAACCTAGCCTAGTTAACTAGCTTGCTAGTTTTCTAGCCAGTCTCAATCCCGGGTAAAGAGGCAAGATTGTGTGTGGGGCTAGCAACCCCACAACAATAAATCTTTCAAAACTCTAGAGAAACGTCAACATGCAGAAAATACAAACAACATGCAAAAATACGAACACTTCAAATACAAATCTTATTCTTCGCTCGAATCGGAGAAGTGAAGTGACGCGGGCTGGTGAAAGACTTCGGGAAGGCAGTCAGCCAGCCGATTTGTCTTCTCTCGGTGAAATCAAGAGTAATAATGGGTACGTGGAATGTCCGTACAATTTACGAGACTCAGAAGGCTGCCAAGGTAGCTAAAGAGATGCGAAGATATGGATTAGAAGCACTGGATATCTGCGAAAGCAGATGGAATAGATGTGGATTGATAGCATTGTCAACGAGAGAGTCAACAATCTACTCCGGTCACCCAGACGACAACCACGAGCACACTGAGGGAGTGGTTGTCATGATGTCACCATTGGCAGCCAGAGCCCTAATGCAGTGGGAACCAATCTCCTCCCCCCCCACGGTCATGACAGTAAGATTCAACTGAAAAGGAAGGAAGGTCACAATTATCCAATGCTACGCACACTGCTACAAACAACGTGGAGCAAGAGAAGAAGGAAGAGTTTTACAAATAACTACAAACAGTAATGGACAAGATGCCAAATGGTGACATCAAAATCCTTATGGGCGATATGAATGCCAAGCTGGAAGAAGATAATACAGTAAGAGAACTCATCGTGAGCCGAGAGGCTCTCGAAGAAATGAATGACAATGGAGAAATATTCACAGACTTCTGCGCTCTCAGTGATCTGGTGGTCAGAGGGAGCATGTGTAAACACAAGGATATACACAAAGCAACATGAGTTGCGCCAGACGAACATAACACAAACGAAATAGATTTCATATCCATCTCAAGGAAGTGGAGACGCAGCTAGTCTGCTTGATACAAAGTCGAGAAGGGGGACAGATATACGCTCAGACCGTCATCTAGTTCAAGGAACCTTCAAGGTGAAGCTGAAATCCATGAAAACAAATGAGGACAGACCACAATTCAAGTTCAACAATCAGAAATTGAAGGACAAAACTACAAGGGGTGCCTTCGCTTCAGATATCAGAGCAAAGTCGGACACACTACGTGGTATCACTGAGGAAACCTGCGTGGAAGAACATTGGAACTCTCTGAAGGCGATATTTAAGGAAATGTGTACAACTGTTCTAGGAAGAAGAAAGAGACATGACAATGAATGGCTCTCAACGGAAACCTACCTGGAAGCTAATAGAAAAGAGGAGAATGGTGAAAGAGAAGATGACTCAATGCACTGATGGACAAGAGAAGGAGAAGCTGAGTTCAATGTACACTGTACTCAATAAAGGAGTGAAGAAGATTGCTAAGAAAGACAAAAGATGACTCTACGAAACGCTGGCGACTGAAGCAGAATATGCGGGCCGCAGGTGAAAGAGACGTAAGGACATTATATCAGATAACCAAGTCTCTATCCGAGAAGAGATCAACCCAGATGATGAAACGAATAAAAAATGCTCAAGGGAACCTAATTACCAAGGCGAGAAGACAAGTAAAACAATGGGCTGATCACTTTCGAGGACTCTTGAATCGACCATCGCCTAAAACTCGCCCAAAAATACCACTGCCACCAAAACAACGCACAGAAATGCCTGCCAGTGGACACCGCTCCTCCAATTAAAGAGGAAATCCTGAGTGCAATCAAGCTACTGAACACCGGCCTGGAAGGTGGCAGTACCAGATGGCAACCCCCCACCCCAAAGCACTGAAAACGGACCCAGAGACTGCGGCAGATGTGCTCACATCATTACTCCTAAAGGTTTGGAAAGAAGGAAAGGTGCCTACTGATTGGACGAAGGGCTACCTCGTCAAACTGCCAAAGAAAGGCGACTTAGGCCTGTGCAAGAAATGGCGTGGAATAGTGCTCTTGTCCACGCCAAGTGAAACATTAAGTCACGTCGTCCTAGAGAGACTGAAACATTTGCTGGATGAAGAAATACAACGGGAATTAGCTAGATTCAGGAAAGGCAAATCGTGTGCTGATCAAATTGCAACTCTACGCATAATCATCATTGAACAAAGCATAGAATGACGATCAAACCTCTACCTCAACTTGGTTGACTTCGGAAAGACCTTCGACAGAGTCGACCGAGAAGTACTTCAGAAACTACTTCAACACTATGGCGTATGTCAAGTCTTTGTCAACCTCATTAAGCAGCTATATAACAATGCCACGTTTCAAGTGATCCACAACAAAACGTCTCAGAGAGGCGTTCAAAGTGCATACAGGAGTAAGACAAGGCTGTCTATTATCACCGATAATATGTCACGTAAACTCGAAGATTTGCAAGCGAAAACCAACAAACTGACTGAAGAGCTGGGAAAAACAGGACTGCAGGTGAACACAGAGAAGACAGAGGTGATGAAGATAACCAATCAACAGCAACAACAACCAGCACCAATCTTCATCAATGGGAGAGGTTTAACAGAGGTTGCCTTCTTCACTTATCTGGGAAGTACCGTTTCAACTACAGGCGGAACGGACGGGGATGTCAAAGTGAGAATCGGAAAGGCAAGATACGCCTTCATCAACCTGAAACCCGTTCGGAAATCTTCCGCACTCAGCAAAAACAACACGATTCGGATTTTCAACACCAATGTGAACTCGGTTCTTCTATATGGGTCAGAAACTTGGCGTTTCACGAAAAAGATTTCCAACAGGTTGCAGACTTTCATCAACAGCTGCCTCCTTCGCTGGCTCCATACTGAAGATCCAATGGCCAGAAAGAATAGGAAACAAGAAACTCGGGCTGGGAACAAACCAACCAAGAGCCGATCGTCCAACAAATATGTAGGAGAAAGTGGAGGCGCATCGGGCATACATTGAGGAGGCCGCCGAATGACATCGTACGCCAGACCCTCGAGTTGAATCCAAATAGGAAGCGAAGAGTGGGTCGTTCTAGGATGACATAGAGGAGAACGTGTGAGGAAGAGATGGGAGATTTTTGTCAATCGTGGACCCAGCTGAAGCGGATGGCAGGAAATAAAACAAAGAGAAAATGTGTTGTTGAAGCCCATGCTCTAATTGGAACGAAATTCATTCGTAATAAATAATAGCTATCTTTTTTGTAACCTTCATTATACACATATATATGTATTGAGAATAGTTTCTTCTGGTTAGTTTAGGAGGATTCATTTCTATCCAGTTTCTATGGATACAGGTTAATTCAAATAAAGAATATGTAGACAAACATCTCTATACTTTAATTTACGCACTTTTAAATTTGTGTTCAAGATATGCCATAAAATAAGAGAGGCAGCATAGTGATGAAATTGGGATTGATGTGAACGGTATTGCTTAAGCGTGAAACAGTGTATAAATTACACAAAATCACAGAAAATAGAGGAACTTTTCTAAGTACTGAAAATGCAATTTTTATAAAAACGGCTTTTTCTTTTGTGAAACCAAATGGTTACTTGTAATCTATCGATTTCACCACTGTAATAATTAATGATAGAATGCCTGTCTCAAAGGACTCAGTAGAACTATGCAGCTATGCGTAAGTTCAACTGAACAATGTAAAATGTAATTTATCTTCAAAAGTATTTATCATTTTGGCTGGAAACGTGTGACAATTTATTGTAACTCAAACACAGTTTAACAGTTATGGAAATAAAGATTGGATGTAATTTTACACGGTAAACATCCTAGTAAGGATCTGTCACTGTAAGACATTTAGTACTAAAAGTAATACTTGTTTGTTGAGCTAGCAAGCAAATCAATATCACACTTTTGCGTAGGTTACACCAGTTAAATAATGAAACATCGTGGCACATCAGTTGATCTTGCAAACGTTTTTGTTTTTTTGATTATAGCTTGAAACCACACAGTATTTTTGGTACAGGTATGGAATTTTCAGCATGGATATCGGTAGCCCAAATTTTGCAGGCCGACCATATATATCAGGTGCGCGCTGGCAGGGGATCGAACCCCGGACCATGTGCATGGTCGTTGAGAGTCCTAACCGATGTGCCATCGACACACTAAATTATGCCACATTGTGGCTCCAGAAATGTGCGTGGGATGTGATAGTGTCAAACTGATTGAAAGCTTTTAGGATTTATTAAACAAATGTGAATGTTTTAACAGGTGAATTCCCTACACCTTTTATTTTGATGCGCTTCATTTCGCTTGTATATAAGATGTGATAGCGTGGACAAACAACAAACAGCCTGAATGAGAATACTTATACATTGTGTTGAAATTTCATGTAGTTTTCTTACGATAACAGTGTACATTACTGACAAACAAGAATACTTGGTAATAAACACCAAAAGAAGCATAGCAGAACCTCACTCATTCTGCTGACAGAATCTCAAAAGGAAATACTTTCCTGTGGGAGCTTGTTTAAAATTGCCATTAAAGTGCTAATTTATTCCTCCTTTAAAACATTTATGTTATGTTTACAGGTTCACTTAAAATACGACAGATTTACTCACCGCCCTCGGTTTCCTACGTAAACCTATCACTAAACTGGATTGTTCAATGGCCAGTCAACGGAAACTAAGGATTTCTTTCGTATGTATAATACAATCGTCTGACAAGACACATCATCAAACCTTCCGATTATTTCAAAACATGTTTCACCCGAATCATAGTGCTTTTTGATACTAAGATGCTGTCTATCATCTTAGCAACTGAACTCATCATCAGTGTACCACAGCCGATTTTAATCAAAGAAGAATAAAATAAAGATAAGCATCAAAGGTTGACTGAAACCCACAAAGCATTGGCTGGCTATTTTGCTCCATTTTGGTACTCTAGCAGTACATACCCCTTAACTTACCCGAAAACGAATCTAGGACCTTCGTGTTGTGAGGTGAGCATATTACAATGAGACAGAATACAATGGCTCATGAGTTTTAACTTCTAATTCATGATATATGCCTATTAGTGTTTCTCTAACTGGCATTAGTTTGTGATCATATTTAACCTGATATCAGTTAAATTCCAGCAAACCAAAGATGGGAAATCAGGATACTAATACTTTACTCAGTGTGTAAGCAACTTCCAAAGTACTACACAGTCTGTCTGGAAAGCCCAATAGCTACAAACAGTAATTTTCTAAGTAATTAAATATTGTGATATATACAAAAGTTATTGACTTTGCAATTTACCATCATGTATACTATACATTATGTACATTTCGACATAAACCTCAGGACGATAATAAATTTTTAGTAAATTATCACCATTCCAATTCACTCCAAAATGTCTGCGAATAAGCCACTATATTTTTGTGGTGCTGGGTAGCAGATTATTATTGATTTACAACGCTTTCGATCGACTATCGCATTTTTTTTTACTAAATTTCTTTTTATTCGTAAACGTTTTTCTCTTAATTAATCTGACGATTTTGTAATAATAACATTTACCAACAGAAATAATAAATTAATGAAATTCCGTATACATTAAAATAAAATTTTGTATACCGTGTAATTCGATTTATGACATAATGTTAATTATAGAATATAAAAGGTATATTCCCGTTGAAATTCTTTGTTTGTTTTCTGAATGATATTTATTAGCATAAATTTATGATTGATAAATTTCATGTGTATTTCACAGTCATGAGAAAAAGTTTAGATTGTGTTTTATTATTAATTACGTAGAAAATAACACAATTTTTAAGAAAGCGAATATGTTTTAAGACACAATTAATATGAAAAGAGCCGATTTGTAAATCGTGCCCTAACTTTATAAATAGATAAGTTGTGTACAGAAAGTTAATATCATGGCACCAAACTGCTCAAATTTCATAGTAGGCTGAGTTGTGAAGTGGAATTCGATTCAGAATTTTCAAATATCAAATTCAGCACAAACTTTAATTGATTAAATGTATAAGTATGATTGTTGATAACTGATATACATAAAAGTAAAATTCTTATTGATTTGAAGAGTTAACAGTTGTGCTTTTAAATGAAAATGCTTTACATGCAAGGTGTGGATAAAAAAGATATGCTTTAGGTTACATTGTAGGTTACAAGGCATAGAATAACTTGATAGGCACTATATTCCTCAGATCTTTCAGACTTTCTAAAATGAACTGACTTTTCACAGATATTACTAGCAAACCTACCGTTTAGCGCAATTTTCTTACATGTATGGATTATGTCTCTGTGTTATGTTATGTTCATGTGTGAATTTTTATTCATCGCTATAACATCAAAAATCTATGATTCATGACAGAACTATTCATAAGCATCTCAGAAAATGTTCAGTTTCACTACTATTTTATTTTCAGACTTTTTGGCGTAGAAGTTTTATGTACAATCTAGTCAAATCAAATCAGAACACTAAACAAAGTGAGAGTGATGACAACGTGAACTGCTACCAATCTCAATCATAGTTCATGCATTTATTCTCCATGATGAATTTGAATAAAGCAAGAACAACAGCGGTTTGTGCAAAATAATATTATCATTTATTTCGTCGGCTTCTCATCAGCTGCTTACAGCCTAAATAAATTATGAGGTTTACGTACAGAAAGTTTTAACATACTTGTAGATTTTAAATGTTGTCAGTTGACAAAAAGTTTCACAATAAGTGAACAGTGCTTAGAAAATTGCGCTTACATAGTTTTTACACAGGCAGTTCAAGTTTAAACAAAATAAATATCTGCATACAGTTGTAAAGGATTTGCGTAATAAAGATGAAATATGCATTATTGCTATTTCCATTTTATATGCTGCATGTTTTTGACACTACCTCTATTGTAAATGTGGAAAATTTTCTGTGTGATTAATTTTATTTATAATTTGAGGAAATTAGATGCAATATTGTGAATAATGCTGAAAATTCCATTCTGTATCACAAGTACTGTTTTTGGAATAAAGTAAATCATTATTATTATTATTATTATTATTATTATTATTATTATTATTATTATTATTATTAGATACAGAGTGACGAATAAATTACGTTACAATGTATTGAATTCAACTCAGATCATAGAAACAGGAGACAAGCAGATTATAAAAGAGGGTCAGGTTAAAGACAAACATTACGTAATCAGATGAGAGAATACAGACATTCAGTTACCATGGCAAGGAAAGACTAATAACTGCTTCTTTTTGAACACATAAATCTGGTTTCAAGCGTTTGATAGAAAACTATGTAAGCGCAGGTTTCTAAGCACTGTTCACTTATTGTGAAACTTTTTGTCAACTGACAACATTTAAAATCTACAAGTATGTTAAAACTTTCTGTACGTAAACCTCATAATTTATTTAGGCTGTAAGCAGCTGATGAGAAGCCGACGAAATAAATGATAATATTATTTTGCACAAACCGCTGTTGTTCTTGCTTTATTCAAATTCATCATGGGGAATAAATGCGTGGAGTTTCTTAAAAATCCCCTTCCAGCAGCTTCTTTCAAATCACTGAATCACTTGGTGACAATTCGTTGCAGAATATCCAGAGAAGTGACTCGAATAAAATTTTACGATGAATGCTTGAAGTCTCACTGCTTTCCTCGCCATCTCATGAAGTCACTACGTACTTGCAAATTTTCGCCGTCCCTCAAAAACCTTCGACGCATTACGAAATCGCATATTGGATCAAAAATTGAGAACTGAAGCCCGATCCTATGATGCTGTCATCATTAGTTTGAATACAGTATGCCAGATCAAATTCATCAATTTCATTCACGAGCTTCAACAGAAAAAATGTGCAAAGTTTTATAAAACTCTGGCGAAATCCCTGACTAAGGAGAAAATATATGACGTCTTCCCAGGAAATCCTGAGGAGTCTGTGTATAATTCGTCGAGTCTGAATTTAAGCTGCATTGAAATGGAAGCACTTTCCCTCAGATTTAACTTCCATATTCCGAATAACTGTTTCAAAAGAACCGATGTCTTAGCTAAATTTGAAAACTTATTCTATCAGCTGAGTGACCTTACTCCAGTCTATGAGGACGAGAGAGGCTGGTTCAAATCTAAGTTGGTTGACGTTGCAAATCAATACCTCATTTCACCAACGTCTTACTCCAAAATCCTCTCTGAAGAGCATCAAAAAGCACTGAAATCTCTCGGAAATAATGAAAAAGTCGTCATACTGCTACCTGAAAAAGGCTCAGGAGTGGTACTGATGGATAAAGATGACCACATCGCAAGGATGGAAACTGTGCTGAATGATCCGTTGAGGTTCAAAGTCGACGACTGCCAGAAAGACAAGACAGATGCAACTGAAAAACGCATCACAAACGTACTGAAAGATCTTCTAAGAAGGAATTTGATTGACAACAACGCGCACAATAAACTGAAACCCCTCGGGTCCCGCTTGGCATATATGCATGGCCTTCCAAAGACGCATAAGAAAGAAGTCCCTCTGAGATCTATACTTTCGATGGTCAACTCTTCCCAACACAAAGTTGCCCGTCGGCTTGCAGAGAAGCTGGAACCCATTCGCCAACGGCCAGCCGTGCATACCATGAAAGACTGATTTCATTTCGCCGAAAGCGTGAATCACATGAACGTTCCAAATAAGTTCATGGCTTCATTTGATGCAACGTCCTTGTTCACAGTGATCCCAATGAATGAAACCATTGAGATAATTTGTCAACAGTCTGATATTCTTCCACTACCAGAGTCAGAAATCAAACGCCTACTGCTAATATGTACCATGGATGTACAATTCCAGTTTGACAACATTCTTTACCGACGCGGCGTCGGTGGCACAGTGGTTGGGACGCCCGCCGACCATGCACATGGTCCGGGGTCCGAGCCCCGGCCGACACACTCCTTTACCTAGTTAAGCCAGTAACAAAAGCTGGTGAAGAGGAAAGGTTGAGCATGAGGCTAGCAAACCCATCCTGTAAAAATTCACACTGCTACAGAAACCTCAAGCCTCTAACTTGAAGTCCTATGTTCCACAGGGAACGTGAAGGAAAAAAGGAGAAAAAAACTTTACCGACAAATAGATGATGTAACCATGGACAGTCCTTTTAGCCCTGTTTTAGCAGATATCTTCATGTCAAACATTGAGGAAACAAAGTTGAAGCATGCAGTTGATCAAATAACTTCCCACTGTCAACATGTTGATGATAAATTTGTAGTATGCAACAACGGAAGTCATGCCTCTTACATACTCAGACTATTCAACAACGCACACACAAATAATGTATTTACTATGGAAAATAAAATGATGGAAAGTTCCATTTCCTTGACATCGTCATGCAACGCCTAGAAGAAGGTAATCTTCAGAGGTCTATTTACCGAAAACCTACATGGAATGGACAATACTTACACTTTAATTGTTTTTGTCCAAATAGCTATAAACGAACACTAGTCAAGACTCTGTACTATAGAGCAAGGAGAACATGCTGTGCATAAAAACTAGAAGAATTTAAGATTCTCGAAAAGGTGCTGAAAAACAACGGTTATCCTCAAAGATTCATTAACAAATATAGAAGATGTGAAGGCTCGAGTACTAAACAAATCACAGTTGAAAAAAGCCTGCCTTCATTCAACTGGATTTTAAAGGTGAAAACATTGCAGAAATGGTCAAGAGAAGACTGAGAACGTCAAAATCAATCATAGTTACTGGTATCAAAAGCTCTAATGGGATAACCATCAATTTGTTCAGTATGTCTTTATTTGAATTTCATGGTAATTAACCATTTACTAGTGACATACACAACTGTAATAAAATTTTTCTTAAGACAGCTTATGTCAGACTGCACAACTGAATGACCACTGAGATTTTTAGGTAAGACAAAAGTGATTAATATAAGCTACGTTCCACGACTTTCTGGTGATGAATAATTTATGAATACAAATAAAATTGGCTACTTTGTTAATTTATTATGGGTTGACTTTTTTACAACAAAGATAAGAACCGAAATTCAGCCACATGTCAAATAAATAATCACTAGTAGTTACTTGTGGGCTACACGTCATTAATGGAATTTATTTCCCGAAATTTTGTTCATCATTAAAATCATGTACTATACATTAAGTTGCACAAATGTATTACATACATGATGCTGTGTGCTGCTGACTGGTTAGCATGCTAATTGTACACCAGTGACAACAGCCAGTAGTATCTGCTAGCTAGGCCGAAGTGACCTTGGCAACGAATAGATGTCTCGCTCTCTTGGTGATAGGGTCATTGGTCGTAGACTGGGTATGACTCTCATCAGAGACTCGAATCAATCAGTGGCACAGTGATTAGGACTCTCGCCGACCACGCACATGGTCCGGGGCTCGATCCCTGGCCGACGCACACTCGATATCTATGGTCGGCCTACAAAATTTGGGCTACCGATATCACATGCTAAAAATGCCATACTTGTACCGAAAATACGGTGTGGCATGAAGCTGAAATCAAAATAAACTACTCCAGTTCTGGTTGGCTACTTCAGTGGGCTATTAATACGTTAAATCAAACTAGCAATTTGAAAATAAATTCTTGGTTTGCAGTTTACATAGTTCGAGGTTGATGCGAATGGTGTCCAGCTACTCATCTCAACCAGTCAGTAGTACATAACATTTTGCATCTATGCTTACTTTCTTGATTGCCATCTATGGTATAAATAATAATAATAATAACTTCCACTTCCAAATGAAATTGTGACGGAATTTCGTTTCGAACTGTGCCAGCTGTAAATTGCGAATTAAATTCGAATGTATCGTGGTCTTGATCCAGTTATTCTAAAAGACACAGTGATATACAGTCTTTCCAATAAAACAGTTCTATAATGTACTTAAAGTTATTAGGTGGGAAATTACTTTCTCTTGTATGCAAATTCCAGTTTTATATATATTCACTTTAATGCAGAATAGCTTTGCAGTCGCTGTCCAGTCTCACTCATCAAATATAATAATCAGCTGATGATTACTGAGAAACGAGAAAGTTTACATTAACTAAAACGTTGAAGGCCATCAACACATTGTATTCCTAAGTATCGGGTACCGACAAAAATAGTACTGGTTGCTTGTACAAACAATTTCAGCAGACTTTAAAAATATGGTGACGTTTCAAGTAACTCCTACATTAAGTAGTGACATTTAATGTCCTCAGAATTAGTAACTTAATTCTTGAATTTCAGAATCTTTGAAAAGAATGAAGCATGAAAATATAACCTTCATAATTATATTTTGGCATTTTTAAACTGCAAATTATTGCTTTCAACTAGCATTGAATGGAATTTAAGTAAACTATTGACGAAAACATCGCAATAACACGTCATTAGAATTTTTCAAATTGCACAATTTGAAAGACGTTTGCAATTTTGTAGTTTGCACAGCTAATAATCAGTCAAATAGTCAGTGAAATATAAACATGCAGTATGTTCTGGCATACACATTAAGGCATTTTTACTTTAAGGTATTTGTCAGTATACGTTTACGTCGAATGCGCACTTTCTACTTAGACGTATGCATTAATTATAATTTATTCTTAACCAAAATGCATATATGTATTCATTCACAAAAAAATTATTTCAATCAAATAAAGCTAAGGAAAACTAAAAATATTAGACATTTTTATTATAACATTGTTTTAAGCAGAACATTTATCTTTTCGTCTGAGAAAGTCACAATATGAAAATAGCCACTTCTTCCTGGTAATGTAACTAAAATGACGTTACCCTCTCCACTTCACCTGATAATCAATGACAATTAATCCAACATAACAATTTAAAATGTCTTTTCTAGATGCTTCACTTTTTGCACCAAACACTGTATTCTACCACTATTCAGTTTAGTCTGCCATGGCCCTAATAAGCATAACTCAAGACTTGAACCAGATTCACTTTGCTGACAATCACCTTAAAACAGTGCCTCGAAGCAATTATTTTATCTTTCTTATCTCTTCTGTGAAGTAAGGAGAATAACAAACAGAGATTCATAAATCAAAAATACAATATAGAAAATGTTATTTCATTTCAAAGAAAAGCCAGTACGCGGCAAGATTGACTACAACAGCCTTACTAAGTAATCCATGATGACTAAAATATTCAAAAGTTGTTGATTTTCAGTCAGTCAGTTATTTTCATTTGCCTTCACGGTTATACTGACCGAAAAAATCTGTATGTATATGATAAGCTTCTACTCTTAAAGTCATAGAAATTACACTGAGTAAAGGTGATTCATGAGGTGATCTGTGCGCATTTTGACCCACATAACTTGCATAAATTCAGTTTGATGAATCTCATCCAGGCAAAATATTAAAGGTAGGCGTCTTATGGTAGTATAGATTGTATATTTAGTGCAAGCTAATCAGCAAAGAATGAAGGTTGAGAACCTAATGCCAGACTGAAATCTGCAGGTTACAGTGCAAGCACTTAATTCTTTATTCTGTCCTTCTCTCTACAGTTATAACGGGAACTAAAAGGGAGTTTTTTGAACTTTCAGCAGTTCATATTTTCTACTTGTAAAATATCTAACATCAGTTTGATCCCCTTAACAGTTAGACGTCATCACAGAAGATTCCATGCTGTATATGATGCCATACACCTCATAAAACACAAACAGTAGTATGCTAATGATTTTCGGTGGCGTCATCACTGAGACTCGGAAGGAAGACCTAATGTTTCAAGCACCGAAGCGACAACAAATAAGTTGGTGAACCACAAGAGTTACATTTTAAGCAACAGATATTAGCTTTGTATACTTAAATTCTAGATTTCCTGTTTTTACTAGACTGAAATGACGTGACTTTGTTCTCATGTTGAATAAATTTGGTTGTGACAACTCACTATCCTAGAGTATGACGTCATGGATTTCGAAACTAAGGGGACTAAGTTGCAGTCTCAGTTTTGATACTATCGGCTTCTAGAGGAGATTATATGACGCGAATGGGGCAAATGTAATTGCACCACTAGACATCATCGATTGAATAAAAGGAAAGTGTGATCAGAAATGTCTTCATCGGACTAGGAACCCACCATTTTCGTCCATTTAAAAAGCAACTGGAAGTTAAAACCCTCTGTTGCAGTAAAATCAATATTTTAGGTTTAACTTAGAGGAGAAACTTTAGTTTGCGAATGGTGTTAATTGTGAAACCAATATACATTTTTCGCCATGTGTTATAGTTCCTAGAAAGAACAAAGTCTAAGATAGCAATAATAGAATCAGCAAGCCAGAAAGCATGGGTTTTCTTATTTACAGCAATTTTCAGTACTATATTTTGATTAATTTTTATCAATTCAGAAATTCGGATGCATGATCGATCCAGCAAATTTACCTTTGACAATTGCTCGTTATATTCGGTGATCAAACACTTATATGATTCATTTTCTCTTCTAAACGGAAAGAATTTGTACATTTTGTTCCACTGCTAAATCTTATTTTATGGCGAATGTTTTAACTCAATCTCTCCGGCTAGTTTGGGTCAAATGAAATTAAGTACAAGCTGTTTTGAATAAAAATCGACAAAATATGGCAATTTTTAAGGCTGATATCATTAGCGGAACTAAGTAAATTATTTTCTCAGGCGTTTCTGACTTGATGTACAACAGTAACAATTTTTTAACCCAGTGATTTCATGAAAACAAGCTTATTTACCCTCTGTAAACCAAGAAATTAGACGACATCTGCAAATGATTTAAACACTGTTCTTAAGCCGATAAATAAAACATTTTTGGATAATATGCTTAGATTTGTTGACGCCATTGTCCTAAAAATGCCTAAACCTGCTTTCTTTGTTCGAAATCTATTTTTTATCGCAGTGATACTGCCTTGAAAATTCAATTTTAAAACCGAAGATTGTTTACTTATTAATATTTCTTCACCTCTTTTTATCCTTTTTCTCTTAACTCTACCTGAAAGCACTAAATTAATATATCGACAAATTGATTCAATTTTTAACTTTTAGACTCCTGTAACTTCTGTGAATGTCTGTGGCAAGCAGGTTTGTGAATAGAATGCTCAAAATGTGTTGGAGCAATGTAGCGGATATACTACGTATCATTAATATTTTGTTGAAATTCATGAAAAGAACAAATCCAAATGTTTATTTATTTTTGTAATGATCTTGCTGATCTAATCTCTAATTCCGTTTATCACTTGGTGATTTATACAGAACTTTTTTTCTGAGATCCCCCTAACTTTCTCACATTTCGTTTAACCCAAAATGAGGTTTTGCTGCAAGTTTCTCTACGCAAAACTGTGCATATTGTAAAAATGAATGTATAAAACTGACCAAATTACAGCAGAGAAAACATACATAAATTCAAAATCTCCCAATAATAGATTTTTAATTTTCCATACAGATACATACTAAGTTATGCAAACATCACACTACGCTTTGAGAAACATATAAATTCAATTTATTAGAAATCCTCTTAATCGAAATAGTTCACTAATGACCTAAGAATAAACTGGGGTAATCAATCCGTATAATTCTTCATATGGAGTAACAATAAAAAATACTTCTCATTAAACTTCACTTATTCTTATATTGTTAATTATTCTAGATATGTGTTATAATAGAATTGAATAATGCATTTATATAGCGTAATGAGTATATCGTTTGTGGATCACTAATGTGTATGCCCACAGTCCATCCCACCATAAAATTTACTGAACACTTCAGCTATTGAGTTGAAAATAATTAGTATATAAAAAATAAATTATGCTCCTCACTAAAAATCAAGATGGGATCAGTAATCTACAAGTTACTCCATTATGAATAAGATTTTATTTTGATAAATCACACAGTGTTGTACAGTTATATTAACTGATGACGTTTCGAGCACAAACTATTGCTCATAATCATACCAAGTTACTCACAAATGAGGCATAGTTTGTGCTCGAAACGTCATCAGTTAATATAACTGTACAACACTGTGTGATTTATTAAAACAAAATCTTATCCATAATGGAGTTATACTGTATCTTAGTGCCCAAGTTTTATACTAGTATCAATCTACAAGTCAGTTTCGGTAACAAATAAGTAGACGAGAAATTTCTTATCATCTGATCAACTAACGTTTAAGCCTTTTATAATTGGCTTCATATATTTCTTAATTTATTTGTTATTCAGTATAAAGAGTAAGAGGAAAATAAGGAGATTTAGAAGAGAGGTCACTTGTTCTCACTCTGAGTCTTAAGGTTTCTGAAAATGAGAGAAAAATATTCTGAATTCTTAGCTATGAATTAAAAGATTTCTGCCCCTTGTTAACTCGGTAATCAGACATTTTTGTTTGCTTAGTAACGTGCTCGATTTTTGATTAATCACAAAGTGTCTTAATTATAATTAGAAGTTTCAGAAAACAATTTTTGCAAAACGTCTTTTAATAGCAGTGTACCTCAATACAAGTTCTTAAAGTATTTCTAGTGTAGCACACTATGTGATCAATAATTAAAGATATTTTTTTTCACATATTGATTTCAATCCGTTAGGGAAGACGAAAGGAGAAACAATGATTGATACTGTTAGGCAAAATTTATAAAATATTAGTCTTATATCACGAAATTTTCGATTACTTTTGAGCGATACTACTTACCGGTCGGTGTCTCAGTTTCTTGTGGTTTATATGTTTGACTATCGTACTCATTTATTGCTTGAGTATCAATTGAATTTTGTGACAGTGAAGATGGTAGATTATCCTTAAATAACACTTCAGTATTACTGGCTTTTGAGAATTCCGATAAGGTGTCGTCTTCTTTTACTGTATCGCTTTTAGTCTTGTCTACGATTTCCAAAGTTGTTTGTGGATCTGTGGCCATTGTTGAGGAGAATATTGACGTTTGTGATAATTGTGTTGATGATGATCTGAAGTGATTTGTACGTGGAAAAAGAACTTTGGGATAAACATGTATATTCATTTTGATCAGTTAATTATTAAACAGTGAACAGAAATAATCTTGTTTCTATTAATAACTTCATTTTTTTGAGAGAATAGAATGTTTTAACTTTTTTCTCTAATCTAACACGACTATCTCGCCATTAGTATATGACTCAAAATTTGAAAGTAAGTACCAAAGGTGAAACAATAATTGTTTCTGATCTTATTCAAACATTTTTCATCATCTGTTCCTCTTTTTATAAGTAATGTGCTTTATAGATAAAAAATTTCAAAAATTGATTTCGTCTACTTCATAGTATCCAATAGAAATTTAAAGAATAGAACAGAAAGTGAATTTCACTATTATCGGTCAAATACGGTCAGTTTGTCATATACTTTAACTATGTATATATATATATATATATGATACACTGGATTATTTCCAATGCAAATGAGAAGCACCATGTTGAGTGTAGAAATGCATGACATTGAATGCTTGACTGTAGCTGTTTTTGTTGTTTATGTTGTTGTGATCGCATTTCTAAACCTTTTTATTTCGTAGTTGTTTTAATCAATCAATTATCTTAAAAAATGAAATATACGTTGAACGCCTGGGACGTATTTCTTTCTTTTCACATTCAAAGAACTTAAAAAGCTCAATTTTAACAACAAAATATATGAGATTATATGATCTATTTATTATGTATTTGTAATCAAATTACAAGAAATTATTCATAATACAAAATTAAATAAATCATATTTGAAGTTTATAAATGATTATGGTCTAAGTAGTAATAATAATTCCATAAAATGGACAAATGCATTTCAATCTAATTATATTATCATAAATGTAGGGGAAAACGATTTTCCATGTATTTGACAATTGACAAATTATACGACCGTTCTATCCACAAATAATCGTTTAATTAAGTCATCACCTGTTATTAAACCAAAGTAATTATAACATAAGATGAGCACCAAGCATAAGAGAATAACAGTTTTTGTTTGAGTGAACTGTTTGGTAAAGAAAATAACAAATTTGAAAATGATGCATTTCGTGGCTGAAGACAGTGTTATATTTTAGGAATTTAAGTTAGTTAGCATTATTACAAAATGATTTAGTAGTTTTACTGCTATTTAAGCTTAAGTCTTCATTTAATCGAATCCGGATGTCGCTGTAAGCATAACTTTCTATGTAAGGAAGTCTCGTTTGACGTTTAGATCGTTTGTCAATTTTAAATAATAAATTTAAATCACAACTTTTAAAGGGACTAATTTCTTCGACTGAACATCAGTAATTGATGTCATGTGTCTAGTCTTTTGCGTGGTGCAGACTCAATTCTATCAGTCAAGTTTGCAATGTGGTCACCATGCTAGGTGGCTAGACATCATGGTGTACTCTGAAATGGTTTTATTGAATGGTCAGAAGCAATCAGCAGGAAGCTTTTGACTAAAGTTTCGTGTTACACTGCACTCGTCAGCAAGGCGTACAAGTAACCTTGAAGGAACAGTTGTATAACGGAATAATATATAAGTAATTGTTATTAGAAATCTACGTTCACACGATTGGCCTTGCTAATTAGAGCACAGGATCTGTTTCATCTAGGGGCAACTAGTCAATATTTTCTACTTTCTACCTCTAAATCAACCAGTAAAGTTTTATGTAAGTTAGGTGCATCAATAAACTGGAATACTGACTCCAAAGATAGTAAACCTAAAACACGTCGAGTTTACTTACGATTTAGTTTGGATTATTAAACAAATTTTATGAAAAAAATTAATTCCACTAACCTAAATATTAAAAGTTCTTCTTCTTACAGTTAGTCTGAAAGATAACTTCATTTAAGTTAAATAACTAAGATGTTCAGTGAAACCTAATTTCACTGTGTTAAATAGCAATAAACAAATACCTTTTGTCTTTCATAACTGGTTGATTTAAATCATCAAGCCAGCTGAATGATACGTTTGAAACTTATGTCAACTGGAATCAATAACACAAGGCAGTATAGTCTTCTATCAACAACAGTAGTCAAGTTTTCCAGTTAAATAATACACCCTGATTACTGTAACACAATGTTTTTTCATTTAAAGGCGAAACTCTTTCAGACGTTTTTTTTCCTGTTGAAAAACTATGTGAATATGGAGTAACTACCTTATTCACTTTCCTAATATTTTTCACTAATCCTCTGAACTTTCGTAATATCTTCTAGTGACATCAGGAAACCTCTACCTTCATTATCGCATCCACCGTTTCTAAGGCATCAGTTGTAGAAGTACAACGAACCAATAAGTTTGCTTCATTTAAGTAAGTTCATTTTCTTCCCAGAGATGTAAAGAAGTTGCTTTTGTGCATAGTAGCTGCAGCAACGGGATAGCTATGATTTAAGTTCTAAAATCCAAGGTAACTTATTACAAATGAGTCTACTTTCGTTTGTTTGAATGGAATTCACTTGAAACTAATGAGGTGTAATAAAACAAAGATAAGTTAATTGGTTAAACAAAAATACCTGTGGAGTAAAATCACTCATTGAATGCTTTCTTGAACAGTATTTAAAAATTACAGTCAAGTTGATACACCTACATTCATCCCATATCAGAATGTTTGACCTTATCGGTAGTATTTGAAGTAAAAACTTCAAATAAGAGTTAACAAATAACTTCCACTGACTTTAAAGTCAGGTTGTAGATTAAAAAGGACGGAAGACTGAATGAACCAAATTTACCAAACACTATCAGAATACAAATTATTGATAATCATAATCATACATTGTAATTTTTACAAAGGTATGAGAAATAATGGGGTTAGTTTTGATGTTCATATGCATGTTCTTTAGTATTATATATTATCGTAACCACTGCAACGTTGCTTGTTAGTCTGTTAGAATAGCCTCTATCCTTGATAAAAGTGCTTTTGTTTATATCATACTTAATATTTGAAATATAAGAACACCCTTCCATTTGACTACTGAAACCTAGTAATAGTTTCAGTAGCAAGTTAGATGACTGAATGGAAAATTATGCCAACTTCACAAAGGCTAACACTTTATCATAGTAACAGACAAGCCGAAAGCAGTCCGCTTACTATCGAGATCTCTTATAAGACCTACTTCATCTAAAACAAGAAAACCTTGAAGTATGATAGCCATTGCAAACCATATTTAGAAATTGTTGATTGGCTAAAACATTTACTTCTGATTGGAATAAAATAAGAAGAGACTTGTTTAGTAGATGCATGAAAAGCGATATTAATTAACAAAACTCATAGTTATGATGACGAGTACCTTCTAGGTTGTAAGCATGAAGCTGAGGGGCTGAATTGAAACCTTCACCTCATGTCACAGGAAGTAACGAATGGCCTCATTTTGTGTTTGTGAAAAAGAAACATTTAACTCAGAATTTCAATATAAAAAGCGTAGTTGTAGCATTTCATCCCATAAACGGAATCCATTTGAATAAGGACTATGAAATAAGAGATCAATCCAAAGGTTGATTTAGACACTAAAAGACATCATTCAGAGAACCATTGAATATCATAGGAAAGTAGATAGCTGATTCGTCCTAAATTAGGACTCTTCAAAGTATCCCATTTCTGATCTTAGAATAGATAAAACCCACCATTTTCAGATTACAAAACGATCTAATCATTCACTCAGCCGGGATGTGACAGCATATGAATTCTAACTTCTGTTAATTCAGAGCATATCTAAACCGTCATCCGATTTCATTAATTAGTGTATATCTTAATACTTGACGTGTTACTCTCTGCCTGATGCAAATCTAAGAAATTCGTCTGGAAGCTAGATGTCACTTACCAATAATATCAGAAAGTGATATACATATGTTGTAAATTCACTGAATTAAGAATATAAGGGGCACTAAATTACAACCAAGTTAATGGATGGCGAATGCTCATACCTCGTTGCTAAAGATCGTGGGTTCGTTTCCGGAAGTAATCACATATGGGCTGTGCCAAAACGTCCCGATTTAGGACCCTAACAATTTCCAGCCCTTCCCCTTTCTTAATCCTTTTATAAACGTTTTGGTTGTGTAATGAAATCTGCTTTAAAACCAACCAGAATCACACAAACTTTACTTCTGAGTAGAGCATTATATCTTAAAAGGATTCACCCTTAAATGCATTGACTCTTAATAAACCAAGGCGTTATTTTATTTCTCATCAACAATCATAACGCTACAAGATCCAGCAAGAATAACATTTATTTGAATAACTAACCACTACTTGTAATCAATAAATAAATAACATCAATGCTACATTTTTGTGTTCACTTTTGGCATCCGCATTTCTTAATTTAAGCAGTATGATTTCCATTAGTAAAAATATTATTATTCACACACTATAATAATTAGAGCTTTAAGCTTATCTCAATACTTCACCATTTAAAACTTTGAAAATTGATCAATGTAAAGTAGAAATAAAAAGTAATAAGAATCCATCTCTTTGCAACCAACTGAAAAACGCTTTGTAGTAAATGTGTAAAAGATAAGTTTTCTGGATTCCTAGTAGATTGAAAAGAAGGAAGTAATGAAATCATGTTGAATAATAACAGCACTAAGCTATAAGGCTATTGGATTACTGCCTGAGGCCCAAGCGGCCACATTCTTCTTGTGACTACTGATTACGTCAGAAAATATTCCGTCCAATATTGTATGTACCAAGAACTATTAGTACACTGAAACAGGAAAATGTGTCAGTGTCACGAAGTTTTCAGTTCTTTCTGGCAAATTATTTCCATATTTGCGAGTTAAATGTTATTATTTCTTATGGGCTCCAGTAGACCATGGGACTTCGTGAGAATATCATGTCCAATCAGGAGAGTTTGATAGTGTCATCAACATTCTTTGGCCTTGATTTATAATTATTCACTTAAATTAGATAAGCATCTAGATCTCGTATATCTATCCAACTTTTTTCAGAAAGCCCTTATGACAAACTCAACAGCCTAACTGATAAGTCAAGATCCTTATTAATCTCTTAACCTCAAAATCCTATCATATGAGAAAGACAATAACAAGAAAACATTTCACTAAATGAATTCAAAACCTCGCAATTATAATATTTTCTAGCCAATAGATCACCAAATACGAAGTAAATTTGTGGTAAACTTGTATTACAATAACCAGCTTAGAAATAATGGTAATTAATAGAAGCCCAGTCGCAAATCTAATAAAACTTTTTAAATAAAGTGAATTTGCAGCATCTTGCATTACCCGCGCTTCTTACGCCAAGTTGAGCAATTAGCTCCAATTTGGCTTAGTAGTTTAGACATAAAAGGCTTCCCCCCACTTACTTTTAGCTAGAGTTCAGGAGACAAAAATCGATACATAGATGTTCAGGTCTCTCATAAATATGCCTCACTTATTAGTAAGATTATTGGTAAAGCTATGGCAAGGCCAAATCATAAAACAACAATAATATAGCGTAAAGGCTACACTAATACCAAACAGTGTTCACCTATATTCTTTTCTAACATTTTTCTTTATTGCGTCTCACCAGTATTCTAGTGTCTTGTTAGAACATGTGGCATACTACAACAATCAATTAGTGGTTTTATTCTCACAACAATTTTAGTGTTTACGATTGGCCTATGTGTTGCAGTTAATATAACTTTTAAATTTAATAATGACTCAGCCAGCCTGTTTTCCATATTTTAGATGGCTTCCACCTGAGACTAAACCTCCCGTGTGTTATTCTTTGAAAACTCACAGAAAACCATGTGATTCACTAATAAATGCAATATGGGTTCATAGCTTATCGATTATTGTACACTGACAGATGAATAGATTCACAATACTATTTAAACGAATACGAGAATGAAAAGTGAATAAAAAAAATCATAAGGAGAACTTAATAGCATAAGAAATATTTATCATAGCATTTTACTGGTTGTCAACCTTGAAAATGATAATACTGTATTTTGTATTATCGCAACGTTCAATGATAAAAGCTTTGTTTAAACATTAAATAGAAATAAGGTCAGGTCCTTTAAAATTTACTAGTTTTATTCATTAAATAATTCGTTGATTATCGCGGTGAAGAGTTACATTTCTTATATTCTGAATTTCACTAATATAACAATTATTTCAGCATTGTATTACTGGTAATTAATTCACAAAAATGAACCACTTTTAAGATTGATTACGAATTGACTTCAAAATCTACTGAAAACTAAGGAATACTTGACAGTCATCTCCACTCTTCATCAGTAACTGTCTATCACGCTACATACCACGAATTACCAGAAATCAGAGCTGACAGATGATTAGATTCCATTTCAATGGATGAATCGTAGGAGAGATAAGAACATAGCTTGAAGGTCTTGCATTCGATTCTTGGTGAAGTGACGGATGCGTATTTATGCAGAATCCTAAACAAGACCAAAGCGGCTCTCCAATACTCCCTGGTTTTCATTGGTCCTCTAATTGAAATCAGTCCGTGATCACTCTTGAAATCAACCCAAACCCTGCAAATCAACACTTCGGAATAAGCCACTTTTGTGGATAAATCAACTTCATAAATGAATAATGAAATGCCAGACAGCAGTTTGTTGAATCGTTCTAAGGCTGTGCCATGGTAAGCAATCTGTCTTTGTTTATCGCTTAAGACTTGGCAAACAAGTAAGTGAATTTTTATAATCTGTTTGATTTTTCGTTTTTTGAAAATTTATGGCTTGTGAGTGTCATAATCCTTGAAGAACATAAACATTTGCATATGTACACTTATTGTTAATTGCCAAATTTTGAATTCACATACGCATACATTTTATGTATTTCATATCATCAGCACATTAATTTACATATTGCTACTATTCGTTGAGAAGTATTTTGACTATATACTTTATATTTTATTAGCGCGTGACATCTTGGAGCAGTTTATATTTTTTTAACTGCTTACTGCATGTTATACTTTTAGAGTAGATGGATTTTCGGGTTGAATTTTGATGAAGATTGGTTTATCTGCAATTTCCTGTTGATATTTAGTACTATTTGTGCAACCATTTCAAACAAAAGACTGCTTTATTACACTTTTGGAGTAGACAGACCTGTAAGCAAATAAGTCTACTGTATCAGATATGCTAGCAGTATAGTATATATAATTATTGGAGATAAGAACTATGTGGACAGAAACCAATTGCATCAGACTGACATTACGATAGGAATTGCATAGGAAATATAGCTAAGAAGTGGTTCGAAAAAAAAACTAGATAATTTATTCAAGAATAAAGCCAATTGTTTGCAAAGAAACAAACACTGATATGAGCCAAAGATAGCAAATATGATTCGATGTTGGCACATTTAACCTAACGATAAATTTTCTTTAAGTTTCTAGTCATGAAATCACACACTTATTATTGCAACAACGAAGTATGTAGGGAATACATTTGTAAGTAAAATTTGATTGCATACTAAAGAATTAATTGCACCTTAGTTTGCAGAATAATAAGATCAGTCACACTTGTATGTTATCTGCGATGATTTGGTTGTTTTCTTAAAAAAAGTCAGCCATAATAAGCTAATATAATGTGGGAATAAAACCTGACAGTTTAGTTGAGGGTTACGGAGTGTTTTATGAGTGGTTATTGGAGAAATTGAGTAATAATCAGTCTTAGTGTAAGATTAAATATGTAAACGGAAAACTAAGGTATTGAACATCAAAGTCAGAGTTACTTAGAGAATGATAAAAGGTAAATAATCAAAACAGAAAACTGTAAGCATAAGTGCATTGCATCTAATTTATACAAGTCGACTGGAATGATAATACCTAATCATGTTGATTTTCCTAGAGTTTTAAACTATGCTCGGAATGTGCCGAAATCTTATTATTTCATCTTGTATGCAAACTTCAGAGGAGCCTCATTGCGTTCATAATATTCAGCATCTAATTGAAAGGAATTAATATCTCAATTAATATCTGAACAAAGCTGGAGATATGTATACATTCAGTTTCGCCGTCAATTTTAAAATACCTTTCTCACGATAAAGCCATATGTTTGTCTTTAATCATACTTTTGCTGATTCGTGATAGTAAATCATGCCATCATGAAAAAAGTGGATGAAGCTAAGAACTTCTGAAAACCCAGTGTTGCTTTTAAGGTTGATTTCTGGCTACAGATACATCATTGGTGAAACCCTTGAAGAAAAGAGAGAACTGAATAACTGTTTCATCTTAGATTGGAGCTGTTCAGCACAGTGCATTCTCAGCCATAGTGGAGGATGAAACCTCAGTTTTCAGATTACGAGATGAACATGTTCACCGATTCGAGTCTCTTCATCAGTAAACACTTATAATTAATCTTAGTGTACTCCGCTTTATCCATCCAATCAACAATTTATGAACTAATAAGCTTTAGAATAATCATTCTCACACTAAATCGGCAAACACAATTGAATATCTAATATGTTTCTTAATAGCTGAATCCAAGGTAGCTGCCACGCCAGTCATAAATAAATGTACCAATATTAATAGCATTGAGATAATTTGGTTAGTAAGGGATATTTAATTTCACCATAAACCCTTGACATCCATGAATGAATTCTGTATATATAAAAGGCTATCTTTTAAACGCACACAGTGGTAACTGTGATCAAGAAAGAAGTAACATAATACCATACACAGACAGCAACATGTTTATTACCAAAGTGCTCCGCAACTTTGAGACTGAAATGTATTAATGGAATAAAGGAATTTATGTCTTTTTGTAAACGAAAATACATACTTCTGAACATAACACTAGGAGAAAAGCTTTATGGTAAATTACTAGACTCTACTGCATCGTTATCCACTGAATAACATTTCATGTCAGTTATTTAACAATTAATTTGTGCACTGTTCATCACCTGAAGGCTAATTATAAAAGATGGTTATAAGTTACTTAGATATTGCGATATCTAGTTAAATCATTTCTCAATGTAACTGTCAGAATCCACATCAAAAATTAGGCTCATTTCCAAAATAGGTAAAATAGCTGTTATCATCCGAAATAAAGATCTACTGATGTTTGAGAAAAAATGAAGACATTTGCATTTTTAAGTGATGTGATAAGTTTTCATAAGCTGAAGTAATTTTATTTCTCTTTAAAATGGAGTCATCTCCCTTAAATATATCTAAACGGAAAGTTCACCTCTAAGAGTGTGTTTGTAGGACACTGATCTGTTTTAAACTTGACTACGGATTGATAACAGTTAGAGAATTGACCAGTGAAAACTAGGGAGCACTGGACAGCTGTTTTGTCCTAGTTTGGAGCTCATCGACAGTACGCATCCACCAGGTTTCGATTCCACGACCTTCTGATTAGAAGTCAGGCTGGTAGACCATTCAGGCACTGGAATCCGACTCAGTGGCCTATCAGATCTAATTTCTGCCCATTTGTGATTTCACGGCGACCACCAGCCAACGGCATCAGCAAGTATTTCTCCTGACTTTCAACCAGGCTGACTACACTGGTTACACCTCACTAGAACTGAATAGTCTACGAGTTTTTCTCTTAACCGGGTTTCCCTGGGTTCCAGACGTGGTGAGTGCTTACTACCGATGAGTCTCAAACTAGAACAAAACAGCTGATTTTGAATTATCAGTTCTCTAACTATTATTAACTTGTGATCAAACTGGAAAAATTATTCCTTAGCGAATAGTATACAGTGTAATTATGCTTGGCTTATGTGTATATATTACTGATTACTGAAAGGAGGAAGATTGTTCATTCAATCTCGTTGAATACAAAATCGACAAAAATAACTTGACTACACGCAACAGCCGTTAATGATAAAAATGCTCCTAGATATGTGTGTAGGAATGAATAAGAACACAACCTAATTTTGTGTAGGCAAGCTTTTTCAATCTTTTCAAGTAACATGTCAATTATTCTAGATGCTTTAACGAATTTACAATTAAAGCTCAGTTATATTATAAATATAAATGGTAGAGTGAAAAATACAAGTATGATCTTTGTAAATCTATTGACATATAACGCATTCAAAATGAGGAAGAACCATAAACTTTTGTCCGATCTTTTACTTGGTCTGTCTTAGTTGAATAGATCTATTTGTATAGTCTACACAGAAACTGACGTATTTCATCATAAATCCAATATATAGCTTTTTTAAGCGTTGATCAGTTTTATTGTTCAATCTCAACCATACAAATTTTCAAGCATCAGAACTATCTCATACCATTTATATCACTTTCTACATAGTATAAAATCTATCCACAAGTTTTATCTGATAAACAGGTAGCTTGGCATTTAAGAGGTGAAACTCTTGTTAGGCTTTGTCTGTTGTAAGAGGAAAACAACCAAACTCTCATATCAGTGTGATTAACAGTTTCTAACTACTTTTGTTGATCTTTCATGGACTTCAATAACATGAAAAATAAAACATAAAGATTTTTAAAAACTAATAATTAATCCAGCTACACTATATTTTAGTGTCATGGTCTGTCATTCAATTTAATGTAATAAGCTGAAAAACACAGAGTATTTAAACAATTGTGATCGACTGGTGATATGCATGATTCATTTTTATTACAAGTAAGCGTCATCTAAAGGATCATTTAGTATAGAGAAGCATCAAAACCAATATTCCGATGACTTATTGCAAACAGGTAAGCGATGGAAACTATTTCCTTAAAACTTCCACAAATTATAAGTGTGGGATCTCCATCTTCAAAGCTTATTAACTGTAAACTGATCTGTTAGTTCAGTTGTAATAATCTCTTCTCAACAGACTGAAAATAATTGATGACGCAGTTTTTCACACATAAAATGTCGCTCATGAAAGCAAACATTTTCACAAGCGGTATAACTGAAGAAACGAGTTTGAAAAGATAAGAGTTTTGGGAGGTTTACAATTTGTCTCTAAAGCACAAAAAGTGTGATAAATGGCATTAAATCAATGTGCATAATTTCCAACTACAATGAAATCACTGCTGAGTTTGAATAATATCAATACCGTACTACCTTCTTTTAGCTAATAAATATGACATTAACTGACGGGTGAAAATACCATAAAGGTTACATGAGTACCATTTAGAGACCAGTGAGTTAACAACTGAAGAAATAGCAATAAAGTGGAATTCTGTTGGTCACAAAACACAATATTAGACAGTTTATTTATAAAGAGATAAGAGAATTACTTAACTTCACAAAACATAGTGCCTAAGATGAATAAGCGAAAAAAATGGTGACTTTTCGAGGGACTGAAAAACACAATGTCTTTTTTTGCATCTCAAAAGAATCAAAAATCAGTAATCCCATACAACTGTCGTCAGTGGCACAGTGGTTAGGACTCTCGCCTACCATGCACATGGCCTGAGGTTCGATCCTCTGCCGACGCACACCTGATATCTATGGTCGGCCTGCAAAATTTAGGCTACCGATATTCATGCTGTTAATTCCATACTTGTACCGAAAATACAATGTGGAATCAAGCTGTAATCAAAAATAAAAGATAAATAAAACACATAACAAGTGTAAACTAGGATCACTGTATCAATCAAAAATTTAGTCAAACTACTGTTAAGTTATTCAGAAATTATTTTTATTGCTTACCTGCAAAATATTTTAGCAATATTATACATTATTTTTCTATTTAGTGGTATGCCAGTGTTGATAACTGGATAACTTGTAGTGTGTAGTAGCCAAGCACTAACATAGTGTGAATAGTTGCAGATTTTCTTCAACTTAGTAGTAAAGTTGGCTAATACTCCGTGTATATTTCTTAGGTAATATAATAATACAGGCTAATTTATGGCGAAAAATATTGCAGTAATTTGTTTACATCTGTGAATATTAGTGTTTGTATCTTCGGCAACACAGATGGTTCATTGATTTTGTTAAACATCTATTTGCTATCAAAACTAGGAGGAATTAGATATTAAACTACACTGTTCGTATATATCTGAACAATATTATGTGTAAATTAGTCATTGGTATTCAACTCTGGAGGAAGGTTTAATATTTAGCAGCGTTTAATATGCATCATGTGCGTCGGTGCCACAGCGGTGATACGTATTCGTTTAAACTGTATTTACCGAGACAGCATTCATTTTATGAATTTAAAAACAAAAGATTTGTAAGAGTATAGTTTTTCACATAAATAGTGAAAATGAATTTATTATTCACTTACAGCATCAACAACAAAATTCGGTAGGATTTTCAATACAGACGTCAAGTCAGTTCTTCTATACGGATCAGAAACTTGGAGGGTCACAAAGAATATTTCCAACAGGTTTCAGACCTTTATTAACAACTGTCTTCTCTCTATACTGAAGATCGGATGGCCGGGGCGGAAAGAATCAACTACAAGAAACTATGGGAAGAAACAAAACAAGAACCAATCGCCCAACAAATATTCAGGAAAAAGTGGAGATGGATTGGACACTGGCTGAGGAGACCGCTGTGTGACATCGCGCGTCAGGTCATTGCTCGAGTGGAACCCGAAAGGGAAGTGGCGAGTGGGACGTCCAAGGGTGACATGGAGGAGATCGTGTGAAGAGGAGTTGAAAGAGTATGGACTAACATGGATGCAGGTGAAAAGTACAGCAGAAGACAGAAGCAAGTGGAGACGTGCAGTTGAAGCCTTATGTTCCACTAGGAAACCAAGGGAACAACAACAACAATTTACTTACAGCATCAGCCAGTAACTACAAGTGTTCTCTCATGTCTGCAGTGAACTATTAAAGCACATATAACACATAGTCTTGGGATCATCCTAGAAGCAAGGAATAAGCTGAAAGCGTATAAACTTTCAAATTATATCGTAGAAAATATTACCACACCGCAGATAATCTCTGAGATTATGGAAACTTATCTAAGAACGCGGCTTTATTAAGACACTATAATAGAAACACTTTTAGGAAATGTTTCTTCGACAGGTTTCTTAATTAACCTTTTAACTTGTTATTAGGAAGCATCTACAAAACAATGCGCATTTTCAATGCATTTCAGAAACTATCCAAGAGCGTTTAAAGAAGAAATTCTAATTCATTTTGTTCTAACACAGTCTACAGTTTTCTTCTTGAATATGAAACTTGATATTTTTTCTTCCTATAACTAAAAGTGACATGATTTCGAGCACAGAAGCAGAAAACATCATTTGATATCCCTACCAACAAGGTGAATTGGTTAAAAATCCAGGATGGTCACTGATAAAAGTAACCTGTTTGCTTTCCTCAATATGCAATACCCCTCGTTGCCACTCTGAACAATCAGACAGGAGATCTATTACAAACTATTTTAAACTTTTATTTGGAGGGGAATAAGTTTTGCAAATCCATAAGTACCAGGTATTAGTTTGTAGGGATTTTGTCTGACTGGTCAGGGGATTTCTTTATGAGCTGACATCGGTTGAAGTGGTTAGGACTCTCGCCTACCATGCACATGGTCCGAGGTTCGATTCCCTACCGACGCACACCCGATATCTATGGTCGGCCTGCAAAATTTGGGCTACCGATATTCATGCTGAAAACTCCATACTTGTACCGAAAATACGGTGTGGCATTAAGCTGTCATCAAAAATCAAAAAAACCATTGGGAAACCTGGGAGCAATGGACAGCCGTTTCGTCCTAGTTTGGGACTATACATCAGTGTGCCCCCACCAAAGTTCGAACGCAGGACCTTCTGGTTATAAGGCGAACTCGTGGACCATTAAGCCACTGAAACCTAGTCCAGTGGCCCATGAATTCTAAGTTCTGCCAATTCACGACATAGTGCGACCACTTCTACAATACCTTGGATGATAAACTGTCCTCACATTTCACCTGCTGTACTCCCAGGTGTTCCAATAGTTCTCTTACCGATGTCAGCTCAAAATGAAACCCTCCAACGAATCGGTAAGTATATGAAGTGATCATAAGAACATTTTCTTATCTTATTACTTAGAAGGCGTAAATATCTATTTGTCAATAGAAAATCATTACTTCACAAAACAGGAAAAAAGTAAAAAGAAATATGCAGCGCAGAAAGATTTTGGATCGTTTTATTGATACCTTGATTTCTAAAAGAATAAAAAGCTTCCATTCTCACATTCATCAGTATAGAATAAGAAAGTTTAGAAACAACAATTTAGATAAATCACACAAACACAAGGAAGGCAAAAAACAGAAAGTCACAAGTTATGGAAGTGAACTTTAGAAAGCATGAGTCATCTCATGATTAATCAAAGGCATGACAGTTACTTTTTTTAAAACTTTGTTGATTAACAGATACAAAAAAAATTATCTTGTTTCTCTTCTATGACTTTCAATGTATTCCTCCTTATGAGCCTAGTAGTAAACAAATCAATCTGTTCCTAAACACAGATTGATAAGGACAATTTTGTGAAAAAGTGTATATAATGTGAGTGTTTGGGTGTTTAAAAAATAGTACATCTCACACACCTTGACGTAGGATACTTTAAAATTTTGACAATAATAGGCAATCAAATTACTGGAAAATATGTCTAACAGACAGGTTTCATTTTCTACTAAATAGACGATATTATCAAATCATATTTTATCATACATAGTAGTTGACAGAAAAGTTCACTCATACACATGCTTTCACATTAAATCTTACTGTAATTTGAGTTTGCTATGAACCTTGATCAACACAGAAACAAGTCTCATTTTGTATTAGAAATCTGAAAAAACAAATGTCTAAACAGAAATTAGCTCGAATACTCAACTCTTCTAATTACTTATCAATCAAATTTAAGTGAACATTTGTATATTAAGTTTAGTGAAACAAAACAGATCTTAGACCTTTGCCACCTCACTTGGAGGTAGTTCATTATGTAAAAACCTAGGAATTAATTTGCAAAGATTTTTGATCAATATCAAGTAATGCACAAGTGTTATTTGGAGTGGCAAATAAATTTGATTGTAAGGCAAAAGTAATTGGACCGTAGAAAAGTTGAAAAAGAGAAAGTATCGAAATAGTGGCATCTAATTTTTAAGCTCAAAACAAATGTCATTAAGTTTAGGTTCATTTTTTCTTGATAAAATAACCTCAAAGGGAAAATAATTTTCAATTTCTGTATTGAGTGCTGTCTTCTAGAAGCTACATGATTTCTTATACGGATGATGAAACTTTAGATATTCAACAGAAAACGAATCCCAGAAACTTCAATCTTTTCAGGAGATGAGGAGTTTTAACTTAAAGAGTTTGAAGGGCTGTAAGACAGAAATGCATTGCTCCTTGATTGTTGAAGGGCTTTCTTGATGTCAGTGATGAAATCGAC
The DNA here is from genome assembly GCA_944472135.2 of Trichobilharzia regenti. Classification (NCBI taxonomy): domain Eukaryota; kingdom Metazoa; phylum Platyhelminthes; class Trematoda; order Strigeidida; family Schistosomatidae; genus Trichobilharzia; species Trichobilharzia regenti. The sequence goes on from OX235262.1 coordinate 103,929,982, forward strand.
TTTAAATTCTCTCAAATACAAAATTTTATTCTTAAAATTCGATGAAAACGCTGTAGTGAACAAAGATGTTCAGCGCTGTTAACAGTTGCTCACTGTCCAACCAATAGGTTGAGAAGTGCCTATTAATATACTACGCAACAGCTACTAGATTCTTTAAAGGTGAACACATGATCATCTAGATGTATTGTAGAAATTCACCACTTATATTAAATATGAAAACAATGTTGTGAAAAGTTTGGATACAGACATTTAAAGACATTTCTTTTACATATTCTCTCTTGTCTATTTTTATGTATCACATTATATAACGTTTGTGAAAGCGTTGAATACACTGCGTTTACAAGAGCTAAAATTAGACGTGATGGAAGTAATCTAATAAATTTCTTTTAACATCGCGAAACCTACAGTATTACGTAATAATAAGTTATTTACTATTTAAAAGGGAATAAACTGTTAACATATTTAGGGACATTACACTTTCTTTCTTACGAAGCAATTCGAATGAACTCACTACATTAGGGTGCTTGATAATGTCTTTAAGTCACATAAAAACATTTTTAAGCCCCGAAGCTACACTTTTAGAAATAATAACTGAAATTTCACGTGTACATGCACTGTTGAAACCTATTCACATCTTTTACACTAAGTGTTTATACACATATGAATAAAAGTAAAAATTACTTCAGGAATATAAGTTAGATTAATTTTGTCAAAAAATATTATGGCATTGAATAACATCTGTTGAGCATTAAGTAAGCGGCATTTTTTAAAGGTATTCAATCATCAATAAATGAATTTAACCCAAATATCTATTCATTTGAGTCTTCATACTGTTGCGTACGATACACGAATGACTTGTGATATTTGTTTGACTTTAGTACTTTTATGGGATGTTAAATGACATTCTACAAAAATATGTAGCCACAGTGGGATGAGTTCTGGTATAACTACCCTAGTGATATTTTTTTATTACAGCTTGATTTCACATTGTATTTTCGGTACAAGTATGGAATTTACAGCATGGATATCGGTAGCCCAAATTTCGCAGGCCGACCATAGATATCAGGTGTGCGTCGGCAGAGGATCGAAACTCGGGCTATGTGCGTAGTAGGCGAGAGTCCTAGCCACTGTGCCACCAACGCACACACACACTTGTTCATTTAGTTGGTGGAACAATAACTAACTGAAACGCAAATTAATCTGGTAAACATCATTATGCATTAAAGGAACGTTTTCTGAATTTGAGATACTTTAGTTCTGTTTATCCCATAAGCTTTAATGGTACAAATAGAAGCATTCAACCACTGTATTTCATTCCATTCGATTAAATCAACTTAAAAATTCAGGTTGAATAGTTCCAGATTTGGTCTTGCACGCAATCAACGCTTTCTTTTCAAAGGGTGTAGGGAATATAGTTAAAATATGTGTTGATCATTGCTTATTTTTCATTCCCGTTCCAATTGGTGTCAATAATCCAAAAAAATGTTTTTCTAAATCATAACAACATAATTTTTAAAATATAAGTATCTTCCCTAGTAATGATCAACAGTGTACAAACAAAAGTCAGCTTAAACAATTTACGCAAAGAATTAATTATTTACCTTATTCTGCTAATAAATGAAGATCAACAATACACATTTCCTACTTTTATCCGTGAATTATGATCGGAAAATTAATATACAGTGGACGAAGATTTCTCCGGTAGGAGTCAATTTGAAAAAGATTTCTTTTTCTTTGACAAAGAGTCTACCAAATGAAGTATCCGTTAGGATGACTGTGATGATGATTCTGATTAGTATTATTATTTTAAATAGAAATCACAGGATACATTCATTATAAAACATTCAAAATATTAAAATATTACACACAAATGCACATACACGTAATAATGCAGTACTCATATATATATATATATATATATATATATATATATATATATACCACGCGCAATTTTAAGATACAATTTATATTCAGTCGTGTGATCTTAACCATAAGCACTGCTTACCACTTTCAAAACTCATAAATATCTGCATACTAAAGTACGATTTGAGGAACGAAGGTAGATTAACGGACAGGTATTCAGATAAGCATATAGATGAGTTGATAGACAATCAAACACACCAAATAAAATAAAAGTACCGTCATCCTAAAGATGTCAATCGTCACTAATGATAATGAAATTTAGGAATAAAACAATGAAATAAGATAAATTAACTAATGCATACTCACTGTGTAAAATTACTGCCTACTTATTGTATTGTTGACTTTAATTAATCAATAAGCACACAATAACGAGTCATCATAAGTGCTTTTTGATAATAGTTGGAACAAAGGGAACGTCAATATCGACTGAAAAAATTATACAAGACACAAAATCGTCTACAATTGAAATTCATTAGAAACAAACATTTGCAAACACCGAAGAAGCGAAAATAAATACTGCCTTTAATGTCAATAATATTTTTGAATAAATCAATATGCAAACAAATTCTATTATTCAGATGGACATATGTCCAGTAATCAAATCTTCTGTGACATCTTCATCTGAGAGATATGTATATATTTGAGTCATTTTCAGACAATAGGTTGTAAGGATTTGATTGGTTTCAAATGTGATCACAGGCTGATATGAGTTAAAGAATCACTGAAAATTAGGAAGTACTAACAGTTGTTTCGTCCTAGTTTGGAACTCAGGACATTCGGAATACGAAGCAAGCTCGCTGACCCTTCAGCTAATCGGACGAAATCCAATGGCTTATAATTTCTAACTTCTGTAAATACATGAGTGAGTGCCGAAGAGTGAATACTACATCTTTGTTGTCCAAATGATTAGGCAGAACATTTCAAATGAAGTTCAAATCAGTGTAGAAACGCATACTATTTAAACGCCAACATACTAGGAACTAACAAATAAGTCAGATCGAGAGAAATACTGAAATTCAAAACAAAGTGTGCAGAGCTTTTAAAGCCATTGCAAATCATTCATGGGAATCAAATAAATTTGTTACTTTTCGGTTATAGTACCAGGTAGTGAAAGCTAATATATAGGTTCAGGGTTAAGCTATATTATATAGGTTTAATTCATCCATAATTAATTATTCACTCTATCACCTCCATAAAAAGTATGGAAACTATAAAGGGGTAAACATTTTGTTATTACAAACACTGTTCTCTATGTTTAATATCCATTTCTGGTGTATTGCTAAAATCACCACAACAATCTAGGGACTTAATAAGTAGCATACAAGAATTCCTGAAAATTAGTCGCTTTAGTGAATTTGCATAAGATCGTTGGAAAATGAGCTTTATTTTTAAAAGACGTGCTGTATCAACAGTATAAATTTCAAACAGTCTCACCACACATCTACTTGTCAAGTCAAATGAAAATAAGTAAAATAGTGAGAAATTTAAGAGTAAGGAGTATGATAATTGACACTGTTTTTGGTAATACAATCAAGTAAGTATTATCTAGGAGGCTTGTGTACCGACAGTTTGTTTTTATATAAACAAGATGAAGCTTACTTTGATTGAAAACTAGTAACTAATGTGATGTGTCTAGTCCTTTCTTTGGTGTAGACTGAATTCTACCAGTCAGGTTTGCAATGTGGCCACCATTCTAGGTAGCTCGCCATTATGGTGCATACTAATTTGATGATATTAGATGGTTGGAGGCGGGAAGCCTTGGACCTAGGCTTTGTGCTATTTGGCACTCACGAGTCAGCAAGACGTATCTGAAACCTTGAAGGAACTCACGTCCCTTCTGAGATTCGAACCCGTGTCACCCAGTGCTGCAGTCAGAGACGTTACCACAGAGCTATTCAGGCTCGCGGTTGACCACCTGTAGGTTGCACATACGCCTTGCTGACGAGTGTTAACTAGCACAAAACCTAGGTCTAAAGCTTCCTGCTGATTGCCTCCAACCATTTAATATCAAGATGAGGCTTAGTTTTACAAACAACAACAACAAGCAATATGCACTCTCAGTAGTTTTTCTGCAATACCTCGAAGGTCCTTTTGACATAAGTGTTGTATAACACCAGACAAATTTTTCGCCATAAACAAGGATGAAAACTTACTACTAGCACCTATCGAGGTGTTCAACGATAATTACTTCCAATGCAGCTACCTTTACCCATGTAAATATTCACTTACAAATGAATATTGGTGTACATAACTGGACTCACGTAATAATTCATGTAATATTTTGTGGAGGATTTGTTTGGTTTTTTCGATGGTTGTATGTGGATATGTTCAACGAATGAAAGATTTTTGTCTGTGTTAGATAATTCAGTCTAGATGTTTATCTTACGGACAAAGTAATCTTAACTGTTCGCTATGCCAGTTCAAAAACTCCAAAAACATTATTTTATACAAGTGCATCAATAAATATTTTGTTTTCCCAATCGATCTTATCAGCTGTAGAGTTACGGTGTCACACTTAACCCATCTAGATAATAATTACCTGACTGTTTTACCAAAAAGAGTGTCAATTATCATACTCCTTACTCTTAAATTGTTCAGTATTTTGTTTATTGTAATTGACGCTGCATTTTTTGATAAGTAGATGTGTGATGAGGTTGTTTGAAATTTATTGAGTAGACAGATCACATTTTTAGTATAAATCTCGTCTTCTAATAACAGTATCCCAAAAAGTGCATCTGAAAATTAATGGGACCAGATGAATCCCTATACCAACTTTCTACTATGAAATCTGATGAAGAAAGCAAAAACATGTAGAAAACCCACAGGAGTTCACTGCTTAACAACTAAATCTTAGTCATATATGATGCAAGTAACCTAATAAATCGAAATCGGTCGCCATTTGAAATTAAGTGGTTTAATTAGGCAGTCTTACCAGTTTACACATGGCTAAGTGAATAATCACTAATTGTTTTTATCACATTGACTTATATAGCACAACGTGATTATTTCTTGACCTTATCTTCAGCACTCCCTAATTTATGTGATCTTATTCAATGAAATACTCTGTACACATGAATAACACATTTCTTAGCCAAATCGTCGTGGTTACAGTCATTTTAAATTTTAAGGCACCATTTTCTTAATTTAACTCAATAATATTCTCAATAACCATTTATAATTATTATAACAATTTCTACAATTTAAATACCACGATTCATTGATCGTCAGTTAACAGTAGTATGAAATTTATTAAAGATAACTATTCAAATAAAGTATGGAGTGCATAACTTGCTTCATTTAAATTTCTTCAATTTTTTTTCTTTCCAAATTTCTCTACCTAACTACATACAACCCACAAATTGATTTTCACTAAAAACATTTGCTAAGTTCTGGATGCACATATATTTTGCATATTTTTATTACCAATTATTGATTACAAATGAAAATTCAGTCTGCAAGGAGAATATCGCACATATGTGCAAGAGCTGTAGAGAGGGAGACAGCAACAGAATAATCGATGATGTCAGCTGACCATAAAGTATTACTAACGATTTAGACATGGGTTAAATGAAAACATTTTAATCGGTTATTCGCTCCTAAACCAATTAGAATTGGAAAGAATAGTGATACAAATTGACTACAATTTGCAAACTCATAAGCATCACTTGTTGTGATCCACTATGGTCGTATAGCATGACTATGATTTTTTGATTCAATATCAGTGACCAGTCATTTGTACGGTACAAATTATGAAAGTTCAACCAGAACTATTGAGGCTAATAATTTCCTTTCTGTATGTCTATAAGATGGATACAACTGAATATCGAACCTACTGAATCACTGACCTACAAACTAGAAGTACCTGCCATTCAAATCAAGGAAATCTGAACATACAAAGTCGGTTTTGACTTCATTCCTCGTGATTTACCTGTACGCATGCAAGATTTGACTTCTGCCCCTATCTAGTATACTTACAAAACTAAATATTATTGCAGAAAATTGATCGGTTGCCTTACCGTGAGCAATTTTGCTGTCATGACCTCTCACAAATATTTCATTTGCTTAAATATATTTTTAGTAACATTGCATCCATTATAATTAATCCACTGAAAATAGTAAAGCCTTACTTATGGTATATAATGCCTGAAGAGAATTCAACATAAATAAGCACTAATAAATATATTACTTAACATTATGAGTAGCTGAACACTGCCTAGTGAGAAGTAGACATATATAGAAATCATATCTGTAAAATCTCAGTGGAACTGAAATAAGTAATTCCATCGTTTCGTCTGGTAAATTGGTCTAAAATTCTTCAGAGAAATTAGTCACAATTAAAATAACGAAGGTGGTATTTATATTTGTAAAGAGAGAGAGAGAGAGCAGCCGAATAATCGATAATATCATCATTGTGCTGTGCGTCAGTGGCACAGAGATTAGGACGCTCGCCGACCATTAACATGGTCCGGGGCTTCATCCCTGGTCGACGCACTCCTTTACCTCGCTAGGCCAGCAATAGAACTAGCAAAGAGGGAAGGTTGGGAATGAGGCTAGTAACCCCACCCTGTAAAAATAAACACTGCCACAGAAACTTCAAGACTCTAGCTTGAAGCCCTATGTTCCACTGGGAGCGTGAAGGAATAAAAAATGAGTTGAATGAAAATATTTTAATCGGTTATTCGTTTCAAAATGAATTGGAATAGGACAATGCAGAGGAGAAGTTTGAGAAAGGACTTTTCAACATTCTCAATATCTGGGGGTAAAGAAATTTGAACAATTTCGTCCAGGCACTAGAAGAGTGTACTGCATCCCAGGAAGCTAATGTTCCTGTAGAACTCATTGCACATTATACCAGACGCCAGATCTGAAATCTTAATTGAGACGTGAGTCATGTCAACTCAGAGGACCGTTGACAGAAATTATAATATGCGTATCCTACGTTTTTTTTGCTGCACGCCACCAAATGTTCAGCCAAACCATACCAAAAGTAGCGTCGAGAAGTCTGTACAAGGCGTTTACATGCAAGCAGAAACCATTGAATGAGCTTCTACCTATAAACAAAGAAAAAGATTGAAACTTTCGTCCAACTGTCACTTTCTTTTGATAAATATTCAGTAAAAAGTGAATTTATGCAATAACATTTGGTACAACGAGACAGAAGTTCAGTCTTAGCATATTTATCATTATTCACAGACGGTGTTATTATTCATGGAATGACCTTAAATTAGTCATTATGTACAAGTTTCTATGGAAATTTCGAATGCTCGCATAGCTCACATAATGCGTAGTTTGCTGTAAAACACTAAAAATAAAATCAGTCTAACGGTTTTCCTTTTTGTTTTTCACATTTATTCCATAACAAAGACTGCTGCTGGGGTAGAACTAAAAATTTGAATTTCCACAATAAATTTATTCAATTTAAAAGTACCACTTTTTCCTAAAACTCCTAATTACAGAACGTGGGGACATCACAAGACTGACTTCATTATAAATAATTTGCTGTTTTGGTAGTTAGATAAGCAGGTAATATAATTTATGGGTCATTTTAGTTACTCTCAGACTCATAATTGGCTACTCGTTTCGGAAAATTTGTAAACGCTTTAACTCACTGGGGATTAACGTTTATTATAAAAATCATGTAAATTATTATAGAAATGCTTCATCCTATTGACTGTTAACAATGAAAAAAACCGTAATTATAGCTAGTAATTAATTAGTCTTGACAGAAAGTGATGTGTCTAAGCCAACCAGTTAATTCTACTTTCCTTAATATCCATCTGGTAATCCAGTATGATATCTAATAAGAAATTCGTTACTCTGTCGTTATTCTGATGGAAAAGCAGCTATATTAAACAAATATTTTTGGATTTTAATTCATCACAAGAGTTTGTTGATCAGATTAGGTGGAAAATACATTGATAATTCACTAAGGTATCACGTATCTAGTCCTAAGTACTGTCCGTACTTACTGAATTCTATTAGTGAAGTTCATAATGTGGTCACCAAAATAGGTAAATTGTCATTTTGGTGACGTGAAGTGGTTATATAAAATCCCCAGATAACCCTCAACCTAGGTCTCAAGCTCTTTTGCAATTGTCATTAGGACATATCTGCAGTCTTTTAGGAACTAATGTCCCCTGTGATATTCGAACAAATGTCACCTACTACTGCAGTCATAGACCTTACTACCGAGCTATCTGGAATCAGGACTGGTCTCCTGTGGGACTGTAATGGATAGGCTGATCGGTCACTGGAAGAGGAACAGTGTTACGTGTCTAGTCTTCGGTTTTATTATCAGTCAAGTTTACAGTTTGGGAGGAATCGTCAGGAATCCCTGGATCAAGGCTTCATGCTTTTTCTTACTTGATAATAAGGTAAATGGGTAACCTCAAATGAAGTGATGTCTCCTCAAAAATATATATATACAGCATCCTAATGCAATAGAAAATTTACCGATGTAGTAGTGATAATTTTGTTAATAATAACCAGTCAGTGTCGGTATGTCAAGAGGATGACAATCAGCCGAGCAAATCAGTGCAATAAATGAGGGATAAAAATGCTTGTGATCTATGAGTTTACATAGCCTGCTTAAAAGTAATAAAACAGCCTTGACCATTCTGAATTTCCTATATTATTCGACTGATAATTGGATGGTAAAACTCTAACGGTCGTTGCATGGCCAGCTCGTAAAGCATAATGTGTAAACGATATGTTGTACTTTATTAAGTGTAATTACGTGTTGGCTGTATATTTCAAGCAGTTACACTTATTTTGAACATATTTTCAGTAAGCGAACACGTTTTTCAATACATTTATGCTAGTTTATTACTAAATAGCTCCAAATTTTGTGTATTTTAGAAATTCCATTTTTCTGTGAAAATTTGAAATCAGGCCTGGTACTTATTTGTACCTTCATTGAGAAAGTAATAGATGGCATCGGGTGTTAGAAATAGGACAACATAACGTTATTTGATTTCGGCATGAAGGGATGCAAATTTCCTTAATTTTTTAATTGTTCACTGTGCTGATAAAAGCTAACAGGTGCACAATCTATGTTCATGAATTTCTGATACCGAAATTTAATTATTAATTGCATCGAAGTCTCATGCAACTTAAAACAAGCATCACATTTTTCACTTGATTAGCAAATCTCTGTCCTCTTACTGTGTACCTTTAAGAGTTCAACATCTTAGTGGTTCCACATTCAACTGGAAGAATATCTTCATTCAAACTTTCAAAATGTCATTTATTCATTTTGTTAAGCCATCAAAAGGTGGAAAGGTTGATTTTTAGGTTAGCTCATTCTCAATTGTCTTGGAAATGTTATTCTGCACTTAAAATCGATATGTCACTAAGTGTCTGTCTCGATATCGGTAGTCAGTATTTCTACCTAAGTGCTGAATCAACGATATTACTAAAATCAGTATTCCTAAATATATAATATACGATGACATGACAATATGAATAATTTTATTGGGACTTTTGTTAACAGATATTATATGAAAAAAGTATTTACTGATGTATAATAAGAATTGATTATAAACGATATTTAATTCAAGCTATCGAAAAGAAAATGTAGTGATTTTTGACAGTGACAGTGGTATATAAACCGTTTTTGTACAAAATATAATGAAAAGAAGGGAAACAGTGGGATATGCGGAATACATGGTGTATACTTGCAAGACTGCAGTTTCAGAATTCATCATTGTCGATAAATAAACCTCAAAGTGATGTCTCTAGTGGCATACAGCATGCGAAAAACATATTAAGCATATCCAGTAAATATCATCAACCACGTGTACAATTAACCGACATTATACAAAAATCTAACGAATCCAACAATAAATATGCATCTACAAAGTGTTGAAACAAATTCATCTTGTTCCAAAGGTCCTGAAGTAGATGCTTTTATTTTTGTGTGGGGCAGTGAGATTTTTGGTCACACATCTACTCGTTAGACATCGAATGCCGATAAATTTGATGTGGAGTCAGTACTGGCATTCTAGAACCTGCTGATAAGTTGAATTTGAAATAAAAATGCCGATGAGCCCATACCTTTCAGGAACCACAAATTCGAATTGGAAAAAGTATACATTATTCCTCAGTTAGTGAAATTCACTTAAAAAACTTATTGACAGACGATTAATATATTCATGTATGACTGCTTATTCTGTTCTATAACAGTGTGCATGATATTAAAATATACGGTTATACTTAAGTTTACTGCAGCTCCGATAAAATGAAAAAAGTACCCAAAATATTTTAGTGTTAGATTCGTGGGGATTTGATTAAATTCAAGATGGATTTCGTCAAAAAACTAAATCACTTAGTGACAGTCTTTTCACCTTCACAAGGTCAAATAAAAGACCACCAAGTTATTAGGCTAGCACCTCACTACTGACAAGTAGGCCTTCTATCACAACGCTCGCCTACCATGCAAATGCTCTGGGATTCGATCCCCGGTCGACGCACACCTGACATCAATGGCTGGTCTGCTAATTTTCATCTACCGATATCACATGCTGAAAATTCCATACCAAAATACTGTATGGAATCAAGCTATAATCAGAAATTGAAATTAAAAATCAATTTCACAGAGATCTAAGTTTACAAGCTGCTGAATTCTAGCCTAGCGGTTTATTGCTAATCTGCTCGTCTCGTTATCTGATGACCGTATGGCTATTAACGTTTACTACTGAATAGTTGCGGACTATGGTGAAACAGTTGTCAGTTGCCCTTCGGTTTTCACTGGCTTTTCTGAAATAATTTAATTTTTGGAGTTTTCTGTTTCCATTTAGTCTTAATTTCAGCGAAGCACATTAAAAATACTTAGTTAACTCAAAAAACTGAACTCTTCTTTATTCCCTTTATTCCATTGGTTTCCGAGTAGAACATATGGCTTCAACAACACATCTCCACTTTGTTCTACTTCTGCTGTCCTCTTCAGCTGGGTCCACGATTACCCATAATATCCCACCTCCTCCTGGCACGAGATATCTTTCTACGGCCTGCTTAATGTAAGAGCTATCCATCTCCGTTTTCTCCTACATATCTGTTGATCAATCGGCTCTTGGCTGGTTTTTTTCCCCTTATGAGTACTAAATTCGAATTTTTACTGTCATATGATGACTTAAATAAAAAACATATCGCGAAGTTAATTCTATTTTTTTATTTGGATAGATCTGTAAAAATGCATGTGATTCATTTTATCATATCAGATTATGTAAGTAAGTAAGTTTTCATCTGTCAGCTGCCACAAGTGTTATTATTGTTAGGAAAATGGAGAATTAAAATTAACATGTTTTTCACCTCTCTATAATAAAGTCAAAGTGAACCTGAACTGTTATCCAAACCAGAAGCATAATTTCTAAATAGTGCAGTGTGATAGAGGACGTCACCATCAATACATTATTAAATTACTAACGGTTATTACAGTTTCTTATAGTTCGTTTGTAAAGAATAGTTTTGTTTTTACGAGTTGATCACGGATTGATATCAGCTAGAGTGAAATTTAATTTCATGAGGTAACTAAAATGAAGATAGTTTAGGTTAGTTTTAAAAAATTATTTGAAGATTAACTGTAGCGTCAATGCAACATTCTGCTCGTTATTATTTAACGAAATATGCCAAATAAAGGAAACTTTAACAATCACCCCACGATTACTTATTGGTCTGTAAACTTTTCTACCAAATATAAAGCAACCTAAATGAATTTTGCAGAGTTTCTGTATTTTCGAGCTGGACAAGTACAGATGTCATTTACTAACCAATTAACACGTAAGAGTAGATACAAATGATAAGTCAGAGATATTAAGGTAGAATCAGTTAGTTAATGGTGAAAGCTATCAATGATCAAATAAAAATAAAATTATCTGATAAGTAATTTCATTCACACTACAGTGTCTTTGCACTTTGCTCTTGAAATATTGCGTGTGATAACAGTAATAATGCTATACGATCAAATTATTGATCTAGGTCAAAGTCTATTAGAATTTGCTGACCACCTAAACAGGTAGAGAGGCAGATCACGGGTATGTCAGTCTTATAATCACTACAGTACTCTAGATTAACATTTGGGTGGTAATGGTCTCATTTCCTATATAGATAGGCCTGAGAGGATGAAAATTTTCCATTTCTTTAAATGAGGTGTACATTCTGCCCCACGTAGTTCAACTTCAGTAAGCTATTTACAATGTTATGACTGATGTCTAACTGCGCACATTAACTGATGGGTAATAGATTGAGATTTGTATGGATAGAAGCAGTGTCGTAAGGTACTAACCAAATATTTGCGAAATTCGTTAAGAATTAAGAGGAAGCTCTAAATTCTCCAACTGAAAAGGAATTTATCTTAATGCGACCGGTAAGTTGTTGTGAAGCTAGACCCAAAGTTTGGTTACTTTACTATTATTGTAAATAATATTTCAGTTTCTCGTCACACAGGTGACTAAAAACTAATAAAATTAGGACTGTATTTCAACAACTTCATACATGGTGTTAGTAAACTTGAAATTCAATACTCATTCTTCTCGTACTATTAAAATGAGATTAATTCATTTTTACGAGTTGGTCACGGATTGATATCAGTTAGAGAACCATTGAAAACCAGGGAGTGCTGGACAGCTGCTGTTTCATCCTAGTTTGGGAACTACCGGCAGTAGGCACCCACTGGGATTCGAACCCAGGACCTTCCGGTTACAAGGCAAGCTCGTATACCATTCAGCCACTGGGACCCGATTCAATGGCTCATGAATTCTAACTTCTACTAATTCGTGATTTAGCGCGACACCAACCATTGTCGTTGGTGGGACATCCATCCACACACACGTGACATCTAATTCGACCTCACTGGTCACGACTTCTCACTAGAACTCAGGAAACTCCAACCTGTAGCAAGTCACTAGCGAGCATCAGATTAACATTCTATAGTTCGGTTTGTAAGGATTAGTTATGTTTTACGGGTTGATCACGGATTGATATCAGTTAGAGAACCATTGAAAACCAGGGAGTACTGGACAGCTGCTGTTTCATCCTAGTTTGGGAACTACCGGCAGTAGGCACCCACTGGGATTCGAACCCAGGACCTTCCGGTTACAAGGCAAGCTCGTATACCATTCAGCCACTGGGACCCGATTCAATGGCTCGTCAATTCTAACTTCTACTAATTCGTGATTTAGCGCGACACCAACCATTGTCGTTGGTGGGACATCCATCCACACACACGTGACATCTAATTCGACCTCACTGGTCACGACTTCTCACTAGAACTCAGGAAACTCCAACCTGTAGCAAGTCACTAGCGAGCATCAGATTAACATTCTATAGTTCGGTTTGTAAGGATTAGTTATGTTTTACGGGTTGATCACAGAGTGATATCAGTTAGACAATGATTGGGGTCGCGCTAAATCACGAATTAGTAGAAGTTAGAATTGACGAGCCATTGAATCGGGTCCCAGTGGCTGAATGGTATACGAGCTTGCCTTGTAACCGGAAGGTCCTGGGTTCGAATCCCAGTGGGAGCCTACTGCCGGTAGTTCCCAAACTAGGATGAAACAGCAGCTGTCCAGTACTCCCTGGTTTTCAATGGTTCTCTAACTGATATCAATCCGTGATCAACCCGTAAAACATAACTAATCCTTACAAACCGAACTATAGAATGTTAATCTGATGCTCGCTAGTGACTTGCTACAGGTTGGAGTTTCCTGAGTTCTAGTGAGAAGTCGTGACCAGTGAGGTCGAATTAGATGTCACGTGTGTGTGGATGGATGTCCCACCAACGACAATGGTTGGTGTCGCGCTAAATCACGAATTAGTAGAAGTTAGAATTCATGAGCCATTGAATCGGGTCCCAGTGGCTGAATGGTATACGAGCTTGCCTTGTAACCGGAAGGTCCTGGGTTCGAATCCCAGTGGGTGCCTACTGCCGGTAGTTCCCAAACTAGGATGAAACAGCAGCTGTCCAGCACTCCCTGGTTTTCAATGGTTCTCTAACTGATATCAATCCGTGACCAACTCGTAAAAATGAATTAATCTCATTTTAATAGTACGAGAAGAATGAGTATTGAATTTCAAGTTTACTAACACCATGTATGAAGTTGTTGAAATACAGTCCTAATTTTATTAGTTTTTAGTCACCTGTGTGACGAGAAACTGAAATATTATTTACAATAATAGTAAAGTAACCAAACTTTGGGTCTAGCTTCACAACAACTTACCGGTCGCATTAAGATAAATTCCTTTTCAGTTGGAGAATTTAGAGCTTCCTCTTAATTCTTAACGAATTTCGCAAATATTTGGTTAGTACCTTACGACACTGCTTCTATCCATACAAATCTCAATCTATTACCCATCAGTTAATGTGCGCAGTTAGACATCAGTCATAACATTGTAAATAGCTTACTGAAGTTGAACTACGTGGGGCAGAATGTACACCTCATTTAAAGAAATGGAAAATTTTCATCCTCTCAGGCCTATCTATATAGGAAATGAGACCATTACCACCCAAATGTTAATCTAGAGTACTGTAGTGATTATAAGACTGACATACCCGTGATCTGCCTCTCTACCTGTTTAGGTGGTCAGCAAATTCTAATAGACTTTGACCTAGATCAATAATTTGATCGTATAGCATTATTACTGTTATCACACGCAATATTTCAAGAGCAAAGTGCAAAGACACTGTAGTGTGAATGAAATTACTTATCAGATAATTTTATTTTTATTTGATCATTGATAGCTTTCACCATTAACTAACTGATTCTACCTTAATATCTCTGACTTATCATTTGTATCTACTCTTACGTGTTAATTGGTTAGTAAATGACATCTGTACTTGTCCAGCTCGAAAATACAGAAACTCTGCAAAATTCATTTAGGTTGCTTTATATTTGGTAGAAAAGTTTACAGACCAATAAGTAATCGTGGGGTGATTGTTAAAGTTTCCTTTATTTGGCATATTTCGTTAAATAATAACGAGCAGAATGTTGCATTGACGCTACAGTTAATCTTCAAATAATTTTTTAAAACTAACCTAAACTATCTTCATTTTAGTTACCTCATGAAATTAAATTTCACTCTAGCTGATATCAATCCGTGATCAACTCGTAAAAACAAAACTATTCTTTACAAACAAACTATAAGAAACTGTGATAACCGTTAGTAATTTAATAATGTATTGATGGTGACGTCCTCTATCACACTGCACTATTTAGAAATTATGCTTCTGGTTTGGATAACAGTTCAGGTTCACTTTGACTTTATTATAGAGAGGTGAAAAACATGTTAATTTTAATTCTCCATTTTCCTAACAATAATAACACTTGTGGCAGCTGACAGATGAAAACTTACTTACTTACATAATCTGATATGATAAAATGAATCACATGCATTTTTACAGATCTATCCAAATAAAAAAATAGAATTAACTTCGCGATATGTTTTTTATTTAAGTCATCATATGACAGTAAAAATTCGAATTTAGTACTCATAAGGGGAAAAAAACCAGCCAAGAGCCGATTGATCAACAGATATGTAGGAGAAAACGGAGATGGATAGCTCTTACATTAAGCAGGCCGTAGAAAGATATCTCGTGCCAGGAGGAGGTGGGATATTATGGGTAATCGTGGACCCAGCTGAAGAGGACAGCAGAAGTAGAACAAAGTGGAGATGTGTTGTTGAAGCCATATGTTCTACTCGGAAACCAATGGAATAAAGGGAATAAAGAAGAGTTCAGTTTTTTGAGTTAACTAAGTATTTTTAATGTGCTTCGCTGAAATTAAGACTAAATGGAAACAGAAAACTCCAAAAATTAAATTATTTCAGAAAAGCCAGTGAAAACCGAAGGGCAACTGACAACTGTTTCACCATAGTCCGCAACTATTCAGTAGTAAACGTTAATAGCCATACGGTCATCAGATAACGAGACGAGCAGATTAGCAATAAACCGCTAGGCTAGAATTCAGCAGCTTGTAAACTTAGATCTCTGTGAAATTGATTTTTAATTTCAATTTCTGATTATAGCTTGATTCCATACAGTATTTTGGTATGGAATTTTCAGCATGTGATATCGGTAGATGAAAATTAGCAGACCAGCCATTGATGTCAGGTGTGCGTCGACCGGGGATCGAATCCCAGAGCATTTGCATGGTAGGCGAGCGTTGTGATAGAAGGCCTACTTGTCAGTAGTGAGGTGCTAGCCTAATAACTTGGTGGTCTTTTATTTGACCTTGTGAAGGTGAAAAGACTGTCACTAAGTGATTTAGTTTTTTGACGAAATCCATCTTGAATTTAATCAAATCCCCACGAATCTAACACTAAAATATTTTGGGTACTTTTTTCATTTTATCGGAGCTGCAGTAAACTTAAGTATAACCGTATATTTTAATATCATGCACACTGTTATAGAACAGAATAAGCAGTCATACATGAATATATTAATCGTCTGTCAATAAGTTTTTTAAGTGAATTTCACTAACTGAGGAATAATGTATACTTTTTCCAATTCGAATTTGTGGTTCCTGAAAGGTATGGGCTCATCGGCATTTTTATTTCAAATTCAACTTATCAGCAGGTTCTAGAATGCCAGTACTGACTCCACATCAAATTTATCGGCATTCGATGTCTAACGAGTAGATGTGTGACCAAAAATCTCACTGCCCCACACAAAAATAAAAGCATCTACTTCAGGACCTTTGGAACAAGATGAATTTGTTTCAACACTTTGTAGATGCATATTTATTGTTGGATTCGTTAGATTTTTGTATAATGTCGGTTAATTGTACACGTGGTTGATGATATTTACTGGATATGCTTAATATGTTTTTCGCATGCTGTATGCCACTAGAGACATCACTTTGAGGTTTATTTATCGACAATGATGAATTCTGAAACTGCAGTCTTGCAAGTATACACCATGTATTCCGCATATCCCACTGTTTCCCTTCTTTTCATTATATTTTGTACAAAAACGGTTTATATACCACTGTCACTGTCAAAAATCACTACATTTTCTTTTCGATAGCTTGAATTAAATATCGTTTATAATCAATTCTTATTATACATCAGTAAATACTTTTTTCATATAATATCTGTTAACAAAAGTCCCAATAAAATTATTCATATTGTCATGTCATCGTATATTATATATTTAGGAATACTGATTTTAGTAATATCGTTGATTCAGCACTTAGGTAGAAATACTGACTACCGATATCGAGACAGACACTTAGTGACATATCGATTTTA
The DNA here is from genome assembly GCA_944472135.2 of Trichobilharzia regenti. Lineage (NCBI taxonomy): Eukaryota > Metazoa > Platyhelminthes > Trematoda > Strigeidida > Schistosomatidae > Trichobilharzia > Trichobilharzia regenti. The sequence continues at coordinate 103,947,148 of OX235262.1, forward strand.
AGTGCAGAATAACATTTCCAAGACAATTGAGAATGAGCTAACCTAAAAATCAACCTTTCCACCTTTTGATGGCTTAACAAAATGAATAAATGACATTTTGAAAGTTTGAATGAAGATATTCTTCCAGTTGAATGTGGAACCACTAAGATGTTGAACTCTTAAAGGTACACAGTAAGAGGACAGAGATTTGCTAATCAAGTGAAAAATGTGATGCTTGTTTTAAGTTGCATGAGACTTCGATGCAATTAATAATTAAATTTCGGTATCAGAAATTCATGAACATAGATTGTGCACCTGTTAGCTTTTATCAGCACAGTGAACAATTAAAAAATTAAGGAAATTTGCATCCCTTCATGCCGAAATCAAATAACGTTATGTTGTCCTATTTCTAACACCCGATGCCATCTATTACTTTCTCAATGAAGGTACAAATAAGTACCAGGCCTGATTTCAAATTTTCACAGAAAAATGGAATTTCTAAAATACACAAAATTTGGAGCTATTTAGTAATAAACTAGCATAAATGTATTGAAAAACGTGTTCGCTTACTGAAAATATGTTCAAAATAAGTGTAACTGCTTGAAATATACAGCCAACACGTAATTACACTTAATAAAGTACAACATATCGTTTACACATTATGCTTTACGAGCTGGCCATGCAACGACCGTTAGAGTTTTACCATCCAATTATCAGTCGAATAATATAGGAAATTCAGAATGGTCAAGGCTGTTTTATTACTTTTAAGCAGGCTATGTAAACTCATAGATCACAAGCATTTTTATCCCTCATTTATTGCACTGATTTGCTCGGCTGATTGTCATCCTCTTGACATACCGACACTAACTGGTTATTATTAACAAAATTATCACTACTACATCGGTAAATTTTCTATTGCATTAGGATGCTGTATATATATATTTTTGAGGAGACATCACTTCATTTGAGGTTACCCATTTACCTTATTATCAAGTAAGAAAAAGCATGAAGCCTTGATCCAGGGATTCCTGACGATTCCTCCCAAACTGTAAACTTGACTGATAATAAAACCGAAGACTAGACACGTAACACTGTTCCTCTTCCAGTGACCGATCAGCCTATCCATTACAGTCCCACAGGAGACCAGTCCTGATTCCAGATAGCTCGGTAGTAAGGTCTATGACTGCAGTAGTAGGTGACATTTGTTCGAATATCACAGGGGACATTAGTTCCTAAAAGACTGCAGATATGTCCTAATGACAATTGCAAAAGAGCTTGAGACCTAGGTTGAGGGTTATCTGGGGATTTTATATAACCACTTCACGTCACCAAAATGACAATTTACCTATTTTGGTGACCACATTATGAACTTCACTAATAGAATTCAGTAAGTACGGACAGTACTTAGGACTAGATACGTGATACCTTAGTGAATTATCAATGTATTTTCCACCTAATCTGATCAACAAACTCTTGTGATGAATTAAAATCCAAAAATATTTGTTTAATATAGCTGCTTTTCCATCAGAATAACGACAGAGTAACGAATTTCTTATTAGATATCATACTGGATTACCAGATGGATATTAAGGAAAGTAGAATTAACTGGTTGGCTTAGACACATCACTTTCTGTCAAGACTAATTAATTACTAGCTATAATTACGGTTTTTTTCATTGTTAACAGTCAATAGGATGAAGCATTTCTATAATAATTTACATGATTTTTATAATAAACGTTAATCCCCAGTGAGTTAAAGCGTTTACAAATTTTCCGAAACGAGTAGCCAATTATGAGTCTGAGAGTAACTAAAATGACCCATAAATTATATTACCTGCTTATCTAACTACCAAAACAGCAAATTATTTATAATGAAGTCAGTCTTGTGATGTCCCCACGTTCTGTAATTAGGAGTTTTAGGAAAAAGTGGTACTTTTAAATTGAATAAATTTATTGTGGAAATTCAAATTTTTAGTTCTACCCCAGCAGCAGTCTTTGTTATGGAATAAATGTGAAAAACAAAAAGGAAAACCGTTAGACTGATTTTATTTTTAGTGTTTTACAGCAAACTACGCATTATGTGAGCTATGCGAGCATTCGAAATTTCCATAGAAACTTGTACATAATGACTAATTTAAGGTCATTCCATGAATAATAACACCGTCTGTGAATAATGATAAATATGCTAAGACTGAACTTCTGTCTCGTTGTACCAAATGTTATTGCATAAATTCACTTTTTACTGAATATTTATCAAAAGAAAGTGACAGTTGGACGAAAGTTTCAATCTTTTTCTTTGTTTATGATATCAATCCGTGATCAACCCGTAAAACATAACTAATCCTTACAAACCGAACTATAGAATGTTAATCTGATGCTCGCTAGTGACTTGCTACAGGTTGGAGTTTCCTGAGTTCTAGTGAGAAGTCGTGACCAGTGAGGTCGAATTAGATGTCACGTGTGTGTGGATGGATGTCCCACCAACGACAATGGTTGGTGTCGCGCTAAATCACGAATTAGTAGAAGTTAGAATTCATGAGCCATTGAATCGGGTCCCAGTGGCTGAATGGTATACGAGCTTGCCTTGTAACCGGAAGGTCCTGGGTTCGAATCCCAGTGGGTGCCTACTGCCGGTAGTTCCTAAACTAGGATGAAACAGCAGCTGTCCAGCACTCCCTGGTTTTCAATGGTTCTCTAACTGATATCAATCCGTGATCAACCCGTAAAACATAACTAACCCTTAAAAAACCAAACTATAGGAAATTAATTTATTTGCTTTATTTCAACAGAATTCATGAATCTTTCTGTATAAAAACGGTAAAACATGATATAAACTTATTTGAAAGAAAAGTAGAGATTCAGCTGAATTTTATTATTTCACTAGGTATTCTGTAGCAGACAGATTTTTATTCACACAAAAACTCATATCCACATTGTCTCCAGAATATATATGTTTTTGAAGTAAACACGCAATATTCTGTGAAAATTATGGATTAACATCAACATGCAATTTGAAATGACGGTAAAAGGTTTCAGATTATGGGTTTTGGGAACATTTCGATTAACTTTAATGTAAAATTCATCACGAACCACTTTCAGTTAAAGAATCATTCATAAGAAAATCCATATTGGAATCAATTGAAATCTACCTAAAATCTCTTATCTAAATATCAATGGCCAGTTGATCAGTGACTACTGGATAGGTGTTCAGAAGTTCTAATGAGAAGTTATAACTATCAAGATCCGCCATGTAAGGACTAAGTAGCCAACCATCGAAAACACTGGTTGGTGACAATGTTACGTCATGAATTTATGGAAGTCAGAATTCATGAGCCGTTGAATTCTAATCAATTGGCTAAATTGTCAACGGGCTACATAATCCAAAGGTTGTTAGTGTGCATTCCTAAAGAGCAAACGTCTTATTGAAAAAAAATTAACTAATTAAATAAAAACACTTCAGAAAGCAATTCGAAACATTGAATAACAGTTTTAATTTCCAATTTACATTTTTTGCAGCTGGAACTAACTGAAGTACCTCATGTCAAAGCTAAGTTAATTACTGTAGATTTTATTTAGAATCAATGGATCTCAAAGTAATTTTTAAAATGTTTTCACCTGGAGACATAAAAGCGTTTTGAGGGATCTATTGTCATATTTTGCCACAGATATGCTGATATTCTATAACTTGGTTCAAATCAGTTAACACTAATTGACATTTGTGCTACTTATATCATACGCTGACTAAAATCCAGAAATTCTAACATCTGAATTCGTAGTGAAATAATTTACAGTTAAGTAATCGCCACCAGTGTGTAAACTTGACCGAATAAAAAAATGTTGAGGATGCAACTTCTACAAAACTCAGTTACAAGTTATTAATTTCTAAAAAGAACTGTTGCAGTACTTGTAAGCATTAAAATGAACACAAAATAGTCTGAGATTTCAATAAAGTTAGTTTTCATCACCCATAACCGCAAAGCGAAGTCTGCTTATGGATTTATCAAGTCGATTTTGACTAAATTTTACTGAATACAATAATGAAATTGCACTGTATTTCAAGTGTATATCAAGCATTAAAACGCTTATCATGTTCACCACAATGGAGTAAGCTGGAAAATGTTAGATGGTTTGAGACGGTCAGCAGGGAACCCTGGAACTATGTTGCGTACTTTCTGGCACTTGTCAGCACTGTGTATCTGCAATCTTGAAGGAAAGGATTTCCTTCTCACTGCGATTTGAACGCGCGTCACTCAGTGCTGCAGCCAAAGATGTTACCACTGACGTATCCCTGCTGGTAACTCGCCTACAGGAAGACTGCAATGGATACGTTGTTTAGTTAGTAGAGAGTAACCATGCTGACATCGTTGTGAATTGCTTGGCATGTGACTTAATCGTACATCTGTTCAGGCAGCATTATTCCATCTTCAGACACCAAAGATGGGAATTTAAAGGCAGGATCAGGAAAGTAAGACAGATCTTCATAAATTTGAAATCGGTGTGAAAGTCTGCAGCACTCAAAATGAGGTACAAGAACCGAATTTTGAATACTGGTATCAAGTAATTGCTTTTGTAGTCGTTATGAAAAGCGTTTTCAAGAGGCTTCAGGATTTTATCAACATTTTCCTCCGCATGATACTGATGATCAGATCGCCGGCCAGAGAGGATAAGCAACAATGAACTCTGTCAGATAACAAACCAGGGACCTGTTGCCTAAACATATGTAAAAGGAAATAAAGATGGACTGGAAATACTGTGAAGATAACATCGAGTGACATCAAGTATCGGGCCCTTAAGTAGCAGTAGATTCGGAAACGGTGGATCAAGTGCCCCAGAGTGACATGAGGGAAATCATGTGAAGAGATGAGAACAAAAGGGAAAACATGGAGCCAATTAAAAAGAAGTGCAGAGAACAGGGTGAAATGGAGATATGTTACTGAAGCCAAAAGCGTTTAATAAAAAGAATAAGCTAATATATAAGAGGGAATTCTCGGGGAAATTATAATTTAGAATCTTCAAAGAAATGAATTCTTTTCCCAAAAACTTATGAGGCATTTTCGTGTTCCATTCATAAAAACCTACAATGCTTATTTCTCTTCTCTCGCTGAGTAATACATCGCCAACTGATGCGACTATCAGTAGATGTTATGAGGAACAGCTAGATGAATATGCCCATAACTTTAGTTTTGTTAAATTGAACGGACTGCTAAAAGCAAGTATTTATAAGAATCCATATTAGTGGGATTCATTAAATTTGAAATTATCTAGATAGGTTGTTAGGATAGCCTTCATGATATTATATGACTCCACTTTATTTCCTTTATTTACATAAACAGAAAAAGGTTCTTCAGAGAGATATCTGTATAAAAACAGATATATTTGAAAATCTTCCATATATTCAATTAGTTAAGGTAACCATAAGCCACTTAGTAGTCATCTTATTACCTTATTTAGCTACAAAATCACATATATCAGTGTAACTGTTCTTGTGGAGCCAGTTATATTGATTGTTTGAAGTGAATCCTGCCTGAAAGAGTCCAAGAACGCTATCTTGTGTGGTTGCAGGAAGGTAGTATTGGCTATATAAGGAATGAAATAATCGAACACTTCGTCAATACTGGTCATTCCATCTCATCAAAAGCCTCCTTCAAAGTTATCTACAAAGAGGAGAACAACCCTCCAAAAGCAATACACTTTAGTCTCCTTTGCATTGGTGAAGCTTCAGTAATTCAGTGAGAATAACCGGGGCTATGTGTAGAAAAGGAAGTTATTCAGCCACTTCTACTACTGTAGTAAAAATCTTGTTAATTTACACTAATTCGATTTTCGTTTATTTATTTTTCTTACTCCCTATAATTCTTGTATTTCTTTAGAACTTTTACATAATTCAATATTTTCCTTTGTTTCCATGTGCATCCTGATTACAACTCGTTCATTAAGTTATTCATCTTATTACGTAACTTTGATACACTTATTCAACTCCTCTTATGCACTGTTTGATTTTAACGACTACGATTGTCATAACTCATCGCTCCTGTTATTGTCCTCTTCCTTGAAACATTTCATATAAGTGTGATTGTACAGCTAAAGGAAATGAATTCGCCGAACTAAGTGTTTTTTCACTAATGTCTGGATGGGTATTATTAATGAATCTTATTATCTGTAATCAGGCTCTATGAGGAGAATTATAGTATAGTATAGGTGTAAAAATGTTAGAGGTTAGAAGTAAAGTTTCATTTAAGTGGAATTCAAAACATTCATCAACCTTATTCAACAGCTGTACGACAACGGCACATGCCAAGTGATCCACAATGGAAAACTCAGAGAGGCTTTTGGAGTAAACACAGGAGTCAGACAAGGGTGCTTATTATCACCAATGATATTCTTAATTGTAGTGGACTGGATTATGCGTCAGACAAAGACAGGGAAACGAGAAGACATGGATATCCTGGACCGACGTGAAGAACCTGGAAGACCTGAAATTCCCGGATGATTTATGTTTAATGTCACACAAAATCGAAGACTTACAAGTGAAAACCGACAAAATGGTCGAAGAAGCAGTCGGCGAGGACAGGACTTCAGGTGAACATAGACAAGACGGAGGTAATGAAAATCACCAACCAACAACAACAACAGCAGCAACACTCAGAGCCAATCACCATCAACAGGAGTGATTTGAAAGACGTTACTTCATTCACTCACTTATCTAGGGAGCATTGTCTCAAATACACGAGGAACAGACAAGGATGTCAAATCGAGAATCGGGAAGGCGAGAAACACGTTCAATTACCTCACTGAAAACAACCTGGAAATCTTCGTCACTCAGCCAGCATCAACAACAAAATTCGGTAGGATTTTCAATACAGACGTCAAGTCAGTTCTTCTATACGGATCAGAAACTTGGAGGGTCACAAAGAATATTTCCAACAGGTTTCAGACCTTTATTAACAACTGTCTTCTCTCTATACTGAAGATCGGATGGCCGGGGCGGAAAGAATCAACTACAAGAAACTATGGGAAGAAACAAAACAAGAACCAATCGCCCAACAAATATTCAGGAAAAAGTGGAGATGGATTGGACACTGGCTGAGGAGACCGCTGTGTGACATCGCGCGTCAGGTCATTGCTCGAGTGGAACCCGAAAGGGAAGTGGCGAGTGGGACGTCCAAGGGTGACATGGAGGAGATCGTGTGAAGAGGAGTTGAAAGAGTATGGACTAACATGGATGCAGGTGAAAAGTACAGCAGAAGACAGAAGCAAGTGGAGACGTGCAGTTGAAGCCTTATGTTCCACTAGGAACCCAAGGGAACAATAATAATAATAATACAAAACACTTTTGAAATGAATATAAAAAAGCAAATGTAGTGTTAACATAGATATAAATATGCCGAATGCTGGCTTTTATTCCGTTTTTATTAAGCAGTTACAGGCCCTTAACTCGATTTCATGAAACTGGCTTCATTTTTAAATAAACAATTAAACTTAATCCTATTTCAGAGTCACTGTAACCTTGAAAATTTCCCCATGAAATACTCTACTTTGAAGCAGTTTAGGCAATATACCATCCTGAAATACTCTATATGTCAATTATCTAAAACTACTGATTTAAACTGAAAGAGGATTAATTACAAATCGGAGAGATTAACTGGTTTTTGTCCACAGATGATTTCACCATATGCCTAGGAGTGGTCATTTCACGTCGCCAAAACTCGTAGTTCAGCATCTGAGACACTTTTACTGAGGTAAAAATAAAAGATAGTATAAGAATAGAAGTTGGATATCTTGGTAAAATGTGATTTCGTATTACATTATTATATTCAACATTGCACACAATGAAAGAGTTTTATTTACTATGATTTATTCCTTACTATCATGTGATATAAAACTTTAAAAATTTCCTTTCATAGCTGATTATATATAAAGACCGCGTCACCGCAACTGCTGGTTTAGGAAACTACTCTGACTAACAGAGCTTAGCGGTGTATCTTATTTTTCACCTAACGTTACTAGATTTTCAAAACTGCAATACTATTCCCATCTGCTGATTTGTTTCATTGAGTAAACTATATCGAATCTTCTTTAAACATTACTTGTCCTGGTGACATCTATCATTATTAGTTTAGGTGAATTTCTATGTCGTTGCAATTCGAACGACTCCGAATGACTGGTTTGATTTATGTAGTCGGCCCCAAAGTCACTATACAGCAATTGGGGGACTAAATTATTTTGTCTAATTTGAATAGTACAACATCGATAAAAAATGTTTATAATTTTATCAAAGATAAATCTTACCGTAAGTCTTTAAAAAGTAAATGTGGTAAGATGATAACAGCAGTTAGAATAGGTTAATTTCTGTATATCTGCTAAACAGATAAACTTGAGACTTTTCAATCAAATAAATAAATGTGTCGTTTTGATATGATAAAAGTTTTATGAAAATCACTTACATTGAAATTATTCAGCATAAATATTGTCTACTATTTAGAATTTATAAAATTTTGCTTTAACAATCAATCATATTCATCCTCCATTATAGATATACATGCGTGGGTGTATTCGTTTATAAGACTGCCAACATAAACAACTTTTCAAATAGTTTGAGATTCCTATAGACAGAAAGTTGTTCTGTGCCTGACACAAGTCTTTTCACCTTAGTACATCAGTTCTTGACTAAAAATAATTTTCGTAAAGTTAATGAGATGAAAAAAGTTTTAATGCATAGTAAAAACACCAAAGTCAATGAAGCATTGAAAATTCTATACATTACATGCTTAGAAAATCGTATTAACTCTATAAATATGAAAGAATTCCTTGGCAAATGTGAAGGGAAAATAAATACTTCATTTTATTATTCTATAGAGGATGCTGAACTGTTTCGTAGAACAGTTTCAATCGACACATTAAATGAAATGATGAAATGCCCTTGAAATAAAACTATTTTGAAAACTTCTAAATGAGTTCAATGAGGTATAAGTATAAAACTTGGGCACTTTGGTAGAGCATAACTCCATTATGGATAGGATTTTATTTTGATACATCACACAGTGTTGTACAGTAATATCAACTGATGACGTTTCGAAAACAAACTATTGCTGATTTTAATTTGTCAATAACACTCATATTATTATTTCTGAATGTACTTTATCTTATATTGATTTTATTCAAATGTCTAATCAATCTCACTCATGTATATAAATGAAGCAATAAAGTTGTGTGAGTGACTTGATATGATTATGAGCAATAGTTTGTGCTCGAAACGTCATCGGTTGATATTACTGTATAACACTGTGTGATTTATCAAAATAAAATATTATCCATAATGGGGTTCAATAAAAATCTGAGTTCATTCTTTAAAAGTATAAACAGAATTTGAAAACAGTTTCCTCTACTTATCTCCTCGTGAAACTACATATTTTCAAAAAGAGAAATATAACTGCATTCCCACATATTTTAACTGACTCTCCACTAAGTTTCCATCTTCTAACACAACAGGTAATTCACTTTCATCTCATTATTGTAACTAAACGTTTGAATTAGTACACTGAATAAAACATTTAATTCTAAAGGATTGCTAAAATTAACTAGACCATTGAACAACTATCAGACAAACAGTCCTAGAGTTATTTCAAAACGGAGCCGAGTATTCAAATGACAAAATGTCCTCTGTACCCATTTTAGCACAGTGAGAAAGTACAGCGTGAAGGTCTAAGTAAAAGGCACAGTACAATATTTCTGTTATAGTCGTGATGTTATGATTCTAATCCAACTTTCATTTTAGTTACGGTAGCTTCTGGTATCGATGAATAATAATAATAATAATTTACTTTATTCGATAAAAAGTACTTGTGATACGGAATGGAATTTTCAGCACTAATCACAATATTGCATCTAATTTCCTCAAATTATAAATAAAACTAATCCCACGGAAAATGTTCCACATTTACAATAGGGGTAATGTCAAAAACATGCAGCATATAAAATGGAAATAATAATAATAACAGCTAAGGTAGTAATAATAATACAAGTGAAAATCACCTTGGGCTTGTTTCACACAGTATTGTTGATGCGGTATAGAAATCTTAGCTTGTTTAAAAATATTGAATATAATGTTCTCCTTAAATGATATGGTGAGGGGAAAAACAAAGATTACAGCAGTCATAGAGATAAGTTGGCGTTTGCAATTATGAGAGTAAAGCAAAGAAGCAACAGGACCATAAATATAATAGAAATAATAAAAGTAAAACTTGAAAGTATATAAGGATGGATGGAAGGAATTGTTTATTTACTAGATGAAAAAAGGTTAGTTAATTCTTGCCCGACACTATTTTCATCACATAAAGTAAGTGCCAATTATGGTATCGAAAAGAATTTCTGTACTTAGACGTGAGAGCATGCAGTTTTCAGCAGTTACTTCTTGTTCTACTCTGAGAAGATGCAAGGTGAAGGCTGAGGGTATAGTGGATGCTCCAAGTCAGACAAAATCCCTTTAGCTAATTTATTGCACGAAGTCAAATGCCTTTTGATAAAAACATTAACTATGTAGTCCACTGGCACACCACTCACCCTACTGACTGTGTTCAGCATTCTACGAATTGTGAAATAGTCGTTTTTAAGCAGACCAGGGAAGAATAAGGGTGAACAATAAATAAGAATAGGTAGGATGAGTTAGTTTTTGAACTATAAGAGGAGGGGTTGAGTTATACCCGAGTGCCTTAACTTCTTAATGTAAAATATCAGGCGGAGTATTTTACTGGAGATCGCTAAGACATGGGAAGACCGGGAGAGATCAGAAGAGAGAACAAGTCCAAGATACTTAATTTCTGATTTAATTTCTATATCATTGTTGAAAATCTTACATCTCTCATGAGAATCATGATTCTTCTCTACTGTAACTATATATCATAACCTTATGCATTTATCTAAGTTCTACACACTCTACCTTCACCTTTATTCATCACTCATACCAATATTCCCCCAAGTGACATCGCAGCTATACAGACTATGATCATGCTCAATTATCTTTTCCACGACTGTTTTTGGAGCACAATATAATGTTGTTGTTTAGGTTAATTTGCATTTAACCAATGAAACAATCATTATTAGACTGTAGTAAATATTACAGAAGTTCCTGATTTCGAAATTTCAATGGTATTTTTAATAAACCCAAAAATTATTGGAATTTATTACGTTATAATTACTTACAGTATATGTCGTCAGGCCAGCTATTATTAAGTGTTGCAAATGATACTCTTATGACGGGATGAAGACTTTCGGGGACTTCAGATATAACATACGTTGGCCACTCATTTGAAATCAACACCCCCTTCGATGTTTTAAGGCAAAGTGCTTAGCTTATATAAATTGACTTTGAGATGATCATCGAAATACTTATGTAATTTATTGTTTGGAATTTTACTGGATTCTGTTGACCATTTCCGTAATGTAGTCGCTAAATCAAGCGATAGGTCAGTTTGTTAACCATACTGCAGCTTCGGTTTTAAGGTTAGATATGCAGCACTTCAGTTCCCCCTAGTATACTGACCACAATAAGCTGCAATTTTTTATAAACTACTGATTAATATAAGTAGTTGGAAACCACTCACTTCAGCAAAACTGCAGTATGGTTCCAACTTTAACTGTGTAATTTATTATGGACAGATTTTATTCTATGCCCTACATGTCTGACAAGTGGCTGACGAGAAACCCAATGGTTTGAAATGGTGTGTTTCTCTGAAAACACTGTAACTGGGTATATCGATAATATGTTCGGCTTCGAATAAGCAAAGTGATATTCTTGAGTTAGGATCAACTTCATAGCGCTAGCAATGACTACTGGTTAGTAATGAGTACCCTACAATAAATAGTGTATATCACCTGGCTAATCTTGATATAAGTAAAAAACTTGGGCACTGTGGTAGAGTAAAACTCCATTATGGATAAGATTTTATTTTGATAAATCACACAGTGTTATACAGTAATATCAACCGATGACGTTTCGAGCACAAACTATTGCTCATAATCATATCAAGTCACTCACACAACTTTATTGCTTCATTTATATACATGAGTGAGATTGATTAGACATTTGAATAAAATCAATATAAGATAAAGTACATTCAGAAATAATACTAGCGTTATCAATCAAATACAATCAGATGGGAAATAAGATGTCTTTATAGTCAAAATAAGTAACTTGTTAGAATGTTATGATGTACGTGAATTAAAATAGAATTTTATGATTATTTATTATCCTCCTCTGATTTGAATGGTGGTAAAAATATCTTCCAAATCTCTGGTATTTGCGTTGAGTCACTACTGTTGCGGGCGTTGGGTGTAGACCCGATGAACCAGGATTTAGTAGTCAACCCCCCTCTCTCTCCACCTGCCTATATTACTTTTTAAATTTGAACCCTCTCCCATCCTCTTGTGTGGTTGTGTGTTAATTCATGCAGTGCAATCGCTGAGCTTTTCTGTCATGGTCAACCATTCTTACCTTAGCTGAATTCTTATGTTCTGACAATCTGACTACCCCCGACCTACTAGTTTGACCTATGTAGGTAACCTCCCAGTCATTGCAAGATATTTTGTAAATTATATTATTTTGTTTAATTGGGTCCACCGGTTCTTTTAGCCTACAGAGCCTTTCTCTGAGTGAGTTTTCAAGTTCAAATGCCACCCTAGTTCCTACTTAATTAGGAATCCCACGTAAGGTCTCAGTTGTCTCCTCCTTATATGGTAAAACTGTGGGTGCCTTATATTCTTTCTTAGTTGTATAATCACTATTGGTTTCACAATTATTTTTATTTCGCTTCTGACATTTTCTGATCTTGCTAATGAATTTTATAGGATAGTTACTTAATACCAACGCTTCTTCTATATGTTTAAATTCATCGTCTGGGTTTTTAGTTGTACTACTTGGTGCTGTTGCTCATTTTGTTAGACACTTAACTAGGCCAGGCTTTACAGACAACGGATGAGATGAATTAAAGTCTAAATATATTTTAGAATGTGTTGGCTTTTTATAAACGCTAGTATGCAGTTTCCCTTCTTCCGTTCGTTTTACTTTACAACCTCACGTAGCTAATTCTCCCTATTCATTTTTCTATAGAAATGTAACTTTTATTCCCTTCACTAGTGAGTTTATATGCGTCAAGAAGCTAGAAATATGTTCTGTTTCTAACACTGTGAAAGTGTCATCCACATATCTCCACCATATTTTTGAAGTAGGATTAAATATATTCAGAGCAATGCTTTCCCAGTTGTCCATAAAGATATCTGCTAAGATAGGGGATATTGTATTGTATCTGATTGTATTTGATTGACAACACTAGTATTATTTCTGAATGTACTTTATCTTATATTGCTTTTATTCAAATGTTTAATCATCAATTCCACTCATGTTTATAAATGAAGTAAAAGGTTGTGTGAGTGACTTGATATGATTATGAGCAATAGTTTGAGCTCGAAACGTCATCACTGTATAACACTGTGTGATTCATCAAAATAAAACCTGGTTAATCTGTTAGCTTTTTTCACTTGCGTTTTTTGATGTTTAGGATTTTCAGAAGAAAGAGGGTTAAATTTTCATCCCACATTATAATTTGCAAATGAAAATTTTCAAACGCATCTGATAGTTCATTATGACTAACACACTTGGAACTATCCAAATACATTGTTTATCCTACCAAACAACTGTTCGTAAAGTAAATATGATTTTTGCCCAGTTTTCTGCAATAAATACAAAAATCCTATACTCTTCTATTAGAACATTTTGATTATCTCTTATTTGAACAAAACCTCTGTGTATCTTCTCTGAACATTTTCCTGAAATACAGTTTCCTATATGGTTAAAGCACATATTCATTCACTCTGCCTGCTTAGCGTTGTAATAATTGGTCATTCTTTTAGGGATATGAGAAATACTCTTCCGCATTTCAAAAGAGTATCAACTACCAGGTTAACAAACTTACAATGGGAAAACATCATCCACATATACGCATGTGCTTATGAACCGGATTACTGAAATGTATCAAGTGGATTAAGCTTTTTTCTCGAATAACCAGATATTCTCATTATTTTTTCGGTTTAACTTGACACTACTTATTCCTGCTGTTTCTATAACTAGGTACACCAAATAATTCATAGTCATCAATCAGTGTTTCTATGGTAAAATTCACTTCACATAATGACTTTCGCTCTCCGATTTCTTTACACTTCTTTCCTCTTATCTATAAAGAATTATTCGATCATTATTACTTCTGAAAATACATACAGGAAATATTTTCCATGCTCATTGAAATCAGTATCCACCTTCAGTTTTCAACTTCTATTCTTTCCAATTGTCAGAAAGTTTATTAGTTCTCTGTAGCAATGAAAACCCTGATCATTAGCTACATACATCCATTTCACGAGGGTTGATTGTTGGATACACTTTCTTTGCCTTGGTATTTTTAGTCAATTATTTATTAAACGCCTTTTATTATCGTGTTGATAACAAAAATTACTCAGGTTTTAAACAGGTGATGCGTGATTCCAAAGTAAAATGAATGTATGTTATTTACTTATCATTGCACAGTAGTTAAATTCAAGATTTTTGAATGTCACCTACTTGGGACTCGTTAACTAGAAGCCCATTCACCCTCCGTCGTGATGGTTGGCATTATTGAACCACAGACTACAAATACTACAACCTCATGGAGTAAGACATTGAATCAAAAGTTTGATTTCATGTTCTCCCCTACTCTTTTAACTTATTCTCGTTGATTTTAAAGAGCCAAACTGTTTGACCTCTACTGAAACTTGAGTCTGTTTCGTTCCGCCACATTTTTCTTTCAGAAAATAAAGGTTGCATAAAAAGCTGTATAAATTTACCATCTTGTAGTGCAATAGTGTTTCATATTTCTGTACTCTCCAGAATAAATTTTTTGAAATTTAAGTAAAAAGTTGCTTATGAGCATTACTATTGTTTCAACTCACTGCTACATAACTGCGGCCGCTTTCATCAACCAATTTATGTGGTGAACTTTATCGGTCAGAAGTAACGATTAGCTAAGAAAAAAAGTTATCTAGTCTTCTAGCAATTGACTTATTTGTTCCATATGTCAGCCTTGTAATTCGATTTGGCGTTATGTTTTTCAAAGCGGATATGTAGAGGCATAAGCGAAATTTGTGTTTATGTTTCCTGAATCTTTTGTTTCATTGAAAAATTACTCAAATTATGAAGTGCAGTGTAACTTCATTTATTATTATTATTATCATTATTATTATATCCTTTAATTCCTAGAGGAACACAGGGCTTCAGCTGCGCATCTCAATTGCCTTCTGTTTTCTGCCAACTTTTTCACCCCGCTCCAAGTCTGGCCACATGCTTTCATCTACTCTTCACATGACCTCCTCCAAGTCACCCTTGAACAACCAACTCGCTGCTTCCCTTTCGGGTTCAGAAAAATGTAGAAATCCGGTTGAAATGTTTTTGTCATTTCTTTAGAGAGTGTATTACGGTGATTCGATAAACAAAAACACAGTTGTCATAATCTTTTGTCGCCACATTAGTTACTTAACAAATAGACATCATTTGGAACTGCGAGAATCCACAAAGAAAAAAAATATATGCAACCAGTATTTTCCATAAGAATTATCACAAGTGACCCAATCAGTCAACAACAATTATCAAATCAGTCCATGCGTGCAAAAGTATATACATAACCCTCATTGGTGGCCTATATTAAACTTGGTCTGTTCTCTTCGCAAAATTCTTAGACTATAACAATTAAGTATCCAGTTAAAACAGAAACCAACACTTGAGTAAAATAGAAATATTTGATTTTCTCTAAAGAAACAACACTCACATTTCCATGAGTCATGATGATTTATATATATATATATATACATATATACATATATATATATATATAAAGTGTGGTTGTGTTCATCTTTCAAAGGAAAATATTTTAGAGATTCAAATCCTATTTCATGTGATAGATTACTTTGAATGAACAATTTCAGTCAGTTACAAAGTAATACTTATGATTTCATGCAATGCCAGATAATTATCTAAATTTACATCAATTATTAGCGTTCAATACAGATGTAAATACTACCGACAATAAAAACATTTTACTGTATGCATATTGCACAAAATTAACGATATATTAAAGAGAGTTAATACATTAATTCGCTACATTTATTGGCAATTTTTTTAAAACTCATGTGATTTACATCATGCAAAATATTAGTAGTGGCATGTTGGACTACTTATGCACACGTTATTGATAACTCACTCTTCTGTCAATGATAGTGATTAATCATTGCACTTTGGCCCGTAGTATATGATGTTTATGAGCTCAATCAAAGCCATATAGATATGAATATAGTTTTCCCTTGCTTTCGTTTAAGTGGGAAGCATACAGGAAACTATGTGTGATTATTAAGATGCCATGTAAAATATGTGATAAGTAGACTGTTATTCTGTTTAAAGCAGTAAAGATAATCGGTGCAAATGAATCAACATTCAACGGATAATCACAAGATGAAGAACTACTAGAGTGACAATTATTATTCTAATGAGTCAGTCGTATTCCATAATTTACTCGAAATAACATAAATCTTTACTGTAACACTGCATACACAAAGCGTAATTCTTCTACTTGCACTGACTCTAGCTTGTATTTCCCCCTAAACATAGATTTTCATGTGAAACTGTAATGACTGAGGTGTTTGAACCGAATTTAGCAGCTCTGAGAAGAAAAACCCAAGCAACTAGAGTACAAACATTCTGATCTACAAATATTCAGTGGCTGTTTGCGCAGATGTTTGGCATTTCGAAATACGCTCGATTATAAGCCATATTTTTAATGATTATTTATTTCAAGCAACATAAAACTCCAGGTCATTTCACTTTAACAGTAGCGTCACACTGAATGACCTGTAGAGAAATTTTCAAAGACATGAATATATGAAACAAAACAATTTTTAGATAAATAAATAATAATAAATAAAATACTTAAATGTAGTAGACATTTATAAATGATTACTTCAGATACTACTTACGGGATATTTGTACAGCTTTTCATAAACGAAAGAATTTATCTTTATATAATTTGGTGATACCTGAGATTGGATGGTACCTATAATCTGCCAGAAAGCAGCTTTAATCAATTAAAACAGGGTAGAACCAGATCAGATAGGCCCAAGCCATATAAAACAAGCATAGACTGGATTAAACCAGAATGAAAACAAAACCATGAATTTGTGGAGAACGTAACAGTGTGATTGTACACTTTTTGGTTATTTGTAGAAATTCGAGATATTGTACATAATTTTTGTTTAAAACGCTTTTTGTTGAAATAAATATAACTTCCGTGTACAATTGAAAAATACACTCTGCTGTTGGAGACTTCGTCTTCTCCCTGGTCACTTCTGCTTACTTGCTCAACTCACACCGTGTTGTATACTTCGGATTTATTGTAGGAGTCTACTACTCTCAACCGAAGACATTTCTACAACCGGAACACAGCAGCTACAGCAGACGCAACCCAAACAATTAACGTACCCGTGGATTATATAAATAATTTGTAGCAGAGGACTTAGACTTTATATCCAAGTAATCCTTTTTGTTGATATAACTCGTCACTACATTTTTGGTAATATATTGTGATTTAACACTCCATTGACTTGGATTATTATTCTTATATTTATAATGTTAGTGAACTCTAATATTAGTCCCCTACAAATTAATTGGTGAGCCCGATAAGAACACGGATTATTTTGGCATATTCATATTCTTATTTTTGCTATTTTATATATTCATTGTGATTTTGTGTGTGGTTTATATTTGTATCCTAATTTGCACCAATAACCTCATATTTATAATGTCATCACCTCAGTCCGGTACATCAAACGAGCAGACAACTAATAGCGAGACAAATGCCACAATAAATGCCATCACTGATTTTCGTTTACCTCAATACGGTTTCGCAGAACCAAGGATTTGGTTTGCGGTAATTGAACCGTTGCTAGAAGCACGGGGCATTAAGTCCCAAATAGCCAAATATGGTATGGTGCTGGCAGAACTCCCTCCGTCAGTATTGACAGAAATCAGCGATTTCATCGAAGATCCTCCGACGGAACATCAATTTGATAAACTTAAAGCCCTCCTCATACAACGTACCAGTTTGTCGGATGAGAAAAGAATCCAACAATTGCTCACAGGCTGTGAACTAGGCCCACGTAAACCATCCCAGCTGCTCAGGCACATGCGCCAGTTAATCGGACATCATAAAGTAGACGAGGTAGTGCTGAAACAGATGTGGTTGCAACGTTTACCTAGAAATGTCCAGCAAATTTTAATCATCTCAGGAAAGTCGTATGACTTAGACCAACTAAGTGACATGGCAGATAGTATTATGGATGTTTTATCTGATAACACCATAAGTCACGTAGCATCTGATAGTGCCACACCGTGTCATTCCACACCCACGGCAGACACACCGATACTCGCCGCCATTGCAGACTTAGCGGCAAGGATTGACAAGTTGGAAACTAATAGGTCTGATCGACGAGTCCGGAGACGGAGTTCACAAAGAAGGTCACCATCACGACGACGATCCTTCTCACGACAGCGTTCTTACACGTCTTCTCGGGATAGCAATATATGCTGGTATCACTGGAAGTTTGGACGTCATGCCCTGAAATGTGTAAAACCGTGCAGCTTTAGCGAAGCCAACCAGGCTCAGGGAAACGCCTCAGCCAGACAGTGATGGCGACAGCTGTTACTGGCAAGCAAACAAGTCGCCTCTTCTATGTGAAGGATAAAACTTCAGACACTTTATTCCTGGTAGACACGGGAGCAGAAGTTAGCGTAATCCCTCCTTCACTATCCAGGCGATCTACACGGACACCCGGAAAACTGTCTCTCCGGGCAGCTAACCACACAAGCATACAGACGTATGGAGAGCAATCCCTCATACTGGATCTAGGTTTACGTCGGCGTTTCACATGGATTTTCATAGTAGCCGACGTCAGTCACGCCATCCTCGGAGCAGATTTCTTGAGTAATTTCAACCTGTTAGTTGACGTCAACAATAAAAAACTGATTGATAACAACACCCATCTAAAGATCCATGGAATTATCTCCAGCTATTCTGTCTATAATATCAGTATTGAAAGACCAGCAGATTGCCCTTTTTCCTCCCTACTTCACCGTTTCCCTAAAATTCTTAAGCCGTCGTACAACATCGAGGACGTCCCTCACACAGTTACTCACAAGATAGTTACTACGGGTCAACCAGTTCGTGCTCGTCCTCGTAGATTACCCCCGGACAAATTGGCAGCAGCCAAGGCAGAATTTGAACACATGATGCAGCTCGGCATCATCAGACCCTCCAATAGTCCTTGGTCTTCGCCCTTACACATGGTGCCTAAAGCTGATCATGATTGGAGGCCATGTGGGGATTACCGACATTTAAACAATGCCACAGTTCCCGACCGTTATCCTATTCCTCATCTTCATGATTTCTCCCTGACATTACACGGAAAAACCATTTTTTCTAAAGTAGACTTGGTCAGGGCCTATCACCAAATACCAGTTGCCCAAGAGGATATCGAAAAAACGGCCATCATCACACCTTTCGGTTTGTTTGAATTTCTCCGCATGCCATTTGGCCTAAAGAACGCAGCACAATCCTTCCAACGTTTCATGGATCAGGTCACACAAGGTTTGGACTTTGTATTTGTATATATCGATGACGTTTTAATTGCTAGCTCGTCGCCCGAAGAACATACTGATCACCTCACCATCTTATTTCAACGATTTGAGCAATATGGAGTCGTCATTAACCCCAAAAAGTGCATATTCGGTGTCTCCTCTATACAGTTTCTGGGACACCACATAACCGCGAATGGTATTACGCCTACGGAGGAAAAGATAGAGTCCATCAAAAACTTCCCCGAACCAGATTCACTCAAGAAGGTCAGACGTTTTTTGGGGATGTTTAATTTCTATCGGCGTTTCATTCCTTCGTGTGCCTCCATCGTCCAGCCGTTAACCGACCTCCTTAAAAATGATCCTAAAAAGTTTCAGTGGTCAGCTGAAGCACACGAATCATTTTGCAACGCAAAAGATGCCTTATCCAAAGTCACTATGCTATCCCATATCAACCCCGAAGCGTCGCTTATTTTGTGCACAGATGCCTCCCAAGTAGCTGTAGGGGCAGTATTACAACAAAAGATGAAGGGCGAAGTCACCCCACTCGCATTCTTTTCTAAGAAGTTGGAACCGGCTCAGACACGATACAGCACTTTTGGGAGAGAATTGCTGGCCATATATCTTGCAGTGAAGCATTTCAGTTACTTACTACAGGGCCGGCATTTCACTATTTTTACTGACCACAAGCCCCTGTGTCATGCTTTCACTACTTCACTCGATAAACACTCCCCTAGAGAAGCCAGACAGTTGGATTATATCTCCCAATTTTCAACCGACATCCAGTACATCAAAGGGGATGCGAACGTGGTAGCCGATTCTCTTTCAAGAAGTGACATTAACCAGCTTCAAACGTCGGTAGACATCAGTCTTGATCGTATGGCTCAATTACAAAGAGATGACGTTGAACTCCAAACCTGCCGCAGAAACTCTTCCTTACAGCTCAAAGATGTGCCTATCCCCTTATCAGATGCAACCATAGTCTGCGATGTATCTACCGGCACTAATCGTCCATTTGTCCCTCTCAGTTGCCGAAAAGCATTGTTCGAACATTTACATTCGCTTTCTCACCCTGGAGTACGCGCCACGGTCAGACTGATCAGCGAACGCTTCGTGTGGCCTAAAATGAACTCTGACATTCGGAGATGGGCACGAGAATGTATCCAATGCCAATGCTCCAAAGTACACCGCCACACTATTACAACCCCGAAGACGTTTGAATTACCCGAAAGGAGATTTCAGCATATCCATATAGATATCGTGGGACCATTGCCAACATCAAGGGGATATACACATATCCTGACAGCGATTGATAGATTTACTCGTTGGGCTATTGCATGCCCCTTAAACGACATATCTGCTGAAAACGTTGCTTTAGTTTTTCTCGACCGTTGGGTGTCAAACTACGGTGTACCAACTACTATTACATCCGACCGCGGTCCTCAATTCCAATCGACACTCTTTCGCGAACTGACGAGACTTCTGGGAGTGAAACATATCTCCACAACAGCCTATCATCCGGCAGCGAATGGTCTAGTGGAAAGATTCCACAGACAACTGAAAAGCTCCCTGATGGCGCAGAATGATACATCTAAGTGGAGTGAATACTTACCTTTGATTTTACTTGGTATCCGATCTACTATCAAAGAAGATTTAGGATGTACAAACCTAACCTTGCCTGGACAGCTAGTCCCCTCAGCCGATTCCACAGACGTGAACATTGCCGACTTCACTAACCGATTAACTAGACAAATGCTTCAACTTCAACCAACAGCACCTCGACAATCTCCCCGACGAGATCAGATCAACAAACATCTACAAACTTGCAAATTCGTCTTCATTCGAGTCGACGCCATCAGAAAAGGATTGCAACCTCCATACGAAGGACCCTTTCAAGTTATTAAACGTTCAGACAAACACTTTACAGTGAACAAGAATGGAAAACGAGAGACTATTTCCATTGATCGAATCAAACCCGCATACACCGACAACGACTTCGAATCTACATCGGCAGCTGCGCAATCAAATAATCAAACATCCGATTCCACTCCACCGGCACCAAGTCTTATCCTCCCTCCATATCAAACACGTAGTGGTCGGCAAATCAGTAAACCGGCTCGCTACGTTCATTTTGAGGACTAACAAAAAAAAATATAATTAAAAATTATTATTATCTTTTTCGTTTAGACATTATTATCATGACCGTTAGTATTTCGTCGTAAACTTTGATGTTACTATCACTATTATTTATTTATATGTACCTCACCTACAAAACAGGTATTGTCCATTTCAAAAACTATTGATCTTTAATCCATATTTTTTAATGTTTCTTTCCCCTCCTTAATTACTGTGTATTTACATATTTTTCTTTATACATTAAAAATCTATGTTCATGGTTAGTGCAAATTTAAGTGACATGACTTTCTATTTCAATTTTTATTGCTGAACTCATTGTATATGCTTTCAGACTTTACATGATTCACATACCTTCTCGCGTTTATGCATGTTGTAATATATCCCTATTTTTATCCAAAAATTGCTATTACTATTATTATTTACTTCATAGTTTTACTTATCATTTTCCGGTTGTCTCTCCGGACCTCTAGGGGGGGAGCCGTGTGGAGTACGTAACAATGTGATTGTACACTTTTTGGTTATTTGTATAAATTCGAGATATTGTACATAATTTTTGTTTAAAACGCTTCTTGTTGAAATATATATAACTTCCGTGTACAATTGAAAAATACACTCTGCTGTTGGAGACTTCGTCTTCTCCCTGGTCACTTCTGCTTACTTGCTCAACTCACACCGTGTTGTATACTTCGGATTTATTGTAGGAGTCTACTACTCTCAACCGAAGACATTTCTACAACCGGAACACAGCAGCTACAGCAGACGCAACCCAATCAATTAACGTACCCGTGGATTATATACATAATTTGTAGCAGAGGACTTAGACTTTATATCCAAGTAATCCTTTTTGTTGATACAACTCGTCACTACATTTTTGGTAATATATTGTTATTTAACACCCCATTGACTTGGATTATTATTCTTATATTTATAATGTTAGTGAACTCTAGTATAAGTCCCCTACAAATTATCCATGAATTAAACCAGAATGGGCAGATTAAATCATTGAACCGAGGCAAAATATTTTTACAATGCAATCAGACAGTCTATTTGGCTGACTTCATGCAACCAATATAACTGTTTATTTGTTACCCCAAATTTCCGAAGTAGACACTATTTTTGTATAGTGTATAATAAAATCAAACTGATCTCACTTGAATGGATCACGCTGCCTTCTATCTTTATTTTGATGGGTTCTTGGGGTAAGAAGCAGTCGTTTACCTGTGTTATTATCGAACCCATAAATCAGCAGTATTTTTACATCATCACAGACATAACGGAAATGAGAGAGAAAAAGCGTGACGCTAAGGGAATTCATTAAGATGGTAGGATTTGCAAATTCTTTTGTCTAAGTATTGCTACTAAAAATCTTTTCATGACCAGCATCCCACTATCAGATTAATCTCATACTAACACTCAAGAACCATTATTAAAAATGAATAACTATTTGATTTTGAAATATTAACTGATTCTTAGGGACGAGACGCGCGTTTTGTCTCGCACTACAAAATATCACAATTATACCATGCTTATTAATCATCCACATTCCCATACAAATTGCTTTTCACACAGTGAAGATTGATTACATGTTGACAACTCATTATCGTAAGGTGGATTATCTGTGTTTAGATTCCAGTAGTTTGAGGACATAAATACGAACAGACTAGCTAAAAAACTAACAGAAATTGAATCTATCTGCAAACTGCTCAGGTGCTATTATGAAGCCAAAAATTTTTTTTAATTTTGATTACAGCTTGATGCCACACCGTATTTTTGGTACAAGTATGGAATTTTCAGCATGGATATCGGTAGCCCGAGTTTTGCAGGCCGACCAAAGACACCAGGTGTGCGTCAGCAGGGGATCGAACCTCGGACCATGTGCATGGTCGGCGAGAGTCCTAACCACTGTGCCACCGACGCATGAAATGAAATTTCACTGTGCTTGTTTCATTTAGCTCTCTTTCTCTCTCTGTATATATATAAGCAGTTTCATTGGGTTTTCAGAATTTTTGTTACTTCCTTTGGCTCAGATCGTAAGTCTCATACTTCTCCATCACCAGTTACTTTTGACTGTTTAAATTTTTCCAACCAATGTGCCTTACTTCAAATGGCTTTTAAACCTATTATCTGCAGTCATGTTTTTATGCTACTAGATTCAATTATTCCAATATAGATACATTTATCCACTCAGTTGATAGAAAATTATAGTAAATCTACATAAACACACCACAAATGAAACAAGGCAGCATAAATCAGTTGATGGTTCAGCGTAATGTCAAGTTTTCCTAGGAGGGAGGTTATGCAGGTAAGTTTTATTGTGATTAAAATATTATAGGTCGTGTGAAACATACATAAAGTAGTGATGTAACAATATAACAGGTCAATGTAGAAACTTGAATAAAACATGTAAATGACCATTACGAACAACAAACGAATGGTGTGTAGTTTCCCAATTAAACTATCTGTTTACTACTTTCCTGAATGTTTATGGATTTTTTCTATTTTATTTGTACATTCTTTTATGACTACTTTTTCAGGAAAGTTATCTAACTTCGTTTTCTTCATCTATTACACCGTCAGATGTAAAATATTATGATATTCAACCAATAATACGTAAGCCCACCAACCAGTCCCAGTTTAAGAACAACTTTTTATTCTCAGCAGATTACTAGTTCTTTATCCTCTTTCCACTTGTAGGACATACGATTTGCGATTACTAGGAGTAAGCCTCAGTAACCAGAAACATAAGTCACACCTATATAAAAACTGTTAAAAAAACCATTCTTTGTTGCTAAGTTATCTAGTATTCTTATTTTTACAATAGTACACTGATGTTATTTTTGATACCGGAACTTAAAACTCGTCTGAGTTTGGTGAATTCCCAACCTTGATAGTTATATTACTGAAGCAGTTCACAAGATGGTGAATTCCATTAATAAGTTCAAACAACAAGAACAAATTATGTATTCATAGAATGTGCGTATTTGTTACCTTCGGTCTCACTTTATTTTGTCCTAAATTGGGTTGATTTTAGTTTATTTAGGAAGGGATTTTCTGAACTGACAAAAAGTAATTACATGACAACTTTATTCAGACAAAACCCGAAATACCATATTGTCATTAAGGTTCAGTCAGCCACGCCACAACCATACTTACTAGGTATGGAGAGATTGCGATTCGTGAAATAAGAATACGATAAGCTGTTTCAGCTCAGAATAATATGTTTACAAGAGACCGCGTAAGCATATAATTCCCGAGACACATAATGAAATGCTTCTATCTGAAGAGTAAATAGCTTTTAATAAAGAGACCGCTGTTGAAGGACATCCTATTCCGTGAATACGGTAACTACCAAGACCTTTGTTAGCTGTAAACATTTTCTCAAAAGCTGCTCTTGTGCGAACGTACTGCGGTATTCCAGTAAAATAAACTGGTGTTTCAAAATCTACGCAGTTTATTAGAGTTTCTCTGTATTGAATTTATTCGGACTAACCAGTATGGACCAATATAGATATCCAAAGGATTTTGGACCAAGTAATTTATGTTTCATAGCTAATTTATGTACAAAAACCCACTAAGTCATGAAGAAAATAAAAGACAATTCAGTGAATGAATTTTCTTTGTCAATTAAGTGTAATGGCATTTATATATACCAAAGACGTTAAGCAGTCAATTACTGAATAATAGGGTGGGTTAAATAACTGATCCAACCACTTAGAAGTGTTTTCTAAAGTTAAAAAGAGTGGAAGCACGAGTTTGAAATTCGATGAAGTGGAAAATGTTATTAGTTGAGAAGTAACGTGTTTGAGTATCCACGTGACGAGTGTGAAGAGGATGATAAAAAAAATTAAAACTGTGCAGAAAAAGAATATGTGGGCGTGATAGTAGTGAATTACCGACTAAAACTGGGAGCATACAAGCAGAAAAGAATTTGAAAATGCAGTGGAAAAAGAGAGTGAACATATATCTCTGCACACGTAGCTCTGGGCTATACTGATGAATAGCCAGAGCCTCCACCAAACACAAGTGCCAAAACATAACACCCCATTGTGCCACTCAATTTTACTGTGTGGATAGTTTTAAAAGGGAATTCCAATGGTCACCAAGTGTTAGAGAATTGAACCATTAAATATCTTGCATTGTCCTCTTGATAAACATTCCGGATATCATCAAAAATTTATTTGAAAAGTGTGCTCTTTGTACAGCTGAAATAAAAGCTCCATATGAGCAAGTGAATTTACCAACATAGGATAAAGTTGCCTACAGCGCTAGTTTGTTCTTCACACATTCACCGATTATTTGTCGGCGAGAGATGCAAAGGAGGCTTTTCTCAGCTGTTCTTCAGGTTCTCACATGTCGTATCACCTTTAAATTCAGCATTCATAAGCAGCTATTTCTTTGACACTGTTTGAATCCTTTCAGGCTTCTGCTTTATCTTCATGTTTTTCTCTATGAATCTTATGGGATATACATTTTCAGCGCATGATTTTTCTGATTCTGTTCAACTTACTGTCCATTATATCACTGGTCCATATCCTTCTTTAACTCCAGAGGGGGATAACAGACCATTAAACGTTTCTGGTAAATATAAATACTATTGTACAAAGGATCTTTTCTTCCTTGAGTTGTCTTTTATTTTCTTCACATGCAAATGCGTGTAACAATATGGTTGTACACTTTTTTGTTCGATGCTGAAATCAGAAATATTGTACACAACTTTTGTTTAAAACTATTCATGTTGAAATACACACAACTGCGGAGTACAATCAAAAATAGTGTGATGCTCGCCACTTCGTCTTCTCACTAGTCCATACTGTCTACTTGTTTCACTAACCATGTTGTATACTTTACATTTTGCAGGAAACTCTTATCCTCATCCGAAGACTATTCTGCAACCGGTGTACAGCTTCTACTAGTAGACACAACTTCAGCAGTGAATACTATTATGGATTATATTAATAATATGCATCAGTAGACTTTAACTGCATAACCCAGTAGCCGATCAATTTGTATAACTCATTACTGTGTCTTTTATTATACACCGTTGCACTATCATTTCATCAACTTGGATTTTTATTCAAATACTTACTACTTGTTCTGTTTCTGAGCTAGCTAGAAATTCCCCTACAGATGATTCGCTTGTTCCAAGTTTACTAGAAGCAGAACAATGGAAACATCACACAAATACGCCCCTTAATGACCATATAATGATGACATTACTAGTCAATTCTAGAGAAATGAGAGTTCAAAAAAATAATTCCTTCATATTTTGGAACATTTAATGAGTTCAGACAGCGTGAAATCAGCCTAAAAATATATAGAAGCAATCAAAAAGCATTCTACTCCAGATTATTCGCTAAAATTAAGCAGATCTCTTAATTTAATTTAATGTATACTTATTTAACCCCTTAGTATATAACATTAGAACAACACATTTAAGCGAACAATATTGTTTTCAATTAGATCTCATCAGGCTTAACTCTAATATATATAAGTTTACAAACAAAAATTCAAATATAAACCAATCATGGTGTTTTGTCTATAGGATAATACGATGGTGAATATAAATTGTGCAGTTAGTCATAATAGTGGTAATGATAATATTAATAATAATAATAATGGTCTTATCAATAATAAGGATGAAAAAATGAGGCAATCTGTGATAACACGAATAATGAAAAACAGTATGATTAAACAAACAATTGTTCAGGTGGAAGTAGTCGATAAAGGCTAGTAAAAACAAATTTATATTCACCATCGGGAAAGTCTCCAGGTTATGATGGCATCAGACCATCTGTCCTGAAGCAGTGTTCAGAAAGTCTCTGTCAACCCCTAAGTGATCTGTTTCAACACTCCCTTGATGTAGGGAAACTTCCATGTGAATGGAAACGTGCAATCCTATCCCCTATCTTCAAGGGTGGTGACCGGCAGAATGTGACCAGTTACAGACCAGTTGCTCTACTTCCAGTGGTATCGAAGATATTGGAAAGTCTCATTGACGACCACATGAGAAAATACTTCGATGGGACTAACCTTATTCACGAAGCACAGCACGGTTTCAGGAGGGGAAGATCCTGCGTGACGAATCTTCTACTAGCCTGGAACGATTGGACACTAACCTGGGACAAAAAGGTACCAGCCCACGTGATCTTTCTCGACTTTGCGAAAGCATTCGACACAGTTCACCATGGTCTGCTCCTTCACAAAATAGGCAAGGCGGGAGTTTCTGGAGCACTTCTCGCATGGCTGACAGATTACTTAGGCGAGAGAGAATTCTGCACCAAAGTCAACCGCATCCGATCATCTTGGCACACCTCGGCATCAGGGGTTCCTCAGGGTTCTATCCTAGGGCCGTTGATGTTTTTGATTTTTATCAATGACCTGCCCCCCCAACTAAACTGCTCTGCGCTTCTTTACGCTGACGACGTAAAGATTTGGAGAGCAATAAACTCATCGGAAGACTCAGATAGATTGCAGGCTGACCTGCAAACTCTGGGAAATTGGGCTTTGGCTAACGGAATGCCTTTCAATCTAAAGAAGTGCAAAGTAGTGCAGCTTCATTCCGGCAGGTCACAGAGTGTAAATTTCACCCTTGGTGGCCAGAACTTGAGTTGTGTTCCATCAGAGCGTGATCTAGGTCTTATTCTAACAGAAAAGCTAGACACCAGTGGAAATTACTCGAGGGACGTCGCCAAAGCCTACGCAACATTACACTTTATGCACAGGCAGCTGGGAGCTCTCACTCCCGAACTGTTCTTAAGGTTATAAAAGGCATATGTGGGGCCACACCTTGAGGTGCATAATATCATTGCACCTCCGCTACTCAAAAGGGATGCTAACATTCTAGAAAGTGTCCAGAGACGAGCGACAAAATGGGTGATCGGCCTCCGCAACAAATCATATGAGGAAAGACTAAAGAAATTAGGTCTTTTCACACTCAGTTACCGTAGGCACAGGGGAGACCTCATCACCGTCTACAAGATCCTAAATGACCAGGCCCACCCAAATAAAAGCATCCTGCCATTAAGCGATTATAGGCTTCCACGAGGTAACCCGCTAAGGATAACACCACAGAGACCAAAGACTCGAGTGCGATCACATTTCTTTTCGCTTCGTGTTTGCCGTCTCTGGAACGCTTTACCGGCGGCCGTGACTACAGCGCCATCTGTGGAGATTTTTAAGCGGAAGCTAGACAATCATGCAGAAATGCAAGGTTTGTGTCTCAATGGCTTATCCTCATAAAATTTGAAACCAAACTGTCAATGAATAAGCGTACTAACTAAATCCCCACGACCTATTCTGCCTTCTCTCACTCTGTCTTTTCCTTATGTCACCTTTATTATTCCACTTATCTCAACCTATATTATCTACACTACAACCTATTATTATTATTATTACTATTCTGCTTTTATGACCACACCGAATGACCAAGGGGAGTTAGGTCAAACTCCATTCATGGCAGCAATACAGTCCTAACATACTGCATACTACAAACCACATCTCGACCAATCCCCGCACCACTCCTCCTGGAGTCTACCAGAGCTAAAGCAGTCGAGTGTCGGGACTTACTACGCAGAAGCTCACCGAAGATCTGGAACCTCTACCTCACAATCAAGAAGCGAGCTCAAAGAAATCACTGGTTTATACTAGCTCGTCATCAGGATATTGGATATTGGATCCTATAGACAAAACACCATGATTGGTTTATATTTGAATTTTTATTTGTAAGCTTATATATATTAGAGTTAAGCCTGATGAGATCTAATTGAAAACAATATTGTTCGCTTAAATGTGTTGTTCTAAATTTTACTATGGGAATATTTAATATATATATATATATATATATATACAACATTAGCCCAAGCACTGGTGGTCTTGCTGTAAGATTGGGGAAGTAACTCTATGTAATGACTCCTAGAGACAGTAAGATGAAAAAGGCTCTGGGCACTGAAATGAAGTTAATACGCTTTTGTGTTAACTTCCATTTAGCAATCATTGAGGATAGATCAATTGTGACTGATGGTAAAGTTCTTCATCAGTTTTCTTGACGCAAATGCCAGATGAGTTGTCTATCATTCAAAGAATTATATGTCTACTCAAAAAATATTACTATTTTGACAAATAATTACTTACAGTTGATCTACTGGTGAAGCATCCTCCACATACGATTAAAAGAACACTAAAATGATCACATGATTTTAACTGGAGGTGAGTAGCCGAAAAAAGATAGTTGTCCTTGAAGAGAAGTTTCCAATATCCAATATCCAATATCGTTTTTACGAGCTAGTATAAACCAATTTGATTTCTTTGTGCTCGCTTCTTGATTGTGAGGTATAGGTTCTTGATCTTCGGTAAACTTCTGCGTAGCTTGTCCCGCCACTCGACTGTCGTAGCTTTGGTTGACTCCAAAGGGAGTAGTGCTGGGATTAATTATATGTGGTTTGTAGTATGAGGTATGTTAAGACTGTTACTACTGTGATTGGAGTTGATCCTTTCGCCAGTTAGTCCTTCGGTATTGTCGACAAGAGAAAAGAGATAGTAATAATAATAATAATAGTAATAATAATAATAATAGTAATAATAATAATAATAGATATAATTAGTGAAGCTATTCAGACTAAGAGACAGAAACGAAAATAGGAAACGTAACAACAGTCAGCTCATGAAGTTTGAAGAATAATATATATATCAGTAATAGTAATAATAATAGTAATTATAATATTAATAAGTTGTCAGGAGAGTAAGAGTTTCAAAATTTGAATTCGTTCTTTCGTTGTAACTCGTATTAAAATTCACTAAAGGTTAGTGATAATAAGTAGCTAATGCACTATCATATCTGAGCATACGTCATTCTACAATTAGAGGAAAGGCTGCGTTCTAGAGCGACATCATCGTAATCTGAACAACGTCTACCCAACAGTTTCTAATTTTTGATATAAATCCTTGATAATTAAATCCGTTCGCGCTGAAATTCATTACCAAAGTATTCTGTAGAAACCCTCTGAATTATCAAACCCTGGTTATACAGACAAATTTTTTCATCTAGTCACAACTGAGTCGTAATGTGAAACAGTGATAGCCAAGTTGTTTGCAACGCCAAAAGTCGAAATTTTCATCTTCAGCCAATCATTTTGTCAACAAGAAAATACATACAACTTTATATCACCTACTTTTCACTGGAATGGGGATGCAATGCACCTTGAATATTGAACTTTCGTTTTCATGTAATCAAGTACTATGGCGTCACGTCCTCTTTGATTTTCTGGCTTGACTGCTCGCACGTGGCTCTCCCCTTCGTTGTGCTATCACTAAGTGCACTTATTGGGCTTGCTACCACAGCCTCTCAACAGAAAAGTTGTACACTATTGCCACGTATCAGTTTTGATTTTTCGTTTGTTATGTAAATGTAATTCATATCTAGGGCACACAACAGTGCATGGGTCTTCTACCCGGACTTCATCCATCAGCACATACACGGTAGGTAGTGTACTGATCAGAGTTAGCCGAGGAAAGCAAGTTCAGTAGGTGCTGACGTTAAGGCCTATCTACAGGTAGACATCGGTGCTTCAAATTGGTGAGCGCAAGGCTAATTGCTCTCCCTCACCTCAAGCCTTAAAATTTCGCTTCATTTATTTTACTTCATTTGGCGTCTTGCTTTACTTTTTACCCCAACAATCGATACTATTGCTGTTGTCATTGTGTTCTTTTTTTATATATTATTTACTTTGCCTACAACTTATCTCAGTGATAGCTGTAAACGGCTCTCCTGCGCAGATGGCCATCACCCTGTAGCGTCCGACCTTCTGGACACACTGTCCTCCTACAAGGAAGCTCAGTTTTCCCTAAGGCATATTCACTCACAAGAAACAAAAGCCAACCTTGTTATTGTGAGCCTCCCCGAAAACACCGTGGAGGAGTTCTTGATGATCCCTCTCCAAAGCTGTATGATCACCTCAAGGTTGCCCTAATTGAGACAGTTGCACTAGCAGATCAACAGAAAGTGCAAGAACCCTTTCGTGATATCCATCTTGGCGAATGTAAGCCCACTCAAATGCTTCAGCAAATGAAACATCCGGTTGCTGATTTCAAGATCGATTATGCCTTTCTGAAGCAGGTGTGGCTGCAAAGATTGCCTCAGTTAGTCCAGGGTATCTTAGCACCATTTCACAACTCTCCCTTACTCGAGTTAGCAGAGGCGGCCGACATGGCCCTATGGGTCAGTAATTCCAGCGTGGTCATTGCGGCCGCGGCATCTGATGGTCCTGCCCATTTAGAGGATCCTTCTACTGGCGATTGATCAAGTTTCGACACAGTGGCTGATATCACCAAACTTTAACATATTTGTAACCATAGACAATAGGTGAGTGCCAGAAGTTCACCCCTAGGCTCACAGCCCCATCTCAAAGTAGGTTCTGCTCACATACTGGCAATAGGCGCACGAAGTTACGAGACCTTCAGTCCGAACTGTGCTAGAACGACCGACGTTATGGGCCAGTGACCAAAGGTGCACTCGCCCCTGCATCGGGAAACGCGTAAGCCGGCACATGATGGCGAATAACGTCGCCAGTGAACCACTTCCTTGTCGCTTCTTCTATATCACATATCGTCATTCTGGGATACGCTTCTTGGTTGATAGCGAGACAGAAGCAAGCGTGATCACATCTACACCAGAAGAGCGTATGAGGCCAACATCCTTACGACTCCGAGCAGCAAAAGTGACTACCTGTATCATCATCTCTTGCAGCACTATCAGTTACTAGTAGATGCTGGCAAGCGCAAGTTAACCGATTAATCCACAAAGCTGCCAGTCTCTGATATTGTCACACACAGCACCTCTCTACGCCAAGTGTACTCAAAACCTGCCAATGCGAGTCCATACTATGACATCCTCCAGCCTTTTTCTGGTCTTTACAAACCGGCTCCGAGGATCGCATGCGTGACTTCTAATATCAGTCATCATATCATGATGACCAGCCCGCCTGTGTTTGCAAAACCAGTGTAGTTATCCTTTAGAAAACCCCAGGCCATTAAGGCTACGTTTAGACATATTAGAGATGGGGATGATCTGACCATTTAGCAGTCCATTATCTTCACCCCCACATGTGGTGCCCATTGATAACGGGATGGACTGGAGAACATGTGATGATTACCACAAACTCAACCCTAAAACGTTCCCAGATCGTTACCCGGTTCCTGCCATACATGGCTATACTGCATCTTTAAAAGGCGCGTCTATATTCAGTATGCTTGATCTGACACGTGCCTATCATCAGATATCTGTTTATCCTGATAATATTCACAAGACCACCGTCATTACTCCTTTTGGTCTTTTCGAATTTCTCCCTAAGCCCTTTGGCTTATGTAACGCTTCGCAGACACTTCAATGTTTCATCCGCGATGTCTTGCATGGATTAGACTTTAGTTGTGCCTAGCTGGTCGACATCTTGATAGCTAGTCCAAATGAAGAAGCTCATCGCAATCATTTACAGCAAGTGCTCAGCCGACTTACAAAACACTCAATCACAATCTAGCCAAGTGCCAGATTGGTGCCTATGTAACAACAGAAGACAAGGGCCGGCAACAGATCGTTTTATTAAGGAAATCAACACGTATTTATATATATTTCATGTACAATATTATAGCTTATTCAAGTAGACAAACGCAGTCCCCTGATAGGTCGTTTCTCGGATGTTAAGCAGACAAACGCAGTCTTCTGATTGGTTGTTTCAGGTTTCCTCGGAAAGTTGAGCCATCTATCTACGAATCATATTTGCCCACGTTAAGTCTGCTTTGATTGGTTGTTGAATCAACCTCGTTCATATTTTTTCACGGCCAAAATTAGTGACCTAGACATTGACGCAGATTAATGTCTACCAATTGGCTAGCAGCCCGCTCTCACCACATCTACTCCCTGATTATTCTTGGACACGTAACTGATGTACACGGTATTCGCCTTTAACCTGGAAACGTTCAAGCCATCCAAGACTTCCCAATACCAATTTCCCTGAAACATTTGCACACATTTCTGAGTACGGAAAGTTATAAATCATGTCATCAGAGTGGCTGGAGTCGCAGACACAAACATGCTGGTGCATTTGGACGTCCAACTTCCGAACAGCATCTCTGTTGAAGTATCTTACAAAGCCATTTGAGCTTTACTACAGTAACAGGCGCTTACCTCATGGATACTAGCTGCGTTTTTCTATCGGAAGTTTACCGCATGCGAAGAAAGACATATCAACTTAGGCAGAGAACTCATCGCTATTTATACTGCTGTCAAACGTTTTCGACACTTCGTCGAAGGTCGGCAATTCACTGTATTTACCGACCACAAACTGCTTATTCATGCCCTTCGCACCACCATAGACGAGCACTCTGCACGTGAGTTCGTCACTCGGACTATATTTCGCAGTTCAAGTCCGATATTCAACACGTTTCCGGGGCTGACAACCCTGTGGCAGACGCTGTGTCTCAAGTACGGCCGAACTTCCGCTCACGGATTCAGTCTTAGAAAGGATTTCACGAGAAACACCCCTGAAGATAGAACATGTCCCTCCTGTGAACAGTGAAGTAACTATACTATGTGATATGTTCACAGGCACCCCCCTACCTGTTGTTCCCGTGTCTTTACGCCGCGCCGCGTTTGACTGTCCCCACAACTTTTCACACCCAGGAATATGCGCAACAGACGAATCGATATCGTCTAGACTTGTGTGGTCTGGTATAAACGTAATGTGCTTAAATGGACGCGTGCTTGTGTGAGATGCCAGTGTACCGAAGTTCACAAACACAATATCACTCTGATTGGATTATTCTCAACACCTGACGACCGTTTTAGTCATTCCCATCTGGATGTCGTCGGTCCACTACCTACTACTGATGGCCACGCACGCCCGCCCACCTGCATCGATCGTTTTACTCGTTGGCTAGAAGCTTTTTCCATTGTGGATGTAATGGCTGAAACTATCTGCTGTGTGTTTATAGAAAGGTGTGTCGCACAGTTTGGATATTCAGCTAAGTTGACCACTGTCCGTGGGCTGCAATTCGAGTCAACAACTTTTAAGAAACTGTTAAAGCTGTTGGGATGCAAATGCATCAGAACAACAGCATATCACCTGTCTGGAAACGGACTGTTAGGGTGTTTTCACTGCCAACTGAAGGCAGCGTCAACGGCCGTCGGTAACACCAAGTGGACAGAGTCCCTTCCACTGGTTCAACTTAGCATCCGTTCAACCCTGAAAGTAGATTTTCAGTGTACCACTGACGATTTGGTTTATAGAACCACACTCCGTTTGTCTGGAGAGATTTTTTCGTCAGACGATGCTGAACCGAGTGTTTCTGATTTCCACTATTACGCTCAGCATCTAAAACGCATTATGCAACGATTCTAACCAACTCCCACACGCACTCAATACAAGAACGTGCGATTCGATGTCAGACTCGAAGACTGCACCGATGCTTTTGGGCAATGAGGCCTCGTACGTAAACCCTTACAAGCCCCTTATGATGGCTCTTTCAAAGTTATTAGAGAGCAAGAAAAATTCTTGCTATCGATAGATATGGTCGCAACGACGGAAATAAAGTGACGCATATACACCCTACCCTTCCCTTAACCCGGACTCTTCCCCTGTGTCTAGCTCCAAGCCAGACACCATAACTGTGCTTCTTATGGCTGCTAGCAGTTCTCCTACAGCACTTGGAGCACTTGCCACACGCACAGGTTGACGCTTCCACTAGACCGAGTGGTACCTCAAATTCGTGCGTCGGTGGCACAGTGGTTAGGACTCTCGCCAACCATGCACATGGTCCGGGGTTCGAGCCCGCACCGACGCACACCTGATATCTATGGTCGGCTTGCAAAATTTGGGCTACCGATATCCATGCTGAAAATTCCACACTTGTACCGAAAATACAGTGCGGAATCAAGCTGTAAATCAAAAAAAAATAAACCAATCAGTTCAAGGGAAAAACTACCTAATTTTTGCAGGGATTTGCGACTAATTTTCATGGTCATTTTGGTCTCATTTGCGGTAGTAGTCGTTTTTCCAATACCAATACTTGACGTTTCTCCCTATAAAATACTAACAGCACATTTAAACGCGGATGAATTTCCATAAAATTTGAACGAATTATTTCCACAGAGAGAGATGGGAAAAAGGCCTGATAGCGTAGAAAACTTTCTTCACAACGATACATTTTCATGAGCTCCACAATCGTAATCATATTAACAAACAAATCTTCAGACCAATCAGATACTGGTAATTTTTGTCCTCGAAAAATGTATTACATAATGTAAGGTGTAAGAAGGGATGACTAATAGTAAGTTAGAAAAGACACAGAAGTTGGCATAACGTCACCCGGTCACCCAGAAGATAACCACACGCACACGGTTGGCGTGGCTATCATGATGTCACCAACGGCAACAAAGGTCTTGATGCAATGGGAGGCAATCTCGTCCAGGATAATGACCGCCAGATTCAACTCCAAAGGAAGGAAAGTGTCAATCATACAATGTTATGCACCCATAAACAACGCAGACCTCGAAAAGTAAGAAGAATTCTACAGACAACTACAGGCAACAATGGACAATACTCCAGCTGGCGACATGAAAATACTTATGGGAGACATGAACGCCAAACTGGGACCAGACAATACAGGAAGGGAACTCATCATGGGTAGAGAAGCTCTCGGAGAAATGAATGAAAACGGAGAACTCTTCGCCGACTTCTGTGCCTTCAACGAACTAGTGATTGGTGGCAGTGTATACAAGCACAAAGATATCCACAAGGCTACATGGGTGTCACCAGATGGGAGAGCCGTAAACCACATTGACTTCATCTCAATCTCAAGGAAGTGGAGGCGCAGCCTACTGGACACAAAAGTAAGAAGAGGAGCAGACGTTGGCTCAGACCACTATCTCATACAAGGGACAATCCAAATGAAACCAAGAGATTTCAGAGAAGTAGGAGCTGCAGACAGACCACAGGTCAAGTTCAACACTCAGAAGCTGAAGGACCAGGCTACAAAGGACATCTTCATTGCAAGCATAAAGGACAAAGCCGAGACACAAATCAACACCAGCGAAAAGGTCAGCGTCGAAAAGCACTGGAACAACTTGAAAACGGTGTGGAGTCAAACCTGCATGGAAGTTCTAGGCAGAAAGAAGAGGCAGGACAAACAGTGGCTCACTACGGACACTTGGAAACGAATAGAAGAGAGAAGGACAGTGAAACAAAAGATTATCCAGTGCACTGACGAGCAACAAAAACAGGAGTTGAATGCAAGCTACAATACACTGAACAAAAGAGTAAAGAAGAGTGCCAGAGAAGACAAAAGAAAGTATTATGAAACCATGTCAAGTGAAGCAGAACAAGCTGCAGGCAAAGGAGACCTCGCCACACTCTACCAAACAACTAGGCACCTTTCGGGCAAAAGTTCGACACAAAGTGAGCCAGTGAAGGATGACAATGGAAAGTCAGTCACCAAAGAAGTGGAGCAAAGCAACACTGGGCTGAACACTTCAAAAGACTTCTAAATCGGCCGCCACCTACAACACGCCCAACAATACCAACAACGGAAGCAGAACTACCAGTGAACATTGACCCCCCGACGAAATCAGAAGTTCTGAATGCAATCAAGATGCTAAAAGCCGGAAAAGCAGCAGGACCAGATGGAATCCCAGCAGAAGCATTGAAAATAGACCCAGAGACAACAGCGGACTTGATGACACCACTGCTGGAGAAGGTGTGGAAAGAGGGCAAAGTACCCGAGGATTGGAAGAACGGATACTTATTCAAACTACCAAAGAAAGGAGACTTAAGTCAATGTAAAAACTGCCCCGGAATTACGCTCCTGTCCATCCCAAGCAAAATACTAAGCCGAATCATCCTGGAGAGAATTAAACAAACCCTGGATGCAAAATTTCGACCGGAACCGGCCGGATTCAGGAGAAACAAATCATGTATTGATCAAATCGCCACTCTACGGATCATCATTGAACAAAGCTTGGAATGGCAGTCACCTCTCTATCCCAACTTCATCGACTTTGAGAAGGCCTTTGACAGCGTCGATCGAGAGGTGATTTGGCAACTACTTCGCTACTACGGGGTCCCATCGACAATTATTATAATATATAATAATATATATATTCTCATATAAACATATAAATTTACATGAAAATGCATGCCATTTTTACAGGCACGATCAAGTATGATATAATATCAAATCGTAGATTGTCTACAAGTTAATAATGTTTCAACAGTTAAATATTTGATATATATAATTACACACATTGTCTGAACTAGGCTGTATAGTTATTGAATTGTACAATTGTCCTCCAGGTTGAGCGGGAAAATCGACTTCGTTTCGTTTTCATCCCGTGGTTGTCGGCATACGATAACCAACCAATATTGAGGTAAGTACAACGTTTACAACGGATTGAAAGCTGATTTTAGAAAAGTAAAAGTGCTAAGGTGAATCAATAAAGTGTAATGAAATGGGTAAGTGCAAGTATCACTAATAAATGCATTAATATAGAAAACTCCCTAGGCTGACAACGTTCATTTGCAATGTATAATGCTACGCGTATATCTGGTAGTATCATGATGTCCACTTTTGGTTTTAATACATTTTTTCCTTATGTCTGTTTTTTTATTTTATGCTTTTTGTGCATTTGGTGCACAACCGTACCTCACAGAGAATAGGAATAGAATAAGTCGAATCAAATTCATAAAGAGCTATAAAATGTTAGGTTTAATGGGATACAATGAGGATTAAGTAAAGACGTTATTAGAAAATGAATGAGATAAGACATTGTGAAGTGGTATTTAAAGATCCGACAATGGACAGCAAGTTGATTTATAAGATGCCCCATAAATCTGTGCAGATCCCACATGGTCGCATCTCAACAATAGGCTGAGCGAATGGTATATATTTAAAGGTAGAAGCATGATCTGTCAAGGCGTTCATTATTATCTTTTTCAAGATAAAGATCTAAGCCCTCATAAAAATCAGAAATATCTCGAGCCTTTAATTTGTATATTGCTGTTCCTGCAGAATGGGGCGATTCACCTTAGTGACCCCCACCATATCTACTGATCAGCTAACGCCACCCTCCCTCCTTTTTTGATGTTAAGCTCTGAGAATATGATTATTATGGCTACCGCAAATATACTGCTTGGTACCAGACATGTTCGTACCCCATATTCCATCTCCCTAGCTTTCTTAATGAGTGCTTCCAATAGGTCTCCACATACATCTTTATGAACATTATATATGTATGCATGCGTCCTAATGAACGGATTACTTTACAAGAAGTTAAAACCTTAAAGAATAAAAAGAATAGGTTTTGTGAATAGTTAAGCAAGATTCAGCAGAACAATATAGTTAGGGATCAATGTAGGTAGTATGAACTGAAGGTAAGGTCGGTTGGCAGGACTTAGTGTACTAAATTATCATGACAGTCTTGTATATAGTAGACATCTGACATTGCAAAGTAACGTGTCTAAACATATTATAAAAGATATTAACAGAAATACTACATAGCTTTAACATTATGAATTTTAGAAAATTATATGAGAATGGGTAACTGTTGACTGAAGATAATCAATTCAACTCAAAAATAGTGCAGTGTATTATGCTAATAATATAAGTATATTCGTAAAATATTAAAAGATATGGTTGCTAATGTAATGGTTTTCGGAAATAATTATACTGACGAACTTATTGAAGATTACAGTGAAGAGGAAACCAGTGAGTTAGTTAAATGGCTACTGTGCAGTTAGTAGTTAAAACGTCTTTTTTAAAAAGTAAAGGGTAGAAGAGTTTTGAGCACCGGAGCAAATTAAGTCATATTCTACTGAGTAGAGTGTAGTGAGTAGTGGTACGATTAGGGATAAGGGTAGGTTGAATGAACTTGGGGAAA
The DNA here is from genome assembly GCA_944472135.2 of Trichobilharzia regenti. Classification (NCBI taxonomy): domain Eukaryota; kingdom Metazoa; phylum Platyhelminthes; class Trematoda; order Strigeidida; family Schistosomatidae; genus Trichobilharzia; species Trichobilharzia regenti. Next base: position 103,986,881 of record OX235262.1, read on the forward strand.
ATGGTTGGTTGGTTGAGTTTGTTATTGCTAGGTATTCCTGGCCACTTTTCATATGGCATGCTTTAGACATTACAAAGTACCAGTTTGCTTATATTATGGGAGAACTATCACAACTAATTTGGGATTATACATCCAGGAGAGTCTAATGAGTTTATAAACCCGATTGAAGAAATATCGATAGGATCTCTAGTAAGCTGAATAACCGGACCTTAGGTAAAGGCATGTGGGAGAGATTAGGTTGGTTTTATCACGTTATAGATGAGGTACGGTTGCCGGGGCAAATGAGTTTCCTCAAATTGGGGGTATTGCACTGGGGTCTGTAGTACTAAAGCTAGTTGAGCGGCCCATATGGATAAAGTATGGATAAGTAGACCGAAGCTCTTTTGTTGATAGGAACTCGTTAAGTAGACGCTGGAATTCAGTAGGAGATCGGCAACTACGTACAGTAAGTGGAAGTTCGTTCCATAATGCACTGTACTGTATTTTAAAGAAACGTGATCGCAGTTTTGTCCGGAACCGGCTTATGGATAGAGTATTTTCATGATTCCTAAGAGTATATATGGGTAAATTATTGAAAGCTATTGGATTACTGCTTTTGGTGTAGCCGTGTAAAAGGCGAAAGAGGAATGTAAGGTTGAGTTTCAGGCGCCTTAACCAAAGTGGCTGAAGTCCATACATTTTGCACCTATCAGCGTAAGTCAGTCCTTCATGTTTGTATAATAGGCGTCGAGTAAAACTTCGCTGAATATTTTCAATACGAACCCTGTCATACCCATGCATGAAACCGAAGACAATTGTGCAGTATTCAAGTACTGGACGAACCATGACTTTGTATAAAAGGACTTTAGCCTCATTTGTGTACATTTTTCGATGCAACAAGCCTGTGAGTCTTCGGCATTTAGAAACAAGTGCTTTTGCGTACTGACTGAATGTTAAGTTTTGTGAGTAGGTAACTCCCAGGTCTTTTATGGAACTGAGGGTTTGGAGAAAAGAGTTACCTAGGTGTAACCTGAAATTCGGATGGGAGTTATTGAAATATAGGACACCACATTTATCAGAATTGAATGGCAGTTGCCAGTCATTGCTCCAGTTATGTAACCTATCCAGATCATCTTGAATATGTGTGAATCCTTCGTTTAGTGTAGAATGGGGGAAGCTGTATACAATCTTTAAGTCGTCAGCAAAGAGGTATGGGGTACCATGCTTGATTACGCTGCAGATGTCGTTAATGTAGATTACGAAAAGCAGTGGACCTAGTACACTACCCTGAATCACTCCACTTCTTATAGGTCTGGGTGACGAGTAATTATTTGCAAATTTCACAACTTGGGAACGATCTTCCAAGAAAGAAATGAGCCAGGATAACAAGGGGTCTTGGAACCCGTACGACTTTAGCTTAAGGATTAGTCTCTTGTGTGGGACTTTATCAAAGGCTTTTTTGAAGTCAAAGAAGAGAGTTGTGACATACAAACCATGATCACGCTTAGCGGTAACATCATCAAAGTAGTCAAGTAGGCAGGTGGAGCATGATCGATTTTTCAAGAAGCCGTGTTGTGCTGGAGTAAACACTTTGTGAAGGTGGAGGTATGAAGCAATATCTTGCCCTATAACCTTTTCCATAACCCTGGAAACTACTGACGTGATATTAATCGGTCGGTAGTTTTCGATGTTAGAAGTTGGTCCTTGTTTGTGCCTAGGGGTTATAAACGACAGTTTCCAGCATTCTGGGTAACTGCCATTATTTAAGGACAGAATGAAAAACTTTAGTAGGATAATGGGTATATCCTCACCACCTCTTTTCAACAAGATAGATGGAATTCCATCGGGCCCAGCGTTATATGATGTCCGGAGGGATGCTATAGCGGAGGAAATCTTTTGTTGGGTGAATGTTATATTACCCAAAAAGTGATTTGGTATTGTCGGAACTTCAAGACTATCTACTGTTTCTTCGATAGTATAGTAGCTAGAAAAGTGGGAGCTGAATAACTCACATATCTCCTGCGGGTCTTCGTGTAGTTTTTCTCCATCTAGTAATAAGTTAGGGATACTTATTCTGTTGTTGTTGATTCGTGACTTAATTAGTTTAACTAATGCCTCTGTATTATCAGGTCGTGAGTGGAGGATGCGTTCTAGTTTGATGGACTCAGATAACTGATTAGATTTGTATGAATCATAAGTTTGCTTGAGTGTAATGAGTGATGAAAAGTCATTATATCTGTAGAATTGCCTAGCATGCTTACGCAGTCGGTTTCGAATCTTTACGGGGATGAAGTCGGGCTGTTTAGGCCTCGTTTTCACAAGTCTTACTGGAGCGATGAAGTCATGTGCAAATCCTAGGTTCTCATAGAGTAATTTGTTTGTCTCTATAGCCGAGCTGCACGTAAAGTATGGCTCCCAGTCTAGGGTGCGTATGTATGGTTTCAGTTCATCCCACTGAGCATGTCTGTAACCCCTGAGTAATACTTTGTTGGCGTTTATTGTCGAACTCATGCTAGTGCAAATATTAAATGTACCGAATACTACTCTGTGGTCGCTGCCAGGAAACTCTTTACCTACTCGAAGGGTAGTGGGGATGATACCATTAGTGAAAACTAGATCTAAAATCTTAGATAGCCTGGTAGGATACTGTACGTGTTGTTGCCATTCTTTTGTTTCTATTATGTTGATAAATTCATTGTACCGTTTTGGTGAGGAAAGTGGTTGCCAGACTACATCGGGCATATTAAAGTCCCCACATATAATTTTAGCCGTGTGAGGTAGTGAAGTGGCGTAAGCGAACGTGCTAGCAAGCTTCATATTACCTTCAACGGTTGAGCACGGGGGGTGATAGATGCAACCTATAAGATAGGAACTGGAGTGAGACAGTCTTAGAATAGCCCACACTGAATCGTTATCTGTGATGAGCTCTGGGTAGAAGCACTGTGTGGCCTTAATATCAGACCTGATATACATAGCACATCCTCCTCCTCTACCATAGTTTCTGTCGCCTCTGAATACATAATAGTTATCAATAGAAATATCTTTATCGCAAATCTGAGGAGTGCACCATGTCTCAGTAATCATTATGAGAGACGGATTGCAAATTAGGGATAATGTCGTGAAGTCGAACATTTTGTTGAGTAAGGAGCGAGCATTGATACATTATACATTATACATTTCATCCAACAGTTATACGACAATGCTGCATGCCAAGTAATCCACAACGGGAAACTTACGGAAGCCTTCGAAGTGAGGACGGGAGTGCGACAAGGCTGTCTACTATCACCAATGATCTTCCTGATTGCAGTTGATTGGATAATGCGACAGACAACGGGCAATAAGGAAATAGGCATAAAATGGACTCGCACAAAAAACTTGGAGGATCTGGATTTCGCCTACGATTTCCCACAAACTGGAAGATATGCAAGTGAAAAGCAACAAGTTGGCAGAAGAAGCATCAAAGATAGGACTTCAAGTGAACATAGATAAAACAGAGGTGATGAAGATTCCTGGCCAACAACAACAACAACAGACAACAATCAGCATAAATTGGAGGAACCTAAGAGAAACAACCTCCTTTACCTACCTGGGAAGTATCGTTTCAACTACAGGCGGAACTGACGAGGATATCAAAGCCAGAATCGTAAAATCAAGACAAGCTTTCATTACTCTCAAATCTGTGTGGAAGTCAACAGCACTCAGCATCAAAAATAAGATCCGGATTTTCAACTCCTATGTAAAGTCAGTGCTTCTATACGGATCAGAGACTTGGCGCATCATAAAGAGCATCTCCAACAAACTACCGACCTTCATTAACAGTTGTCTTCGCTCAATACTCAAGATCAGATGGCCAGAGAAGACCAGTAACAGAGAACTCTGAGAGCAAACAAACCAGGAACTGATTGTGAAGCAAATAGGCAAGATGAAATGGAGATGGACCGGTCATACTTTGAGGAAACCATCAAGTGGCGTCACTAGACAAGCCCTTGAGTGGAACCCGAAAGGAAAGAGGCGAGTTGGTCGTCCAAGGGTGACTTGGAGGAGGAGATGAAAGCATGTGGGCAGACTTGGAGCGGGATAAAAAGTTGGCAGAGAACCGAACGCAGTGGAGAAGCGCGGCTAAATCCCTATGTTCCTCTAGGAACTAAAGGATATAATAATAATAAGTGTGGGATAATGACAAATCAGTAAGCTCCTGTGGAATGGTCAGAAACTAGTGGAAAGGCGATAAAGTGTTTTATACAAAATCTGTATGAAAAAGCAATTTTATGGATAAACAGTAATAGTAGTAACAAAATATGGATGATGGGAATAATAACAGTAAAATAATAACAGTAAACTTACGTAATAAAAAAATAAGAAGTAAAATCATAGTAAGAACTCTACTCTGGCCACGATAGGGCGAGAGAATGTATGTATCGGTTTTGAATGCAGATCTCGAATAGCTTATGCTTTAGCTATGCACAGATGGCATGTGCGAAGTCCCTTTGTATGATGTCGAGGGACTCTGTGTAGCACTGTGAGGCATTCATGCGTGGGTGCTCCATGTCTGAGGATGACATGGTGTTCGAGGATTGAGCTGCTACAATTTTTCTTTTCTCATCTGGCTAATCAAGCTGGACGGTGTTCCAGAATACGTTTGTCAAAGGAAGTGAACAACGAACGTTGGTTCATCGGACTTGGTCGTCATTGGTGGGCAACTCGAAGGCGTGAATGGTTTAATCGTTTGGAGGTTCGAAGAAGACGAACGGAAACGAATAAAATTACTTCATATTTTGTATAAAACATTTATTTACAAACTATTTACCCGCCCTCGATTTTAATTGTCAAATAATAAAACTTCTTTCTTCCAACCACTGGTGTTTTGGAGTCAAAGTCAAGAATCAGTCGTAGTATTTATCGGTTCGGTGCTGCTTCATAACAATAGGAACTTAGGGTTAGGTTCCTTGACAGTTTTTATTCTTCTTTTGTTTTCAGGAGCGCCTTCTGGAACACTTATTGGGTCGGCAGCCAGCATCTCTTTGAACAAGGCTTATCAACGTAATTTGGAATTTTCGGTGACGTTGGATAATGCCTTGGCCAAGAAAGGGAAGTGAAACCGTGGAACCAGACAAAAAAGTTAGTAAGGATGAATTGCCTGTTAGATTTAACGATATGCATGATGCTCAGCATGATCAGTCTGATATTCACGCTTCGCCGTTTAGGGATAGTAATGCTTTAAGGCTCTCTAAGTTTAAATCTCGGTTGCCAATCACGTCTCATAAACCGTTAATGCCCAGCTCATGCTACGCTGGGCTTCACGCTGTCCCTCGAAGATTTTAAGAAACGCTTAGTATTATCCGACTCATAAACCAGAATGCTTTATTCTAATGCCAACATATAACCTGTATTACTGTCATTACAGACTAAGGTTTCTGAGAGTTTTTCTATCTTCTTTCTGAACAGCAAACGATGAGACGATGACTGCCGTATTGATGACTCCCACAAAAAATATGGGGAAGTTGGGTTTGAGCAAACAATCACGAATTGATTGTTCAATCTTTAACTACATTTACATCAGTATTTGATTGAAACCCAGGTGGCTACCACAGTTTATCAAGAAGTTAGAGGTCATGCTGAGTGGTTTTATTTTAAATGATGAAATGAAGTTAATGTATTTGTTGAGGTACTCCACTGGTGTTGCTACAAGAGCCACACGGCTCTGCAAGTTTATATCCTCGAACGGGGGACACACAGAGGCAATGAGGATACTACGTCACAGGTTTGGTAAACTATTTATGATATCCATTAACGGTTTTGAGACCATGAAGAGGAATAGATCACAGTTAAAGGATCGCAGAGTACATGGATAGTATAACGGTTTATAGCAGTACTAATCTGTACGGAGATTAGTGAAAAAACTGACAATTAAGCGATGAACAAGTTTGCCAGTATATTGCATCCCACCACAGGATTAAAAAAATCATCATCATTTAAGACAAAAGGGTCTTATAAAGGTGGATATCGCGAAAGCTGTATGGTGTCTAGTAATCCATATAAATTTAGTGAGTGTAACAGGTTTCGTGGTACATCCAAAACAGATAGGTTACAAGCTGCAAGACAAGCACGGTTGTGTTTTACACAGCTAAGTTCATCAATTTGTGTCACTCAGTCGTCGTTGGTGTTGTCATCCACAATGAAAGCCGACGTCCATGAACTCAGGTGTCTTGTGCCATGACTATGCTAGTATCAGTCCGTTTGAAAAGACGAAAGATATTGCTCAGTTTCGTGGGGATAAGCCAAGTGTAAACGAGAGAGTAATTGTTAAATTGACTTGCATGAATAAAGACCTTTCAAGTTACTATTTGAATGTGGTTATCGTCGGTGTAAATTACTCTGTACCCAAGCTTGATTGGTCAGATACGTTGTATGTTAGTTAGTTATTTATATTCTACCATTCAATGACATGAGCGTGTTATCATTCAAAGTTGAGGATATGGATGATGGAAGAAGGTCAGCTAATGAACTCTGAGACGATTTTTCAACTCAGGGCGTCAACCTGAGAAGAGTAGTAGGCGTACTGTTGTAAGTCCTACAGTTCTTCAAGGGTAGTTCGACATGCCAGAATCCACAACATTTGATGTGTTGACTGTACATATGTTTGTGTTAAATAATTGATTGTATTCCAATTAATGAAATTGTTTGTTAATCTTGTTTGTGTCCGGACATTATACAACTTACAATCGTCATGCTGAGACACGTTGCAATCATCCTGGTGTAAGTCCAGCAATTCTTCAGAGAAATTACATCGAGACACGGTCGGCAAGGATATTTGTACTGTTTGCATATATGTGCGGTGTGTCATATCAATTGGTGTTTTTGGATTCATTGTGTTTACATTGTGTATCTTGTTGTTATTGCATAATTTTGCTAAATTCTCGTCGTGCTTCGTTTGAAGGAGTTTCGAGTCTTCTACATCCGTGAATGAATTGATTGATGTCAAAGACAGCAGATGCGTCGTGTACACCGGGGAGACTACTGCCGAAAATGATTTGCACACGGAGATAATGATTGGCTGTGGTCCCACACGCCGGGGAGCGGGAGTGTAGGCGACTGAGGCTCGTATACGTCACCGTTACTAGAAGTGAGGCAGAATGAGTGACAAGCGATTACAGTGGTAATTGGTGGTGAATAGATAAGAGGATGTGCGAAGAGTATCATGAGGTGGTGCTATGGTCACGTTGCTTTCTGCAAGAGTCATTCTAGCATGTGGCGAATGCGTTGCAAGATGTCAAGAGAATGCCTTTAACTGGAAGGTGTAGGTCGTCGTCGATGTGTGAGATTGTGCTGTGTGTATGCTTGTGGTGTGTTGGCTTTTAATAATAATAATAATATATATTCTCATTTTTTACATGAGGGACGCCAGTTTACAGGCATCATCAATTCGATAATTTACACATAATATTAATAAGCATATTTAGTAAAGATAATATAATAAAGTACATTTTTTTCCCTAGCTATGTAGGGTACACCAATTGTATATGCATGCATAAATATTGTTTTAATAATAATAATATATTCCTTCCTGTTTATGCAGGAACATACCTATTGTACAGGCATGGATAAGTTATTATATAAATTACACATAATTTGATGTATGATGGATTTACAGTTTGGTTATCATTTCTGACATTAGAGTCAGTCGGAACAGTCTGCTATAAAGTCTGTTTGTGTAGCACATAAAGAGATATAGAGATATTGTCTTCGCATTAACAAAAAACCCAGACATCAGATGAATGTAATACAGATATCTGGGAAAAATAAAGCTTGAAGTCAATTCTCTTATATAACTTTGTTGTGAACAGCACCCTTGGCTTAAAGTTTATTGATGTATTATGTTGAGATCAGTGATATATTTATTCCATTTTTCAGCAGTCTTATCGTAGTTTCATAACAGGAAAGAAATTTGATCGTGGAGGCGAAAATTAGATAAGGTCATGTCGGGTTGTTTTACTGCATCAAATGGTCCCGAGGTCGATTCCAGAATTCCCCATTTGCGCCATTTGTGTCTGCATGGCGGACTGTACTCGTAAGTTGAGTAAAATGTTGAAAACCAGTTGCTTCTTTATTTCAGATCATGAATACTCATTTACATCGTGTCCGCCAGCTTCTTTAAATGGTAGAATTGGATCGTTCCTGGAATTTGAGTGATTATGGGATAAATGGTTTGGAATTAATCATAGCAGTTAGAATACAGTTAAACATGCAGAGAAGTACTTTTGATTCAGCAACCGGTGAATTTTTTATTCTTTTCGATCTAGTACCAGAATAACTGCGAACCATTCCATTCAATATGTCGAATAAGGCACGCAGGAGGAGATCATTACCATGGAATGAGTCAACTTGATCTGAGATGCAGCTTTCAGCATGTTTTCGTTATATCATAGATATCCAGGTTTATTGGCGCTGTAGAGGCAGTGATTTGGATTATGACGTATTCTACAAAGTCTCCGTGCCCATTTGAAGTATACATGTGCTTTGAAAGGATTACTTTGTTGGCTCCTACCCCCACTGAGTGTTAACAACAGCTGCTGTGGGTTTATGTATTTCCTCGCCTTTTTGGATAAAACATCGCCGCATTCTTTTTGGGTAGGAGACCAGTTGGTGGATTATAAATGATATCCAAGTAACTTTTATCTTTTCATGTGGTGTTGCGGTAAGTTTCTACCTTGTTTTCTCATATTTCATTCGTATGTTGATTATGGTTCGCCCTTTGTATCAGGTAGACATAGTTTGATCGACTCTTGGTTGAATGGGTGTTATTGTCATGACTGCTGCTTTTTTGTCTGGAATTATAAATAGAGACAAAACAAACAACAGGTGTAGTCTCTGAGTTCATACATTAAATGGGCCTATGATTTCTGAAACTCTTACATGGGAATTACCATTGGTATCAATTACAAACTCACTTAGTGTGTCATTAAGTGCCTTTTCAAAGGAGGCCAATGTGCTTGCTAGTCGTATTTTCTCAGGTAGTTTGTTCCATATTTGGGCATACCTAATCAAGAAAAACTTTTGCCTGGTGGCTGTTTTACATGGTTCTATAGCCACTGTACCTTTAGTGTGCCTAAGGTTGTATCCTGTGTTACCTGAGGACCGAGTATAGTTAGCAGGGGTATACACTATTTGGTTAAGAAGCTTATAGAAGAGTAACAGATTTAGTCGCAGTCGCCTTAACCATAATGTTTCTAGTCCCAGGATTTCACATCTGGTAGAGTAGTTTGTGCCGTTATCGGTTCCGAGTACTTTTCGCGTGAAGTACCTCTGTACTCCTTCTACTTTCAGTTTGTCTTCTATGCGTGTACTGCTGAATATGAATGAGCAGTAATCTAGGAGTGGGCGCACACATACCTTGTACAGTAGTATTCTGGACTCGTTTCTGTAGAAGTTCCTGAGTAGGAAACCAATAAGCCTTCGTGATTTCGACACTTGATTCGAGATATGCTCTGAAAATGATAGATTGTGTGAATATTTCAGTCCTAGGTCTAGTACAGATTTGAGTCTGGGGATTTTGTGGCCCTGAATTGCTAGGTTGAGGTCAAGGTTGGAACAGCCTATGCAGAGCCATCCACACTTTTCAACATTAAACTCAAGTCTCCACGTGTCACACCATCTATCCATTTTTGCTAATTCTTCATGTATGGAGTTCATAGTTGGGCCGATATCTGTATTTGTGCAGGTATATGTCACCTTCAAGTCATCTGCATACAGTATTGGCTTGCCTATACTAAAACATTCACATATACTGTTTATGTATATAATGAAAAGAAGGGGTCCCAATACACTCCCCTGGATGACACCACTGCTGATTGGTCTAGGTCTGGAGGTCATTGAGCCAACTTTAGTTGTCTGATTCCTGTCATACAGAAATGATTTTATCCAATTGTAGAGGGGGTTGCGTATCCCTAGTGAGCATAGCCTACCGACTAACAGACTATGTGGGACTCTGTCGAAGGCTTTCCTTATATCGAAATAGAGGATAATCACTAGCTCTCTCCTATCTCTTCTATAGGTGACTTCGTTGAAAAAGTCTATATGGCAAGTGACGCAAGATCTTTTCTTGAGGAATCCGTGTTGTGACAGGTTGATGAGTTTATGTTTTAGAAAGTAGTCTGACATTTGGTCTTTGATTACTTTCTCCATGATCCTTGATATGACTGGTGTTATATTGATAGGCCTATAATTACATGCACTAGTTTTGGCCCCTCCTTTATGCTTAGGTAATATATATGTGTTTTTCCAAGTTTCAGGGTAGGTTTCGGTCACTAGTGAGATATTAAATATTCTAAGTAATAATACAATCATATCCGTACCACCGTTTTTGTATATGACGGATGGTATATCGTCTATCCCACAACTACTGTTAGCTTTTAATGTCCTTACCGCCGATGCTATATTTTGTATATTAAAGTTTATTTCACCTAACTTGTAGTTATTTTTGCAGGTTATGTCGAGAATTGGGGACGGATGTGCTTTGGTGTTATTGGAGAACCACTCACTCAGGAGTTCACTAATGATCTGGGGATCATCATAAATTATATCTTCGTGTTCTAAATGACTGATATTGTTTTCTTCACCCTTCTTCAGCCGTTTTTGCAAGATTTTGCAGAGTTCCTGGGTTTTAGAGGTGCCCTCTAGGGCTTTATTTTCCTCGACTTGTGCTTTCATTTTATGTCTCTCATCTAAATTTTTAAATATTTCGTGTATCAGGTGTAATGCATTAAATTCTTTGTATAAATAAAATCTCCTTTTTAGTTTCCTTAGTTTTATTCGCGTTTTGCGATCTATGAACAGAGTTGGTGTCTTTAGGGCAGATTTCAGGGGTGCGATTGTGTCTCTTACCGAACTGATTGTCTTGTAGAAGGTATTTAGTATTACTTCTAAGTTATTATTGGTGAAGTATTCACCCCAGTCTGAGCTTCTCAAGAGCATTGGTAGGAATTCCCAGTCGGCATTTCGATAGTCCCTATATTGATAGTAAACCGGGGAACTCTTAGGTGTGTGTTTAGTTGTTAGTTGTAAGGGTAGGGTGCAGTACAGTATGTTGTGGTCACTGTTGTCGAGTTTATCCCTCACCTCTATCGAGATCGGCTCTATTTTGTGACAGAGGATTAAGTCGAGTATATTGTTGTGTCGTGTTGGGAGGCGTACGCACTGCTTCCATCCTCCCACATCTATGGCTTCTAGGATCACCTCGTAGGTTCTCGGTCCAGTGCAGGTATCCCAGTTCACTCCAGGGAGGTTGAAATCGCCACAAACTAGTTTGTAGTCGAATTCCAGCTTAGGTACAACCTCTAGTATTTCTCCGATAACCGTATCAGTCGTTATAGGGCTGTTAGGGGCTCTGTATATACATCCCACAAGAATGTTATTTTCATTCGTGTGGATGCTTATCCACTTGGATTCTGGGAGTTTGTCGATAGTTAGGTTTGTAAAGGTATTGGAGTTAGTGGATTTAGAGGCATATATTAGACAGCCGCCTCCTCTCATGTCTGCTCTGTCATTCCTGTGGATGTTATAGTTATCGATTATCAGCTTTGTGTCAGGTATATCAATAGTAAGCCAAGTTTCAGTTACCAGAATCAGTGTTGGCCGCTCCATGTATACCAAGCTGCGAAGGGAAGTTATTTTGTTAAGGAGAGATCGAGCATTTAAAAGCATAATTTTCAAAAAACCAGGGTTGTTGGGGGCTCTGTTTGTTTTCCATTTCAGCTTTTTCAGTGTGACGCAGGTTCTCGCAATGGCATCCAAGTCAACGTGTATTGGTCGTGAAGGAAAAAAAGGTTGGATCCATTTTTTGCCGGGGAGTGTCAATGGAGTTGAAGATTGAACGATCAATTCATGGTTGTTTGCTCAAAATCAACTTCCCCAATTTTTGCGGAGGCATCAATACGACAGTCATCGTCTCATCGGTCGCTGTTCAGAAAGAAGAGTAAAACATCGTCAGAAGTAATATTATGATTTATTATTGTAATATTTGTCCACATACCTTAGTTAAAACATTCTTTATATGTTGGTGTTACAATAAAGAATTGTCGAGTAGCCAATCGGTGTTTTGGTTTTTCGGCCGTTATTACTAAGCGTTTCTGAGAAACTTCAAGGAACAGCGTGAGCCCGAGCGTAGCAAGAGCTGGGCATTAACGGTTTATGAGACGTGGCTGACAGGCCTACTTCAGTAATATAACACTGACGTGGAAGTACTTCCATTCTAAATAACTAAACTTATTGAAAAGAATCATGTTAAGTAGTTCCCACATGCTGTTAAATTCTCTATTGTAAAAAAGGAGCATTCGTAACGTTTTATTATACGTAAATGCGGTTACATACATGCATCTAACATGTATGCTTTTGGGCGACTCGATGCACAATAGTACATATACAAATAAACTGAAAAATAATATCCTCCTTAACTTATGAACAAATTGACTTTATTCCAGGATAATAATTTTCTTTCTCCTATGGGCCTAAGTTATGTCTATGAAGTCGCAATATTACATAAGTTAAATCCTAACCCAAAACCAAGGCCACTGGAAACCAATAGCAACAAGCGTCGTTGCGGGAATATGCAACAAAGCCACTCATTTCACTCAGCTGTTATCCACGCTTTCTGACATTGCCTCCAGTAAACAATTTAAGTGGGGAAAAAACATGAGGATATCTTGCGAAAACTTCGGTGTTTCTTAATAAACAAGCTGTCAGTCAAGTCTCATAAGCCGTTTGTGACCACCTATTGCGACGCTAAACCTCACGCTGTCCCTCGAGATTTTCAGAAACGCTTAGCATTAACCGATGCAAAATCCAAAACACTGTTTGGCGACTCAAGAATTCTTTGTTCTAACGCCAACATATAACCAACAATAGTGCTTTCACAAAATAAGGTCAAGAACAGATATTACAACAACAAATCACGATATTACTTCTGACGGTTTTTATCTTCCACCGAACAGCGGCCGATGAGACGATGACTGGTGGATTGATGGCTTCGTGAAAATATGGGGAAGTTGGATTTTGGCAAACAACCATGAATTGATCGTTCAATCTTCAATTAAATCGACACAAGCTTTCATAAGACTTTTTAAACCAAAAGATAAATCGGTTTTCACTACAGATGCTTCTCCTATGAGTATAGCTTCAGTACTTGAGCGAAGTGGACAACCTGTTATTTGTATTTCACGACGTTTAAGTAGGAGTGAACAGGGGTAGTCACAAACCCAGAAAGAGTCTCTAGCAGTTGTGTGAGCGATAAGGCGCTTGCACAAGTATCTCTTAGGTACTAAGTCTCACATGGCTACTGATCATCAGGGTTTGAAACTAATTTACAACCCAGAAAAATCTTTGAATAGATCACCTGCTGCCAGAGTGCAAAGATATAGTTAAGAACCAAATGCACACGTCAAATTTTCAAATTACAACTATTGTACTTACGTTAAAATGAATGTAGTAGTGGAGGTTCCGATTTCCTTCTATAGCTTTTCTTCTCGATGACTCTATGGAACACTTCCATATCTCACGAATGCTCAATTCTATCGGAAAGCACTTGCTTAGGTGTGTCTTCAGGTGTTTATGGTAGCATTCAACTCTGTTATTCGTTTTGTTGCCAAGAGTGACAACGTCTTTCATACAACAGGCTGCCCACATATCACGACAACTCCATAAGTTGTTATTTATGTAGGACATGGCTGCAGGATACTCCAACCGTAACAAATTCATTAACTCACTAAACCTAGAGATGTGTTAACACAATCACTTAATTACCTGCCGTCACTGGTTGTGTACACCATCTCTTTAAACATCTTTTTGCAATTAGGATCACGGAACTTCAGCATGTTAGGTCATTAGTAATGTCGCTTACTTTGTTATTGAAGGCCCGGATGACATGAAATGCACACAATATGATGGAGCAGGCAGGGAACTCATTACGAATTGCACCTTGCTCTGCATGACTGTTGTCAATTACAAACGTTACAGTCTGCGATGTATCACCCATGATATTCTTAAAGGACCGTAATACTGCTTCAACGTCAACAAGTCTTTCACGATGAGTTATACTGTACATGACTGGACAACTTCTGTTCATACCATCTGTAACGACCAGTTGATATAGAGGATGACTGCAAGAGATTCGTTTAACATAAAAATATTACCCTTCCTTATTTGTATTGTAGGTTGAATCCATGCCCACAACCTCTGGAAATTTCTTATACGCACTTATCATTTCCTTTGTTGCGAAACAAAACTTTTCCACACGTCGTCGACTGTCCATCACGCACCATACTGAACCTGTTTCACGAATTTCACGGATCAGCGTGTCAATGTCTCGCATTCCTATGCATACTGTTAACGCAATATAACAACTTACTAGGGTACACCAGTTCTCGGAAATTCCGATAATCATCGTAAGTCATCAGCTTGCCGAACTCAACATCAACCATATTCATTACTTGAGCAGGGGGGGCGTTTCTTTCGACAAGAGGTAATATTTTCCTTTTTTCTTCTGAAGTAAGTCTCCGAATTGTTGGCTCAACAGACAATAGGAGTTCTCTTGTCAATGCATGGTTGTGTCGAATATTGACAGGTTCGACCACTTTATACAGTCCGAATTCCAGCTTCGATCTGAAAGTTGATGGACATCCTATGCACTTAGATCTTAAATATAAAGCTTAGGTAATTCATAGTACTCACTGTGACATTCTCAGGCGCCTGCTTTCTGATGGTCGACGACGACCAACATGACATATAAATGAAGCATACAAGTACTTGTACTCGGGATCAACCTCGTCATTTTCATCACGACGAACCCGAGAGTCACGTATTTTATACAAGCTGCCGGTTCGCGACAATTAATTATGATATACCATTACTACAACTTGCATAAACCTGTCACCTCTTGAAAACGACGTATACATTCTTCACATTCCTTCCAAGTCCTTAGAGTTTGGAAGCGAAATAATTCATTGAATTCAGTGGTTAAATCAACTGATATTTCATTAATTCTCTCTACCATGACTATATGCATTACCAGTTATTCTAAAGAACTATTGAAATCACCTTAAAAAGTAGAAATCAAACTAAACAGCCAATAAAGTTTGCAAAAGCCGCTAATAAGTCTTCTAGGTGATATCAAACAGACCAATCACAAGCTAGAAATTCACTTGTTTATCTCACTCGCGGGCACTCAAAATTACGTCCGTCGACAGGCTGCCCATTTCACTCAGCTGTTATCCACGCTTTCTGACATTGCCTCCAGTAAACAATTTAAGTGGGGAAAAAACATGAGGATATCTTGCGAAAACTTCGGTGTTTCTTAATAAACAAGCTGTCAGTCAAGTCTCATAAGCCGTTTGTGACCACCTATTGCGACGCTAAACCTCACGCTGTCCCTCGAGATTTTCAGAAACGCTTAGCATTAACCGATGCAAAATCCAAAACACTGTTTGGCGACTCAAGAATTCTTTGTTCTAACGCCAACATATAACCAACAATAGTGCTTTCACAAAATAAGGTCAAGAACAGATATTACAACAACAAATCACGATATTACTTCTGACGGTTTTTATCTTCCACCGAACAGCGGCCGATGAGACGATGACTGGTGGATTGATGGCTTCGTGAAAATATGGGGAAGTTGGATTTTGGCAAACAACCATGAATTGATCGTTCAATCTTCAATTAAATCGACACAAGCTTTCATAAGACTTTTTAAACCAAAAGATAAATCGGTTTTCACTACAGATGCTTCTCCTATGAGTATAGCTTCAGTACTTGAGCGAAGTGGACAACCTGTTATTTGTATTTCACGACGTTTAAGTAGGAGTGAACAGGGGTAGTCACAAACCCAGAAAGAGTCTCTAGCAGTTGTGTGAGCGATAAGGCGCTTGCACAAGTATCTCTTAGGTACTAAGTCTCACATGGCTACTGATCATCAGGGTTTGAAACTAATTTACAACCCAGAAAAATCTTTGAATAGATCACCTGCTGCCAGAGTGCAAAGATATAGTTAAGAACCAAATGCACACGTCAATGTACTTGAAGATTGAACAATCAATTCATGGTTGTTTGCTCAATATCAACTTCCCCAATTTTTGCAGAGGCATCAATAAGACAGTCATCGTCTCATCGGTCGCTGTTCAGAAATAAGTCAGCAGAAAACCGTCAGAAGTAATATTGTGATTTATTATTGTAATATTTGTCCACATACCTTAGTTAAAACATTCTTTATATGTTGGTGTTACAATAAAGAATTGTCGAGTAGCCAATCGGTGTTTTGGTTTTTCGGCCGTTATTACTAATCGTTTCTCAAAACTTCAAGGAACAGCGTGAGCCCGAGCGTAGCAAGAGCTGGGCATTAACGGTTTACGAGACGTGACTAACATTTTCTGACGGTAGAAGCAGATTCTGGCCGATTCAGACGGTTGGTGAAGGTTTGGATAGTCACCGTTCATCTTTCCTGGTGCCGGGCAAGCACTCTTTGAACAAGCAATATCTGGAACATTTTTGGAATTGGGTCAAGTTCAACAATGCCTGGGTCAAAGAAGGGACAGAGTGTCTTGGATCCTAACAGGAATGCAAGTCATTGTGACTTGTCTGCTAATTGTAGCGATGTGTCTGATGTTAAGCATGACATGGTTGATGTTATTGTTTCGCCGTTCAGGTATAATAGGAACATCAAACTCATTAAGCTTGAACCACGATGTTTCGATGGAAACCCGGCTGATTATTTACAATTTGTAAAGGAGTTTGAGATCATGTTGAGTAGTTTTCTATTAAGTGATGAATTGAGGTTAATGTATTTGATGAGATATTGCACTGGAGATGCTGCAAGAGCTATACAGTGCTGTAAGTTTATGAAGCCAAAAGAGAGCTACGATGAGGCTATGAGCATATTACGTCAAAGGTTTGGAAGACCTTCGATGATTGCAGGGCAATTACTCGAGGCTGTTAAGGGTAATGGTGGTCAATTACATGATGTCTCCCAGGCACTCACTGAGTTTTTAGATAATTTGCTAATTTACAAGAATGGAATGATTTCGATGAATCGCATGAGTGACCTCAACTCGAGTTTTATACTAGAAGTAATAGCAAGACGCCTACCTACTCGACTGCAAAGGGAGTGGGTGAAGATAAGCTCCCGTATGGAAGATGAGGGTATCGAGCCGAAATTTGATGATATTCTGAAACTAGAAAAAGATAGTGTCAATCAATCGATGAGCAAGTTCGCCAGTATATTGAATCTCACCCCTAGAATAGAGCAGTCTGAGGGTAAAATGCACTCATTGATGACGAATGGGCCTCAGAGAGGTGGATATCGAGAAGGCTCCATGATGTCTAGTAATGCATATAGACCTAGTGAGTGTAACAGGTTTCGCAGTACATCCTCAACAGATAAGTTACAAGGTGGAAGACAGGCATGGTTGTGTTTCACACGTTTGCAAGAAGTGCGTACAAAGGTGAACTGTGAGCCAGTGAGCAAGTTCAGTGATAAGCTAAATGTAAACTCCAGGTCTGACTCCGAATTGTGTCACGATAACGGTGCGGTCAAGAAGTCTGTAGTTGCAACTGGTAAGCCGTTGTTGAATAGAGTGTCACACAATAGAGTTACTGCTTCAGAGTGGAGTTCTGACTCCGCAAGTTTGTAAAGCATAACTAGTCACAGTGAAGATATAAAACCTTTAATGATCTGTGAGGAGGAACGAAAATTGTCTACTTTTGTTATTAAAGAGTTTGAAAATGATGAAGTCGACCAGATAGATTATGGTAAATTGAATATTTGTGATAATGATCATGATAATTCACAGTTTTCTTTGGTTGATCAAGAGGAAATGAGGGGAATGCCAACTACTGCTAAGTTGAACAAAGGTTCTGTACAACTTGAACGTGGAGTAGAAATAAATGCAGTTGCAGAAGGCATGCATACTTGTCAGACCGTCAGTGTGAGTGATCAGCATGAAGCCCACCTATCATCAGATGCTAGTGCTAAACCGGAGCTGATAATAAAAGACAGCAGTGGTGGTGGTCTTGCAGGTAGACAAATTTCTGAAAGTCGAGCAACAACAGCTTTTGATCCACCGCTAACTTCATCAACTGGTATCAGTCAGTCGTCGCTGGTGCTGTCATCCACAATGAAACAGACACCCATCAACTCAAGTATCTTGTGCAATGACTATGCTAGCATCAGTTCGTTTGAAAGGACGAATATCAGTGGTCAGTTTAGTGAGGATAAGCCAAGTGTAAACGAGAGAGTGCTTGTTAAATTGACTTGCACGAATAAAGGCATTTCTAGTTTCAAGTTACTACTTGAATGTTATTATCTTTGGTGTAAATTACTCTGTGCCTACGCTTGGTTGACCAGATACTTCGTGAGTTTGTTGGTCATCTATATTCTACGATACAATTACATGGGCGTGTTGCCGTTCAGATTTGAGAATAAAGCTGATAGAAGGAAGTCAGCAAATGAACTCTACGACGATTTTCCAACCTAGGGCGTCAACCTGAGAAGGGTTGTAGGCGTACTGCTGTAAGTCCTACAATTCTTCAAAAGGTAGTTTGTCGTGCCAGAATCCACAACATTTGATGTATTGATTGTACATATGTTTGTGTTAAATAATTGTGTGAGTTCCAATTATTGTAATTGTTGGTTAATCTTGTTTGTGTCCGGTCATTCCACAACTTACAATCATCAACCGGTGGAGGGTTGTAGGCGTACTGGTGTAAGTCCTGCAATTCTTCGAAGCAATTCCACCAAGACATGATCCGCGAGGTTATTTTTACTGTTTGTGTATACGATTGGTGTGTCTTCTCAATTTGTGATTTTCGATTAATTGTGTTTACTCGTTGTTTTCGTACCTTGTTGTTATTGCATAAGTTTGTTAAAATTACCGTCTTGCTTACTTCTGATGTTGTTTCTAGTCTTCTACATCTGTGAATGAATTGATTGATGTCAAAGACAGCAGATGCGTCGTGTACACCGGGGAGACTACTGCTGAAAATGATATGCACACGGAGATAATGATTGGCTGTGGTCGCACACGCCGGGGAGCGGGAGTGTAGGCGACTGAGGCTCGTATACGTCACCGTTACTAGAAGTGAGGCAGAATGAGTGACAAGCGATTACAGTGGTAATTGGTGGTGAATAGATGAGAGGATGTGCGAAGAGTATCATGAGGTGGTGCTATGGTCACGTTGCTTTCTGCAAGAGTCATTCTAGCATGTGGCGATCGTGTTGCAAGATGTCAAGAGAATGCCTTTAACTGGAAGGTGTAGGTCGTCGTCGATGTGTGAGATTGTGCTGTGTGTATGCTTGTGGTGTGTTGGCTTTTCTGTTTGTTTTCCATTTCAGCTTTTTCAATGTGACGCAGGTTCGCGCAATGGCATCCAAGTCAACGTGTTTTGGTCGTGATGGAAGAAAGGGTTGGATCCCTTTTTTCCCGGGGAGTGTCAATGTAGTTGAAGATTGAACGATCAATTCTTGGTTGTTTGCTCAAAATCAACTTCCCCAATTTTCGTGGAGGCATCAATACGTGTGCATATCATTTTCAGCAGTAGTCTCCCCGGTGTACACGACGCATCTGCTGTCTTTGACATCAATCAATTCATTCACGGATGTAGAAGACTAGAAACAACTTCAGAAGTAAGCATGACGAAAAATTCAACGAAAGTATTTATAACAACAAGATATGAAAACAATAATTAAAGATAATGGATCGAAAAACACCAATTGATATGGTACACAGACTTCACCTGACCTTCCAGGTCATGTCTTGAAGGAATCCATTTCAATAATCGCAGGACTTACACCAGTACGCCTGCAACCCTTCTCAAGTTGAAGAATATTCGAACACAAACAAGATTAACAAACAATTACATTAATTGGAATACACTCAATTATTTAACACAAACATATGTACAGTCAACACATCAAATGTTGTGGATTCTGGCATATCGAACTACCCTTGAAGAACTGTAGGACTTACAACAGTACGCCTACTACTCTTCTCAGGTTGACGCCCTGAGTTGAAAAATCGTCTCAGAGTTCATTAGCTGACCTTCTTCCATCATCCATATCCTCAACTTTGAATGATAACACGCTCATGTCATTGAATGGTAGAATATAAATAACTAACTAACATACAACGTATCTGACCAATCAAGCTTGGGTACAGAGTAATTTACACCGACGATAACCACATTCAAATAGTAACTTGAAAGGTCTTTATTCATGCAAGTCAATTTAACAATTACTCTCTCGTTTACACTTTTTCTGTTTTTGATTTACAGCTTGATTCCACACCGTATTTTTGGTACAAGTATGGAATTTTCAGCGCTTGGCTTATCCTCACGAAACTGAGCAATATCTTTCGTCTTTTCAAACGGACTGATACTAGCATAATCATGGCACAATACGCCTGAGTTCATGGACGTCGGCTTTCATTGTGTATGACAACACCAACGACGACTGATTGATACCAGTTGATGAAGTTAGCGGTGGATCAAAAGCTGTTGTTGCTCGACTTTCAGAAATTTGTCTACCTGCAAGACCACCACCACCGCTGTCGTTTATTAATAGTTACATTTAGCATTAACATCTGTCGATAGGTTGGCTACATGCTGATGATTTACACTGACGGTCTCACTAGTATCCGTACGTTCAACCACTGCATCTGCACTTAAACCTACTTCACGTTCAAGTTGTACAGATTCTTTGTTCAACTCAGCAGTAGTAGGCATTGCGCTCATCTCATGATGCACAACTAGAGACAAAAGTGCACTATGATGACCACTGTCAGAAATATTCGCTTCACCTCCATTTGTATGATCGACTTCATCATTTTCAAACTCTTTAATAACAGCAGTAGACAATTTGTGTTCTTTCTCGCAAATCCTTAAAGGTTTTATACCTTCACTCTGACTATACCTTGTAAACTTGGGGAGTCAGAACCAGACTCTGAAACTGTGGCTCTCTTCTTCTGCACAAAAGGCGAAAAGCCAGATATACTATGGGCCATGCTGGAGTTGTCGCGCATAATAGGTGGAGTCAAGTTAACAAACGGCTCCCGAAACCTACCAAACTGGTTGCGCGCGGGAAGAGTTCGTTCGATACTTGACTGTGGCAGAAGCTGTCTGCACGTGTGGGGTTGATAGTTGTGGTATATGGGGCCTTTAGACTGCCTTCCAACCACTCGCACGCATGGTTGATGCACCATGACTAACTGCAGTAAAATTTGGGAGCACAGAAATTGAGCTAGCGTGGCAAACAGTTGCGGCCAGCGCACGATGCAGAGGCAATGAGGCTGGAAACGGCAGATAAAAGTGGTGCCACAAACCCTACTCTAAGTTTCAACCTATTCGTAGCAAACTAAACAGACAGATCGACCAGGAGTCAAAAGTCACGAAATAGGTGTACTTTTTGACTGAGTGTCAATATAGTTGAAGATTGAACGATCAATTCATGGTTGTTTGCCAAAATCCAACTTCCCCATATTTTCACGAAGCCATCAATCCACCAGTCATCGTCTCATCGGCCGCTGTTCGGTGGAAGATAAAAACCGTCAGAAGTAATATCGTGATTTGTTGTTGTAATATCTGTTCTTGACCTTATTTTGTGAAAGCACTATTGTTGGTTATATGTTGGCGTTAGAACAAAGAATTCTTGAGTCGCCAAACAGTGTTTTGGATTTTGCATCGGTTAATGCTAAGCGTTTCTGAAAATCTCGAGGGACAGCGTGAGGTTTAGCGTTGCAATAGGTGGTCACAAACGGCTTATGAGACTTGACTGACACTTGGTCATTCAAAAGAAAAGACTGACGCAGATTCAAGAAGGCCTGACAAGCCTAGAGAACTAGGATATAGATAATGTATTAGTTTTCAACATTCACAAAGTTTGGTCGATTTTCATCTGTCTGCCTGAAGAACAATCGCATTTATACCACCTATATAGAAGAAATTTACCCTTCACTGAGAGAGAAAGCGATCTGGACTACTCCTGACGGAGGTTAGCCACAAATGACAACCATGCAGTGGACCCGACTGAAGCGACTAATGTAATGCACTCCATACTTTAGTGGCTAGGGGAACTTAATTTCAGGCTCTTCATTCAGTTTTGTGAAGCCTATATTTTTTAGTGACTTACTTTATTCCAAAAACAGTAATTGCGATACGGAATGGAATTTTTAGCACTAATCACAATATTGCATCTAATTTCCTCAAATTATAAATAAAACTAATCACACGGAAAATGTTCCACATTTACAATAGGGGTAATGTCAAAAACATGCAGCATATAAAATGGAAATAATAATAATAACAGCTAAGGTAGTAATAATAATACAAGTGAAAATCACCTTGGGCTTGTTTCACACAGTATTGTTGATGCGGTATAGAAATCTTAGCTTGTTTAAAAATATTGAATATAATGTTCTCCTTAAATGATATGGTGAGGGGAAAAACAAAGATTACAGCAGTCATAGAGATAAGTTGGCGTTTGCAATTATGAGAGTAAAGCAAAGAAGCAACAGGACCATAAATATAATAGAAATAATAAAAGTAAAACTTGAAAGTATATAAGGATGGATGGAAGGAATTGTTTATTTACTAGATGAAAAAAGGTTAGTTAATTCTTGCCCGACACTATTTTCATCACATAAAGTAAGTGCCAATTATGGTATCGAAAAGAATTTCTGTACTTAGACGTGAGAGCATGCAGTTTTCAGCAGTTACTTCTTGTTCTACTCTGAGAAGATGCAAGGTGAAGGCTGAGGGTATAGTGGATGCTCCAAGTCAGACAAAATCCCTTTAGCAAATTTATTGCACGAAGTCAAGTGCCTATCGACAATGACGTTAACTATGTGGTCCACTGTGACACCACAAATCTTGTTCGATAATGACCTGCGATTTGTGCACATAATCACAGGAATAGTCATCTGATGCATTGGAGTACACTTTAAGGATCTTTACCACCCACCATGATGCTTTTCTTAAGGTTATTATATACTCATTAATCATCGGATTGAAAACATTAGAAGTAATCGGTAGGATAAATATTGCGATTTGTACACATAATTGAATAATTAAAACGAAACAAACACGACGAAATAGATGCAGTACCAACCAGCGCGTATACTAACACTGCATTACGCCTGTTGTGGTGAAAAAAAACCAAAAATGATTGGACTGTGGCACTTTTCGTTGAGATTTAGATGCAGCTCAAGTTGACTTGTTGCTCTGAGGTTACAAAGTCAAGCATTCACGCGATTTGATACTCTAGTGTTACGTCGGTTGATCGGGCACGTTACCCAACTTGTTAAGCAGTCGTCACAACCCCCACTTCGTTCTTGTATTTTGAACAACTATTTGTCATCTTAGCAGAAAGAGCACTTTGAAAGCTTGAGGAAAGGCAGTTTCATTTGTATACAGCATATTCTGCACAACCATCGAAATCCTTTATTTTCTGAGAGCCCAATACTCTTATCTAGTTTACTTCCTCTGTCTTCCGTCTTATCACGCATTTTATCTCTATCTCTGGTGTCTGTGATGACCTAACTGGGGACCCCCCTGTGAGATGCAAATGTTTTGGTACAAATCATGCATCCCCAAAATCGACTAGTGAGAACTCTCCTAAAGCGTTCAGCGAAGGTTCAGAGATCCAAGGGGCAGTTTGACTAGCGTACTCCAATGATCCACAAACATTCAAAAACAATAAGTATTGAGAATGAAGAAATTATAAGGTTTATACTAGCTCTTCAGAAGTATATTGGGTATTGGACTCATTAACTCTTGGAACTGACTTCCAGGGCAACTGATAATGAATTCGTCAGGAAAGCGATTAGAGAAGCGCAGAAAATTATCAGAATGAGAACAGCACAGACATGGACCATTCCATATTCAACAAAAATTCTCGCATATGTGGTGGACCTTTTACTCTGTTACCTTAGTTACCCAAATTCAAATAGAAAATAAAGTACCAAATCAGCTTAGTTACGGGAAAAATATATTAAAGTTTCGTTACTTGGGTTTACAAAGATCCAAAATCTACAATAAACGTAATAGACTACGGAGGCACTGCGGGAAGACTGCTCCAGTACTAATTCTCCAATGATGACGTTGCCGGAGGTCAACCAAAGTATGTAGGAAGAAACTACGGTGCTCCTGCAAAAATTTGAGATGGAAAGCAGGTGAATAAAATTGATCGACGGCAGTTGAGACGGTGGAGAAGACGGAGAGTCGGAGTCAGAACTATATATTTTTTCAAAACCCGGGGTAAAGTTCAAAGTACAGAGTTTATGGTTAAAAAAAGTGATGTACAATATGTTCATTTCTTACATAGTAGTAAAAATTGGATAAGTTTATTTTTGAGGACTCCACAGGGCTCCCCCTCTTAGAGGTCTGGAGGACCATCAGTACTGTCCTCGTGGACGATTACATGAATATAAGCAATATAAATAATGGACAATGTCAACAATAAGGATAACAAAAAATAACAACAACAACAATAAGGATACAAAGTTAGATCAGGATGTATGGAATGCATCCGTGTCGTATAAAGTTTAGCACATACAAGCACATACAGGAATTTAAAAAAATCAAAACTTGTTATAATTTTAAATGAAAAATTTATATACATAATAAACAATGACATGTTCGTTAACATTTGTGAAATTCATATATAAATATGTATATACTTGGTGAATGCGTGTGCTTGCAGTACAGTTAACGAACAGCAAACAATAATACCAATAAATATTTATGGTTATAATGAAATGAATGTCGACAACAATAGTAATGAGAAGAATGTTTAAATGAGGTTACGTACTTTTTTATGTCAGTCAATAAAATGAACATAGCGGGCAGGTTTACAGATCTGCCGCCCACTGCGTGTCTGTACAGGGGGAAGTGTGAAGAGCGGGAGAGCTGGAGTTGCATTGACTTTCTCATTGTTTATTGGTGCAGGCGTTGCTAGTGTTTCATATTCGCTGTCGGTGTACGCTGGTTTAAGACGATCGATAGAAACAGTCTCCAGTTTACCATGTTTGTTCAGCGTGAAGTATTTATCGGTGCGTTTAAGTACTAGAAAAGGACCTTCATATGGATGTTGTAAACCTTTTCTAATGGCATCGACGCGAACAAATACAAATTTGCAAGTGAGTATATTCTTGTTAACATAAGCTTTCTGAAGTGATTGGCGAGGGGCTACTGGTCGAAGCTGGAGCATCTGCTGGGTAAGGCGGTTGGTGAAGTCGGAGATATTTACATCAGTGGAGTTATTAGACGGAACTCACTGACCAGGCAATGTGAGGGTAGTATCATACACAAGTTGAGCTGGTGTACATCCCAAATCTTCTTTGACAGTTGATCAGATACTGAGAAGAACTAATGGTAGGTGTTCACTCCACTTACATGAGTCAGCTTGTGCCATTAGGGAGCTTTTCAGTTGTCGATGGAAGCGTTCCACCAGACCATTCGCTGCAGAATGATAAGCTGTAGTGGAGATATGGTTCGCTCCAAGGAGTCTCGTAAACTCTTGAAACAGAGTTGATTGAGATTGAGCTCCTCGGTCTGTTGTAATAGTTGTTGGTACTCCGTAGTTTGACACCCAACGATCTAAGAAAACCAAAGCGATATTTTCTGCAGATATATCGCTGAGTGGACAAGCAATAGCCCATCGGGTAAATCGATCAGTCGCGGTAAGTATATGAGTAAATCCTCTGGATGGCGGTAATGGTCCAATAATATCTATACGCACGTGTTGGAATCGTCTATCCGGTAAACTGAACTGCTTTGGAGGTGTGACGGTATGATGATGTACCTTGCATCTTTGACATTGCAAGCATTGTCGGGCCCATTTCCGAATATCGGAGTTCATCTTAGGCCAAACGAAACGCTCGCTGATCAACTTGACTGTAGCACGTATACCAGGATGAAACAAGGAATGTAGATGTTCAAACAAAGGTTTTTGACAACTTAGTGGAACAAAAGGTCTATGAGCGCCCTTTGAAACGTCGCAGACGATAGTTGTATCAGACAGGGGAATAGGTACATCCTGCAACTGTAGGGAGGAGTTTTGTCTACAAGTGTGAAGTTCGGCGTCATTTTTCTGCAGCTTGGCTATACTGTCTAAGCTAATATCTATCGAAGATAGAAGGTGATTAACGTCACATCGAGACAAAGAATCGGCTACGATATTGGAATCTCCTTTGATGAACTTGATGTCTGTTGGGAATTGTGGGATGTAGTCCAGTTGTCTGGCTTCTTTCGGAGAGTGTCTTTCCAATGAACTGGTGAAAGCATAACAAAGAGGCTTATGGTCGGATAAGAAAGTAAAATGTTGATTTGTAGTAAGAAGCTGAAATGTTTCACTGCTAGGTAGATGGCTAACAGTTCTCTGCCAAAAGTGCTGTAACGAGTTTGCGCAGGTTCCAACTTCTTCAAGAAGAAAGCAAGTGGAGTGATGTCATTATTGAATTTTTGTTGTAAAACTGCTCCCACTGCTACCTGCGATGCATCTGTACATAGAATGAGTGAAGCTTCTGGGTTGATGTGAGATAACATTACTACGTTGGATAAGGCATCTTTTGCACTATTAAATGCTGCTTTTGTTTCTTCAGACCACTAAAATTTCTTCGAATTGCATCTAAGTAGGTCGGTCAGTAACTGAACTATGAAGGCACATGATGGAATAAAACGTCGGTAGAAGTTGAACATCCCGAGAAAACGTCTAAGTTTCTTTAAGGAATCAGGTTCGGGAAAGTTCTTAGTAGTTTCTATCTTATCTTCGGTAGGTCTGATGCCTTCGGCAATTATTCGATGTCCTAAGAATTCAATGAAAGGGGAACCAAAAATACATTTCTTTGGGTTGATAATAATATATTTCTTCCTGTTTATGCAGGAACATACCAATTGTACAGGCATGGATAAGTTATTATATAAATTACACATAATTTGATGTATGATGAATTTATATTTTGGTTATCATTTCTGACATTAGAGTCAGTCGGAACAGTCTGCTATAAAGTCTGTTTTTCTGAGCACATAAAGAGATATAGAGACATTGTCTTCGCATTAAAAAAAAACCCAGACATCAGATGAATGTAATACAGATATCTGGGAAAAAAAGCTTGGAGTCAATTCTCTTATATAACTTTGTTGTGAACAGCACCCTTGGCTTAAAGTTTATTGATGTATTATGTTGAGATCAGTGATATATTTATTCCATTTTTTCAGTAGTCTTATCGTAGTTTCATAACAGGAAAGAAATTTTATCGTGGATGCGAAAACTAGATGAGGTCATGTGGAGTTGTTTTACTGCATCAAATGGCGCCGAGGTCGATTCCAGAATTCCCCATTTGCTCCATTTGTGTCTGCATGGCGGACTGTATTCGTAAGTTCAGAATAATGTTGAAAACTGTTTGAAAACCAGTTGCTTCTTCATTTCAGGTCATGAATACTCATTTAGAGCATGTTCGCCAGCGTCTTCAAATGGTAGAATTGGATCGTTCATGGAATTTCAGTGGTTATGAGATAGATGGTTTGGAATTAATCCTCATTTCCGTTTAGATGCAGGGTTGTTCGACCTCGACCAGAAGGTGAATAAGAGTAGCAGAGTACCAAAAAGAGAAAGTATGTGGGCATGAAAAGGATATTAATGTATATATGTAAATGTCTATGTCAGTTGTATATTATACATTAGTAAAAATTTAAGGTAGTTACCTGCAAACGTTTTGTTGAATAGTTCACATATGTCTGCAGAGTTAGTGCATAGTCTACCTTTGTCTATGAGGAGAGAAATGCTGTGATCTTTGCGATTCATTCGCTTCCTTAAGATTTCTGTGAGTGCATACACTCTAGCAGGGCTGGCTACTGCGATGCGTTCTTCCTTTCTCATACGGAAATCTTGAGCTTGTGAGATGGAGCTAAGGGTGTTAAGTATTAGACCTAGAGTGCCAAAGTCGTGGTGTTTGAAGTAACTTGTTGAGAGTCTCTTCAGTCTTGTACGATCCTTTGGTTTTATGAATGACTTTCTGTGTGGGGAAACCTTTAGTGTTTGGAGTGGAATGACAGCATCTAAGCATGTGTTAGTGTTATGGTAGAAGATGGTTAGGGCTCTCGATAGGTCATCAGTAGTGAAGTATTCATCCCATTTGGAGGATCTTAGCATCGATTCAACTAAGGCCCAGTTTGCCTTACTATAGTTCCTATATATTACTTGTTGTGAAGTGGAGGTATGAGATGCATTGCTACTCAGCGGAATTGGCAGTGCACATATCACTGTTTTGTGGTCGCTCCCTGGAAACTCAGAACCTACTAGCGTTGAAAGGGGGCTTATATTGTGGCAGAAGATTAAGTCTAGTACGTTATTACCTCTTGTGGGAGTAGTGACAGTTTGTTTCCAGCCAAGTATATCCAGTGTGTCTAAGAACTTATCAAATTTAGTTGGGCCTGTGGGTATATCCCAGTTGATTTCAGGTAAGTTAAAGTCCCCACATAGGATCTTATGATCGTATTGTAAGTCGGTTAATTGCTCCAGAGTATTAATAAGTTGGGTCTCGTAATTACTAAAGGTGCCAGGTGCTCTGTAGGAGCATCCAATTAATGCTGTTACGTTATTTAAGTGTACATTAACCCATAGAGTCTCAGGCATGTTAAGTGTACTACTTTCTAGCTGTGATACAGTAAGTGCATTCAGAAAGTACATGAGACAACCCCCTCCCTTACCACCTTCCCTGTCACACCGAAAGTGTGTGTAGTTATCTAAGCTTATTTCTTCATCCAGGATGTCCGAATGACACCAAGATTCAGTGATGACAATTACAGGGGGTTTGTATATTACTGTGAGTGCTCTGAGCATCGGCAATTTATTTAGAACAGATCTAGCATTTATGAGGATTACGTAAAGATGAGAGTTGAAGTAGCATTTGAAGTATTTAAGTTCGTTAGTCAGCCCCGAATATGGTTCAGCACCCAGTAGTTCTGCTGGACATGACGATCCTATGTTAAGAGGAGTTTCAGCATCATGCTCACCTATGTCTATCGAGTTGGTGTGTGCTGTTTTCGGTGAAGAATTAGGAGTTGGAGTACTGGATTTGCTATAGACTAAGGAATTTTTATTTTTAGTTAGGTTACAGAAGTGGGTAGGGTTCTTTATTTGACCTATACTTGTGCAAGTGTCAAGTGTGCCTAATGGATACGGGTGCACTAGACCGTTCCTGTTTTCATGCAAGGAGGGAGCCAGCACTAGTGGTTTAGGAGTGTTAACATCCCTACCAGCTGTTTTTTCAACGCTGACAGGGACGCGGGGGATAAAAAATGATTGGATCCTTGTGATGACCATGGCTTATTATTCCACCTATTGTTTGATGCTAGTTGTGTCCTTGTGTGGGTTTCGTGTGTACTGCATTGTGGGTTAGTTCCCAGCAGACTTGTACCATATATCCGGTCGAAATTTGTTTGTGTGCCATACTCTGAAGACCCTGAGTTGTTGATAGCCGAGTTCTGACTATTACCACTTGTACTATTGAGGGTGACATTGTTGTGACATTGGATATTAGTGTGTGCCATGGTGCGATTTAGCACGTTGTGAGTGCTAATACTATTGACCGTGGGAAGTGTGGGTTTATTTAAGCTGCCACTGTTTTTGTTGGTATGATTTAGGGGCATATTTTCCTTACCTTTAGCAATGAAGTTATGCCTAGGAGAGGACAAAGTCGAATTTCGGGGGTTTTGACTTTTTTCTGGGGTTATTTAATGGCATTTTAGATTCTGCGGTGATAGGTGGTATGGTTTTGTTATTTATTTGGTTACAGTCTAGTGGCCTTTCGGCTGGTGTTGCACTCTGATGGGATAATTCTGTGTGTTTTGAGAGGGGTGATGCGGTGGGGTCTACTGTATCTTTCACAGGGTTGGGAATAATGGCTGCTTGCAATGTCCTATTACCTATTTCACAATTAGTCTTAGTGAGATAGTTGTGTGCGCGCCTTTCTATAACTGTTTTTTCCACCCCGACCTTTATATGTTTGTAGTTTCTGGCTTGCGATAGGGTGTGTTGGGAGTGAATGAATTTTCTGGTCTCTGCCGGTGTTTCGAACTGAAAACGAATAGGACAACACTTTTCATGTTGACTCTTCTTCAGCCTGTAGCACTTAGTCTTGGAGTTAGGCATTTTCGCTTCACTAAGTAAGATGCGCTGTACCTTTTTTAGTGCCTCATTGTCCGGAACGTTGTAGACAATAGCACTCAGTTTTGCGTCGAGTCGTTTTGTTACTTCTGTGGTAACAAAATTAATGAGGTTATCTACCTTAGTTACCGATTCTGTGTCAAGCTTGTTAAGGTTTACCGTTTTCATGAGGATAGTTAGAGGTGTCAGTTCACAGACCTGCGATCTGATATCGCTGATCTGATCTGATAATTTGGATATCTCGGTATTGGTTTCGATGTTTCCAGCATTTACTGACTTACTGTTTTTTATTTCCCTTAACTCAGCCTTAAGTTCTCCTATAGACAACTTTAGAAGTTCTATTTCTGAAGATAGTACTGAAAAAGAGCTTGATGGCTGGAGTTTTTCGATAAGCACATAAGGTGAAGGGAGGCGTTCTGTATGAGCAGAGGGTACTGAATTTTTAGGAGTAGTGCTAATACTAGCTGTCAGTACAGTTTTATCCTCAGTTCCAGCTCGACGCTTACGGCATACAAGTGAGTTATGTGACTCACTATAGCCGTTTGTTGGGGGTGTGTTGCTTGATGTAGCAATCAAGGACGTTAAATTAGACACCAGTTGTCAATCACGTCTCATAAACCGTTAATGCTCAGCTCTCGCTACGCTCGGGCCCACGCTGTTCTTCGAAGATTTCAGAAACGCTTAGTTATGACGGACGAAAAAACCAAAACACCGATCTGCCGCTTGATAGTTCTTTATTGTTACACCAACATATAAAAGGAATAAGCGAACTAGGGTCTGAAAACAAATATTACAATAATAAATCATTGTATTACTTCTGACGATGTTTCACTCTTCTTTCTGAACAGCGACCGATGAGACGATGACTGTCGTATTGATGCCTCCGCGAAAATTGGGGAAGTTGATTTTGAGCAAACAACCATGAATTGATCGTTCAATCTTCAACTCCATTGACACTCCCCGGCAAAAAAGCGATCCAACTCTTTTTTCCTTCACAACCAATACACGTTGACTTGGATGCCATTGCGAGAACAGAAAAGCCAACACACCACAAGCATACACACAGCACAATTTCACACATCAATGACGACCTGCGCCTCCAGACAGAGACCTCCTCTTGACATCTTGCAACACAGTCTCCACTTGCTAGAATGACTCTTGCAGAATGCAAAGTGACCATGGCAGCACCTCACGATACTCTACGCACATCCTCTTATCTACTCATTACCAATTACCACTGAAATCGCTTGTCACTCATTCTGCCTCAGTTCTAGTAGCGGTGACGCATGCGAGCCCCAGTCGTTTACACTCTTTCTCCCCGGCGTGTCGGACCGCAGCTAACAATTATCTCCGTGTGCATTTCATTCTCAGCAATAGCCTAGCCTCCCCGGCGTATACGCCCCATCTGCTGTCCTTAACATCAATCAATTCATTCATGGATGTAGAAGAGTGGACACAACTTCAGAAGTAATCACGACGAAAATTTTAACAAAATTATGCAATAACAACAAGACACGAAATAAACAAGTAAACACAATGAATCCAAAATACACCAATTGCTATGACACACCACACGTATATACAAATAGTACAAACAACCTCGCCGATCATCTCTTGGTGGAATTCCTTTGAAGAATCGCAGGACTTACACCAGTACGCCTACAACGCTTCACCGGTTGACGATTGTAATTTGTGGAATGACCGGACACAAACAAGATTAACCAACAATTACATCAATTGGATCTCACACAATTATTTAACACAAACATATGTACAATCAACACATCAAATGTGGTGGATTCTGCCTTGACGAACTACCCTTGAAGAACTGTAGGACTCACAGCAGTACGCCTACATTCCTTCTCAGGTTGATGATCCAAGTGGAAGTCGTCCGGACACAAACAGAATTACCAACAGCTAGATGACAGATGATATCAATTCAGTATATACAATATGAACATATGTACAAAATCACACACCAAGCACATTGGACTGCTCATTGATGCGCTACCCTTTGAAGAATTGTAGGACTTACACCAGTACGCCTACAACCCTTCTCAGGTTGACGCCCTAGGTTGGAAAATCGTCGTAGAGTTCATTTGCTGACTTCCTTCTATCAGCTTTATTCTCAAATCTGAACAGCAACACGCCCATGTAATTGTATCGTAGAATATAGATGACCAACAAACACACGACATATCTCATCAACCTAGTGTAGAAACAGAGTAATTTACACCAAAGATAATAACTTTCAAATAGTAACTTGAAACTAGAAATGCCTTTATTCATGCACGTCAATTTAACAATTACTCTCTCGTTTACACTTGGCTTATCCTCACTAAACTGACCACTGATATTCGTCCTTTCAAACGAACTGATACTAGCATAGTCATTGCACAAGATACTTGAGTTGATGGGTGTCTGTTTCATTGTGGATGACAGCACCAACGACGACTGATTGATATCAGTTGATGAAGTTAGCGGTGGATCAAAAGCTGTTGTTGCTCGACTTTCAGAAATTTGTCTACCTGCAAGACCACCACCACTGCTGTCTTTTATTATCAGCTCCGGTTTAGCACTAGCATCTGATGATAGGTGGGCTTCATGCTGATCACTCACACTGACGGTCTGACAAGTATGCACACCTTCTGGAACTGCATCTGCGTTCAATTCTACTTCACGTTGTAGTTGTATAGAACCTTTATTTAACTTAGCAGTAGTCGGCATATCCCTCATCTCATTATGATCAACCAAAGACAACTGTGAATTATCATGATCATTATCACGAACATTCACTTTACCGTCAACTTTATCATTTTCAAACTTTTTATTAACAGAAGTAGACAATTTTGGTTCCTCCTCACAGATCATTAAAGGTTTTATATCTTCACTGTGACTAGTTATGCTTTACAAACTTGCGGAGTCAGAACTCCACTCTGAAGCAGTAACTCTATTGTGTGACACTCTATTCAACAATGGCTTGCCAGTTGCAACTACAGACTTCTTCACAGCACCGTTATCGTCACACAATTCGGAGTCAGACCTGGAGTTTACATTTAGCTTATCACTGAACTTGCTCACCGGTTCACAGTTCACTTCTGTATGCACCTCTTGCACACGTGTAAACCACAACCGTGTTTGTCTTGTATCTTGTAACTTATCTGTTGAGGATGTACTACGAAACCTGTTACACTCACTAGGTCTATATGCATTACTAGACATCATGGAGCTTTCTCGATAACCACCTCTCTGAGGCCTACTCGTCATCAATGATTGCATTTTGATCTCAGACTGCTCTATTCTAGGGGTGAGATCTAATAGACTGGCGAACTTGCTCATAGATTCATTGACACTAGTATTTACCAGTTTCAGGATATCATCAAGCTTTGGCTCGATACCCTCATCCTCCATACGGGAGCTCATCTTCACCCACTTCCTTTGCAGTCGGGTAGGTAGACGTCTTGCTATTACTTCTAGTATAAAACTCGAGTTGAGGTCACTCATTCGATTCATCGAAATCATTCCATTCTTGTAAATTAGCAAATTATCTAAAAACTCAGTGAGTGCCTGGGAGTCATCCTGTAATTGACCACCATTACCCTTAACAGCCTCGAGTAATTTCCCTGCAATCATCGAAGGTCTTCCAAACCTTTGACGTAATATGCTCATAGCCTCATCGTAGCTCTCTTTTGGCTTCATAAACTTACAGCACTGTATAGCTCTTGCAGCATCTCCAGTGCAATATCTCATCAAATACATTAACTTCAATTCATCATTTAATAAAAAACCACTCAAAATGATCTCAAACTCCTTTACAAATTGTAAATAATCAGCCGGGTTTCCATAGAAACACCATGGCTCAAATTTAGGGAGTTTGATGTTCCTATTATCCCTGGACGGCGAAACAGTAACATCAACCATGTCATGCTTAACATCAGACACATCGCTACAATTAGCAGACAAGTCACCATGACTTACTTTCCTGTTTGCATCCAAGACGCTCTGTCCCTTCTTTGACCCAGGCATTGTTGAACTTGACCCAATTCCAAAACAGTTCCAGATGTTGCTTGTTCAAAGAGTACTTGACCGGCACCAGGAAAAATGAACCGCGACTATCCAAACTTTCACCAACTGTTTGAATCCGCCAGATCTGTTTCAATCGTCAGAAACTGTCAATCACGTCTCATAAACCGTTAATGCCCAGCTCTTGCTACGCTCGGGCCCACGCTGTTCTTCGAAGATTTCAGAAACGCTTAGTTATGACGGACGAAAAACCAAAACACCGATCTGCCGCTTGATAGTTCTTTATTGTTACACCAACATATAAAAAGAATAAGCGAACTAGGGTCTGAAATCAAATATTACAATAATAAATCATTGTATTACTTCTGACGATGTTTCACTCTTCTTTCTGAACAGCGACTGATGAGACGATGACTGTCGTATTGATGCCTCCGCGAAAATTGGGGAAGTTGACTTTGAGCAAACAACCATGAATTGATCGTTCAATCTTCAACTCCATTGACACCAGTTTTACAGGGAATGGGTTCGTTGCTTTTTACTTTGATTAAGCATAACTATTAGAAATGGGAGTTAGTGGTTACAAGTATGGAAGTAGTATGGTACTTTTGCAAGTACTTCAACAAGATAAATTTTATGTAACGAATCACGTAAAAATGTAACGCAAACGTTGAACGTACCTCGATACAACTCCAAATTGTTCAAACCTTTGAAATAACAAGCTTAAGTGTTCCGTATGTTCTTCCGTTGATGAGCTGGCAATTAAGACATCGTCGATATATACAATGACGAAATCAAGACCTTGGGTAACTTGGTCCATAAAACACTGAAATGTTTGAGCGGCATTCTTTAGTCCGAAAGGCATTCTCAAGAATTCTAATAATCCAAAAGGCGTGATAATTGCTGTTTTTGCAATGTCTTCTGGAGCGACTGGTATTTGATGATATGCCATGACCAAGTTAACTTTAGTTAAAATGGTCTTTCCATGTAAGGTCATGGAGAGGTCGTGGAGATGAGGTATATGATAACGGTCTGGGACCGTAGCGTTATTCAAAGCGCGATAATCTCCACATGGTCGCCAGTCGTGATTAGTTTTGGGTACCATATGCAAAGGTGAAGACCATGGACTGTTAGGTGGTCGTATGATGCCTAGCTGCATCATATGTTCGAATTCTGACTTAGCTGCTGCTAGTTTATCGGGTGGTAACCATCGTGGACGTGCCTTCACAGGTTGTCCTGTTGGGATGACCTTATGAGTAACTGTATGAGGTATATCTTCGACGTTCTATGACGGTTTAAGGATTTTAGGAAATCGTTGCAATAAAGTAGAGAACATTTCACTCTCCGGCTTTTCTATGCAAATACTATGAACAGAGTAGTCACATGTAATACCGTGGATCTTGAGTTGGGTGCAATTGTCAACCAGTTTTTTCTTGCTGAATCAACCAACAGATTGAAGTGACTTAGAAAGTCTGCACCTAGTATAGCGTGACGTACATCAGCTACTATGAAGATCCATATGAAACGTCGGCGTAATCCTAGGTTTAAAATCATTGACTGTTCGCCATACGTTTGTATGTTGGTTTGGTTGGCAGCACGGAGTGAAAGTTTCCCCGGTATTTTGGCTGATCGCCTGGATAGTGAGGGGGGAATCACACTGACCTCGGCGCCTGTATCTACCGGGAATAGTGTGTCGGTAGTCAAATCCCTCACATAGAAAAGGCGACTGGGGTGATTGCCAGTAACAGCCGTCGCCATTACTGTCTGGCTGGGAAGTTTCCCTGAGTTGAGTTACCACTGTCGTACACGCACGGTCGAACACACTTCAGGGCATTATGCCCCTACCTCCTATGATACCAACAAATGTTACGGCTTTGAGACGGTGTTCTAGAACGTCGTCTAGATCTTGATCGCCGTTGCTTGGATACCGTATGTGACTGGTTCTTTTGTGCTCGAAGCTCAGAAACTTCCAGTCGTAAGTCTTGCATTTGAGATGTTAACTGGGAAAGTAACCAAAACATTGGCGCGTCCTTCATAGATGTGGAAGGGCTTGGTCGTACTGCCTCTGTAGATACGCTATTCATGCCATTATTTGATAACACATCCATGATATCGTCTGCCATCTTAGCTAGTTCTTCAAGGTCTGTCGTCCTAGAAGATATTGTTAGGATTTATTGAACGTTTTGTGGTAAACGTTGTAAGAGCATCTGACGTAGAATTAACTCATTTACTCTGCGTGATCCAGTCAACTGACGCATATGTCTAAGTAGTTGGGATGCCTTTTTTGTACGTAGATCACACGAAGTAAGTAGTTGTTGTATACGTTTCTGATCGGAGTGGGTGGTCCGCTGGATGAGTGCAGCTTTTAGTTTGTCATACTGAGAGTCTGTAGGTTTGCTGTCTATGACATCGATAACCTCTCGTAGTACTTCCGTCGGTATTGCTGCTAATACGCAACCATACATGGCAATCTGCGACGTAATACCTCGAGCTGCAAACAACTGTTCAATGATCGTGAACCAGACACGCGGTTCAGACAGATCAAATTGAGGTAGTCTTAAATCCGTCAAGGCGTTAACAGCGGAGTTCTGTGTCTCTTCGCCTTTATTAACTTCTTCAGCAACAGTGGTACGTTTAGATGAAGCCATTGTCAAAAAATATTTAAGTATAGAGATATACAAAATAGCAAAACTTGTGGTAACAAAAATTAAAGCAATGAGAGTTTATAAGGCCAAAATAGCAACAAAAATGTTCAAACGAGTTAACTATAAAAAAAGGTTCGAAACGGTTCATCAATTATTGTGGTGGCCTTTTTACTCTGTTACCTTAGTTACCTAAATTCAAATAGAAAATAAAGTACCAAATCAGCTTAGTTACGGGAAAAATATATTAAAGTTTCGTTACTTGGGTTTACAAAGATCCAAAATCTACAATAAACGTAATAGACTACGGAGGCACTGCGGGAAGACTGCTCCAGTACTAATTCTCCAATGATGACGTTGCCGGAGGTCAACCAAAGTATGTAGGAAGAAACTACGGTGCTCCTGCAAATATTTGAGATAAAAAGCAGGTGAATAAAATTGATCGACGGCAGTTGAGACGGTGGAGAAGACGGAGAGTCGGAGTCAGAACTATATATTTTTTCAAAACCCGGGGTAAAGTTCAAAGTACAGAGTTTATGGTTAAAAAAAGTGATGTACAATATGTTCATTTCTTACGTTTTATTATTATTATTGCTCCCTTGGGTTCCTAGTGGAACATAGGGCTTCAACTGCACGTCTCCATTTTCTTCTGTCTTCTGCTATACTTTTCGCCTGCATCCATGTAAATCCATATTCTTTTAACCCCTCTTCACACGATCTCCTCCATTTCACCCTTGCACTGACGTCCCACTCGCCGCTTCCCTTTCGGGTTCCACTCGAGCGATGGCCGGACGCGCGATGTCACCCAGCGGTCTTATCATCGAGTGTCCGATCCATCTCCACTTTCTCCTGCATATTTGTTGGGGGACTGGTTCTTGTTTTGTTTGTTCCTATAGTTCCTTGTTGGTGATTCTTTCCGGCCATCTGATCTTCAGTATAGAGCGAAGACAGTTGTTGATAAATGTCCTCAACCTTTTGGAAATATTGTTTGTGACCCGCCAAGTTTCTGATCCGTATAGAAGAACTGACTTTACGTTTGTATTGAAAATCCGAATTTTGTTGTTGGTGCTGAGTGACGAGGATTTCCAGATTGATTTCAGGTTGATGAGAATGTGTTTCTCGCCTTCCCGATTCTCGATTTGACATCCTCGTCCGTTCCTCCTGTCGTTGAGACAATGCTCCCTAGATAAGTGAATGAAGTAACCTCTTTCAAATCCCTCCCGTTGATGGTGATTGGCGCTGGATGTTGCTGCCGTTGTTGTTGGTTGATTATTTTCATAATCTCCGTCTTGTCTATGTTCATTTGGAGTCCTGTATTCGCCGGCTGCTTCTTCGACCAGTTTGTCGGTTTTCGCCCGTAAGTCTTCGATTTTGTGTGACATCAAACATAAATCATCCACGCGCGAAATCCAGGTCTTCTAGGTTCTTCACGTCGGTCGGTCCAGGATATTCCTGTCTTCTCGTTTCCCACTGTCTGACGCATAATCCAGTCCACCACAATTAGGAATATCATTGGTGATAGTAAGCACCCTTGTCTGACTCCTGTGTTTACTCCAAACGCCTCGCTGAGTCTTCCGTTGTGGATCACTTGGCAGGTGCCGTTGTCGTACAGCTGTTGAATAAGGTTGATGAATATTTGGGGTACGCCATAGTACTCGAGTAATTTCCAAATTACTTCACGATCAACGCTGTCGAAGGCCTTCTCAAAGTCTATAAAGTTGAGGTAGAGGTTTGATTGCCATTCCATGCTTTGTTCTGTGATGATGATGCGTAGAGTTGCAATTTGGTCAGTACATGATTTGCCTTTCCTGAATCCAGCTTGTTCTGGTCGGAGTTCTGTCTCCAGTGCGTCCTTTAATCTCTCCAGGATGATGCGACTCAGGATTTTACTTGGCGTCGACAGGAGCATGATTCCTCGCCAGTTCTTGCAGAGTCCTAAGTCGCCCTTCTTTGGTAGTTTCACGAGGTAACCTTTCCTCCAGTCAGTAGGCACCTTTCCCTCCTTCCAGACCTTTTGCAATAATGGAGTCAGCATGTCTGCTGTAGTCTCTGGGTCTGCTTTCAGTGCTTCAGGGGGTATTCCATCTGGTCCGGCTGTTTTTCCAGCTTTCAGAAGTTTGATTGCGTTCAAGACTTCAGCTCTCGTTGGAGGATTGGTGTCAACTTGCAGTTGTGTGCGCACTGTTGTTGGTATTTCTGGACGGGTTGCAGGTGATGGTCGGTTCAAGAGTCCTTTGAAGTGATCCGCCCATTGTTTAATCTGTTTTTCTTCCTTGGTAATGGGCTTCCCTTGGCTGTCTTTTATAGGTTTCGCTTGTGTTGGTCTCTTCCCGGATAGAGATTTGGTTATCTGATATAGTGTCCTCAGGTCCCTTTTGCCTGCTGCCTTCTCAGCTTCAGTGGCCAGATTGTCGTAGAATCGTCTTTTGTCCTTCCTAGCACTCTTCTTCACTTCTTTGTCCAGTGCTGTGTAAGTTGAGCTCAGCGTCTCCTTCTCCTGTCCGTCCTTGCATTGAATCATTTTCTCTTTCACCATTCTCCTCTCTTCTATTAATTTCCAAGTGTCCGTTGAGAGCCATTCCTTGTCTTGTCTCTTCTTTCTTCCTAGAACCGTTGAACACGTTTCGTTGAGAATCGCCTTCAGAGACTTCCAATGTTCTTCCACGCATGATTCTTCAGTGATGTCGCGTAGTGTTTCCTGCTTTGCTCTGACAGTTGCAGTGAAGTGTCTTTTGTGGTTGTGTCCTTCAGTTTCTGAGTGTTGAACTTGCATTGTGGCCTATCCCAAGCTATCCTCGAGGCTTTTAGTTTCACCTTGAAAGTCCCTTCTACTAGATAGTGGTCTGAACCCACATCTGCTCCTCTCCTCGACCTTGTGTCCAGTAGGCTCCGTCTCCACTTTCTTGAAATTGAGATGAAGTCTATTTGATTCTTGGTGTTTCCATCTGGTGAAATCCATGTCGTCTTGTGTATATCCTTGTGTTTGAACACACTACCTCCAATCACCAAATCATTGAAGGCGCAGAAGTCTGAGAAGAGTTCACCATTGTCGTTCATTTTACCGAGGGCCTCACGACCCATGGTGAGTTCTCTTCCTGTGTTGTCTCGTCCCAGCTTCGCATTCATGTCGCCCATCAGGATTTTGATATCGCCATTTGGGACGTTGTCCATTATTGCTTGTAGTTGTCTGTAGAACGCCTCCTTCTTCTCTTGTTCTGAGACGTTTGTAGGCGCATAGCATTGAATGACTGTAACTTTCCTTCCTTTTGAGTTGAACCTGGCTGTCATTATCCTGGAGGAGATTGGTTCCCACTGCATGAGAGCTTTGGTTGCTGTTGGTGA
This sequence comes from Trichobilharzia regenti, assembly GCA_944472135.2. Lineage (NCBI taxonomy): Eukaryota > Metazoa > Platyhelminthes > Trematoda > Strigeidida > Schistosomatidae > Trichobilharzia > Trichobilharzia regenti. The sequence continues at coordinate 104,027,066 of OX235262.1, forward strand.
CATCATGATGGCCACTCCCTCGGTGTGCTCATGGTTGTCCTCTAGGTGGCCGGAATAGATTACTGTCTCTCCAGTAGGTAGTTGGCACCTTCCAGTTCCGTTGCATCTGCTTTCGCAGATTTCCAACACTTCTATTCTGTACCTTCTCATATCAGCGGCTATCTGGGCAGCCTTTTCAGTTTCGTACATTGTGCGAATATTTCTTACATAGTAGTAAAAATTGGATAAGTTTATTTTTGAGGACTCCACACATATATATGTAGTTGTTCTGTCTCGCATCTCTCTACTCCACTGATTTTCTTGAGTTCCTTTGCTTTATTTGCGCTCCGTCTTCACTTCATCTGGTAAAATACATTTACAAGTCTCAAAAGCGTCACTGGCTCAAGACAAATCGTGAATTTCCTCCAAAATAAACTGACTTCCTTTCTTTTGCTGTGTTTAGGTGAACTACAGCAGTCAAAGCAACAAATTTTGGTTATTAAAGTTAGCAAAGTATTTATAAACGTCTGCGAAAGTAAATAAACTAAGTCCCGAAAGTGAATGGGTATTCACGAGCCCACCACGACAGCACATTTAACATACGTATCAAGATTCCAATGAGAAGTTGGGAGGTTTTCTGGAACATATACGAGAACGTTATCCTTTGTAACTATTTTTAACATTGCATTACTTTTTATAGTAACGATTTATTAAAATCATGCGCCGTTTTTATAGAGGCTTCTGATCGGCCAAAGTTGTCATTGTCAAGGTCATTTGTCCTATCGCCAGGTAGCTTCGGTTAGAGCTGCTATAGAGTCACCGAACATGGGTCTGTTGTGACTGACAGATTATACAGATTTCAGATTTATTAGTTTAGTATAAAAGGCTTGGAGCCTATGTTAATTGTTTTCTAGTAAATTTCTGCGCTTTTCCAAACCTTTCTTGAATGAATCAATTGAGGTTGCAGACACCACTTCTTCTCGGTTCCAAGAGTGTGATTTCTTCTTGGCTTCTGAACTCTCCTGCTATGTCCCCTAAGGTGTTCCAATCTAGTGGGAAGGAAAAGAGAGAATAGGTCAGGTCCGTAGTCATTATTTAAAATTTTTAAACATTGTAATTAAATCTCTCTGCTTACGATATGATAGGGAGAAGAGGTTTAAACTGTTCACTCTTTCCTCGAATGATAAATTAGTCTCGCCGAGTATTATATGTGTTACCTTCCTTTGGATGCTTTCTAGAATATGAGTCCCCTTTAAGTTGAAGAATGACTGCCTGGATGGTTTTCCAGTCTCACTAAAGATGTATATAAGCAGTGGACATATCTCTGGTGATTCTAGTAAAATTTTTATTTTTGGTTACAGCTTGACTCCACACCGTATTTTTGGTAAAAGTGTGGAATTTTCAGCGTGGATGTCGGTAGCCCAAAATTCGCAGGCCGACCATAGATATCAGGTGTGCGTCGGCGTGGGCTCGAACCCCGGACCATGTGCATGATCGGCGAGAGTCCTAACGACTGTGCCACCGACGCACTCTGCAGCTCTGCAAATCGCCCATTGAGATTTAAAACTACGTGCAGCCACCGCGCGACAGTGCTGTAGTTTTTAATTCGTGACTTAGTATGACACCTAAATCCAAATGAGTGAATTGATGGGAGTGGTATTCCCTCTAGTTCGTAGGAGCTGATGCTTGCGTGTCCGGTACGCATGGTTTCGCTACATTGGTTGAGAGCATCCATTCTCCGGACCACTGACAATTTGTTGAGGTCCTCTTGCAACGTGAGCGTATTACTGTCGCCCGTCAACTCTCCCCAGTTTGTCATCTGCATAAGGACCATGAAAGAATCAGTTAGGAGAAATGACTCATTGACATACGAAATAAATAGATGTCCGACTACCGTGCATTGTGGCACTCCGTGATGCACTGCTGTCCCGGAGATTTTCGAGTTGATCATAACCCTCTGCCTCCTATCTATTAGGAATTCCCTAATCAAGTTTAGTAAGCTGCCTTTGACACCACGACTTACCAACTACATGAGTAGTCTTTTGTAAGGAATTTTATCGAAAGCTTTGCTGAAGTCTGTGAAGACGACGTCAGTGGGTCTTCTGTTGTCCCTTGATTTGACCTGGCTTTCTCTTTGATAGGTATGAGAAGTTACCTCGGAAGCTATTTTGTACTATGGATAACGGATTGTCGTTTTCTAGATATGCCATGATACTTTTCTCGATGATTCTTTCCAGTGTCCTGATTGAAGTGTTGGTGAGACTAATGGGCCTCTAGGTTGAAGGGCTTTGTCTTGGTACTTCTTTGTGGATGAGGGTTACTATGGTGTTTTCCCAATCACTCCACTTAAGAGAGATAGCTTAAAAATCGTGGTCAATGGGCCGGCTGTGTGAGCTGATAGCTCCTTGAGTAGCCTTAGATGAAGATTACCAGGACCCATTGATTTCCATGGATCTGGTTTCATTAGGTAGTTGAGCACTATGCCTTGTTCTACGTTAACGGAATCTCTCCTATCTCTGATGCAGTCAGAGCTGAACTTATGGGGAGTGACGACTCCTGTGTAACGACTTGGGAGAAGTTGTCTACTATTGCTTACTTTCGGTGCTCCTAGTATCCATGTCGACAGATGTGATAAGATGATGAGTGGGTATACGTAAATGTATGTGTAATATGATGTATTCCTTTATAATTACAACTCTGAAACAAGGTAACTGACTCATTCTAGTGATGTTTAGTTTGTTTACTGAACTGCGTGAAGTAATACCGTCTACAGCAGCAGTTACAGTTGCCAGTGCGTTTAACGATAACTCCGTCTCTTGACTTGCGGATACATAATCACTGCTTTGAAGACAAAGAGCCAACGTTTACAATGCATTTAGCATTCGGAAAACTTGTAATTTAATCGTATTTAAATAATGACCTATTGGAGCAAACTAACAAGACACTGAAAGGCATGTATTGTCCTTTTGGGGGGGATATTTTCCTTCTCTTTAACTGTTTGGGATATGTACTGAGTTTACCGCCAGTAGAAATATGGAATGGTGCTGCACTGAAGTGCTTTGGTTATCATGCCTCCCATCCATCAATAGATGTCTCTCTTCTCCTGCGTTTATTCGGTCATAAAATGAATCTTTTAGTCGAGTTTCAAACGCCTCTTTTAACTTCTGATAAGACAGATTATATTCCTTGTTTGAGAGTTGCGCGATCACGGGGTAAGTTTATAATCTCCCGCGCACTCATCAGATGTCATTAGTAAAGTATCCTCAGTCAGTTAAGTAAAGTATCTGAGTCAGTTTACTCCTTTGGTGACTGTGACTTTTTTGTCCACCTGGATCGGATTCTTTTCCTTATTGTAAGTGTGTTCCGGAAATAGGTACTTATTGTACAGCCTTTAGCCTGTGACCATTAAATGCAATCAAAACATCGTTCAGTCTTTTACAACAAATTCCCTAACCTATGGGACCCATCAATACTTGTCAGTATGAGGTTCGGGCTGCTTAAGGAACATAACTTGGTGTTGGCTGAGCCTGCGGCCTGGAGGAGGAATAAACTGTGTGATTGGTTTTCTGACGTTGGAGAGACAATAGATGCTAAGACTTGACATTAATAATCTGTTCTTCTTAATCTTGATCTATGCCGAATACACATTTTGATACGTTCGAGTTCTGTCTTCAATCAGTCTGACAACGCAAATTTCAAGTATGTATTAGCGAGTCTGGTTGTCATTAGAAGTTTCTTTTTTATTTATTTACCGAAATGTCCTTATGTTATTGCTTCTGTTTTAGCTGCCTATGGTCAGAGGGGAATTCTTGACTTGTTGAAAACAAATAAATTGCAGAATTGTTTATGAAATTCCAAGCCATGAATGTTACTTTGAGGCCCGATCGCTCACTTTTAGATCCTAATTTCGAGTCCTACAAACTTAGTTTGCTGAAGATCCCCGTGTATGAGGCAAATGTTGGTCGTAAAGTTAGACACAGACCTGTTGAAGAAGTTTCCAAACAGCATCTTAAAGCGTATAGTAACATCAACTGCCTACACAATAATCCATTTGATGCTGGGCGTGTGTACTATTTTGGTGCAGATGGATCTGTATGTTATTAAAGACTGATTCATTTTGTTTGTAGGTCATATCAGTTAGCCTACCAGAGTTCCCACAAAATTTCGACTCTGGAAAGGTTATTTTTACCTTCCCAGACTGCGGTGATTTGTCGTCAACTGAAAAATTAGCTACTGCGTCCATACAGTTCCCTGCTGCGTTTCACATATCATTGTATGATGGCTTGGGAAACCTATATCTTCTCAAGTCTGACGAGCTGTACTCCGAGGACTCATTTACTGTGAGTTTTTTTATTCGTTAGTCGTTGGTTAAACGTGGCAACTCGAACTGCTGCACTTCGGTGCCAAGTTCTATGTTGAATCCAGACAGACAGACTTAAATATGCATATACTAATTTGATTTTTATTGCAGCGTGAAATCACTTGTCCCTAGTGATCACAGCTGTAGTGAACTAGGGCTCAAGTGTTGTTACTATTGCCATAAACAAAAATGTTGCGTCACTGGACTTAATGTAAAGCTTATTTTGTTTTCTATTAACGTATATATATTCACTGGTGTTATCGATTTTGTACTTTGTGGAATTTCAGTACAGTGACACCGACAGCTTTTACGTATAAATCGCCTCGTTTCTTTTCCGTAAATAAATGAAAGGTCTGATCGAGTTTTAACAGTCTTTCGAAATCGTACTTATATTCAGAACACTTGTACACTGTGTGCGCAAAAGCTGGTTTCTACTATTCTTTCATATTATCTGTTACTCAAACGCGTATATCTAGTTTTTGCTGTCCTCCCTGCTGTTTATGTTCATGGAATTATGAATGCCATTCTCGATCAACTACTGGTTTTAACTGCAAAGACTAAACTAAAGTGGAATCATGGGTCGGTGCAGTAACTTGATATGACAGCACCTCTCAGTTCGCAATCTTGTATTTATTGATAGAACATTCATAAAAGATGATAACCGTTTTTCATTATAATGTGGTTTCCTGTACCCAACTCCTCGATTGACTTCACCATCTTTTAATCGTTTTTAACACAACCAGATAGCACTGTAATATTTCTTGTGGCATTCTTGCGGTCGCAATTACCAGAATATGAGCATTGACAGGTGCACCGCAAAACGAATGGAATTTTTTGTGGCATGTATAAAGACATAATGTAGTAGTTAGCTATTTTAAGGACAGCTGTTCAAATTTTTAACCGTAACGGAAATTGAAATGCGATTGAGAAACGTAAGGTGTCGCTTTTCATCACTAACTGTAATAATTGTTAGTACCTATATCGTGTATTTCTGAGTACTGATTTCACACTCAAGTGCTGTTGGTAAGCTTAAATTGCGTTTCTAAAATCTACGTCTTAAGTAGATGTTTGAAAAGGTCTCATTTCAGTATTTCGCAAATTTGTATCATCGGATTATCCTATTCATGAAGAAAAAGCTTTGTATTTTTGAACGGAATATGCATTTTCGGTTGACGATTATCTAATAAAACGAATTAGTTACTTATCTCAGTCTATGACTAATGGTTGTTCGACGTCTGCTTAATTTTAACTTAAGATTTCTAACATGAACAGTATTTTTACGTAAGGAATATCATTTTACAAACTGGTGGATTTCATGTACGCTCAGTGGTGGATATTACCGTAGCTACATTGCCGTGGTTTCTATTCAGTATCAGAAGTTGGTTCTTCTTTCTTTTTTAAAATTTTAATCCAACTTTTTAGGTTGTTGGCAGCATTCAACCTCCAGTACATAAGAAGCATAGTCAGTTGTTAGACTGTTTACTTGTTTCAAATGAATCTCAGCTATATTTGCATTGTTTATTTACCTGTGTTTCGGACAAATCTGAATGTGACTTAATTGTTACTGATTCAACTTCAGCCTATGTTACGTATCTTGAATGGATCTCGTATACCTCTTCAAGTAAGGGTTATGTGAAATGCCTGTTGTCTATAGTTTGAATATCATACTATGCGGTACTTTTTATAAGCTTGGTTTGTGGGGTTTTGTCTAGATGACTAACTTGCTTCTCTGTATTTGTGTACTATTCTGTGGGATATATTTAATATATAAAATGTAGATTTCTACCTTAGACAACCCGGCCATCAGCGTAACTCTTTGAACATGTCATACAGAATGCGTAGACACAAAGCAGCACCTTTTCGCGCGATGCTCAGTTGCACTAGTAACGATCACCTTTAATCATGTTTGTATACTGACAATCACTTTTTCTTGATCAAGGCTAGATTTAATCGTTAATCACTAGGTAGACTTGCTTTACCTCTTAAACTATGTGAAACTCGCAAATGTGACGGTGACTTTTTTAAGTGACGAATTGGAAATATTCCTTACTGAAAAGTATTTTGTAAAAATTCAGTCACATCAATTGGCTTGTAGACTATTTATTTTGTTCACATAGTGAAGTAACCCTTTCATGCCATACATATTTTGCTTCGGTGTGTTCGGAATACAAATTCAGTAGACCAAGATATCGCATATGCGTTATTAAGAAGACAGTTGCAGCGAAGAAAATTTTCTTTTCGATGAAGTCATTATCGCATATGATGACTTTACTTGCTCTGAAAACAGTTGCAAGTCAGCCAGAGGCCAAGCATTTATACTAAAATTCAGCAAATAAGAATTATATGATTATGCAGACCTACAGAAATACTCATTTAGGTGTGTGGAGATTCGAATTCGTCATGCGTCTGAGTTCGATCATTTGTAATAAACAGAAGGAACTCAATTAGCCGAGTAAAATAAATTCTTTATTGGGAAATTTCTTCACTTGTAGACGCAGACAAATTGATGAATGTAACGCCCTTTCGGTGCGCAGAATGAGTTTCGAAAAAAAACTAGATGCCAATATTGACATTAATTTTATAACAGTAGAATCAGTCCGCTTATAAGAAAGTGTAAGTGAATAATTTAAACAAAATCAGATAATGTGATTCTACAAATCTCTTATTTTTTGCCTTAATTTGGATTGTTATGTACACACTGGTGTCCAACACATCGTATTCATTCACACTGTCAGAAGTATTACGTCATGTGGTTATTTCTTTTTGACCGTGATGAGACCAATAATATTATCACTTACGCCCGATTAGTATGTGTTTTTGGGACACATTTGAACATCCATCTATAAGTCAAATGATAATACCTTTAGCTGGGATTATTTTGAATTGGTGATTGGATTGTCTTCCTAGCTAATTTTCAGATAAAATAAAGCAATAAAGGTTAATAAAGCAGGCTTTAATGAATTCATCAAATTTCGGTGGAACTGTTCATCTGAATACTCTACATACAAGTAAATATATATATATATATATATATATATATATATATATATATATATATATATATATATATATATATATATATACTTGTATGTAGAGTATTCAGATGAACAGTTCCACCGAAATTTGACGAATTCATTAAAGCCTGCTTTATTAACATTTTTTGCTTGTTTTATTAACCGTAACGGGAAATAAATGTTTTCAGTTAAAAAGTTAACATTTGACTTTAAACAGTCAGTTTTAAAATAGTCAGCACCATTCGCTTACACTAGGTATGGGTAGTTTTCTAATATGCAAACGTTTATGTATTTGTTGACTTGCATTATTATTTGAAAAAACCCTTTGTAGCATCTTATGAATCTTGGTCCTTGGTTCGACATCAGAAACTTGTTGCCTCTTCCTTCCCTGATTATGCTGCATTCGAAGGCGACTGTTCAGCGCTCCACATATGCTCTGAAAGAAAATTTCACGCCATTTATGACTCTCACAATTCACTTAGTTATAAAGCAGATGTCAACGAATGTAAGTTTTGCGTAGTGATATACAAAACAACACTTGATGTTCTGAGCTGATTATTCTCAAAACGGTTATTGTTTACGAAATTTGTAAATGTTTGAAAGTTATAGTTTTATGGAATCAAAGGATGAGAAACATGTAGTGGAGGAATCTTTGAATTTTTAGATACGATTAATTTGCAATACTGTAACAATAATATATCACAGCACAACTTAGAAGCCACGTGAATTTTCTTACTCAGCTAGTATCTGAAAACTCAGGTTTTTGATATCTGTTGGAATACATAATTATTCTAATTACCAAGGAGGTGGTCCACATATTATTTCGCAACTGCTTTTTGTGCGTCACCTACATTCTTAACCTGCACTGTGGCGGCCCCTAGATGTTAGAGAAAACCTCGTCTCTGATTTCTTGTCTCCATTTCGATCTCGAAAGGATAATAAATCGATGAAATTGTTGATGCTATCATCACCTGGCAGTAATAATAATGGTACGGTATTTCACATAAGATACCTACTTATATGGTTTTAAAATTCGAACGACTAGACAGAGGAAAGCTAAAGAGTATTAATATCAACCAAACTTGTACACAGCCTGGTACACTGTTGTATGTTATTACCTACTTTCACTGATGTTGACTTCTGATGATTTTTATTTATCCTTGTACAGGTGGTGCATCTAAAGCTGTGGAAACAAAGATTTCTGCTTCTGTTAACGACACAAGGTTTTCTGTTACGTGGTCACAAACTGATACCGATGAAGATATGGATTTAAATCTACTTAGCATTGCTATTACACTAAACAACGTGACACTACCGTTATCATTCGGCCCAAATATTGTTTTGGTGCAGATTGCTCCAGTTTGTGAAAGAGCTCGTGATTACCAAATACTTAGCGTGAAATTGTGCTCTTATATTTCTACCAACGAATCTGAGAAAGTCAATAATGACCCAATCATACTAATTGATCAAACTTTATATGGACCAGTGAGTCCTACATCTTCATGGACGTACGATCGTAAAGCTAATTGGTATGTTCATATATATATATATATATATATATATAACTTTAACTGTGTATAGGTACCCCAAAGCGCTCATGCTTTTTTTTTTCTAGCATCGAAGTGCATATCAACAAGCAAACCACTCAGTACTGGCCTCGCTTACTGCTTGATTCACGTGAAGATGAAAAATTAAGGTATGCGCAAACTCTAGGTGTGGAAGATCAATCGGATGTCGAAGGCACTATATTAAAACCACCTTTCAACGTTGGACAGCTGGAAGAAGTTGACTTCCCTATGAGTGAAGATGATCCTGATTTAGTGTTGCAGCGGTTTGATCATGAAACTCTTAGATGTACCCATCAGGTATTCATTTTATGCTTTCAGGGTTTTCGTCTAGACACAAAAACAAAAGTTTTTTTTATTTATCTCCGTATGTACAAGGCAATTTGGACTTTCGATTCACTTTGTAGATAGGTTTGGGAGTTTCTTCAGTTAAGCTGTGGCTCACTGATTTGACGGTGATTCAGCTCGCTCTCACGTATCCGTAGTCAGGCTGATTGACTTTCTCTCATGATAAGTGTGGCTCATCATTTAAATGATTGACTAGTATTATAACCAGTTTGTGATAGGTATACTATTGCCTATTTCTACGCATTTGGTTTCATGATTGCTCTCATTTTTGAAGCACTACGAGCAGCTGAATTGCAGTTATTTGTCAATATGGAGTCGCCATGTGATATTTTAACTACATTACAATTTATATTACAAGAACGAAAATATTTGCTGAAAATTGTCCCCCAGCAATACGTATTGTTCTTTCTGCTTGCTACTAGTGGTCGTGCCTGTCATTATCAAATTAAACCAACTCAGGTATATCACTTTTCAATTGCCACAATTTCAGAAATTTCTCATGTGAAAGTAAAACGATTCTGGTTACTTGGAAGCCTTTATTTTACATATAGTCAGACAATTCGTTATGTCTACCTAACTACCTTAAAATCACCTCATTAATTTTATAGAATTATCGAAAACTTCCATCAATATTATTTGTCTAGGTTCATTTGTCCGGCCATCAGTGGTTATTCAAGATTCGTTGTGCTGAGTCGAAATCGAACGCAACTCACGCTTTCTGTATTCGCCAGGATGTAGATGGAATCGTTTGGTTGCCGCAATGTCATTTTACCTCCATGAAGACAAACTCAGATATAGACCAATATGTTTGGAAACATGTCTCGACTTTGCAAGCATTTGGCTATGTTCTTGCCAGCAAGAGGGAGAGCCGATTTGTTTCTAGTCCGGTCTTATTTAACGAAACTCCACTAAAATTTGTGGCTGTTGCAGATTTCACGAGAAGAATCTACATATATTGTCAACCTCTACCAAGTAGTGCAAAAGATACGGAACTCCGTAAGCGTATTACGGCTAATTCATCTCCCACGAAAGAACAACAGGTTGTACACGTAGCATCACAACATGTAGTTAGTCTACCAACCAATGAACCAATAATTGGATTTGTTGCTACTGACAAACCATATGCATCGTGTTTAGTTTGTACACAGTCTACATTGTATCTTTTACCAATTGATGGATGAACTAACACAATTCGTGTATGTACAGTCTATCATTATGCAACTCTTTGAATCCGTTACGGTTTTGATTATATAGTACTTTGGGTTAAATCACTGCTTTTACAACACAAGCTGAATGTTGAGATCGAATTTCCCAAGTCAGGTGATTTGAACCAGTTAACTGGTTCATGTGTTTTTTCGCCATACTATCAGTTATTAAGAATATGAAAATACCCCTCATTAGTATAGGCGTTCAACTAGGGATCAGTGACAAGTCCACTTCCAAACGGCTAGGACAGACTTGAAGTACACAATCTCATCTCTCACTCGTATAATAAGTTTGACCTACAGCTCGGTCAAGGAAACTCTAAATGGCCAATAGTAGGTTGAACCGCTATTATCGAAACGTGTTAGTAAATTAATCTATCTCAAAGTTCAGTAGTAGATGTATGTATTCATGAGATAATGAAAAAAATTCGTGAGTAACAAAGTACAAATGATGAGTTACAATGTACAACACTTTGGATTTGTTCAGTTTATATCCTTTACACTAGCGTAGGGTTACTGTTAAGTTAAATGGGATTTGGTTCAAGTGTCTCATGTGATTTGGAAGCTTGTCTTTCAGTTAAAAATCGGCATTCTGTTAGACATAGCGCTTTGTAAGTGGCGTAACCGCAGAGCCAATTTGTCAAGGGCCTGATAGCGAGCTTCTGAAGTAGCTTCTGTATTGAGCATCAAAATGTGGTGTTCTTGGTCGATTCGTGCTTGTATAATGTTGTCTAGAATGCATGAAACTAAAAGGCTTTCTACTTCAGAGTCACTAAGATTTAATTGTTGTGAGATAAAAGGTATCCTGATTCTGGTGTATGGACGAATTAATTGAATCAAAACTTCAGTCCTGATGTTACGAAGTAAGTCTTCAATGTGTTCGCGAATGAAAGGGTCTTCCATGATTGAATCACGTTCACGTCGCAATATGGACTCGAATTCCACAATGTCATTATTTTGATAAGCTGTTATAAGACTCGTCATAGCCACGATCTGAGGATCATTTTTGTACGGTTTCGTTTCCTGATAAATAAACGGTGTATAAACAAAAAATACAAATAAATACTGTTTAAGTATTAAGTGTTGGTTACGAAAAGGGGGTATTCGACTCAATTACTATTGCACTTCGTCAAGAAATTTATTGCCGAAGATCCGGCTTTTGATAATGGCACGGTCACGTGACAAACTATCAATTTGCGTTATTAATCATGGTAGCCAAAATTTTGCGAATTCATGCTTGCTATCTAAAACTAAAGAAGTAGTTGACGACGATTAATCCAACCCGCCCTGCAATCCATACTATTCTCAACTCACCAGTGGTTCGCTACTACTGCAAGTCACATAGACCGAACGAAAAAGTTTAAACCATCTGACACTCAGCTAAACTGCTGACATACAGAGATAACCATTTATTTTAAAAAATATCTGGGTTGACATGTTACATGTATTAATTTTTGCTTACTTCTAGTGTGAGCGACCGAAAGCCCCATTCCTTCATATTATCTAATATGTACTTACTGTGTAGATTTTTTCTTCTTGATATGTGACTGGCAAGAGCTTTTAATTGAAAGATTAATGAGGGACGAATACAGCGAATATTATCGCACTAGTAAAATGCACAATTAACAGAGAAATGTGAAGACGAAATTGTGTGAGGCTAGCAAGTAATGATTATCGACAAAAGTGGTTTTAATCATGAAAGTAGTCTGTTTTCAACATAGAACTTTGCACCAATGTGCGGCAGTTTAAGTCGCCACACTCCATGTATCACACAAAGCAAGAAAAGAAAGCAAAATAGAGACGGTAGACAGGGATATGAGACAAAAGGACTAGTAATATCGAAGAACAGTATAGTTTCATTGGAAATTATAAGTCACAAGGAGTGAATACATCATCTGCGCTATTCATCGAGAACGATTTTGAGCCATATCACCAATTGTCTTCGGCCATTGGTGTTTACCGTCCCGAGGACCCCAACCAGGAAGCCTACACCTCCCTACGTGACTGGCTGGCTCAAACTAACTGTTGTGGATTTCATGGACTGATGCCGTGTTCTGGTGTGACCACTACTGGCGTTTTTCCGACCTGACCCTATGTCAGCTAACATTGCCCATTGTTGAGGGAGGCGACGGCTAGGCATACGTAACACATGTCCTAACCATCTCAATCAATATAACTTCACAGCCTCGTCTATTGATTTCCCCTCCTTGCCTGGCATTCGACCTATGCTCAACCTCAATATTCCTAACCCTATTATACCACCAAACATGGGAGATGGAACACATACACGTATGATCAAAGATAGCCACCCTTTTCATATCCTCCACTTGCAGTGGCCAGGTCTCACAGCCACAGAGGAGGACGGAGTGGACTATTGAGCAGCACACACGCTCTTTGGCCGATAGCTGGATATCACGTCTACGCCAGAAATGGCGTAAACTGGCATATGCGAAACTAGCCCTCTGTATGCGTGCTGATATTTCGTCAGCGATCATCCCATTGGCGTTGGCTGATGCAATTTGCCAAATAAGTGAAGTGGTCAACGTACTGTAACCACCACTTCACTCTCTATTTATAAGCTAGGAGTCAATGTAGTCTAGTTCTGTAGCATCATCTTACATTTGACAGCAGGAGCGAATAGCATGCCAAACACTGAAGAAGATTGCTGCCTGTCAAGGTGTTCAGGAGACCCTGTCTGCATTTTTTCAGCGTCTTCACCAAGAAGGACTATATCATCTGCATATTCTAAGGTCAACGAGATTAACCCCTAGTGGTAACAAGTCACTACTTGAGTCACTGAAGTCACTTAGGGTTAAGTGCATTAGTACATGTACTGGGATCCAGTCAAGGAGGGATTTTTCTACCCTAACACTCAATGCTATCCCCACACCTGTAAGTCCTTGCGAAATAGCTGAGGAGTCTCCTGATACCCTCAAAGTGAATTTCGCTGATTCACCTTGTTGGCCGGGTGAGGTTAAGTGAATGACCACACTCGGGTCTCGTATGCGTGTCTCCGAAACACAACATACATCCTTGGCTCGAGATGCCAGAGTTCTTGCTAGTGACGCCTGTTGACCGATTTTGCAGAGGGTACTGACATTGAATGCTGCTATATGAAGTTAGCGACGTGGCTTTAAGAGGCTGTCGCGGATATTTCTATGTCTCTCATCGTTGTTTGTGGTCACAGAGTGAAGTGAAGATGACTCACTAACCTGAAGAATAGTACTAAGTGCAGCAGGGGAGTAAGGTGATGTGGGTAGAGGAGAATGATGCTCGGGGAGGCTTGGCGTGCTCTTGGAAGTGTGTGAGCGGTTGTTACTTCCTGGCTGCCAACACCGTGGAAGTTGATTGATTCTTCGGGTACCTGAAACAGAAAGACAGTGTTGCTTAACTGCAGAGCCCAGGGTACAACTGCTTGAGGCTGGTCACACACGAACTGGTTTCTTGGAATGGTTCCGTATTAGTAAACTTACCACCGGCTACAGACCACGGTAGGGAAAGTCGGGATGTACACTTGTTGCGACCAAGAAACCTCGTAAAAGATACATAAATAGGCTTATGACGACGCACTTATAAAGAAGAGAAGACAGTGCAAAATGAAGTGGAAGAAAGTAGAATGATATAAAAATTATTAAAAAAAAACATTCACGAACCTGTGAATCAAAAGGATTAATTCCTGACTTCATCAACATACTGGCTAAAACTAGGTACTTGAGACAGTGTGTTCTACGTTGACATCCAGACTCGTCATAGTTTTTAAATGCCTCGAAGAAGTCTGTATGAGATTTGGCATATTCTCCTTCGCGAAGATGCATCTTTCCACCACATTCTCGTATAATACCCATTATAAGAGGGTGTGGGATGGCCGATTTGATGTGTAAAGACTGTTCATACAAGGCTTTTAACTTCTTGTTATTTTTCTGGGCTGTATACATTTGAATTTCCAAAGCATAGATCTCTAACAGCTGAGTCCCTTTCTTTAAGTCATCTTCTCCATCATTTGTTTGACAAGATTCACGTAGTTCTTTAACAATCTTTTGTAGATGCATATAATCACCACGTTCCAAATAAAGTTTCCCCAGCTTTGTGTTCGTCTTGAACCATAACCTTTCATTTTTCGACTCTCGGAGTGCATCTAGAGTAGTAATGTAGAACCGTTGCAACAAGTCCATTTGCTTAGACGTTGACACATAATCCAAGATTGAGTTAATAGATTTTTCTGAGTAATTCCGAGTGACAGCAGATTTTATGTAAGTAAGAAGAATCTTGTAATTTTCCATCATATTATCGAATCTTCCAAGTCTGAAGTTTATCTTAATCATCTGCTTCAATGCTCTAAACCCCCAGTCACCTTTGGTCCCAGTTCCTTCGATATCCAAAACCTTTTGGAACTCAGATAGTGCCATATTTGGATTGTCATCTTTCCGCGACTTAGCCATGTAGTACTGATTTTCCAGATCAACATTAGGCTCGGAGTTGTCGTCTGAAGAATATTCTACAGATAACTCTCCATCATCGAACATATCCTCATTCATAAACATTATTTATATTTGGATAGATCAGTCAGAAATTAGTCTGCTTATAATTACAGCTGGTGTTTTCATTCAATGAATTGCAATCGTGTGGATGATTTGAACCTACAAAAGTTTTGTTATACATAGAAAATATCAAGTTGACAGAGAATCCAAAACTTGAAGAATTTAAAAACTTAAACGTCACGGTAAGAAAATAAGCATCCATACTTACTCAGTGGTTGTATTTACTGGTCAGAAAGATTAACAGAAGTGAAGTCAGATAACTTAAGACTGTTCCCTCTATGGTTAACAGTTGTTAGATTTTTTGAAATGGTTTGAAACATCTGCAAAAATATGCAATCAACGCAGAACAATGAAGCTTACCTTCATCTTACTTTCAGTAAGACACTAATGTCAAAATGTTAACCACAGGAAACAATTGTTTATGAAACACAATAATCACACCGAGTTAGTCACAACATTCATTCTACATTAACTTTTGGTGAGCATAGATGGTCATTACACAATTAAGCGTAAAATGAAGACATTATTTGAGTTGCTGGCTATGCGTTAGCGCATAATTTTTCATCACTGTCTTGCCATACTGATCAGGTTGATGATCGAAACGCCTTTCATTAGGAACTTGATTTAGTAGGTTTTTTCTGCATTTACACCACTAGCTTACTGGAAGATTTTAAATTGCGTCAGCCAAAAATTTCCAAATATTTGAAGTGGGTATATAACGGTGTATTTCTACTGGTAAGTTTTTTCTCCTCAGAAGTTCCCTGTCGACAAGGCGAGTTTCTGATTTGGATGCTACTTCTCTTAGTTATTAACGCAAAGTGAACGAAGTTGTATTTACTTATGAGGTTGTCTCACAGCCCTTTGAATAGATCCATCTTAAGTATACGTGGAGCTATCAAAAACGTGAGAATCCCAGTCAACTGCTCGGTAATTAGGAGGAAATTCAACTGTGACTCCTAATCTAATAACAAACAAGTCGTTTAGAATATACAGACCGAAATGCTCTTCTGGGCGATGTCGGACTATACTTACTTTACTTCGGCTATCTCCTACGGGAGGATGAGCCGGCTTCATTAACATCTCAAATCATCGCTGCCCAGGCGCGGCGATCTGATGCAAGGTTTTGCGACAGGGTTATCCAATTCTTGTCCCACAGATGGAATCCGTAGACGGTTTGTAGCCCCAGGCACTCCATATCAGCCTTGACTGTACCAAGCCATGTTTTAGCTGTCCCCCCCTTGCGACATCGCCAAGATGGAAATGGTGAGGGATTTAGAACTGATTTGATCGTCATCTGGTCGGCGCAGAACATGGCCAAACCACAGAAGGCGACGTTGTTGGACCAGTGCTGGAATTTGGTTGATGTTGTAGGGAGTTCATGAAGTTTTATGGGAATTAGGTACGAGTGATGTCCCCAGCATCGCTCGGCCTTTTGTTTGAGAGTGCAGCTCTAGCCTTTATACAACCAAGTGTGACCTAAAAGGCAGTAGGAGTGGAGTAGAGAGTCCACTATCCATTGGCAGTCGGTGACCAGAGTTCGGTTCATACGCCTTTTTGAATGGGGCCAGACATCCAGGGCATCCAATAACCCCTTTGTCCATACGTCTGCCGGTGAGCTTCATACGCCAGTCGTTGGAGGTTTGGAATCAGGGTTTAGCCATCTCCCTAGACTGCCATCCAATGGACAGTCAACCCTGTGAAGAGCGCCGGGCATCAGCTTTTGCCCTCTCACTTCGGTGAAAAACACCTCCGCCACGTGAAGGCAGTGAGTAGGACTTCCTCAGGAGAGGCTATGTAAGACGCCCGGTCATATGGGAGCATTTCAAGAGGTGTACGGAGGAGTGGCCAACCCACAGCGCACGGCACCCACCCCCGACCATCCTGAGACTTTGGAGGCCTATGTAGTTGGTAAGAAATTGCCTTGCAAGCTGTAAATGGTTGTGATTATTCTACAGTGAACTTTTCTCTATACTAAGCTAGTGACTCTATAACAAAGCAGCCAGCACATAAAATTGACACGCGTACCACCATCCAAACATTTGGAATGGGAATATACCTGCAATCTGAAATGCAGCAACCCTAGCTGACTGGTCAACTGAAACAAATTGTAATGTCAAGGAAGTGTGTTTAAGACTTGAGAATACACTAGATTGGCTCACAAAAAGTTTTGTACCTTGGTCTACGCCTCGGAAACCATCGCATAAACCACCTTGGATTAGCAATGAAGTAAGGAGGTTATTAAGAAAGAGAAAGAACTTATGGGACTGTTTTAGTATGATAGGGAAAGAGGAGTTCCGGATGGACTACCGCAAAATTCGAGACCTTTGTAAGTGTGTGATTAATAAAAGTCATATAAGGTATCAGAGACAGTACTGGACTGTGTACATTATCCAAAGAAACTAATCGTATATTAAACGTAAGACTAACATTATCAGTGGTAAACCGTCACTTAGGAAAATTCATAAGGAATCAGCTATCAGCCCACATGGAAAAACTTACTGGCTGTGGAACAACATGGATTCCGACCAGGACGATCCTGCCTGACAAACCCGCTGTAAGCCACAGAAGACTGGTTTGATGCCACGGATAAAAACATTTTATTGGACATTGTGTGCTGTTTGGAACGTATCAACTCAAACTGCTGCACTTCGGTGCCAAGTTCTATGTTGAATCCAGACAAATGATAGATAAAAACAAAGGTAGACAAGAAGATGAGTGAAGAGAATCAATACAGTCTGACAAGTATAAGAGTGAAACAGAATGGGTAATGGTAGAAAGGAATATGAAAGATTACAGAGACTGAATACATCTGCGCCATTGACAACGATTTTGAGCCATGTCACCTATTGTCTCCAGCCATTGATTCCTAGAGTCCCGAGGGCCCCAACCCGGGAGTCTGCATCTCCCTACCTGACTCAGTTTAACTGTCAAGGATTTCATGGATTGATGCCATGTTTTTGTTTGGCCAACACTTACTCTTTTCCAACCTGCACCTATATCAGCTAGTAATGCCCGTCGGGGGAGGCGGTGGTTAGGCATGCGCAGCACGTGACCTAGCCATCTTAGTCTATGTAACTTTATAGCCTCGTCGATTGATTTTCCCTCTTTGCCCAACACTCTACGCCTAACGTCAACATTACTTACCTTATTAAACCACCTAACGTGAGACAGAGATCGCAGACATCTATGATCGAAAGCAGTCAACCTTTTCATGTCTTCAACGCGTATTGGCCATGTTTCAGAGCCATAGAGAAGGACGGAGCGAACTGATGAGCAGTACACACGTCCCTTGGTTGATAACCGGATGTCACGCCTACGCCAGAGATGGTGTAAGTCAGCGAAAGCAGCTCGAGCTTTTCGGATCCGTGCTGAGATTTCATCGCCAATCAGTCCGTTGGTGCTAATACAACTTCCCAAATAGGTGAAGTGGTCAACATGTTCTATCACTTCACTCCCTATCACTAAGTTAGGAGTTGACGTAGTCCAGTCCTGTAGCAGCATCTTACATTTTGCAGGGGCGAATCGCATGCCAAACATACGAAGATTGCTGCTCAAGGTGTTCAGAAGACTCTGCATTTTGTCAGCATCCTCCCCTAACAGGACTATGTCATCTGCATATTCTAAGTCCATAAGACTATTCCCTGGTAACAAGTCGATTCCTAAGTCTTACGTTCAGTTAAGGATACTTCCATTAGCATATCTATGATGAAGTTAAACAGAAATGGGGAAAGTGGACATCCCTGTCGGACACCACTGGTTGTTACCAATTCAGATGACAATTCCCCATAAGCCCTTACACGACTACGTGAGTTTGAATAGAGTGCCTTGATTAGTGCAATGTACTTTCTTGGCACTCCCTTCACAGTCAGACATTGCCATAGTACCTTTCGATCCACGGAGTCGAAGGCCGCCTTCAAGTCAAGAAATATGGCAATTGTTGGACGCCGAAAAGTGTGTCTATGTTCTAGAATCTGTCGAAGAGTGAAGATATGATCTATGCACCCTCTACCTGGTCTAAAGCCTGCTTGATTTTCCCTTGTCTGTTCCTCCCGAGTTCTGCTTAGTCTATGCATGATTACTGAGCCTAGGATTTTAGAGACTATGTTCGTTAGGCTGATCCCCTATGATTATCACACGAGGACTTGTTTCCCTTCTTGAATATCGGTATAATAAGTGACTTACCCCAGTCTGATGGAACTGTCTCTGATTCCCAGACTTTGCCTAGTACCTCAGTTAATCTACAAACTAGTATGTCACCCCCATATTTAAACACCTCCGGAATAATTCCGTCGGGTCCTGCCGCTTTGCCTCGTTTCAAATTACTGATAGCTTTTGTGACCTCACTACAGACGGCGGACCAGTGTCTATATCCCATTCGGGTGTGTGGATGGCGGGGAGGTTCAGTGTGGCTGTAGGCAAGTTAAATTGTTCCTCAAAGTGTTCTTTCCAGCGTTCAAGGCGTCTATCCTGAGAGCTAATTAAGGAGCCATTTTTCTCAGAAATAGTCTCACTTATGATTTGCCTTCTCCCACCCGTTTCCCTGATGAGTCTAAAGAGTTGCCTAGTGTTGCCTATCGCCAATGCTTTTTCCATCTCTTTCGCCTTTGTCACCCACCACTGTTCACGGTCCTTGCGGAGACTTTTAGTAAGTTTCCTTTTGTGCAGCTTTCGCTCCTCATTGAATTCGGAGCTCGCCGGAATAAGTCTTCTAGCATCTATCAGTTCGGATGAGGCAGTCGAAATCCAGTGGTTTTTACTCACCTTTGGATTTGCCTTATTCACAGCTTTTACAGCTGTATCTATAGCTGACTGAATATTCTTCCAGGCTTCTCCAGGGTGAGCACAGCTGTCGAATTCAGATATGTGTTTAGCTAGTTCTTCCTCAAATAGGGATTTAGTTTCCTGATCGAGCTGGGGACGTGATGGTTTTACCGCCAGCTGTTTCCTACGTCCGTTCAGTCGTAAGCACACACGAGCCCGGACCAGTGCGTGATCGGTATCTACACACGTGTTCCAGAAGGAGCGACAATCTCCTACCGACCCACGCCAACGATAGCTTATTGCTATGTGGTCTATTTGTGTCCAGCGTTGGTTTGATGATGGGGGTCGCCAGGTTAAACAGTGTCTCTCCTTGTGTTTAAAGTTAGTGCTTACAAGAAACAAATGATTATCTGAACAGAACTGTAGGAGACGGTCACCGTTGTCGGTTCGCTGGCACGGAACTCCATAGGTGCCACCGACATCCTTCTCAGATTGACACAATTTCCCTACTTGAGCATTAAAGTCACCAGCTAGAACGACTATATCTGAGCGTTTAGCCTTTCGCACCAAACTAGACAGCTTTTGGTAGAACTCATCCTTCGTTTCATCCGAACTGCAGTCAGTGGGGGCGTAGGCGGAGATTACGAAAAGGCATCGGCGAGTAGTGCAGTCCTTTCTCCTTCTTACTGATCCGTTCAGACGGACAGCACACATTCGGCTATCTACCGGGATCCAGTCAAGTAATGTCTTTTCTGCCCTAGTACTCAGAGCTATCCCTACGCCAGCTAATCCTCGTGAACTAGCTGTGGCATCTCCTGACACCCTCAAGGTGAATTTTGAAGATTCATCCTGTTGGCCAGGTGGGGTTAGGTGAATAACCACACTTGGGTCTTGTATGCGTGTTTCTGAAACACAACATACATCAATGGCTCGGATGCCAGGGTCTTAGCTAGTGATGCTTGTTGTCCTATTTGGCAAAGTGTCCTAACATTAAATGCTCCTATATGAAATTGGTGGCGTGGCTTTAGGAGACTATCGGTGGTGGTTTTTTGGCTTCGTCGTTTTTAGTGGACACAGAGTGAAGAGGAAGTGGAGCCATCAAGTAGAGGAGTTGCATCAGTGGAAGGAAGGCAAGATGATAGAGATGAAGATGAAGACAAAGATGAGTGAGGATTAGAGAGGTTTCGTGTGCATTTCGGACTGTGAGGGCGATTGTTCCTCCCCAGCTGCCCACACCGTGGAAGTTGTTTGTGTGACCGCAGAGCCTAGGGGGTCTCCTTAGTAAACTAAAAGGTTTTGCATTAGATCAATGCCCACATGAGTGGTTTAGAAACTACCTAATGGACAGGTAAGGGCTAATGGTGTATTGGAAGGGCGGAAAGCATTATTGAGTGGAGTACCTCAGGGAAATACACTAGGTCCTCTACTGTCCCTATTATACACAAACGAACTAAAATTCTTATTTGTGGACGATATTAAGATATGGGAAACTGTAAATAATAGTGATAAGTCGGTCTTACAATGTGATCTAGGTAAATTAGCTGAAAGGTCGAACCTCTGCAGCCTCGAAATAAATTCCAAGAAAAGTGCGGTAATACACTTAAGTCACAGACTTCACACGGCGTGCTCCCTGGGGGGGGGGGACAGAGCCGCCAGATGTTAAGGGCTAAAAGGACTTAGGAATTTTTGTCAGCCATGACTTGAGAACAACTGCGAATCGTAATACAGCCGCAGCTAAGGCTTTTCGAATACCATGGGCACTTCGAAGAGTTCTTAAACTACTAGACAAGTCTATGTTTCAAATACTTTATGCATCATGTCAAGCCTCACCTAGAATACTGTATACACGCTGCCTCATACCTTCTTTATGAGAAAAGGGTGGAGCACTTAAATCTCTTCTCATTATCATACCAAAGGAGGAGAGGTGACTGAAATTCGGCGTACCATAAATTAAAGGGCCATTTAGGGACTGACTTTCCTAATCTTCTTTCCCTAAAATACATTTAAGAGGTTACCATAAAAATGTCCTCAAACCGAGGAAGAACAAAATAGGTGCGGAATTTAAACCCTCACATAGAGAAATTAGATTTCTGTGGAGATTTATATTGCAAGGATTAACACAGGCAACAAAGCCCTACTAACCTTATTAGCTGAATGCAACTAACTCCAAAGCCCGTACTAGGCATTTTACCGCAAATGTGCATAAAAGCACTTTTGGAATTGAGCATTATTTAAACAATTTCCATACATACCTAGTTAAACTGGATCGGCATTTCAAAGAAAAATAAGGTGGTTAGATAACCTATCATTCTAATTTTTATAGAAGTGGAAATGTTCCAGCTTGTTGTGTTGAAATCGATGGGACAAATATCCTGCATTTATTACACCACCTGACGAAACCTTTGGGCAGAAAAAGCAGCAAGAAGTGTTGGGGGTCGTGGGAGATGCACGACTTATATGACAGAAGCAAGTATCTTCCAGCTAGCACTGTATTCGGGCGCGTTGTATGACGTGAGACAGTTATCTGCAGCACGCCCGAAGTCAATGATAACTGGACCCGGAGTAACACCTAGGTACATAATTTTTCGGTTGGTGAAGAGAAAATTAACGACACTTTTCCGATAATTTCGGAATTATTTTGATTTTTCAGAAGTATAAATTTCACGGAACTGACCGTAGTTTATTCTGTGAGCAATAATTTATGGTATACATTTGTATACAGTGGGACTGGATAATATACATGCGCTTAAAGTTCAATAAACCTAAGAATGTCGAAAGTTTCTGCCCTTATTTCGTCGAAAACAGAAATTTCAGTATACTTAATAACAGCCATCGAGAGACCAACCTTGTGACTCAAGTGTAGCTGCGACTTTCGAAAAGCGCTCGACGCAAACTTGGCCTGAAAGTTTTCAGAACTACCAAAACATCAGTAAATATTCAATTTCATATTAGTTTGTTAGATATTATTAAGAAATTCACTCATTTTTTAATAGTCGATTTCGAAATGTGTTTCAACACCTTCGCTCTCTCAGTAATATTCATCGAATCGCTAAAAAATATAGACATTTTTACTAAGCGAATAAAAATCCTCATCTGTCTTTATTTTTTGCTTGCTGTCGATTTATTTTGTTTATTTAAACCCGTTCAAAATTCTATGTTGCTAGTCTGATGGTTCGGTGTTGCAGTTAGTTGAACTTATATTGGGTTGTGTAAGTGCAGTTTTTTGTGTCGTGTTGTTTTTATTTAAAATCCTGAAAGATATTTAGCTGCATGTTACTCCATATTCATCCATTTCTCTTACATATAGTCGAAATGCTGTATGAGATTGAGTGATCACTCATTTTTATAATGTTCGGACATTAGGCCTGTGAATATTGTCCACTGATAATAATTAGACATCTTACATATATCTATGCTGTGTGAACGGAAGTTCTTAAGATATGTCTATCCAAGCCAAATTGGTTCTGTCACCACAGTTAGCCAACGTCAGCTGGACATGTATATTCTTACCAGACTTTACTCTTAGTCGTAATCGCACTTAGCCAGTAAATAAATTCGAACCGTTACCGTTGACTTATTTGTAAAATTGATCTACCAACTGAGTAGTGTAATCCTAAAAGGCTCATCGAATGTAGGCCAACATTTTATGCTGTCCTAATTCCAAGTTATTCGTCCTTCGTAGATGTTTCTCTTAGGAGGGTTAGATTTGCCTATCTTTTAACTGACTTACTGGTGAGCGCATTTATGTGATTTGGTTGATTTCGGAACGTCTTGAGTTGTAGTGTTAAATTTGTGAGTCTTTTAATGTATAATATCTCTTTCAATGTTTTTCTAATGATCATTGGTACTTCCATTCACATCAGTTGTAATTGTATATCCATCACCTCGTGTTGCACACCAATTATGATTTAATGGGGATTTCCTATCGCGAAATGTGAGGTTTAAAGGTCTCTGAAGTTCCTGCATTGTTCAAATGCGGAGAGGCAAGCGTTGGTGGAACCACTGGACTAGTTCACATTAGCTTATGTGGGACACAAGTGAAATTCTCATTGTCATCTTAGTTAAAATGTATCTTCATTCAATTTTCGTTTCAGTAAGTATTTCGTATTACTCGTTACTTTTTTGTACTACTGTCGTGGTACTATAGAATCACAAGCGCTCACTGTTCTGGAACTTTGTAATTTGACTTTCGACAAATAGTTTCCAAGTTTTCTAACTCCTGGCAAAAAAGTTTCATTTACATTGTAATATACAAACGTCGGTATCGTATGTAATGTTACTAAATCCTCTCAAATAATTATTTCAGAATGGGTCTCTGTAACTAAAATTCACACTTCATGTTAAAACGGACTTCAGTAAAACACAAACTCGTCATATAGTCCGGTTCTCAGAGAACATTTTGTCATGAAACAACAACTCTTAAACAACTGCATAGGTTTAAACTGTCATATCGGCATAATACCATTTCATGATACTTCTTTCAGAGTCAATTAGCATCACGCCTCTTCTTGACAGTGCCGAATACTGTCCTCAGCTAGTGTGGCAAATATATGCTGCTAATAATTTAGTAGTAATAATAAGGTCACTATGCCGCGTGCTTCATCATGTGATTTAGAAATATCTAGTTTTGCGTTTTCGTTTGACTACGAGTCTCATGATCTGAAGTACCGTATTTGTTAACCTGCTTATTACTGTGATATTCGCTTGATTTTTTCCCTTAAATCGGCATTCCTCCGACAAACCTGTACACCACACATGCATTTTAGGTGTTTGGATATAAGGTGAGAAAACGTACATGAAAAGCACCAAAACGGGTTCACCAAATACTTGGTGTATAGGTATAGTTATAGCAATTCAGTGTTTACTGCCGAATTCTTTTAGTAGGGGACTATCATAAAGTCACTTAACTCTTCCAAGTGATTAAATCTGTCTGGTGTTAAGTCCCGGTAGTGCTATTTCACTATCTCGCAAAAACTTAGTACATAGCTTAGACTGACAAATTTGTGGTTTCTGATTCAGACTGCGTATGCAATCTTATGAACATATTCATTGGTTGTCACTATCAAAGATTATTACACTGCTTAATTATTTAGGAGACCAATTTCACAAGCTGCAATGATTTATTAATTTGTTACACACAAGAGTGTGAATATGTAACGTTTAAACTGAGTAACATTTCCGGATAGTGAGACATTGGTTCTCAGTATACATAAAGCCCGACTGTAAGGCTTCATAACAACCATCTTCCTACTCAGTGAAACAATGTGCTATAAACTTTGTTTTTTATTATAGTCACTAAATTATCCGTCTGAGTTTCTGACTCTGTACCACGTAAAGAGAGTTAGGCTTTCAGATGGAGTAGTGTTTTTAATTCTGTGCTATAAATGTATGCAGGATAAAAATATATTTGTATGTTTTGTAGCGTATTCTTTCGTCGGTTTTCGTTGTCTCTAAAAGTTTCACTCATAGATTGTTGCTTCATTTCATTCATTCATTAAGTCTCCGAAAGTTGGCGCGTTGATTTTGGCTCACTTCGAACGATTACGTCACAGGTTCGATTTACCACTTACCGATATGCAGACAGCCAGTTAATGTCTTCAGCATTCACTATAGGTGAAGTACATTGATACCTACACGGTAATAGAATGGGTTGTTAAGTAACTCATAACATAACCTCGTTTCCGCGATTACATTGTTTTCCTTTCCGTGTTATTTTTCTCGCGCTGCAGTAAAGTGAGTATGAACCACACGTTTCAGCAACGAGAAGTGGTAATGTTTCACGAGCACATCAATTGGTCAGTCTACAATACTCCATGTTTCAACTCAGAATTGCTTAAGATGTCAACTACCACTCTCGGTATCGAAACGTGATGCAATCATTTTCAGCTGTTTTATTCCGTGTTTTCAGACAAGCTGTCGATGCATTGCACTTCTAAACGTTTAGCAATTAATATAAGGATTTTGAAACAATTAGTCCCTTTTATAAATTTTGATAGCGTTATTAGAAGATGGAGACTGTCTGAAAAATGTGATGTATTACCGCTATACATTTCGAACAATCTGATCACACATTTACTTGTCAAGTCAATATATATATATAGAAAGGTTAAATTAAACAAAGTGAGAGAAAACGGAATTAAGAATAATTAACACAAACCTTTGGTAATCCAATCAAATAAGGATTACCAAGGTAGGTTCAAAAACAGTTTGTCATTACTCTTAACCTACCTTGGTAATCCTTATTTGATTGGACTACCAAAGGTTTGTGTTAATTATTCTTAATTCCGTTTTCTCTCACTTTGTTTAATTTAACCTTTCTATATATATATTGACTTGACAAGTAAATGTGTGATCAGATTGTTCGAAATGTATAGCGGTAATACATCACATTTTTCAGACAGTCTCCGTCTTCTAATGACGCTATCAAAATAAGGATTTTGGACAATGTTTGAATCGTTCCTCAGCATTTAAGAAACTATCGCAGAAAGGAGTTAACTTAGCTGAGTAGTGAATCAAGTGTGTTTTAAATACTGGATGAATCCGCGTAGTCTAATCCGTCTGACAAGTCTAATAAAACGCATATTTATTAGCATTGGAAAGTAATCCATATGTGAACTCTGTATTTGATTCCATCGAGTATAAGAAAGTGGAAATCGTGAGAAGTTGTGCGATTGTGTCGTCTTAGTTTAGTTTTGATACCATAAATGTCATATGGTCTTGTCCATTATATGATTATTTTGTTATTTTATTCCTTTCCAAAGCTTTACTTCGTCCTACTTATTATACTTTTAGCACTCCTATATGTGGTTATGGGTGCCTTCCTAGATAAACCCAAGACAGAAAAAGTAGTTGATATGGGACAAGGAAACGGACTTCGATATGCCATTTCAAGTATGCAAGGTTGGCGAGTGGAGATGGAAGATGCCCACGTAGCCAAATCTGAACTTCCCAGTCCTTTCCAATACTGGTCGTACTTTGGTGTATTTGATGGTCATGCAGGATCACGCGTTTCAGAGCTTTGTGCGGCTAAGTTACTAGACGTAAGTTGGTAGGCCTATTTATTCTGATTACATTCAGGCTATTCTTAATACAGAAGAGTTTCAGAAGCTTGATCCCTCTTGTACGGAGCTTGATACTACTTTGGTGAAACGCGGCATCGTAAACGGATTTTTAGCTTTTGATCGCGATTTAGCATCCGAAGATTCTAATGAGAAATCTGGTTCTACCGCGGTGGTTGCTTTCGTTACTCCAACCCATATAATCATGGCTAATTGTGGTGATTCAAGAGCTATACTTGTTCGAGACAATAAACCCCTTTTGGCAACTCAAGACCATAAACCATACAATCCTATCGAACGCCGGAGAATTTCTGAAGCTGGTGGTCAGGTTATGTTATCACGAGTCAATGGATCTTTAGCTGTTTCAAGGTAGTGTCAATTTTCATTTTTATACGATCATACATTGTCCATTTTAAATGCTGTGGATAGTGATCACTTCATGTAGGAAGTGTGTATCATTTGGATGAGTATGTAAGACTTAAGATAGGATATAAGATAGAATTTTCTGTACCTGTATCGCTGCTTTGCTCACTATTGTGCGAAATGCTTTAAATATTAAGAGTAACACTGGCGTTATTGAAACTTTAGGAGGCAAGCTGTAGTGGGGAAGACAAATTTATTTCTCTTATTTGGTGTACTAATTGATTACATCTGTGCTTACCACTTCAAGTAAGCTCTGTACAACAATATATTTTTAGGTTAGTTTTGATTTCTGTAATATAGAAATATAATTTAGGCCTTGGTAGAGTATCTAACAACAGCCCAAACCATCGGTTTAAGTACGTGTTTAAAACCTTCAGTTTTATCATATATGCTACATGTATTACTGAGCTGATAACTGAATAACAGTAATAAAACAATGAGACTCATTTATCACTCCCAGTATCGTGCATTATTCTGTCAGTCACTGGTTTGATAGCTTTGTTTTCAAAGCGTTTTCAAGTTTTCCAGTAAAATGCTCAGAGATTTTTTAAGATTGTGAAAATATGTGGTTTTACAGAAAGATTGCTTTAAGGAGTCAGCTGGGTGTTTCCTGTTAACATCTGTCATTGAGACCACTGTTTTCCTACCGACATACCTTTAAAATGTTGTATCTTTACTTCATTTGCATTTCTAATTGTTTTATTGCTTAACTAAAAACTGCTACTGTCGTTAACTCAGTTCAGTATAGCAGTAGCGTAGGATGAAAATTCAGAAAATGATGGCCTTTACTTAATGACAGGGAAAGCCTTACTACATGAATAGAAAATGTGTTTATAGTATTAGTTATATCTATTTATATTTTCTTGAAGTAAGTCCTTCATGCGATTCATGTAAGCCCTGTACAGTTTCCTGTTAAGTTGACTTTGAATATCCATACATAGTTTTTAGTGTAACTTTACGAAGAACATATCAAATAACAAACTCATCAGACCCATGAATTTGTCAAAACCATTCTTTCTCAGAATCCTTCTGAAGTATAAATTACTATGGATGTACTTGCAATCATAATGATTGTTAAAGTAATTTTGAGTAAATGTCTTACATGTATTTGCTAATGATACGGTGTTTCTTTCTTTCCTTTTTCCTAAAGATCTCTTGGTGACTTTGAATACAAACAGGTATTTAGTCGTGGAGCTACTGAGCAACTCGTTTCTCCTGAACCAGATGTATTTATCATTGAACGTAAGAAGGAATTTGACCAAGTTCTCCTCCTTGCGTGTGATGGTGTTTGGGATGTCTTTGAGAACGATACCCTTACAACTTATGTCCTTCATAGGTTGTGTTGTTTACCCTCTTTGGTAGATGTTTGTTCAGAAATCCTCGATACCAGTTTGCACAAGGTTAGTGTTTTCCTGTCAGTCAGTGGGACGTTCGTAATGTTTAAGTTTTAAAATTCATGTGAATGGCTAACTATATTTAGCAAATTTTGGCCCCATCTTGTTGTACAAGACTTACGATGTTCATAAAATTCTTCGTGCTATGCTTGTAGTATTATTGTACAGCCTACTTCTTTATTGTTTGATTGAGCCGGTAAAATTAGTATCTGAAGGAGTATTCAGGTACCCTTGTATTTCGTACATAGTCGAATGCATTTGTTCTCTTTTTCTCACTCATGCAGACCCCTTGCTATTAAACACCCAGAAATGTAGAAAGACTAGTGTAATTTTGATTCATTTTGTCTTGACATATATCACTAACGAAAGTAAAATAAACTCTTATTTCTTTTAAAAGCCTTTATAACGTGACAATAATTTGATATAATGTCATCTTTACTGAAAATTCGTGACAAATTACCAAATGAGAATTGTTTTAGCTGGTTCCCGTATAATTGTCTAAACAGTAACTATAGATGTTGAATAGTAATATTGTCCAAGTTATGATTCAAAAGTTATTTCAGTCTTAATATCTCCAGCTTTAGAAATTAACACTAATACAAATTCTTTGTTTCCTTAATTTCTGCAGGGTAGTCGTGATAATATGAGTGTTCTTTTGGTAGCGTTAGATGCTGCTCCTACCGTGGATCCAGAAGCAGTCCGTAAGGAAATGGAATTAGACAATTCTATAGAGAATTTGATTGTTGGTAAGTTTATACATTTAATTTCCAGAATAAAATTAGTTGAAATCTCAAAGCAAGTATTACATGCTGCGGTAATAATTCTGTTGAATATATGCATATTAAGACATCGTTTTTCGCGAACCCAGTTCCTATCAGGTTAATACACTAGATAACCCTATGCTAGTTAAATGAACCCACTTATTTAAAGTAGATGCTGTGTACATTCGCTTTTTTATACTTTGTCTTAATTTTCCTTGAAACAAACACGCGCAGATCGATTTCTTTATGATGATATTTATTTTTTAGACCTAGGTTGAGGAGTCCTGGTAACAAATGAAGCCTGCAATATCAATATCTCCCCATCATATCAAATTTGTGGATCCATTGCTCATCTAACTCACTTACTCATTCCATGAAATCGATTGTAAAGTCCTTAATGTATTGAATTAGAAAAATATAAATTTTGTCAAAACTGACGATAGTGTTAAACTGTTATTTCAGTGTTTTGTGCACAATTTCCTTTCGACGCATTGATCTAAATTCATTGTACGAGTAAGACCTTACTTTTGTGCAATATGCGTTATCTTTTGTCTTTTGCGCTGAGTGGACGGATATTTGGCGGTTAAAAGCACTTGAAATCGTCTAGCGTAGTGCCGGAAAAGCTTTTCTTACTGTTGTCAGAGTATAGACACAGAAGGCATACTACTTTCATTTTAGGGACTAATTCGGGAACTCAGTTAAATCTTATATCTACTTGACCCAAGTAATAATCATATTTGTGTCAGACTACTTAAGTTCTGTTCATTCATACTTCCCAGTAAATTCTGTGTATAACTAGTTTGCAGATAAATGAATCTTAGTTTACATCGTTTGTTTGGGTTTTAAAATCTAGTTAATTTTACATTCATAAACTAGTGAATCTGAAGTATTTGTATGATTTACCTTTATTCATACTCAGATATAATGAACTCAGCCGGGGCAGATGCTGACACTTTGAGTGTGAACTATATCGCCAATACAGTTAAAAGTATGAACCTTCCAAATTATCCTCCGGGTGGCTTCAACACCAAGTGAGCATCTCACATGTACTAATTATTTGCATTAATTTAATTGCCAAGCTTAATTACAGTATTCTAGTTAGCGGTAGTTTTGTTTCCTACGCAGGCATGGTTTGAAATCACAACATTAATTTGTCCCCATTTGCTACAACTAAAATTTACAGTAGATCTTTACTTATACTAACTTATTTCGGCACTTTTCGTTATGTTCAAACCCTATGTAAGTTGTTCTTGGAATCGTTATCTCTAAGTTACTGTACATTTATTCAGCGATTTGCTTCCCCAAATAGCTCAGTACATAGATACCCATGTATTGATCAGGTGCATGTGTTTTACGGCTACCAGACATACATGCTTAATATGGGGCAATATCATGTGGGAATAAGAGAGAAACTAACTGCAACTTTAGTCTTGGAGTAAATAATTCTAATATGGGAGTTTACAAGACGTAATACATAAGACACCTCTCTCCAGCTTTCATCATTTCTAATTTTACTGACTCTCTCAATACAGAAATTCACCCAGTGTGCTGTTGATCATTTATGGAAACCCAAAACCCCTAGTCTTCATAAGCTTTTGTGGGCTAGTAAGTAGTATGGGTCTTTTTACATATGTTGAAGTCCAATCGTCTTAACTTATCAGTCCAAATCTTCACCAGATATGTAACTGCTGAAATTTAAAAGATAACTTTCTGACGTGATATATTTTATTTTTAAAAGCTTCTTGAGAAGCAAATAAAACCTTAAGATGATAAGAATTTGTCTGAGGGCATCGAACAAAGTTATTTTTGTCCTTGTTACAACATTAGTCTGTTTTTATCTTTGAACAGCAAAGACCCCAACAACCGTATTGACGTCTTAGATTGTGAGGTATGTCTAATGTGTAGGGACCACTTTTTTACAACTGTCAAAACACTCAAAGCAAGATTTCGTGGAGTAACTAAATCGATAGTTAGAAATGTAGATCAGTCAGTGACAGCGTAGTTAGTTCTTAGATTTGCAAAGTCACTTTAAATTAGCTTAGATTGCTACCCAAGAAGCACTGTGTCTGTCTCTTAACGCTATATTTTTATTCACTGCAACGTCGGAATCGTATCATAAGTCCTAAAATTTTAGGATCTCCGCTAATGGGTATACATTTTTTAGAAACATACAATCTACTGATTACTCATTCGAACTAATTTGATCAATATAGTTAGTAACGTCTTGTGGTCTGTTGCAGATATAAGCAGAAAGCATTTCTATTTCATGTTGTAATGTAGGTGCATTCATCATGACACAAGACATCGCGATTCTGCAAAAAGATAAGAAATTACCTTACCTGTTTGTGAACCACTTGGTACAAAATGAACGTTGGTTTTGCCTCTAAGAACGGAATGTGTAGTCATCTTAGGATGAATTCTGTGTACGAGTTGGTTTTGTTATTCAGTGACTCATTTTTATCCAATGCTGCCTTCCGAAATATAGGAACATATTGTGCATGCTGGCATCAGGTGGCCTTCACACAGCGTAGATAAATAGGATACACTGTTATTGACTGTATTTGAATAAGATGAAAGTGAAGTTGAACTCTTCAGGTCTTGTTTAGAATATGTCTATTTGTGCTTAAATCCATCATATGTTGTGTGTGGGTCATGCAACTGAAAATCTTTGATTATATTGATGTTCACCATCAATAGTGGTGGAGTTGTCTGTTGTGACTATACATTTATCGAAGAATATTATTAACTCGTTCAAATGTGGTCTGGTGTCACACATAGCAGTCGCAACTGAAGCCTAGCAAATTACAAAAAATTAAGTAAATTTTGAACCAATAGTTTCATAGTAGATCGTCCTTCTTAAATGAAGACTTATGGTCTAAAGCGACATTGATATAAAGGAAAGTAGCCACGAGGAATGCTCATTCGAAGAAAGTCAGTGGTTGAGGTACCACCACGATAGATCTTTTCGTAAATAGAAGTTAGAATCCTGTAGATGAACTTCATTTACTCAATTGTAAATTAAATGCCACTTATCTTGGTATACTTAACGTGATTTGGATTCAGGTGTTTACTTCCAGCTCAGTTGTAATTCGGAAAATGGATCAATTAATTATGAATATAATCCATAGCTTATGTTTGTGTTCTAGTCAAATTTAGTTTTGAATTAATAATAGTCTTGGAATGTGATACGTTTATATCATGAACACACATTTAAGTCACTAATTATGCTTATTGTTCATCACTTATTAACTAAGAAAAATTAAGTGTGATGGTTCTTTGATATATCAGTGAAATTTTTCACAGTTTGAATTAGCAAATATTTTTCCGAAATTTCATCTCTGCTGGAAGATATTGGTAGAGATAACGTTACATTTAGTTGTATCGAACATGTACTTTTACTGAAGTTAAACGAATATAAGAATCTACCTAAATACATTTGTACAAGTCACCATACAACAAAAGCCCAAAAAGAGTATGTTGGTGATCTAATATAAGAACGCAGATGAGACAGGAAAAGTAATTTAAATGAAATATTCAGATATTTATGAGCGGTGAAGAGCTATTAGGAGTTATGTCACACGAACCTTCAGGCAGTTACTTTCTAACCTTTTGATGACTTTAACCAAGCTGACTCAAGGTAAGACTTAACTAAGTGAATCGGCATCTTGTTTCATTCATTCTAGACTTTCAAGTGACTGTATCAAAGCAGACTGGTTTGTTGCTTGTAATACTGCTGTCAGTGTATATTCACAACCTTTTCTACTGTCTGTCCTTCCGAGCTTTAAACTTCTGAAGTGTTCATTTAAAGATTGGCATACTTAACAAACCTTTCAAGATGTCACTAGGTCAATTTTACAATGAAATCTATTTTAACTTCAGTAAACATACTACTGTGTAGTAAACTTATTCTTTTCTGTGCCAATACTTAAAATACCATAAGTGGGTAATTTAATTTCTCTGTAGATTGTCCTCATATATTTGTAGTTGAACATTCATTATTTTAATAAGATCTATGAAATTACTGAATAAAACTTACAACGATGACTTCCGTCATGCCATAATATTTTTACAGTATAATCAAACATGTCTCCCCAGTAAAGGTATTCTTTTGGTTTACAACAAAGTACAAAAGAAAATGAATATGAGGTCAGTATTTCCAAAGAGAATTTATTTCTCTAAGTTACACTGATTTTGCAATATATGGGAGAAAACCCCAACTCAGTCAATGGGAATCACTGTGGCGAAATCTAATGTGTAACGTTTCACAAAGGATGCCCTTTTCTACATAGTGAATAATTTCTAAACAATGCTAAATGATTATATCTTTACTTTTGTGTTTATTCACATACGAGGTCATACAGGAAATTTTTATCTTTCAGATCGGTGTATTTCCACAGAATAAAATTTGTTTCTTAAAATCACCTTCTAGCCAAGACATTTTCTATCATTACAGTATAAGGCGTAATAAATTAGCCTCCTAGATGTAATCACTGTGTCTGTTATTACATTCACCAAAAGTATGACGAACTACTGAATTTCACTGCCTTTTGCGCTGTAAATTACCGTATCATTCGTAACCTTCAGGTGTAATATTGTTTACAATACTATTTCTTTAACCGAGGTGATTTCATTCTTTCCTCATCAAGTTATCAAACTAAAAGTAAAATATTCAATACATATCCTAAAAAGCGTAAAATGGGGGTGAATACGAACCCGTAAACTTCTATAGGATTTCTCAGCTCAAATAGTCGTATTTACGATAATGCAATATGAAAATAGGTTCAGACGTTTATTAGAGATGACTAGTCAGGTGAAACGATGTGTCGGAGGTGGAGGAAATTGTGTACTTAAATTCAGCTAAGTCATTGAGAAAAGAAAGTTCAATAGCTGTATAGGAAATTCTGTAATGCTAAGGAGTTAAGTAAGAAATTAAATGTAAATGATAAACAAGCTCAGTATGTGCATCCGGTTATAGAAGGATTCAGTCAGAAAATAATTTTAGTTGGAACCAAAAATATATGACAAATATTATCCTGTGGTCTATAGTGGTAGCAACTGCCACTAACTGTTGTTTCCATCATGAGGTGATTAGACTTCAGTTTATCTCAATCATACCCTCTTCATCCTTCCCACATATTTGCCTATCTCATTCAGAGTTATCATGTAACAATCTTTTATACATCGTCTATGATATTTTTCCGCCACATGCTTATTACAGTGGATTTTATAGAATGTTCAACTGCGTTCCCCAAAACTTGCTCAATCACTGTTATCATTTATTGCCAGTTAGCATAGTAACACAAGTTTGTGTAATAAGTTATTGGCCACATTTGATAGCTGAGAATTGGCGATATTCTCTGGTAGGTCAAGCGAAATTGATAAAGTGGGACTTGACCTTAAAGCCTGTCTGCTGGCAGTTCAGTACTTGATGATTCTGAAAAAAGTAATACCCTAGACAAAATTCTTTGAGTGTAAAGTCACGTACATTGGGTTTTTCACATCGCTACAATGACTGCCAACCAAGGAAATTTAAATATTAAAAATCCTTTCTGTCCCTTTGGGTAGTAAGATTCTTTTGGATACAAATAACCAACATCTTAGTCCTTGAAACTGATGAAAATCCATTCTCTTAGTTAACTCAAGTATCTCTACAGGGATGCGATATGTAGTCTTGTTTTGGTGTTTCTGCTCTGTTTGCAGTACGAATTATGTGGCTTGTGTTAACTGTTGTTGTTTTGAGTGACGTAATACTAGTTGTGAATCTTTCAAGAAGTATATTACATTGCACCAGAAACTCAGGTGTTATACAGTCTAGGTGATTCATCTCTAAAAATCCTTTCATATTTTTGTATTTCAGGCGTGCTTATGTAGAAAACTTTTTCAATACGCGTTTTCGACGCAATAAATAGTAAGTGCAGTCTTTAAAAATAATGTTTTATCCTTTACATTCACCAAATATATAAGCATTACATGCGTGGTGTGCTTCAATATCTGCCTACCTTATTTTTCATTACTAATTGCAATACAAGATCATAACTACGTACATATTTCTCCGGAATGTGTGATTGATTTGGTTTTCCAGTAACTGGGGTTAATGGCATTCTTTCTTCTCCATCTCAACAAAATTTACTTGCATCGCAATACATGAAGTACTTATTCGGTATACCAAAACTGAATTTCATTTCACATTGACATGGACCAAGTTTTCATTCATCGCAGTGTTGTTTAACTGAAGCTTTTATCATCAACTGAATTCATAGAATTTTCCATTAATTGTCGTAGGAACATTGCATATACAGAAGATGGCATAAGGGATTTATACATGAGGATCGGTAATATTAATTAGTGAGAGATTGTTTTTCTTTATCTGGTGTTGAAACTTTTTTATTTCTGTAGTTTTTGGTAAGTATTGTAAGATACGCCTTCATAAAAATGTAATGCCACTAGTTAGACCAATAGTACAAAATTTACCATTGTTCGTCTTTAAGTTAAGTGTTACTCATTGTGGTGTGGTGTTTCAGTCAGACAGTTTTTCAAGATGTTTTGTCACAAAATGAAAAAACAAGAAAAAAATGTTTTATTTTGGCAAATACTAAAGAGCCTGTTTGTTGTATGTAAGCACAACATTTAAAGACATCCTTCCTATACGTTACGGATGTTATTTCGAGAAACTGAACATTCTTACTGGTTGAAACATTGTTTATCCGTCATTATTAGTGATCTAGTGTGATGCTTTTCTGACTGTGGATTCAAAGAAAAATTGGTTGGAAATTTTTTATCCTATGTGTTATGCTACATGGCTGCATTGTGATCAGTATTTTTAATTGTTATATTTTATCTCATAACGGCAATTTTGAAACACCCTAATGATATTCCTGTACCGTTTGGTTGGGCATTTAGTCTAAATGCTGTCTATTTTTTTTTCCTTCACGTTCCCAGTGGAACATAGGGCTTCAAGCTGGAGGCTTGAAGTTTCTGTAGCAGTGTTTATTTTTACAGGATGGGGCTGCTAGCCTCATGCCCAACCTTTCCCCTTTACCAGCTTTATTTCTGTTTTAGCGAGGTAAAGGAGTGCGTCGGCCGGGGTTCGAACCCCGGACCATGTGCATGGTCGGCGAGCGTCCTAACCGCTATGCCACCGACGCACAAATGCTGTCTATAGTGCCGTTTTATCCATTGTATTCAATGAAGATTCTTAGGGTAGCTTATTTTGTATTCTTTTCCCTTGATCAATCAGGTATAGTAAAAAAATTCTTTGTTCATCAATTCAAAGATGAGCATTATCTTTTCTGTAGAAGAAATTGTCACTTAGCTGTGTCCGACTTCGAAAGCTATAGATATTATTCATATATCTTGTAGGCTATATGCCTTCAGTTGGTAAATGTTATTTACTGTCGATTAAAAGGCATCGTTTCACTATGCATGCCTTTAATGCTTACCCAGTATCGTTGAAGCTAACATTCCTGCTTATACACTGATACTGTGTAGTAAATTGGTATTTTTCTAATACTTCAGTATGCTTTAATTGTAGGTATTCACTGGTGTTGTTTATGTATATATTAGAATCAGTGCAGGTGTCAAGAATAAGTTTTATATTTTATTGTCGATAGGGAGATTACCCATTCGCATTATTTAAAGGGCTAAATTGCTCTTAAGATGTGGTTTATATCACATAAAGCAGTAATTTGCATCATAATCTATTGCAATGAGAATATTTGTTTGATAAATAATGCATGTAGCTAGGGACATCTCTTCTGAGGATTCGATGCAAAATTTGTTATTTTAATGCATGCATATTTTGAAGCACTAATTTAGCTACGTTCTCACTAATTTTGTTTTGGTTACTTTTTTAGGCTTCTTGGAAGTAAATGATTGAATGCTCAAACTTACCGAAAATTCCATTTTTGAATTTTGTGACTTAATCCCCCTTTACTCCGCATATCTTTCTTTATGTATTTCACACCACTTGGAATTTCCGCTTAATACTATCCTTTCATTCACTTTGGATACATCGAATTATTTCATCTGTAATTTGCACCATCGCGGTTGATGTATATGTTGTTTTTCTACTTAACGATCGCTAAACTATAGAGACCATATATTTTCATTCTTTTTAGTTCTGTGAATTTCACAAATTATTCAGAGTCGTCTTCCCCGTTATCTGTTTTGTTTTAGACTTTTCATTTTATGCATTATACTACTTATTGTAGTTTCAGTTCTAATATTCAGTCACAGAGTGAAAGGAAACCTCATGTGGATATCGTTCAGTTTCGATGTTTTTCATCCTCATTTTCATGCACAGTTTATTTCATTTATCTACGCGTATTTGTGATTTCGTTGTATAGGAATTAAAATCTTATAGACCTTTACATTTATTTATATCACTGGGCACATTAAAGGTAATAGCGGCCCTCCGCATTTTTATTTGTTCTGTTTAGTGTGTGATTTAATAACTAAATTCGTTTTCTTCGTATGCTGGTACTCGTCTATCGTATTTTTGTGCCTATAACTTTTATGCCGAACAGAGGGAAAGATACATTGCTTATGTCCACATGCTTTGCTTTTTATCCTAACTTAGATTACTCCTATAGTTTACGTAAATCATCTTCCAGATTCATCTTCGTGTATCCTATGATGCAACTTAGAAATGATTAAACCTTGATGATCTTATAGGTAGTCTGCATATCAACCCCAGTGTATGTTGTGTCATGAAATATCATATAGTTTGTAGTTGTGTTGTCGACACAGAGCAACATAGTTCAAACTGCTGTATTCATGATTGAGCTGTTACACTTGCCCGATACCTCTGGTCACTTCCAACAGGACACCTGAGCTCGCAATAAAGTATTTTTCCAAGGATATTATGGAAAGCTTTCATCCGCATGAACATAGATTCTTAGAAATCAATCATAATTTGGTTTCTTGTTAAGTTTTAGAAAATCTATTTTGTTGGTCAGTGAATATCTGTGATACCCCCAAATTGACAAACTCCTATGGCTTTGACAGCTTATACTTGAAGGTGATATTAAAATCTGTCTTACGGCCTCTGAGTTAATAACCAGACTGTTCAGCTACTAATCTGCGAAACTCAGGTGCTGACCAAGTCATCACTACAATGCAGCCATTCATGAAGGGTTGCACCTGGTTGTGGTTATGAAAGGAGGTATGTAAACGTCCCGTTGTTACCACATCAGTTGTCCACTTATATTTTCTGTCAATTCTGATTGTACCAAGTTAGTAAGTGGGGGACAGGTGTGTTGTTTTGGGTAAAACTAATTAAGATAAAACTGACCTGACATAAAATTGTAATGGTCGAAGTGAGATGTTGATTTGGTGCGATACCTTGTACTACTGACTGGCAGATGTAAATAGTCAAAAATTTCGGTTAACCAGATATCCTTTGAGACATAACAAAACGACCATCACGTGTTTAGATCACTTTTATCTACTTAACAAGCACAACTGTTCGACGATAGTGATTTCCGACCACTCATATGAAGCAGCAATATTTACTATTACAATATTTTGGTTTCTTGATTAGTATGTTTGACATCAAAAATACCACATTGTGATCTGAATATTTTTGGTTCCCAATGGAAACTGATAATTTCTTTCATCTACTGGTTCAATTTGCAAGTGATGAGATGTTTAGCTAGAATATTGACCTAGGCGTTCAGAAAACTACGTATAATCATGCTGCAGTCCTGCTTTTTATGATATCATTCCAACGCATTTCTGTCTTCTCCCCACAGTCTGATGCATAATCAAGTCCATAATTTAGAATATCATCGGTGATAATACGCAGCCTTGTCGCGCTCCTGGCTTTGTAGACTTTTCCGTTATGGATCACGTAGCATTGCTATATAGCTGTTGAATTAGTTTAGTGAATATCTGGAGCACGCAATATTGTTGAAGTAGTTTTAAATTTACAGTGCTTCGAGAGGGATTCGGTCCCGCCCTGCTGGTTCCAAGCCTTTAGTAGCTCGATTGTATTCAGGACTTTTTCGTTTGTTGGAGGATTGGTGTCCACTACCAGTTGTGTGAGTAAAGTTGGTGTTATTTCTGGATGAGCTGCTGGTAATGGTCGATTTAAGAGTCTTTCGAAGTGATTGGCCCATTGTTTTATCTGTCTCTCCTTCTTGATAATTAGGTTCACTTGACCACCTTATCTAGTTTTCATCTGCGTTGAAGAGAAATCGTTATTTGGTATAATGTTCTGAGGTTTCCTCTATCTGTGGCCATCCTGTTCTGCTTCAGTTCCCAGTGTCTCGTAGAATTGTCTTCCCCAGCACTCTTCTTCATTCAGTGCAGTGTACATTAAACTCAGCTCCTCCTTCTGTTACCCATCTTTGTATTGAGCCATCTTCTCTCACCATCCTCCTCTCCTCGATTAGCTTCCAGGTAGGTGTCCGTTGAGAGCTATTCCTTGTCTCGTCTCTTCTTTCTTCCTAGAACAGTTGTGCACATTTCCTTGAACATCACCTTCAGAGAGTCCCAATATTCTCCCACGCAGCTTTCCTCAGTAAGACCACGTAGTGTCTGAAACTTTTCTCTGATAGCTTTAGTGAAGGTATCGTGATTTGTCTCCGGTTGTTCTGAAGGATTTCAGCTTCACCTGGGAGATTCGTTGATTTACATAAGCGTCTGAGCACACACCTATCTCCCTCTGTATTTTGTATCCACCAACCTGCGTCTGCACTTCCTCGAGAATGAGATGAAATCTATCTGGTTTGTGGTGTGTCCGTCAAGTAAATTACATGTTGCCTTGTGCTTGTAAATGCTGTCTCCAATCACCAAACCACTGAAGGCGCAGAAGTCTGCTAAGGATCCCCTATTATCATGCGTTTTGCTGAGTCAGTCTCTTGACTCTTCCTGTTTTTTTCTGTTCCTAGTTTGGCATTCATATCGCCTATAAGGATTTTGAGGTCACTCTTTGGGATGTTGTCCATTACAGTTTGCAGTTGTTTATAAAAATCTCCCTTTTCCTCTTGTTCTGCGTTCTTCGTAGCACTGTGCTTAGCATTGAATAATTATGACTTTCCTTCCTTTTCAGTCGAATCCTGGACGAAACAGGTTCTCAATGCATTAAAGCTTGGACTGTCACTGGTGACATCATGATAGTCACTCACTGCCTCAGTAGTCTCGATTTTGTTGCCTGGGTGACCAGAGTAGATTACTCACTCGCCAGTAGACAATCCATTGCATTTGCTCTCGTAGATTCCGAGCACATCAATGCCTCATCTTCACATATTTTCGCATCCAGGGCAGCCATCCTAGCTTCGTATATTGTGCGAACATTCCACGTCCCCATTCTTATTTTTCCCTTCATCGAGAGAAAAGGTAGGCTGACTGGCTTCCCGAAGTCTTTCACCAATCTGTGTTATTTTGCCCCTCCGGAGTCCTGTGAAGAATAAGTTTTCCGACATGCTTGTTGTGCTTTAAATTTTTTGATTCGGTTGGATTGATTTTCGAGTGTGGAATCGGTAGTCTCACCCCCAATCCTCTCGGGTTTCGTAATGACTAGAAAACTAGCGAGCTCGTAAATTAGGCGAAGCTGATTCTTATGGTCTAATTTAAGGGGTTGATTGAAGTCTCAGGATTTCGCTTTACGGTTAATAATTACAGAGTAGAATTCCTCGCTGCGTGTTCAAAAAATTAATAATAATGGAAATTAAGGTTTGTATGGTAAATTTCGCCCAGAGATTTATGAGTAACTAGGTAATTTGTGTATTAGGAATGTTGAAACTCTAACATACAACTCGGACGATACTCCACCAACAATCTCGATGTCATGTGATTACAAGTTATCTTTTTGTAAGCGCCAAACTGTCTGCCTCATTTATTTTAGTTTACTTATATACAAATATAATACTTATTTTAAATCAGTCCGCGATTTGGATATAAATCAAGAATAAGATTCGATGACGCACATAATAAAGTTATACGGGGGAATTGACTTCAAGCTTTATCTTTTTTCCCAAGTATTTATAATCCATTCAACACAATTTGGTTATTTTTGTTAAAGCGAAGACAATATCCTTATATTTCCGTGGGTGCTCCATTGAATGACTATTTAGCAGATTGTTCCCACAAACTAAATCCAAAAAAGGCAGAAACCATGTGAATTCACAATAGACTATTCCTATCTAAGTAGGAACACACCGATTCTACAGAAATGGATTTATTATTATTACATTCCGAAAGTGGCTGGTTCGGTATTCCTCTCCAAGCTATCTTATTTTTGGTAGATTCAATTCTGGAACCCGTCAGCAGTACGCACCCACCGGGGTTTTTACCAAAAACCTTATGAATACAAAGCCAGTGGGACCGGATCCAGTGGCTCCACCCATGAATTCAAACTTCTGCCATTTCGTGATTTATAGCGCAACCTCCAATCTTTGACATCGATGACTGGCTTAGTGGACCGCTAGTCATGACTTCACACCGGAACCCCTAGTAACTTCTTACATAGAGCCCGTTGCTAGTAATTATCAGGTTGATTCTGAAGTGTTTGTGGGCTTGAACACATAGCACCTGCAATTCCGAGTGAACTGATTCATTGCCATTATTTTCCGAAATATGTAAATGTCTTGTTGAGTAGAGTTAATTTTATTCTTTTGATTGAAGACCGCAAAAGTCTGATGGTAGTCACATAGACTTCTAAGTGATTTTCCGCATCTCGTAACTGGGCAACTCCATTAGGCGACTGTTAGTCTGGAATGTGTGTGTAACCAGCTAGAAAGAAACGAAGTTCATATTGCTGTTGATACGCCTCGTGCGGATGTAACGGGTAAGTGATTATTATCATGAATTGAGTTTAGTGTCGTCTTCAAGAAGACCTGCCGTGGCTGAGCAGAATTCTAGGTTTGTACTCTACAGTAGTTCATTTCTTTAATGACATACTTTTTGATGATGTTTTGAAACAACCTGAAGAGTACTGATTGTTGTCACTGTCATGAGCTATTGTGGCGCTAGATGTTGGTAAGTCAGACCGTATAAATGTGTAGGACTAGTACGTATGCGACCAGAATAGCTAAAGTTTGTTCCACAAGTACACCGCACATTTGAGATAAATTACGTACTCCTATTGTTTTGCCAGAATTAGTAGAGGGAACTAACTGATCAGAACTGCATCACTGTAAATGAACACTCTATGTGAAGCCTTTACAGCTTCATCTAAATGTCACTCTTAGTATCATATCAATAATGAATTTGTTGAACGAATGAAAATTTATGGTTACTGTGGAAATAAAATAGTCTTGCGATACTCTGAAGATATAGACAAGCACGTGTATAAGAGAACTCATTGCCATAAGAGGAGATCTGTTGGCGATGCTATGTTGAACATCTTATTCCTTGGAGTTTAACTTTCCGGACAAATACTTCATCTGTTGTATACAGTTTGGTTATTCAGAAGCATGTGTGAACAACACTAGTAGAAATAAAGCATAATCCTGTATGAAGTCTAAAACTATTTAAAGATGATTTTAAGCGAAGGAAGTTCACCTTTTGCAAGTCGTGTGGTCTACTTAAGTTGTATGATCTGTTCAGCACAGCGCTATGGTCACCCAGAGGTGGTCACTTATGGAACGATTTAGAAGAGCGAGACGAGTAACCAAGTATGAACTATATATTCTTTATAATTTGTAAACCTCAGTTTACCAGCTGAACAGTATCAAAAAATAAATGCCCTTCAATGTTTTTCACTAATTCCTCCCGCTTCACTTATCCACCATTTTACTTTCAAAGAAACGCCTGAACTTAATAGTCGTCTTCTCCGATAACACATGCTGTCGATGGCAATCTCACTGGTAATTTTGATGGCGGAGTCAGTTGTTAAATTGTTGAATCTTTTCCGTTATATTTTATTATACTTAGTCGCAGTATATGCAAATATTTTGGTTTCAGTTTCTTTCGGGTTTTCTGCATGCAGACACACTTTAGATTAATTCTTGTTCATTACAACGTCTTGCCCTTCTGACATGAAATCTGGTTATAAATCCTTTGTCAATGAAAATGTAGATTTTCCAGAAACTGCCAAGTCATAATAACTGAGATTGACAGGTATGACCAAGAGCAGTAGTTTTCTAAATTACTGAACCACTTCTACCATAATAGCATTAGGTCCGAGAGCACTGAGTATAGAGATATATGTTCTCAGATACCTTATTAGATTAGCTAGGAGGTGCGGCAGTTTTCGATTCATACCCCACCCGAGTCACAATATACAAAGCTTAAGTATGAGGTGTAGCGGTAAATAATTCCCCAAAATTATTGACCACAGCAATCACTCACCATTGGATGCTGACCACCACTGTTTAAGTCGACTTGTTTAGCTGAAGGCTTCCGGTCAAGCATCCCCGCCATTTTTTACCCCGTCGTGTCACGTGCACGATCACTAGCCAGCTAAGCGTTCGTCTGACGGCTTGTTTTGGTCCCGAAATATATCACGTAGTTTGGACGATCAAATATTGGCTTTTGCTTTGTTTTTGGTACGCGAGAATACATAAAACAGAAGTTGCTGAACAAGATATCCATCAACCTCTAAACTGGTGGGCCCATCAGCGAACTTCATCCACGATAAATTTGCAGATAACCCCGGTGAGTTCGTTCCATTTTGTATTTGTTCTTATACCATATATTATTCGACATAATTTTGGTCATGAGTGATCTTAGTCCCAAGGTCATTCGTATCCGCTCAACTCCTAAAACCATTCGGCTTGTACCATACTGTCCAGATAATGCTGAATCGTGATTTCAGATAACTGAATCAGATTTTTGTGAGCATGGCATAACCGATCAAGTTTCACCGTTCCTTGCGGTTATTCACGCCCTACTGCGGGAATTCAGCAAGCACGTAACTTTGCAGATGTTGAGTCCCGAGGTAAGGAACTCGTACGAGCTCCTCAAAGCATCCCTCCTCAGGAGAAACGTTCTCACTGACCGACAACCTCTGGGTGAATTATTTCGTAACATCGAGCTAGGGGATCAATCAGCCGTGATCGTACGTGTAAAAATCGCATGCATTTTCATGTAAACTTATATGTTTATATGAAATATATACATTATTATTACTTATGACACTTCAGAGTGCTATAATAGATGACTTAGCTATTTCTGCAGATAAGATTCCAGAAATAACTTAACAGTCAGTTCCCAAAATATGCTTGGTGACTAAGCAGACTTCGAGTATGAATACTTCAATGATAGAGTTGTGCAACTCCATCTAGCAGATGTTTAGGTCAAACATGCCTTCTAACTCCGATCGTCGTCCTAAATCTCCTCAACGCAGGAACTCACGTGGTCGATCTAAGTCCAAACCACGTTCTGTGAAAAACCCTGACCGGTGCTGGTACCACAACACCTATGGCCGAGAAGCTAAGTGTTGCCGTAAGCCTTGTAACTTCGGAAATGTCTCAAAGTCTGTGGGAAACTATCCCGCCGGTACGCGTTAGCGGCAACCGTCGCCGGTGGC
Organism: Trichobilharzia regenti; assembly: GCA_944472135.2. Lineage (NCBI taxonomy): Eukaryota > Metazoa > Platyhelminthes > Trematoda > Strigeidida > Schistosomatidae > Trichobilharzia > Trichobilharzia regenti. The sequence goes on from OX235262.1 coordinate 104,071,947, forward strand.
ACTAGCCGCCTGCTTTACATCCATGATGTGATAAGCCAGACTCGATACTTTGTCGACATAGGCGCCTTCAGCGTCCTTCCTGCTACAGCAGCAGATCGACAGAAGGAACCTACCTTCAACTTACAAACTGCAAATGGAAAACCAATCGCAACCTTTGGTAGAAAATACGTCTATCTGAACGTAGGTTTACGCAAACCTATTCGGTGGATTTTCCTTCTCGCTGACGTTACAATGCCCATCATTGGCACGGACCTAATTAATCATCATGATTTACTCGTAGACGTCCGCCGAAAACGACTGATTGACAATACTACTAGTCTGTCTATCAAAGGCATTACCCACATAGGCCCTAGCTTGTCACCCATTAAGGTAAAGCCAATCCTTGATCCAACTTTTCAACCTATTGTTGACATATATCCGGAACTTAATTGCCCGTCTAACAACCTACCGGGCATAACCAGCAATGTTATGCACCACATCATTACCGCAGGACAACCCGTGACACGACGACTGGCTTCTGACAAAGTGAGAATCGCCAGGAATGAATTTGACCATATGCTTACCCTTGGCATCATTCGACCTTCGAATAGCCCATGGGCATCCCCACTTCATATGGTACCCAAAAATGATAGCAATTATTGGGGGCGTTGATAAGGCATATCCCCTATTTGAAGTGGCGCCTCTGGCTTAACCTTGACGGTATTTGCGCGGTTTCGTTGATTCGAGTTGGAGCTAGTCGTCCAGCAAACGCAGTAGGCGCGGTTTCCGTGCTTATTTTGCTATTGTTGGATGAATTTATATGAAAATTGTCGTTCGATATTGTTCTTGAGCATTTACTTATTTCTTGTGTGACAGGACGCTTAAATACATGGTTCATGCAGTGAATTTGGCATGCCGAGTAAGGTTTGCGTACATTTCAATGACTGTCATTCGATAAATTTCTTTGCAGATTGGCGGAAACTTGTACTCGGTCTCAAATTTCCCTATCAGCATTTGTGCAGTACCTATTACTGCTGCAGTAACCGAATATGGTTGATATCAAATTTTGCATCCTTCCGCACTATTGTGTGGTGTTTTGATAGCTGAAAGTCAATGGAATGCATAAATACAAGCGAAAATTAGTGTTCACAAATGGGAAGAAACTGTAATATGTTGTCAGCCAAGTCTCATAAACCGTTAATGCCCAGCTCTCGCTACGCTCGGGCCCACGCTGTTCTTAGAAGATTTCTCAGAAACGCTTAGTTATAACGGACGAAAAAACCAAAACACCGATCTGCCGTTTGATATTTCTGTATTGTTACACCAACATATAAAAGGAATAAACGAACTAAGCAACTAAGGTCTGTAAACAAATATTACAATAATAAATCGTTGTTACTTCTGACGATGTTTCAGTCTTCTTTCTGAACAGCGACCGATGAGACGATGACTGTCGTATTGATGCCTCCGCGAAAATCGGGGAAGTTGATTTTGAGCAAACAACCAAGAATTGATCGTTCAATCTTCAACTCCATTGACACTCCCCGGCAAAAAAGGGATCCAACCCTTTTTTCCTTCACGATCAATGCACGTTGACTTGGATGCCATTGCGAGAACCTGGGTCACACGGACAGAGCTGAAATGGAAAACAAACAGAAAAGCCAACACACCACAAGCATACCCACAGCACAATCTCACACATCAATGACGACCTGCGCCTCCAGATAGAGACCTCCTCTTGACATCTTGCAACACAGTCTCCACTTGCTAGAATGACTCTTGCAGAATGCAAAGTGACCATGGCAGCACCTCACGATACTCTACGCACATCCTCTTATCTACTCACTACCAATTACCACTGAAATCGCTTGTCACTCATTCTGCCTCAGTTCTAGTAGCGGTGACGCATGCGAGCCTCAGTCGTTTACACTCTTTCTCCCCGGCGTGTCGGACCGCAGCTAACAATTATCTCCGTGTGCATTTCATTCTCAGCAATAGCCTAGCCTCCCCGGCGTATACGACCCATCTGCTGTCCTTAACATCAATCAATTCATTCATGGATGTAGAAGACTCGAAACAACTTCAGAGATAATCACGACGAAAATTTTAACAAAATTACGCAATAACAACAAGACACGAAAAAAACAAGTAAACACAATGAATCCAAAAAACACCAATTGATATGACACACCACACGTATATACAAATAGTACAAACAACCTCGCCGATCATGTCTTGGTGGAATTCCTTTGAAGAATTGCAGGACTTACACCAGTACGCCTACAACCCTTCACAGGTTGACGATTGTAAGTTGTGGAATGTCCAGACACAAACAAGATTAACCAACAATTACATCAATTGGAACTCACACAACTATTTAACACAAACATATGTACAATCAACACATCAAATGTTGTGGATTCTGACACGACAAACTACCCTTGAAGAACTGTAGGACTTACAGCAGTACGCCTACATTCCTTCTCAGGTTGATGATCCAAGTGGAAGTCGTCCGGACACAAACAGAATTACCAACAGCTAGATGATAAATGATATCAATTCAGTATATACAATATGAACATATGTACAAGATCACACACCAAGCACATTGGACTGCTCATTGATGCGCTACCCTTTGAAGAACTGTAGGACTTACACCAGTACGCCTACAACCCTTCTCAGGTTGACGCCCTAGGTTGGAAAATCGTCGCAGAGTTCATTTGCTAACTTCCTTCTATCAGCTATATCCTCAAATCTGAACGGCAACACGCCCATGTCATTGTATCGTAGAATATAGATGACCAACAAACACACGACATATCTCATCAACCAAGTATAGAAACAGAGTAATTTACACCAAAGATAATAACATTCAAATAGTAACTTGAAACTAGAAATGCCTTTATTCGTGCAAGTCAATTTAACAATAACTCTCTCCTTTACACTTGGCTTATCCACACTAAACTGACCATTGATATTCGTCCTTTCAAACGAACTGATACTACCATAGTCATTGCACAAGATACTTGAGTTGATGGGCATCTGTTTCATTGTGGATGAAAACACCAACGATGACTGAGTGACACAAGGTGATGAAGTTAGCGGTGGATCAGAAGCTGTTCTTGTTCGGCTCTCAGATAGTTGTCCAACTGCAAGATTACCACCACTGCTGTCTTTCACTACTAGTTCGGGTTTAGCACTATCATCTGATGATAGGTGGGCTACATGCTGATCAATTACACTGACTGTCTCACAAGTATGCACACCTTCTGGAACTGCATCTGCGTTCAATTCTACTTCACGTTGTAGTTGTACAGAACCTTTATTTAACTTAGCAGTAGTAGGCATATCTATCATCTCATCATGATCAACCAAAGACAACTGTGAAGTATCATGATCATTATCACAAATATTCAATTTACCGTCAAGTTCATCATTTTCAAACTCTTTAATAACAGAAGTAGACAATTTTGGTTCCTCCTCAAAAATCATTAAAGGTTTAATAACTTCACTCTGACTAGATATACTTTGTAAACTTGTGGAGTCAGAACTCCACTCTGAAGCAGTAACTCTATTCTGTGACACTCTATTCAACAACGGCTTACCAGTTGCAACTACAGACTTTCTCACCGCACCGTTATCGTCACACAATTCGGAGTCAGACCTGGAGTTTACATTTAGCTTATCACTGAACTTGCTCACCGGTTCACAGTTCACTTTTGTATGCACCTCTTGCACACGTGTAAACACAACCGTGTTTGTCTTGCATCTTGTAACTTATCTGTTGAGGATGTACTACGAAACCTGTTACACTCACTAGGTCTATATGCATTACTAGACATCATGGAGCTTTCTCGATATCCACCTCTCTGAGGCCTACTCGTCATCAATGATTGCATTTTGATCTCAGACTGCTCTATTCTAGGGGTGAGATCTAATAGACTGGCGAACTTGCTCATAGATTGATTGACGCTATCTTTTACCAGTTTCAGGATATCATCAAACTTTGGCTCGATACCCTCATCCTCCATACGGGAGCTCATCTTCACCCACTTCCTTTGCAGTCGGGTAGGTAGACGTCTTGCTATTACTTCTAGTATAAAACTCGAGTTGAGGTCACTCATTCGATTCATCGAAATCATTCCATTCTTGTAAATTAGCAAATTATCTAAAAACTCAGTGAGTGCCTGGGAGTCATCCTGTAACTGACCACCATTACCCTTAACAGCCTCGAATAATTTCCCTGCAATCATCGAGGGTCTTCCAAACCTTTCGCGTAATATGCTCATAGCCTCATCGTAGCCCTCTTTTGGCTTCATAAACTTACAGCACTGTATAGCTCTTGCAGCATCTCCAGTGCAATATCTCATCAAATACATTAACTTCAATTCATCATTTAATAAAAAACCACTCAACATGATCTCAAACTCCTTTACAAATTGTAAATAATCAGCCGGGTTTCCATCAAAACATCGTGGTTCAAATTTAGGGAGTTTGATGTTCCTATTATCCCTGAACGGCGAAACAGTAACATCAACCATGTCATGCTTAACATCAGACACATCGTTACAATTAACAGACAAGTCACCATGACTTACTTTCCTGTTTGCATCCAAGACACTCTGTCCCTTCTTTGACCCAGGCATTGTTGAACTTGACCCAATTCCAAAAACGTTCCAGATATTGCTTGTTCAAAGAGGACTTGACAGGCACCAGGAAAGATGAACGGCGACTATCCAAACTTTCACCAACTGTTTGAATCCGCAAGATCTGTTTCTATCGTCAGAAACTGTCAATCACGTCTCATAAACCATTAATGCCCAGCTCTCGCTACGCTCGGGCCCACGCTGTTCTTAGAAGATTTCTCAGAAACGCTTAGTTATAACGGACGAAAAAACCAAAACACCGATCTGCCGTTTGATATTTCTGTATTGTTACACCAACATATAAAAGGAATAAACGAACTAAGCAACTAAGGTCTGTAAACAAATATTACAATAATAAATCGTTGTTACTTCTGACGATGTTTCAGTCTTCTTTCTGAACAGCGACCGATGAGACGATGACTGTCGTATTGATGCCTCCGCGAAAATCGAGGAAGTTGATTTTGAGCAAACAACCAAGAATTGATCGTTCAATCTTCAACTCCTTTGACATATGTGTTATGATCACTTACAACATTCAGTGTTTTCTGCCAAAATTTTTAAATGAGTTAAATGCACACTGCAACATTTTAGTAACTTGGTGGATTTCAGTACCATCCTTGTGATCAAGTACGTAAAGACATCTGACGTGTGTGTCATTTTGTCCTATTAGTGAGTTTGGTTTCATAAACTTCCGATTTTTGTTATTGTCCTGACGCCACATTATTCGCGCTTGTTCGAAGTTAATTCACAAAATTATTCTGAAACCACGTAAAAGTAGTGTCCGACATCTCTTAAAGCTATGGACGTAAGGTTTAGAAGTAATTGCTGTATCCATTTAGGGAAGGCTCATCGATTTCTGCAAGTAAGGGCTACGCATCATATTCCTAAATGCCTCCAGAAGCAACAGAATCTTCAGAGGTTGTTAATGGGGTCCAAGCTCCTCTATTTCGAAACATATTATAGGGACAGGACATAAAACTGACGTTTGTACATTTTTAAACCTATCTGTAAAACAAACGTGTTCGGATTGCATCCTAAAGTTTGTGGAAGCCGAAGTGTCATTAGGAAGTTTAAACCACTTTTGTGAATTCCAAGACTATTCGTCATCACACGAAACCTTCTTTGATAAACTTCGTTTTGATACTAGTCAGGGTAGATGTACTAGTACCTCTGATAATTTGTTTAGTGATCTTCATTGTTATTTTGACCTCCAATATGTGGTTTTAATTCCACCTAAATTTATTTTCTAGACTTTTAACTGTATTAATCTCATATGTATTCCTATAACAAGTCCATCCGTGACCAGATTGTCCAAAATGTGTTGCACAAATACAACACTATACGACTCAGACAAATTACGTCTTCTTATTACTCTGTATCGCGGTACGTTCAAAGTTTGCGTTACATTTTTACGTGATTCGTTACATAAAATTTATCTTGTTGTAGTACTTGCACAAGTACTATACCACTTCCATACTTGTAACCACTAACTCTCATTTCTAATAGTTATGGTTAATCAAAGTAAAAAGCAACGAACCCAATCCCCTGTAAAACTGGTGTCTAATTTAACGTCCTTGATTGCTACATCAAGCAACACACCCCCAACAAACGGCTATAGTGAGTCACATAACTCACTTGTATGCCGTAAGCGTCGAGCTGAAACTGAGGATAAAACTGTACTGACAGCTAGTATTAGCACTACTCCTAAAAATTCAGTACCCTCTGCTCATACAGAACTCCTCCCTTCACCTTATGTGCTTATCGAAAAACTCCAGCCATCAAGCTCTTTTTCAGTACTATCTTCAGAAATAGAACTTCTAAAGTTGTCTATAGGAGAACTTAAGGCTGAGTTAAGGGAAATAAAAAACAGTAAGTCAGTAAATGCTGGAAACATCGAAACCAATACCGAGATATCCAAATTATCAGATCAGATCAGCGATATCAGATCGCAGGTCTGTGAACTGACACCTCTAACTATCCTCATGAAAACGGTAAACCTTAACAAGCTTGACACAGAATCGGTAACTAAGGTAGATAACCTCATTAATTTTGTTACCACAGAAGTAACAAAACGACTCGACGCAAAACTGAGTGCTATTGTCTACAACGTTCCGGACAATGAGGCACTAAAAAAGGTACAGCGCATCTTACTTAGTGAAGCGAAAATGCCTAACTCCAAGACTAAGTGCTACAGGCTGAAGAAGAGTCAACATGAAAAGTGTTGTCCTATTCGTTTTCAGTTCGAAACACCGGCAGAGACCAGAAAATTCATTCACTCCCAACACACCCTATCGCAAGCCAGAAACTACAAACATATAAAGGTCGGGGTGGAAAAAACAGTTATAGAAAGGCGCGCACACAACTATCTCACTAAGACTAATTGTGAAATAGGTAATAGGACATTGCAAGCAGCCATTATTCCCAACCCTGTGAAAGATACAGTAGACCCCACCGCATCACCCCTCTCAAAACACACAGAAATATCCCATCAGAGTGCAACACCAGCCGAAAGGCCACTAGACTGTAACCAAATAAATAATAAAACCATACCACCCATCACCGCAGAATCTAAAATGCCACTAAATAACCCCAGAAAAAAAGTTAAAACCCCCCGAAATTCGACTTTGTCCTCTCCTAGCTATAATTCCATTGGTAAAGATAAGGAAAATATGCCCCTAAATCATACCAACAAAAACAGTGGCAGCTTAAATAAGCCCACACTCCCCACGGTTAATAGTATTAGCACTCACAACGTGCTAAATCGCACCGTGGCACACACTAATATCCAATGTCACAACGATGTCACCCTAAATAGTACAAGTGGTAATAGTCAGAACTCGGCTACCAACAACTCAGGGTCTTCAGAGTATGGCACACAAACAAATTTCGACCGGATATATGGTACAAGTCTGCTGGGAACTAACCCACAATGCAGTACACACGAAACCCACACAAGGACACAACTAGCATCAAACAATAGGTGGAATAATAAGCCATGGTCATCACAAGGATCCAATCATTTTTTATCCCCCGCGTCCCTGTCAGCGTTGAAAAAACAGCTGGTAGGGATGTTAACACTCCTAAACCACTAGTGCTGGCTCCCTCCTTGCATGAAAACAGGAACGGTCTAGTGCACCCGTATCCATTGGACACACTTGACACTTGCACAAGTATAGGCCAAATAAAGAACCCTACCCACTTCTGTAACCTAACTAAAAATAAAAGTTCCTTAGTCTATAGCAAATCCAGTACTCCAACTCCTAATTCTCCACCGAAAACAGCACACAACAACTCGATAGACATAGGTGAGCATGATGCTGGAACTCCTCTTAACATAGGATCGTCATGTCCAGCAGAACTACTGGGTGCTGAACCATATTCGGGGCTGACTAACGAACTTAAATACTTCAAATGCTACTTCAACTCTCATCTTTACGTAATCCTCATAAATGCTAGATCTGTTCTAAATAAATTGCCGATGCTCAGAGCACTCACAGTAATATACAAACCCCCTGTAATTGTCATCACTGAATCTTGGTGTCATTCGGACATCCTGGATGAAGAAATAAGCTTAGATAACTACACACACTTTCGGTGTGACAGGGAAGGTGGTAAGGGAGGGGGTTGTCTCATGTACTTTCTGAATGCACTTACTGTATCACAGCTAGAAAGTAGTACACTTAACATGCCTGAGACTCTATGGGTTAATGTACACTTAAATAACGTAACAGCATTAATTGGATGCTCCTACAGAGCACCTGGCACCTTTAGTAATTACGAGACCCAACTTATTAATACTCTGGAGCAATTAACCGACTTACAATACGATCATAAGATCCTATGTGGGGACTTTAACTTACCTGAAATCAACTGGGATATACCCACAGGCCCAACTAAATTTGATAAGTTCTTAGACACACTGGATATACTTGGCTGGAAACAAACTGTCACTACTCCCACAAGAGGTAACAACGTACTAGACTTAATCTTCTGCCACAATATAAGCCCCCTTTCAACGCTAGTAGGTTCTGAGTTTCCAGGGAGCGACCACAAAACAGTGATATGTGCACTGCCAATTCCGCTGAGTAGCAATGCATCTCATACCTCCACTTCACAACAAGTAATATATAGGAACTATAGTAAGGCAAACTGGGCCTTAGTTGAATCGATGCTAAGATCCTCCAAATGGGATGAATACTTCACTACTGATGACCTATCGAGAGCCCTAACCATCTTCTACCATAACACTAACACATGCTTAGATGCTGTCATTCCACTCCAAACACTAAAGGTTTCCCCACACAGAAAGTCATTCATAAAACCAAAGGATCGTACGAAACTGAAGAAACTCTCAACAAGTTACTTCAAACACCACGACTTTGGCACTCTAGGTCTAATACTTAACACCCTTAGCTCCATCTCACAAGCTCAAGATTTCCGTATGAGAAAGGAAGAACGCATCGCAGTAGCCAGTCCTGCTAGAGTGTATGCACTCACAGAAATCTTAAGGAAGCGAATGAATCGCAAAAATCACAGCATTTCTCTCCTCATAGACAAAGGCAGGCTATGCACTAACTCTGCAGACATATGTGAACTATTCAACAAAACGTTTGCAGGTAACTACCTTAAGCCCTCAGTCCAGCTACTCGATATACACCCTATTACTAAAATGGCACAAACTCCAACTCCACTGACACCAAACCAAATTAGCACTGTTCAATTCACTTACGCTGATATTAACCAAACTATAAGAACCCTCAAAAGTTCAAAAGGTTTCGGTACCGACGGTATATCATCTTACTTCTATAAATATGGTGGCCCTGACATTCCTCTACTGCTGCTTAAAATATTCACAATGTCCCTAGAAACTCAAACTTACCCTGACATATGGAAGACTACATTCATTATGCCTAAACACAAATCTGGCTCGAAAACTGAAGTCAGTAACTACCGGCCAATCAATATCACACCTATAGCATCTAGAATCATGGAGAGACTAGTCAAAGATAACTTAATCAAACATATGCTTAGCTGCAACATCATAAGTCCGAACCAACATGGATTCCTGAAATCCAGATCATGTTTAACATGTCACCTAGACTTCTTCAATTTTGTAACCAGCAGTCGTGACAGACGGCAACTAGTACTTGTCATCTACTTTGACATTTCTAAGGCATTTGACCGTGTTGACCATTTACTGCTAACAAATAAGCTGAACTCCTTAGGAATACGTGACCCATTATTAGGATGGCTTAAATCATTCCTTAACAATAGGTCCCAAATAGTTAAACTCGGGTCTGCAACCTCCAAACCTAGCCCTATCACTTCTGGTGTAGTACAAGGTAGTGTCATTGGACCCCTCCTATTTACACTATACATCAATGACATATGCGCTTGCTTCACGCACGGGAAACCATTCATCTTTGCAGATGACCTAAAAGTAGCTTATACATTCCAACGTGATGACTTAGGGAACTTCGAGAATGTAGTACAGAAGGAATTAGATAAAATGGCTGCTTGGTCGTCCCTATGGAATCTCCAATTTAATCTGAACAAATGTGGCTGGATCTGCTTCGGTGCACCCTCAATTGACCTGAAATTAACGCTCCAATCTGCTAACCTAACAAGACTCCGAAGTGTCGTTGACCTAGGCTTGAGGTACTCTAGTGACTTGACATTCTCAGAGCAAGTAGCATCACAGACTAGAAAATCGAGGATGCTCTTGGGATGCATGTTACGAAGGTGATTGAGTCTTAGAACGATGAGTGATGCTTGAATCTTGAAAAGACGAATGAACCAAGAATTTAGGCTTTATTCATTTTACAATGAAGCCGGAATGACTTAATCATATAAAGGAAAAAAAGAGTGTTAATAGCGGTAGAGATATGAATATGACTAGATACGTATTATAAGAAAAGTTCACAAGATTCACTGCAGCTTGTAAAGGAATGAGCCACTATGTCACGCTTCTCTGGTACGCAAATTGTAAGGCCGTACACGTTGTTGTTTTTCCAAAAGAATACGCCCGTTGTTCGTTTCAGTTGTATTTTCTTCACGAAGAATATTAGGATCAGTGGTCGCATCCCCATTTACTTGTTTCTCAGGAATTGCGTCGCCCTCCGGTATTGAATTTTCAACTTGATCTATATCTTCGCCTTTGGGTGCCAGATGATGAAGAGCAACTGTATCTTCACGTCCATTACCGAAGCGAACGTGAGCGAATTGCGGGTTACAATTCAATAGCTCCACCTCTTCAACCAGGGGATCGAATTTGGACTGACGAACACTCCGCCGGAGAAGTACTGGTCCTGGCACAGTGAGCCAAGTAGGAAGAGTTGTCCCAGATGTCGATCTTCGGTTATAGGTAAACAGTCGTTCGTGTGGCGTGGCGTTCGTTGCAGTACAGAGCAAAGATCTGATGGAATGCAAGGCGTCGAGTAGAACAGACTCCCATTGTGCCGTTGGTAGGCCCCGTGATCTTAATGCTAGAGTGATGGCACGCCAAAGTGTTCCATTGAGGCGCTCGACCTGCCCATTGGCTTGAGGATTGTATGAGGTAGTACGACTGGTTGCTACGCCTTTCTCCAGAAGAAATGCCCGTAATTCGGTAGACATGAAAGCAGCGCCTCTGTCGGTATGTATGTAAGAAGGCATACCGAAAATCGAAAACAGTTGGCAAAGGCAATTCATTACCGTTTGAGACGACATGTCGGGGCAGGCGAATGCAAAGGGGAATCGAGAATATTCATCGATCAGCGTGAGCAGATAGTGATTGCGGCTAGCTGACGGTAGAGGTCCTTTAAAGTCGATGCTTAACCTTTCAAAAGGTTGGGTTGCTTTTATGAGTTTGAAATTAGAGGGATTGTAAAATTGAGGCTTTAACTCACAGCATGTCACGCATTTACTGGTTACATTGCGCACCTCGTCAAGGGAGAATGGAAGGTTTCTCGAGCGTACAAAATGCATCATTCGGACAACTCCAGGATGGCACATAGAGTCATGGAGAAATTTCAAGTCGCACACTGACTTCAAGGAACCGCAGAAACTACGGGAAAATGTATCAGCAGCTTGATTATCCCTTCCAGGACGATAAATGATGTCATATTGATAAGGGGATAGCTCAATTCTCCAACGCATTATTTTATCGTTCTTGATTTTACCTTTATGAATCTTGTCAAACATGAATGCTACTGAACGTTGATCAGTGACAAGTTTGAAGTGATTTCCGAGAAGGTAATGCTTCCACTTACGAATTGCTTCAACCACGGCATACGCTTCTTTCTCAACCGATGAATGATGTTTCTCACTTCGAGAGAGGCTTCGAGAAAAGAAGGCGACAGGTTTACCATTCTGGTTTAATGTAGCTGCAATTGAGACATCTGAAGCATCTGTTTCAACAAAAAGGGGTGCTTTCGGATCAACTACCACAACGACTGCACGTTCTAAGTCGTCTTTCAGTTTGTCAAAAGCATTTCGAGTTTCGATATCAAGAGGGAAAATCCGATTATTTACCAATGGGTGGATTTTATCTGAGAAGCGAGGGATCCACTGTGAATAATAAGCAAATAATCCAACGGCCCGTTGTTGAGATTTGATATCTGTGGGTGGTTCTAGATCACGAAGAGGTTTTAGCCGATCGGGATCTGGTTTAATAACCCCCTTTGAAACTTCATAACCGAGTAATTGTATGCTTCTGCTTGAGATCACACTTTTGGAATCATTAAGGGTTATTCCATAATCGCGTGCTGCTACCATAAACTTGTTTAGATTTTTGTCGTGTTCCTCCTGAGTTTTGCCGCAGATAGTGACATTGTCAATGTAGGTGAACGTGCTTGTGAGTTGTTCTTTACTGATCAATTCATCGATAATGCGTTGAAAACAAGCTACTCCATTGGTAACACCAAAAGGAATTCGGCAAAATTGGTAAAGTTTCCCACAAGCCTCGAAAGCAGTATATGGTTTATCTTCGTTCCTTAGGGCAATTTGATGATAAGCATTCTTCAAATCAAGAGTGCTGAATATGTCATATTGTGCGATTTTTTCTATCATTTCGTCAATCCTAGGTAATGGGTAAGCATCCAGAAAAGTGAATCGATTGATTGTCTCACTATAATCAACTACCATCCTCTTTTTATGGCGTTCGTTTGACGTAACAAGAACTTGAGCTCGCCAAGGAGAATTAGAAGGTTCAATAACACCTTCTTGCAGTAACCGGTTGACTTCGGTGGAAATAAAACTTTCATCTTCACGAGAATAACGCCGGGATTTTATCGCGATCGGTTTACAGTCTTTTGAAAGATTTTCAAACAGAGTAGGCAGGTCGACGCGAACACAAGGTAGACCACAGAGAGAAAAAGGCGGCTTTGATCCCCCAAAAGGAATCTCAATGTGTTTGTGAAGTTTTAAAAAATCATGTCCAAGAAGGACGTCTGCACATAAATTATGAAGAATGGAAAATTTGAATAGATCGTAAGTGTGGTTTTTATAGCAGATGGATAGAAGACAATGTCCTTCAGTATGACTAGTAAGATTCGTACTCGCCATTGTGATTCTGTTTCGAGACTTATGGACTTTCCAGTTATACTTACGAACAACTGAGGAAGAGATGTAGCTCTCACTGCTTCCGGTATCCACTAGAGCTTGCATTGATTTCCCATTGACAGTAAGCTGCGTAACAGCATCAGTGAGACTTTGAGGTGCTGAAGCCACAACGAGAGATGAAATTATAGAGTTAACTGAAGATGGACCTTTTTTCGTAGATGGCGCAGACCTGCAAACCTTCTGAAAATGTCCTTGCTTGCCACAAGCTTTGCAAACTGCATCACGGGCGGGGCATTTGGAACGAGGATGTCTACGATTACCACAGAAAAAGCATTTGGATTCAACGGCAGCAATGGTTGTTTCATTGACTGAGGGTGTGGAATCTGATGAATGAGGTATATCGTGTAAAGAAATGGACGCGCAAGGTGTAACAGGATTGTTGTATGACTGCGATTGTTGATGTGCCATCTCTAGAGCTCGTGCTTGATCGTATGCCGCTTGAAAAGTTAAAGTACGCTGTTCTAATAGCCTCTGGCGTATCATCGAAGACTGTATACCTGAGATGAATGAATCACGTAGAGATTCGTTACGATGTTCTTCGGCTGTAACTGCCCTGAATGAACAATCTGTAGTCAGCGACTTGAGTCGACGAACAAACTGATCCAGATTTTCGCCAGATTCTTGTTTACACGTTGCTAACAAGTGTCGAGCAAACACTTCGTTGCAAGGCTGCATGTAGAGACTCTTGAGAGTGTCGATAGCTTCTTCGTATGTTTTGCATTCAGAAATGCATTCGTATACAGAAGTAGAAATATGATTGAAGAGAATATGTAGTTTCGAAGGATTTTCGGATCCCATTGATTCAATGAAGTAGGAAAAAGTCGCAAACCAGTGATCCCACTTCTTGGCAGCTCCAACTGCGTTAGGTTCTACGTCGAACCGATCAGGTCGGAAAAATCGTTCCATGAATATTGTAAAATGAATAAATTGTTACGAAGGTGATTGAGTCTTAGAACGATGAGTGATGCTTGAATCTTGAAAAGACGAATGAACCAAGAATTTAGGCTTTATTCATTTTACAATGAAGCCGGAATGACTTAATCATATAAAGGAAAAAAAGAGTGTTAATAGCGGTAGAGATATGAATATGACTAGATACGTATTATAAGAAAAGTTCACAACATTTCTTAGCCATTTGACCGTGTTGACCATTTACTGCTAACAAATAAGCTGAACTCCTTAGGAATACGTGACCCATTATTAGGATGGCTTAAATCGTTCCTTAACAATAGGTCCTAAATAGTTAAACTCGGGTCTGCAACCTCCAAACCTAGCCCTATCACTTCTGGTGTAGTACAAGGTAGTGTCATTGGACCCCTCCTATTTACACTATACATCAATGACATATGCGCTTGCTGCACGCACGGGAAAACATTCATCTTTGCAGATGACCTAAAAGTAGCCTATACATTCCAATGTGATGACTTAGGGAACTTCGAGGATGTAGTACAGAAGGAATTGGATAAAATGGCTGCTTGGTCGTCCCTATGGAATCTCCAATTTAATCTGAACAAATGTGGCTGGATCTGCTTCGGTGCACCCTCAATTGACCTGAAATTAACGCTCAAATCTGCTAACCTAACAAGATTCCGAAGTGTCGTTGATCTAGGCTTGAGGTACTCTAGTGACTTGACATTCTCAGAGCAAGTAGCATCACAGACTAGAAAATCGAGGATGCTCTGGGATGCATACTCAGGAACTTTCACGACAATGAAGCCAAGCTAATGCTGTGCAAATCATGTGTCAGACCACTACTAGAATACTGTCCATTTATTATAAGCAGCATTCACACACGCGACAAGCTAAGGATGGAAAGTATCCAACGATATTTTACCTCAAAACTGCTTGGCTTCGATTGTAAGAAAGACTACATCTCACTGTGCATGATCCTAAAACTCGACCCTTTTTGGACAAGGCGACTTATTATAAACCTAATATTCTTCTTTAAGGTCCTTCACAAAATATCATTCTCAGGTAACAGGGACATACAATTCACACAGGAAGGCTCTTACGATCTGCGTAACCAAACTTGCACAGTGACAACTCATTCTTTTAAGTCAAGACTCCGTGGAAACTTCTTCACAGTCATGTATTCTAAAATAGCCTGCCTCTAGATGTCAGAACTTGCTCTTCGGTTACAAGCTTCAAACGCTCTCTATACAGACTGTTTCACTCTACTGATTATATTAATAAACTATTTACTCCTAGAACGAATCAACTACTAATCTACTACAGCACCTAAAAGACGCACTTCAACACCCTTAGCAATCTAAAAACTATAAATAAACTAGCAGCATGGATGCATAAAGATATAGTACGGAACATACAGGATTAGTTTACCCTTAGAAATAGGACCTATCCCTCATTGTAACCTTCAAACGCTTGCTATATAAACTGTTTTGTCCCAATGACTATCCCTACCAGAACCCATCACTTATTTCTAAAACGCATCAGTCATTAGAACACTAAAACGCTCAGACTCATTAATACACATTATGACATTAAATAAACTCTAAGACTTCGCATAAATACGTGAAAACACAAATACAATAAAGAAAAATGTTTACTTAGGTATAATACACAATTAAGGTAAACATTTATAAATGCATAATATATAAATGTCCTTTTCATGTTCACATACTTTCTCTTTCTGGTATTTTGCTGCTCCTATTCATCTTCTGGTCGAGGTCGAACAACCCTGCATCTAAACTGAAATGAGGATTAATTCCAAACCGTCTATCTCATAACCACTCAAATTCCATGAACGATCCAATTCTACCATTTGAAGACGCTGGCGAACATGCGGTAAATGAGTATTCATGATCTGAAATGAAGAAGCAACTGGTCTTCAAATAGTTTCTAACATTTTACTCAACTTACGAATACAGTCCGCCATGCAGACACAAATGGAGCAAATGGAGAATTCTGGAATCGACCTCGGCACCATTTGATGCAGTAAAACAACTTCACATGACCTTATCTAGTTTTCGTATCCACGATCAAATTCTTTTCCTGTTATAAAACTACGTTAAGACTACTGAAAAAATGGAATAAATATATCACTGATCTCAACATAATACATCAATAAACTTTAAGCCAAGGGTGCTGTTCACAACAAAGTTATGTAGGAGAATTGACTTCAAGCTTTATTTTTCCCAGATATTTGTATTACATTCATCTGATGCCTGGGTTTTTTGTTAATGCGAAGACAATATTTCTATGTCTCTTTATGTGCTACACAAACAGACTTTATAGCAGACTGTTCCGACTGACTTTGATGTCAGAAAGAACAACTAAACTGTAAATCCCTTATACATCAAATTTTGTGTAATTTATATAATAACTTATCCATGCCTGTACAATTGGTATGTTCCTGCATAAACAGGAAGAAATATATATTATTATTATTACTTTGTCTAAATATCCACTTGTGTCAAAAATAGTGACTGATGTAATCGCACATCGATGTAAACTTTCATTAATTCTTACTGTGCTATCTCTTTATTATTATATTGGTGGTTATATTCATGTATACATCCTGTGAATCCTTGTTTTCTTTTTTAGATAATCTGTAGTCCCAGTGACCTCGTGGGATTCGTTGCTGAAGAAAGTGGTTTCCAGTACCGTTGATTTTGTATTTTGTGTCGAATCACTAATAAATGTATTCTCTATACCCCAAATAGACATTCTACTTGTTAATAGTCACTACTCACTTTATAGGATGTTGTGAGCTACAGAGTTAGGGAGATTAGGGTCACGTGTGGTATTGAGTAGTGCGTTTAGAAGATATATCCGCCCCTGAGTTATATTGTCGTCAATATGGAGTACATTCTCGTTCTCGTGATAAATCTGTTAGCAGTAATCATTGTCAGTACCTATATTTCGTATGGATGGTATATAACGAAACGTACTAATTCAGTAGTCAAAGGTTAGAAATATCCGGTAAAATTGAAACAGGTGCTCATGTAAGGGAAAACTGATTAATCGAAAGTTGAAATATCACGTAAGTGATAAAGTTTATAGCATCGTTTACATGCGAATAGTTAAGGTTATTTATTTAGAAATGATGGTAACTCGTTGATGGTTTAAGGGATGTTCTGTTTGATAGGAAATAGATGGGACATTGTAACTGAGAAACAGTGTAACTGGATAAGCAACATCAGCTGGCCAGTATACACATATTTTGAAGTAAAACACGATCGGGTAAAGTATTTCGAAAACAGGAGTAGAGCAGTCTTCTGGAACTATTAATTTAGTGAGCAATTAAATTTGTCTTTGAATTAAGACTGAAAGTAAGCGGCATATTGGTAAGCTAAACGATTATCATTATTCGGTTTCGTTAGAATAAGTATCCGAGTACTGTTTTACTCATCATTCTGTCTTTTGAATAACTTGGTAACATGGCGTTTACTTTCGGATCCAAATTACTAAGTAAAGGTTAATATCCCTAAGATTAAATTGTCGCCAAAGTAAGTAAATATGTTCATTTCTAGAAAATACTAAGGTGTGGAGTTGTTTTTTGCTACCACAACACCAGGTGACTCACCAATTAGTCACAAAGTAAAACTAGATCTGTCCAAGACAGTCTGCTCCTGACTTCTAGGTTTCGTGAAGGTAGAACTATATACATAGGTTGATAGGATTAGACGCATGATGTCAATTCGAAACTAGGTAATTACGTTTCGCAGCTACAGAAAACACCACGTTACAATCTATTCCTTTAATCGTGTCAATCAATGTGACATCAATTAAGACTAGAGAAGTAACACCACTGGTTTTCATAAAATCCATTTGTGTTCCCTAATACAATGTACATTCCGTAATTATAGGCAAACTAGGAAACGCACCAAGTCATCAAATATACGAAAAATAATTAATTTAAAGGAATGCCTACTCGATATGGTCCAGAGTTCATGTGAAGTGACATATGCCTACTTCTGAAAGTGCGTGTGTAAGGTAGCGCATTTCGTCAGCCTTTCGTCTAAGTGACCCAATGGGTCGCCTCCATATTTAACAAATGCTCAGTCCATGAATTCTATTTGTACCTGTAAAAAACAAGGAATACCCTGCTGGGATATGGTGCTGTGTTACACTAGAGTCCCTCAGTTTACAGGTAAATCACACTTAATATCAATATTGCGGCTTTTAGTTGAAAAAGTCATTCGACTGTGTCACAGATGCTTATGGCTGGATTCCTTTGTACCAAGTATTATTCCCTATGAGAGTGTATTGAAGAAACCCTGTAGGGTGATATTGAAGCTTCGCCGAAAATTGAATAGAAGC
The DNA here is from genome assembly GCA_944472135.2 of Trichobilharzia regenti. Taxonomy (NCBI): domain Eukaryota; kingdom Metazoa; phylum Platyhelminthes; class Trematoda; order Strigeidida; family Schistosomatidae; genus Trichobilharzia; species Trichobilharzia regenti. Next base: position 104,090,456 of record OX235262.1, read on the forward strand.
ATTTCAGTCATACAAGATGTATGCAGTAAAGAATACTTTATTAACTCATTGCGCTCACTCCTACATTATCCTATAAAATTCTCTAGTTTGGAAATGAAAAATCCACATATATATTGTGTTGTTAACTTCAGATACACACTAATATCTAAATTTCATACGCCTTCTGTCTCACTACTCCATGTAATAATAGTTTGACTGTTATTTCCGAATGCAGTAATAAGTAGTTCATGGGCAACGAGTAGCACTTGGTATTCAGCAGAGGTATGGGCACTTAGCGATTGTAATTTAGAGAACTGATACGACAAGGTTAGCTTTTTTCTAATATATACGCAACTACCAACACAATGAAAAGATAATGACGAATTGTTATCACAAGCATTCTATTTACTATGGAGGGAATGTTATTACAAGCTAACTTCACAGTAACATGTACAAGTCTTGCATGTCATTGAATCAGTAATATTAGCACACTAATTGTATTACGGCCAAGTGTAAATGATTTAAAGGTATCGTAACAATAACTTGGCGGGAGGTAGATGTATTGAAAGACTGCTTGCAGACACTATGCATGACGACATCTGGTAGAATGTCTACGGAGACTGACAACCTGCAATGAGGAAGACAAAAATGAAACAATTAGGAGACACATAAGATAAGTATTTTTGATATAAGCATAAAACTTGGGCACTGTGGTAGAGTATAACTCCATTATGGATACGATTTTATTTTGGTAAATCACACAGTGTTGGAGAGCAATATTACTTGGTGGCGTTTTGAGCACAAACTATTGCTCATCATCATATCAAGTCAGTCACACAACTTTTTGCCTCATTCATGTACATGAGTATTTTACTTAAGCGTACTACAGGGATAGAAGGTCACTCATCTCATTCACTTCTATTCACACTATTTCTTACGTCCGTGTTACTGACTTTTGGTTTATGTTTTCCTCTTCGTAGCACTTTATCTGGACAGTTTAAGGAATCGGGAAATGCATAGAGTACTTAGGAAACGGCATGAATAATTGTTTAAGCTAATTAACACTAGGTAGTTGTGACACTACGCATCTGCAGTGAAAAAGCTGACTGACTGAGTTTTAACATGGAAATGAGCACAGAAGTGTAGCAATTCGATTTGTGACGTTCCACACTTGAAAAATATTATATTTAGTTGGTAATAAGCAAAACATATTTCATCAGATGTGTTTCAATTTCGCATTTGGGCTACACGATAAAACTAACTAACTAATGAGATATAACGAGACAGAATGTGAGAGTTATCTCGGGTAAGAGGAGAAATTATTGTAAGATCACTTTTTTCAGTTAGACAAGAACTAAATGAAAAAATACGATTACCATTTGTTGACATTTTGCTTATTTTTATCCACCTTTTAACATTTCATTATACTTTGACTATAGATCATTCTGACAGACTGACTTTCAACATAGAAGCTTGCACACAAGTGCACCCGCTTAAGTTAGCACATTACATGTAGCACACAAAGGTAGAAGATAAAAGAAATTAAATGTCAATATAATGAGCATAAATGTGATGAAAAACAAACAGTCATATGGGAAAAATATAAGGGTTGCTCATATATGTGAGACTACATAGAGTGAATGCATCTGTGTCATTAACAACGTTTGAAATCACATTTCTACTTAACACTAAGCTTAACCCCAATATTACTCACCATATTAGACTACTTAACACAGAAGAAAGGGTACAGACACTACGATCAAAAACCAGTAGTCTTTTCATATCTCCCAGTTTCAATGGTCAATTATCGCAGCCTAAGTAGACAATACCATCAGCATACACTAAGTTGACCAGACTGTTCCCTGGTAAGGGCCTAAAGTGAGTAACAGACAATTCGGTTAATACATTTATGATGAAATTGAACTAAAATAAGGACGACAGTTGTAGAAATGAGCCTTGTACTACATCCTTCTTTGAAATATCAGTTCCTTCATAGTTTAGTTTCAGTAATAAGTGAATGGAATGCAGTCTACAGATTCATGAAATTCGCATACTGACGTACTACTTTCCTAGAATCCTAGTTGATGTCTCCTCAGGAAAGTGGGAAATGAGTATTCCACTTGCGTAAACTCAATAGGCTGTGAACTGCTGGCAATGAAAACGACAACAATTTTTGGAATTACATAATTCCAAAAACGATCGTATGATCTTTGATACTGACTTCTGGTTCCATCAGATGAAATTAAAGGGAAGAGCTGAGAATAGAGAAGATGTTGAGGGTTAGACAGTATAGATTTAGACTATTTCTCGCATGAGTTTAGATGTCTTTTAACTAATGCATTAACGAGTTGACTAAATGGTACACCACTTGCCCTGCTGACAACCTTAATACCTTGCACAATACGACATAGTCGGTTTTGAGTAATTCAGGAAAAAATAAGGGGGAGCAGTAAAGACCAAATCAATTGTTAACAAATTGTAAAAAGAGAGGTTGAATGATTCCTGACTGTCTTGAATACATAACATGGTAAGCTAGACTGAAGGTTTTCTTAGAAATCGACAAGATATAGAATGACCAAGAAAGACCAGAGGATAGATTTACTCCAAGGTATTTTCTGTCAGACTTAGTTTCTGTTTCAGTGCCCTCTTTGATACAAACATCTTGTGAACGACACAGTTCTTGCAGTTCACGCTTATGATTGAGGGGAAAGTTAACTGCCTGACTTTTAGAGGGATTTAACGCAAGACCACGTACCTTAGACTACAGACAGGAACCAGTTAAGTTTGCTGCAGTTACATTGTAACATGACACGAAGTGAGACGGTCAGATCAACAGCGCATTTGACGAAGTTGCTCTCATTAGAAAGAGAAAAGTCATGTAAGACGAGAGAGAAAAGAGAAAAGGAGTGATAAAAATAGCCTGAGGAACACCAGCTTCAGAAAGTGAGGCGGAATATTTACCCTAATATACAGTATGCTGCATTCCATTTGAGAAATGATAATGCAACCAATCAACTGCCCAGGACCCAAGTTTGCACGATCGAAACCTTATTCAACTAAAGTTATCTAGGCGCTGAGTCAACAACAACGGCGAATGCTGAATGACCAAAAGCTAAGCACAAATGTGACAAAGCACAAATCCAGTTGCAAAGTAGGAGACGAGTCCCGGGTGGAAGAAGAGATTACTGAAAGGTATCTATTTTTCATTTGGCAAAGAACAAGATTAAGAACTACACTTATCATTTGTTGAAATTTTGGAGATCATTTATCAATGTTTCGCATTTAGTTATGCCCAGACTGTGTCATTCTGACTAGCTTTCAGTATGAGTTTGCAGAGAAGTCCACCTGTTTAATTTACCACATTTCATGTAGCACACAAAGGTAGAGGCATAAAACTAAATGGAAGTTTAACGAGCGAAAATGTGAGGGAGAATAAATAGTGACAAAGAAAAACATGAGTTGAATAGATACGTGAGATTACACAGAGTGAATGCACCTGTACCAGTACCAAAGATTTGCAGTCACATCTCCGGTAGTTCTTCCAGCTGACTGTCAACAATTTTATGAACCAATATCACTTTTTCATTTGGCCGTCCCAAACACATTTTAAACCTTAACATGTGCTGGCTAGAATTGTCCCTGGAGAAAGGCGATGGCTTTTTATGCCAGCACGTGTTCTAGCCATCTCAACCTATTCAGCTTCCCTACCTTGAAGACTAACCCTTCCCACCTAAACATTTATGCGTAACCTCAACAGCACTCGCCATATTATACTGCTTTACTCATGAGATAGAACGCGGACACCTATAATCAAATACCGGTATTATTTTCATATTTTACAGCATCAGAGGTTACTTCTCATAGTCTAGGTGGACAATATCATCAGTAAACTGTGAGTTGATGAGACTATTCCCTGATAAGTCTCTAAAGTCAATTACAGATTATTCTACTAATATATGTGTGATTGAATTGAGCTGATGTAAGGATGACAGTTTAAGAATTCAGTCTTGTATTACATCCCACTGGGAAATGTGTTTTATCGGATAATTCGCAAACAGTATTCAGTGAATAGAAAACATTCTGTAGGCTTAATGAAGCTCGTAAACTGACGCACTACTTTTGCAGGCGCTATAGTATTTCCTCAATAAAGTGAGAATTGAATATTTCTGCTGCATAAAACGAGTAAGTAGTATCCTGGGAATAACAATGACTACAACAAGTCTAGGAGTTATGCACTGCAACTTTTACTTTACTGAATACACCAGCAGACTTTACATAAACACTTGACAGATCAAATTTATGCAGGAAGCCAGTAAGATTTAGTAAACTAAAAGTGCTTTCGGTTTCCACAGGAGTTCTCCATGCCGAATTTATTCCTTCAAGGGCCTACAGAGATTAAATCTTCAATTAAATAACACTGACGTGGAAGAAATTCCATTCTTCATTAATACACCTAATAAAAAGAATCATGTTTTTTATTTTAAAAACAGGAGAATTCGTAATGTTTTACTATATGTAGATGCAGTTGCATACAGTTGCACTAAGAACTCAACGCAACTCGATACACAGTAGTATATATACAAATAAACTGAAAAATAATGTCCTCCTTACCTTCTGAACAACTTGTCCTTATTCCAGGATTATAATTCTTTCACGTATGAACCTGAGTTATGTCTACGAAATAGCAATATTACATCAGTTAAATCTTCCCCCAAAACCAAGGCCACTTGAAACCAATAGAAACATAGCAACAAGCGTCATTGAGGGGATATGCAATAAAGTCGCTCGCATCAAACACTGTAATCGGCGCAGCTAGTTAACAAAGAGTGGCAACCACTCGCCTTTTTCTCCAGGCGCCTTCAATTAGCTGAAACGAAGTACAGCGCATTCGGAAGAGAACTTTTGGCTATGTACTGTGCCATACGTCATTTTCGACATTCAGTAGAGGGTCGTGAATTCATAATTTTTACTGATCACAAACCTCTGATGTACTCTCTGAACTCACCTCCAGATAAGTATTCACCCAAGGAATCACGACAACTGGATTGCGTTTCACAGTTTACATCAGATATTCGCCATGTATCCGGAGTAAACAACACTGTTGCAGATGCCTTGTCTCGCGTTTGTTCCCTCACCCAATTCGATGAAATAGACCTTGTAAAACTGGCTCGTCTTCAAAAAGAAGATACCGAGCTTCAACATGAGTTGTCTAAAACAAATCTGGAATTAGCTGAGAAACTGTTAGGTATGGGAAGAGATACTATTCTATGTGACATTTCCACGAGTACTCCTCGCCCCATCGCGCCTAAAAATTATCGCCGTAGCGTCCTCAATGCCTTGCATGGCTTATCTTACCCAGGTATTCAAACTACTGTCAAGCTCGTAACTAGTCGGTTTTGTTGGCCTGACATTAATAAAGAAGTGAGGGAATGAGCACACACGTGCTCAGCTTGTCAAAAGTGCAAGGTAATAAGACACATCAAAAGCCCACTTGACACCTTTCTTCTCCCTGACGCTCGTTTTGAACACGTCCATATAGATTTATTTGGACCCCTTCCTGAATCCCATGGATATACCTATATTTTAACTTTCATCGATCGATTCACACGATGGCCGGAAGCAGTATCCATCGAGGACGCATCTGCTGAAACAGTCGCACGCGTCTTTGTGGAAAGATAGATTAGTAACTTTGGATGCCCATCTTCCATAACAACTGATCGCGGCCGGCTATCCGAAAGTGGCTTATTCTTCGCCCCGACTACAGTCATAGGTTGCATGCGTTTCCGAACAACAGCCTACTATCCTCAAGCTAATGGTATGGTAGAACGTCTACACAGACAGCTGAAATCTGGTCTGTCGGCTGCAAACAACACCCATTGGACTGAATCCCTTCCGTTAGTTCTCCTAGGGCTACGAGACGCCTTGAAAACCGATGCTGGTTGTACTAGCGCCGAGCTAGTATATGGCACGACACTACGACTGCCTGGTGAATTTATTTCTCCCTCGGGCTTCCCGCCAAAGGTAGATCACGCTTCATACGTCAGTAGGCTTACAAACGCAATGCGTTCAGTTAAACCTGCTCCCCTTCGTCCACAGTCCATTGATATTTTCGTTCATCCGTGTTTAAAAACTTCTTCACATGTATTTGTTCGTCGTGACCCTGTGCGTAGACCTCTGGAACCCCCATACGACGGACCTTATTAAGTAATTAAACGTTCGGATATATTCTTTGTCTTGGACAAAAAGAGCCGCGAGGACACCATCAGGATTGACCGTCTGAAACGGGCTTACTTGGAAGGTAATCCTATTAGCATAGAGCTAAGCGTACCCTATAATCCACAAGTAGCCGAAGATCGTTTAGTCCTCGATGAAGTCGCTAGCACGGCGATAGCTACCGAACCTTCTGTCGAGCCCCCTAAGAAAACCCATTCTGGACGTACCGTAAGGTTCCCAGAATATCTGCACACCTATATAACATAACCAAGTCGTGTGATTCACCCAACTCATTCGTTTGTGGTACTAATTTTTTTCTTTTCAGAGGCATCAATTTTTTTATATACAGTATCACTGAACAGAAGAAAATTTTTCTTTAACAGTACATCTTACATGAACTAAAAAAATTAGATGTATTCGTTTCGATGTTCTAAGCTTAGCATTAATTTACTTTATGGTAAATGCACCCATACTAGCACAGGCAGACAAACCAGTTGGCACGCAACCAAGCCGCTCGGGAGATTTTTTCATACGAAAGGGAACCATCGAGTATTTTTTACTTCCGGCTGGTTCTGTCTTAGCGTCCTCACCAACCCACAAGGGGGGAGTAAGCTATAGCGGTAAATAAATCCCCAAAATTATTGACCACAGCAATCACCACTGAATATTGGATGCTGACCACCACTATTCAAGTTGACTTGTTTAGCTGAAGTCTTTCGGTCAAGCATCCCCGCCATTCGGTATTCCGTCGTGTCACTTTCGTGCACGATCAGTAGCCAGCTAAGCGTTTGTGTAACTACTCGTTTCGGTCCCGAAATATATCGCGTAATTTGGACGATCAAATACTGTCTTTTGCTTTGCCTTTGGTACGCGAGCGGCAAATACGTTAGAGACTGTTGGTGTAAGAGATTGCGTTAATATACCCAGTACTGTGCGGGAACGTCTATATTGTCAACCTCTAAAATAGCTTATGTAAAGTTTACACCGTTAGCATAACTATAACCCGCATGTGGAGGTGGTCCTCAAATGTGGATAGGGGCCTAGTGCAGTATTGACAATGATAAAATCTTCAATATTATAATATTTTAAGCATATCGGAAGATTTTTAAATTCGCAGTCACCGATTTTCGCCTCTGGAGGCACTGCAAAGATTCACTGGACATTATAGTGTCCCGGGGGTTAGCGTTTACTGTGTTTGAAAACAGCACCTACTGTTATTACCGGAAACATAATGAGCTAGTGCGACATCCTTGCACATTAGAGTAATGCTAGTTCAATTTCTTGTCATACAAAAGAAGAGGGAAACATTGATACTGTCCTTTATATCCCCTATATACTCATGTCGGTGTGTTTATTTGATATTTGAGGTAAAGTCCCCTTCTGTCATGTTTTTTCAGTACGTATATCACAGTTAAGTATCTATTTGAAATAAACTCAACTACCTCTCCTCAATGGATCATATGTCTGGAAGATTTGAGTTTCAATTCAGTAGTGTCTTTTCTCAGTCATTTAGTATGTTTTTTGGGGTATCACTATTCACGTGGCACTAAAACTACCAGTTGTATTCTGGGTATCATTTTCTAGAAAAAGTCTAGCATCTTAATTCACACTTCTGTGTTTTGCGGCAGTCTTCAAGGAGCGTAGACCACATCAACACTATTTGTACTTCTGACATTGAGGATGTGATTGGTTATAGAGCCTCTCCATGTTTCTTTAATTTTCAGGAAACACAAACAATTAAGTGATCAGATATATACTTCAGAAAACAAATCAAAATCACTGATATTCTCCCGGTTCTCCTTGCCTGCGATGAAATTTATCGTTTAATGCGTCTATTGATGGAACAGGTTTTCTGAACTCCATAATGTCAGTCAGACAGTGGTTAACTGTCAACTCCTGTTGTTTAATTACCAACTGAAACTGTTCAAACCATCTGAAATCAAACCTGAAAGAAGGGTTTATCATAATTTATTGGAATAACAGGCAAATAGTAGAACCTTGTTGTTCGTATGAAAGATCAAACTTCTCTGTCGACAGAAGAATGGGTAGAAGATGATGTATCCCGGATGTACTGAAAAATGAAATTCATATCCATCATATGTATATGCCCGATAACGTGTAGTGGCGGTATACCGCATAGGTAGCGAAAATTTCCCGCATAAGGCTTGAAGTAAAGGGGCTCTCGTTGAATGTATGTAAAATTTTACTCGAAAAGGAGGGGTATTTCTTAAACAGAACATTATACTCAAAGAAAATAGCTTGTTTACAACAATTTTCCATTCTCAGAATGCATGATCTAGAAATTCGAAGTTTTAGAGCTGAAAGTATGAGACAGCTATGTAATTTAAGCAAGAAATTGAAAAGAAAAGAAATACGAAATAATTGATCTTGAAGGGAAAGACTCACTGAACGCAACTGGTAGGTAAACATCAAGAAACCAAAAGAAATAAATCGGTGTGGTTTATACTGACTCAGAAAGTATGTTCAATGTCTGACTATTTTCAGTTTTGTTTGTCTAAATCAATTTTGTTATAGGATTCTTACCAATATTTCGGTTCTGCTTGCAGTTATCGGAATACCAGGTTAAATGGCCCAAAAGAAATGAAATTGGACAAAAACATCAAGGAATACAGTTATGAATGTTCAGAAAGAAACAAAAATAAGGAGGTTGTATTCGCAGCTGATCCTCCTGCGGACAATTCGAAATGTAAACGCTATTCGACCGCAAAATATGATAGGAGAACTCGTCAAAAGATAAGAGAGAAAATTCGTCTCGAAAATTTCGTTTTTGAACAGCTTCGCCTTCTTTACAATACGGAAGTAAGTGTACTGTGTTTTAATTCCCTGGAAGGTAGACGATTATGATTGTGATATTGATATGGATGAACTTTGTGCACTTCAGACAAACGAAGAAAAAGTTTTGACAATCACGTCTCATAAACCGTTAATGCCCACCTCTCGCTACGCTCGGGCCCACGCTGTTCTTAGAAGATTTCTCAGAAACGCTTAGTTATAACGGACGCAAAAACCAAAACACTGATCTGCCGCTTGAGATTTCTTTATTGTTACACCAACATATAAAAGGAATAAACGAACTAAGCAACTAAGGTCTGAAAACAAATATTACAATTATAAATCTCTGTATTACTTCTGACGATGTTTCACTCTTCTTTCTGAACAGCGACCGATGAGACGATGACTGTCGTATTGATGCCTCCGCGAAAATCGAGGAAGTTGATTTTGAGCAAACAATCATGAATTGATCGTTCAGTCTTCAACTACATTGACACTCCCCGGAAAAAAAGGGATCCAACCCTTTTTTCCTTCACAATCAATGCACGTTGACTTGGATGCCATTGCGAGAACCTGGGTCACACGGACAGAGCTGAAATGGAAAACAAACAGAAAAGCCAACACACCACAAGCATACCCACAGCACAATCTCACACATCAATGACGACCTGCGCCTTCAGACAGAGACCTCCTCTTGACATCTTGCAACACAATCGCCGCTTGCTAGAATAACTCTTGCAGAATGCAAAGTGACCATGGCAGCACCTCACGATACTCTACGCACATCGTCTTATCTACTCATTACCAATTACCACTGAAATCGCTTGTCACTCATTCTGCCTCAGTTCTAGTTGCGGTGACGCATGCGAGCCTCAGTCGTTTACACTCTTTCTCCCCGGCGTGTGGTACCACAGCTAACAATTATCTCCGTGTGCATTTCATTCTCAGCAATAGCCTAGCCTCCCCGGCGTATACGCCCCATCTGCTGTCCTTAATATCAATCAATCCATTCATGGATGTAGCAGACAAGAAACAACTGCAGAAGTAATCACGACGAAAATTTTAACAAAATTACGCAATAACAACAAGATACGAAAACAACAAGTAAACACAATGAATCCAAAAAACACGAAATGATATGACACACCACACGTATATACAAATAGTACAAACAACCTCGCCGATTATGTCTTGATGAAATTCGTTTGAAGAATTGCAGGAATTACACCAGTACGCCTACAGCCCTTCTCAGGTTGACGCCCTAGGTCGGAAAATCGTCGCAGAGTTCATTTGCTAACTTCCTTCTATCAGCTATATCCTCAAATCTGAACGGCAACACGCCCATGTCATTGTATCGTAGAATATAGATGACCAACAAACACACGACATATCTCATCAACCAAGTATAGAAACAGAGTAATTTACACCAAAGATAATAACATTCAAATAGTAACTTGAAACTAGAAATGCCTTTATTCGTGCAAGTCAATTTAACAATTACTCTCTCGTTTACACTTGGCTTATCCTCACTAAACTGACCATTGATATTCGTCCTTTCAAACGAACTGATACTACCATAGTCATTGCACAAGATAGTTGAGTTGATGGGCATCTGTTTCATTGTGGATGACAGCACCAACGATGACTGAGTGACACAAGGTGATGAAGTTATCGGTGGATCAGAAGCTGTTCTTGTTCGGCTCTCAGATAGTTGTCCAACTGCAAGATTACCACCACTGCTGTCCTTCACTACTAGTTCGGGTTTAGCACTATCATCTGATGATAGGTGGGCTACACGCTGATCAATTACACTGACTGTCTCACAAGTATGCACATCTTCTGCAACTGCATCTGCGTTCAATTCTACTTCACGTTGTAGTTGTACAGAAACTTTGTTCAACTTAGCAGTAGTAGGCATATCCCGCATCTCATAATGATCAACCAAAGACAAATCTGCACTATCATGATCATTACCACAAATATTCAATTTACCGTCAAGTTCATCATTTTCAAACTCTCTAATAACAGAAGTAGACAATTTTGGTTCCTCCTCACAAATCTTTAAAGGTTCTATATCTTCAATATGACTAGTAATACCTTGTAAACTTGTAGGGTCAGAACTGCACTCTGAAGCAATAACTCTTTTCTGTGACACTCTATTCAGCAATCGCTTACCAGTTGCAACTACAGACTTCTTCACAGCACCGTTATCGTCACACAATTCGGAGTCAGACCTGGAGTTTACATTTAGCTTATCACTAAACTTGCTCACTGGTTCACAGTTCACTTCTGTATGCACCTCTTGCACACGTGTAAACCACAACCGTGTTTGTCTTGCATCTTGTAACTTATCTGTTGAGGATGTACTACGAAACCTGTTACACTCACTAGATCTATATGCATTACTAGACATCATGGAGCTTTCTCGATAACCACCTCTCTGAGGCCTACTCGTCATCAATGATTGCATTTTGATCTCAGACTGCTCTATTCTAGGGGTAAGAGATAACAGACTGGCAAACTTGCTCGTAGATTGATTGACACTAGTATCTACCAGTTTCAGGATATCATCAAACTTTGGCTCGATACCCTCATCCTCCATACGGGAGCTCATCTTCACCCACTTCCTTTGCAGTCGAGTAGGTAGACGTCTTGCTATTACTTCTAGTATAAAACTCGAGTTGAGGTCACTCATTCGATTCATCGAAATCATTCCATTCTTGTAAATTAGCAAATTATCTAAAAACTCAGTGAGTGCTTGGGAGTCATCCTGTAATTGACCACCATTACCCTTAACAGCCTCGAATAATTTCCCTGCAATCATCGAAGGTCTTCCAAACCTTTGACGTAATATGCTCATAGCCTCATCGTAGCCCTCCTTTGGCTTCATAAACTTACAGCACTGTATAGCTCTTGCAGCATCTCCAGTGCAATATCTCATCAAATACATTAACTTCAATTCATCATTTAATAAAAAACCACTCAACATGATCTCAAACTCCTTTACAAATTGTAAATAATCAGCCGGGTTTCCATCAAAACATCGTGGTTCAAATTTAGGGAGTTTGATGTCTCTATTATCACTGAACGGCGAAACAGTAACATCAACCATGTCATACTTAACATCAGACACATCGTTACAAGTAACAGACAAGTCACCATAACTTGCATTCCTGTTAGGATCCAAGACACTCTGTCCCTTCTTTGACGCAGGCATTGTTGAACTTGACCCAATTCCAAAAATGTTCCAGATATTGCTTGTTCAAAGAGGACTTGACCGGCACCAGGAAAGATGAACGGTGACTATCCAAACTTTCACCAACTGTTTCAATCCGCCAGATCTGTTTCTATCGTCAGAAACTGTCAATCACGTCTCATAAACCGTTAATGCCCACCTCTCGCTACGCTCGGGCCCACGCTGTTCTTAGAAGATTTCTCAGAAACGCTTAGTTATAACGGACGCAAAAACCAAAACACTGATCTGCCGCTTGAGATTTCTTTATTGTTACACCAACATATAAAAGGAATAAACGAACTAAGCAACTAAGGTCTGAAAACAAATATTACAATTATAAATCTCTGTATTACTTCTGACGATGTTTCACTCTTCTTTCTGAACAGCGACCGATGAGACGATGACTGTCGTATTGATGCCTCAGCGAAAATTGGGGAAGTTGATTTTGAGCAAACAACCATGAATTGATCGTTGAATCTTCAACTCCGTTGACAAGTTTTCAATCTAAAAGTCGGTTGGAATTGTTTCCTGACACGTTTTTGCTATAGGAAAAACTTAGGTCTTGTCCTGCTAAGCATGATCAAATCAACGTACGTAAGTTTGTATGAATCTGTTCTATGTATCTAGTTTATCTAAAAAGACGATTTAATTTTCAATTCATCAATAGATCCTAGATATTTTCGACATTTCTAATCGTCGCATTCTTTTGAGTAGTTATTGAATTGATTGTATCAAGGTACTGAAATTCCTGGAAAGTATTTACTCAGTCATCTTTTCCTGAGTTATAGTGCAAGTCATCGTTATCACTGCAAGTGATTAATCCCTTGTTATTGTTCATTCCGTCACAGCTCAAAGTGCAGATTAACACTGGCGTCAGCCACGCCTCGCAAAACGGCAGTGCACAGCTCTTGCTACGCTGGGACACACGATGTTCCCTGAAGTTTCTTAGAAACGCTTAGCCAAGACCGCCGCAAAACCAAAACACCGATTGGCTACTCGAGAATTGTTTGATGTAACACCAACATAAATACAAATTAAAATAAAGTGTTAAATATGGAATATGACGGTTTTCAGCTGATATCCTTCTGAGCAGAGATCGATGAAAAGATGACTGGGGTATCGAAGTCTCCGAGAAAATAGAGGAAAGTTGGGTTTGAGCAAACAAACATGAATTGATCCCTCAATCTTCAATTAAATTGAGGGCGAAAACTATTTTCAAGAAATCCAAGTTGAGACCATGTAGCAAGATCTTCCTTAAGTAGATAGTCTGACGACTGACTTTAAACAACTTTCTCCATGATTCACGAGATAACTGGGGTTATATTTATGGGTCTGTAATTGCGAATGTTTGCCTTATCAGCAGATTTCTAGTGTAGAATTATAAAGCTAGTTTTCCGCTCATTAGGGTAAGTGCTTCTGCCAGTCCACATATACTGAGAAGAATTTAAGAAGTATTGGGGAAATGCCACATCTACTGTTTTTGAAAATTATTGAAGTAAGGCCATCCGGTCCCGTGCTAGTAGAAGGTTCAAGACTTTTAACTGCTTGTTCTGTTGGTTGATTGATGAAGACCATACTCCCGAGAGAGGAACTAGTAAGGAGTGTGGTTCCACCGGGGGTGTGCATTTCTAAACTAAAGTTCGCAAGCCACTCACCGAAAAGTCCACAGATGGTGGCAGGCTCATTGTACATTACGTTGTCGGGAAGTAAGTAGGGGATGTCCGTCGTCGACCACATTCGATTTTTAACAAGTGTTGCTAGGTTATAAAATCCGGATGTACTTTCAAGTGCACTTAAGTCGTCGTCGGAATCCTCTTGAGAGCGTAGGCGCTCGATAGATTCAAGAGACCCGTGGATTGAGTGCAGCAGTGACATATCCTTGGTGAAATAGTACTGTTTCATCAACTTCCTTAGCTCATTGCGGTATGCCCTTGGAATGTACTCAGCTTGGTGTCCACTTAATCTCACTATTTTATCAGGAGCAACAGAATCTAGACAAAGGGTAACATTCCTGTAAAATAGGGATACTACAGCCTCCAGAGAGTCAGTGGTAAAACAGCCATCCCATTGAAAGGGTCAAATGAGTTCTTGGACCAATCCTCAGTCTGTGTGTCTGTAAGTACGACCTATCGTGCTCCCTGAATAAAGCTGGTTTCCTGTTCATTGGTGAGAAAGGCAGAGGGCAGAGTAACATTCTATGTTCAGTACAGGAAGATCTGTTGCCAAATAAGATGGAGACCGGGCGTCAATGTAGTAAAAGATTAAACGATCAATTCATGGTTGTTTTTGCTCGAAACCAACTCCTCCATATTTTTCGCGGGAGTGGACCTAGGATACTACTTTGCAAAACCTCACTTGAGATCTGCCTAGGATGAGACAATACAGATCCAACTTTGGTTATTTGTACCCTGCTGCTCAGAAACGATTTCAACCAGTTCAGTAATGGATTGCGAATTCCACATGAGTAGAGACTCTCAAAAAGAATACTGTGAGATACCATGTCAAATGCCCTCGATATATCGAAGGAGAGAACAACGACTAGCTTACGTGCTTCGCGACTACTAGTGATGAAGTTAAAAAAGTCGAAGTGGCAAGTAACGCAGTATCTATTTTTGAGAGATCCATGTTGAGACCTTGTAGCAAGATCTTCCTTAAGTAGATAGTCTGACGACTGACTTTAAACAACTTTCTCCATGATTCACGAGATAACTGGGGTTATATTTATGGGTCTGTAATTGCGAATGTTTGCCTTATCAGCAGATTTCTAGTGTAGAATTATAAAGCTAGTTTTCCGCTCATTAGGGTAAGTGCTTCTGCCAGTCCACATATACTGAGAAGAATTTAAGAAGTATTGGGGAAATGCCACATCTACTGTTTTTGAAAATTATTGAAGTAAGGCCATCCGGTCCCGTGCTAGTAGAAGGTTCAAGACTTTTAACTGCTTTGACCAATCCTCAGTCTGTGTGTCTGTAAGTACGACCTATCATGCTCCCTGAATAAAGCTGGTTTCCTGTTCATTGGTGAGAAAAGCAGAGGGCAGAGTAACATTCTATGTTCAGTACAGGAAGATCTGTTGCCAAATAAGATGGAGACCGGGTGTCAATGCAGTTGAAGATTGAACGATAAATTCATGGTTTTTGCTCAAAGTCAACTTCCTCAATTTTCGCTGAGGCATCAATACGACAGTCATCGTCCGTTATTACTGAGCGTTTTTGAAACTCATAGGAACACCGTGGGCCCGAGCGTAGCGAGAGGTGGGCATTAATGTTTCATGAGACGAGAGTGACAGTTTCTGACGATAGAAACAGATCTGGCGGATTCAAACAGTTGGTGAAATTTGGATAGTCACCGTTCATCTTTCCTGGTGCCGGACAAGTCCTCTTTGAACAAGCAATATCTGGAACATTTTTGGAATTGGGTCAAGTTCAAGAATGCCTGCGTCAAAGAAGGGACAGAGTGTTTTGGATGCAAACAGGAAAGTAAGTCATTGTGACTTGTCTGTTACTTGTAACGATGTGTCTGATGTTAAGTATGACATGGTTGATGTTACTGTTTCGCCGTTCAGTGATAATAGAGACATCAAACTCCCTAAATTTGAACCACGATGTTTTGATGGAAACCCGGCTGATTATTTACAATTTGTAAAGGAGTTTGAGATCATGTTGAGTGGTTTTTTATTAAATGATGAATTGAAGTTAATGTATTTGATGAGATATTGCACTGGAGATGCTGCAAGAGCTATACAGTGCTGTAAGTTTATGAAGCCAAAGGAGGGCTACGATGAGGCTATGAGCATATTACGTCAAAGGTTTGGAAGACCTTCGATGATTGCAGGGAAATTATTCGAGGCTGTTAAGGGTAATGGTGGTCAATTACAGGATGACTCCCAAGCACTCACTGAGTTTTTAGATAATTTGCTAATTTACAAGAATGGAATGATTTCGATGAATCGAATGAGTGACCTCAACTCGAGTTTTATACTAGAAGTAATAGCAAGACGTCTACCTACTCGACTGCAAAGGAAGTGGGTGAAGATGAGCTCCCGTATGGAGGATGAGGGTATCGAGCCAAAGTTTGATGATATCCTGAAACTGGTAGATACTAGTGTCAATCAATCTACGAGCAAGTTTGCCAGTCTGTTATCTCTTACCCCTAGAATAGAGCAGTCTGAGATCAAAATGCAATCATTGATGACGAGTAGGCCTCAGAGAGGTGGTTATCGAGAAAGCTCCATGATGTCTAGTAATGCATATAGATCTAGTGAGTGTAACAGGTTTCGTAGTACATCCTCAACAGATAAGTTACAAGATGCAAGACAAACACGGTTGTGGTTTACACGTGTGCAAGAGGTGCATACAGAAGTGAACTGTGAACCAGTGAGCAAGTTCAGTGATAAGCTAAATGTAAACTCCAGGTCTGACTCCGAATTGTGTGACGATAACGGTGCTGTGAAGAAGTCTGTAGTTGCAACTGGTAAGCGATTGTTGAATAGAGTGTCACAGAATAGAGTTATTGCTTCAGAGTGCAGTTCTGACCCTACAAGTTTACAAGGTATTACTAGTCAGAGTGAAGATATAGAACCTTTAAAGATTTGTGAGGAGGAACCAAAATTGTCTACTTCTGTTATTAAAGAGTTTGAAAATGATGAACTTGACGGTAAATTGAATATTTGTGGTAATGATCATGATAGTGCAGATTTGTCTTTGGTTGATCATTATGAGATGCGGGATATGCCTACTACTGCTAAGTTGAACAAAGGTTCTGTACAACTACAACGTGAAGTAGAATTGAACGCAGATGCAGTTGCAGAAGATGTGCATACTTGTGAGACAGTCAGTGTAATTGATCAGCGTGTAGCCCACCTATCATCAGATGATAGTGCTAAACCCGAACTAGTAGTGAAAGACAGCAGTGGTGGTAATCTTGCAGTTGGACAACTATCTGAGAGCCGAACAAGAACAGCTTCTGATCCACCACTAAGTTCATCACCTTGTGTCACTCAGTCATCGTTGGTGCTGTCATCCACAATGAAACAGATGCCCATCAACTCAAGTATCTTGTGCAATGACTATGGTAGTATCAGTTCGTTTGAAAGGACGAATATCAATGGTCAGTTTAGTGAGGATAAGCCAAGTGTAAACGAGAGAGTAATTGTTAAATTGACTTGCACGAATAAAGGCATTTCTAGTTTCAAGTTACTATTTGAATGTTATTATCTTTGGTGTAAATTACTCTGTTTCTATACTTGGTTGATGAGATATGTCGTGTGTTTGTTGGTCATCTATATTCTACGATACAATGACATGGGCGTGTTGCCGTTCAGATTTGAGGATATAGCTGATAGAAGGAAGTTAGCAAATGAACTCTGCGACGATTTTCCAACCTAGGGCGTCAACCTGAGAAGGGTTGTAGGCGTACTGCTGTAAGTCCTACAGTTCTTCAAAGGGTAGCGCATCAATGAGCAGTCCAATGTGCTCGGTGTGTGATTTTGTACATATGTTCATATTGTATATACTGAATTGATATCATCTGTCATCTAGCTGTTGGTAATTCTGTTTGTGTCCGGACGACTTCCACTTGGATCATCAACCTGAGAAGGAATGTAGGCGTACTGCTGTAAGTCCTACAGTTCTTCAAGGGTAGTTTGTCATGCCGGAATCCACTTGTTTGTTGTAGTGATTGTACATATGTTTGTGTTAAATAATTGTGTGAGTTCCAATTGATATAATTGTTGGTTAATTTTGTTTGTGTCCGGACATTCCACAACTTACAATCGTCAACCTGTGAAGGTTGTAGGCGTACTGGTGTAAGTCCTGCAATTCTTCAAGGGTATTCCATCAAGACATGAAATGCGAGTTTGTGTGTACTGTTTGTATATACGTGTGGTGTGTCATATCAATTGGTGTTATTTGAATTCATTGTGTTTACTCGTTGTTTTCGTACCTCGTTGTTAAAATTTTCGTCGTGATTACTTCCAATGTTGTGTCCACTCTTCTACATCCGTGAATGAATTGATTGATGTTAAGGACAGCAGATGGGTCGTATACGCCGGGGAGGCTAGGCTATTGCTGAGAATGAAATGCACACGGAGATAATTGTTAGCTGCGGTCCGACACGCCGGGGAGAAAGAGTGTAAACGACTGAGGCTCGCATGCGTCACCGCTACTAGAACTGAGGCAGAATGAGTGACAAGCGATTGCAGTGGTAATTGATAGTGAGTAGATTAGGATGTGCGTAGAGTATCGTGAGTTGGTGCTATGGTCACGTTGCATTCTGCAAGAGTCATTCTAGCATGTGGGGATTGTGTTGCAAGATGTCAAGAGGAGGTCTCTGTCTGGAGGCGCAGGTCGTCATTGATGTGTGAGATTGTGCTGTGGGTATGCTTGTGGTGTGTTGGCTTTTCTGTTTGTTTTCCATTTCAGCTCTGTCCGTGTGACCCAGGTTCTCGCAATGGCATCAAAGTCAACGTGCAATGGTCGTGAAAGAAAAAAGGGTTGGATCCTTTTTTTGCCGAGGAGTGTCAATGTAGTTGAAAATTAAACGATCAATTCATGTTTGTTTTTGCTCGAAACCAACTCCTCCATATTTTTCGCGGGAGTGGACCTAGGATACTACTTTGCAAAACCTCACTTGAGATCTGCCTAGGATGAGACAATACAGATCCAACTTTGGTTATTTGTACCCTGCTGCTCAGAAACGATTTCAACCAGTTCAGTAATGGATTGCGAATTCCACATGAGTAGAGACTCTCAAAAAGAATACTGTGAGATACCATGTCAAATGCCCTCGATATATCGAAGGAGAGAACAACGACTAGCTTACGTGCTTCGCGACTACTAGTGATGAAGTTAAAAAAGTCGAAGTGGCAAGTAACGCAGTATCTATTTTTGAGAGATCCATGTTGAGACCTTGTAGCAAGATCTTCCTTAAGTAGATAGTCTGACGACTGACTTTAAACAACTTTCTCCATGATTCACGAGATAACTGGGGTTATATTTATGGGTCTGTAATTGCGAATGTTTGCCTTATCAGCAGATTTCTAGTGTAGAATTATAAAGCTAGTTTTCCGCTCATTAGGGTAAGTGCTTCTGCCAGTCCACATATACTGAGAAGAATTTAAGAAGTATTGGGGAAATGCCACATCTACTGTTTTTGAAAATTATTGAAGTAAGGCCATCCGGTCCCGTGCTAGTAGAAGGTTCAAGACTTTTAACTGCTTGTTCTGTTGGTTGATTGATGAAGACCATACTCCCGAGAGAGGAACTAGTAAGGAGTGTGGTTCCACCGGGGGTGTGCATTTCTAAACTAAAGTTCGCAAGCCACTCACCGAAAAGTCCACAGATGGTGGCAGGCTCATTGTACATTACGTTGTCGGGAAGTAAGTAGGGGATGTCCGTCGTCGACCACATTCGTTTTTTAACAAGTGTTGCTAGGTTATAAAATCCGGATGTACTTTCAAGTGCACTTAAGTCGTCGTCGGAATCCTCTTGAGAGCGTAGGCGCTCGATAGATTCAAGAGACCCGTGGATTGAGTGCAGCAGTGACATATCCTTGGTGAAATAGTACTGTTTCATCAACTTCCTTAGCTCATTGCGGTATGCCCTTGGAATGTACTCAGCTTGGTGTCCACTTAATTTCACTATTTTATCAGGAGCAACAGAATCTAGACAAAGGGTAACATTCCTGTAAAATAGGGATACTACAGCCTCCAGAGAGTCAGTGGTAAAACAGCCATCCCATTGAAAGGGTCAAATGAGTTCTTGGACCAATCCTCAGTCTGTGTGTCTGTAAGTACGACCTATCGTGCTCCCTGAATAAAGCTGGTTTCCTGTTCATTGGTGAGAAAGGCAGAGGGCAGAGTAACATTCTATGTTCAGTACAGGAAGATCTGTTGCCAAATAAGATGGAGACCGGGTGTCAATGTAGTAAAAGATTAAACGATCAATTCATGGTTGCTTTTGCTCGAAACCAACTCCTCCATATTTTTCGCGGGAGTGGACCTAGGATACTACTTTGCAAAACCTCACTTGAGATCTGCCTAGGATGAGACAATACAGATCCAACTTTGGTTATTTGTACCCTGCTGCTCAGAAACGATTTCAACCAGTTCAGTAATGGATTGCGAATTCCACATGAGTAGAGACTCTCAAAAAGAATACTGTGAGATACCATGTCAAATGCCCTCGATATATCGAAGGAGAGAACAACGACTAGCTTACGTGCTTCGCGACTACTAGTGATGAAGTTAAAAAAGTCGAAGTGGCAAGTAACGCAGTATCTATTTTTGAGAGATCCATGTTGAGACCTTGTAGCAAGATCTTCCTTAAGTAGATAGTCTGACGACTGACTTTAAACAACTTTCTCCATGATTCACGAGATAACTGGGGTTATATTTATGGGTCTGTAATTGCGAATGTTTGCCTTATCAGCAGATTTCTAGTGTAGAATTATAAAGCTAGTTTTCCGCTCATTAGGGTAAGTGCTTCTGCCAGTCCACATATACTGAGAAGAATTTAAGAAGTATTGGGGAAATGCCACATCTACTGTTTTTGAAAATTATTGAAGTAAGGCCATCCGGTCCCGTGCTAGTAGAAGGTTCAAGACTTTTAACTGCTTGTTCTGTTGGTTGATTGATGAAGACCATACTCCCGAGAGAGGAACTAGTAAGGAGTGTGGTTCCACCGGGGGTGTGCATTTCTAAACTAAAGTTCGCAAGCCACTCACCGAAAAGTCCACAGATGGTGGCAGGCTCATTGTACATTACGTTGTCGGGAAGTAAGTAGGGGATGTCCGTCGTCGACCACATTCGTTTTTTAACAAGTGTTGCTAGGTTATAAAATCCGGATGTACTTTCAAGTGCACTTAAGTCGTCGTCGGAATCCTCTTTAGAGCGTAGGCGCTCGATAGATTCAAGAGACCCGTGGATTGAGTGCAGCAGTGACATATCCTTGGTGAAATAGTACTGTTTCATCAACTTCCTTAGCTCATTGCGGTATGCCCTTGGAATGTACTCAGCTTGGTGTCCACTTAATCTCACTATTTTATCAGGAGCAACAGAATCTAGACAAAGGGTAACATTCCTGTAAAATAGGGATACTACAGCCTCCAGAGAGTCAGTGGTAAAACAGCCATCCCATTGAAAGGGTCAAATGAGTTCTTGGACCAATCCTCAGTCTGTGTGTCTGTAAGTACGACCTATCGTGCTCCCTGAATAAAGCTGGTTTCCTGTTCATTGGTGAGAAAGGCAGAGGGCAGAGTAACATTCTATGTTCAGTACAGGAAGATCTGTTGCCAAATAAGATGGAGACCGGGTGTCAATGTAGTAAAAGATTAAACGATCAATTCATGGTTGTTTTTGCTCGAAACCAACTCCTCCATATTTTTCGCGGGAGTGGACCTAGGATACTACTTTGCAAAACCTCACTTGAGATCTGCCTAGGATGAGACAATACAGATCCAACTTTGGTTATTTGTACCCTGCTGCTCAGAAACGATTTCAACCAGTTCAGTAATGGATTGCGAATTCCACATGAGTAGAGACTCTCAAAAAGAATACTGTGAGATACCATGTCAAATGCCCTCGATATATCGAAGGAGAGAACAACGACTAGCTTACGTGCTTCGCGATTACTAGTGATGAAGTTAAAAAAGTCGAAGTGGCAAGTAACGCAGTATCTATTTTTGAGAGATCCATGTTGAGACCTTGTAGCAAGATCTTCCTTAAGTAGATAGTCTGACGACTGACTTTAAACAACTTTCTCCATGATTCACGAGATAACTGGGGTTATATTTATGGGTCTGTAATTGCGAATGTTTGCCTTATCAGCAGATTTCTAGTGTAGAATTATAAAGCTAGTTTTCCGCTCATTAGGGTAAGTGCTTCTGCCAGTCCACATATACTGAGAAGAATTTAAGAAGTATTGGGGAAATGCCACATCTACTGTTTTTGAAAATTATTGAAGTAAGGCCATCCGGTCCCGTGCTAGTAGAAGGTTCAAGACTTTTAACTGCTTGTTCTGTTGGTTGATTGATGAAGACCATACTCCCGAGAGAGGAACTAGTAAGGAGTGTGGTTCCACCGGGGGTGTGCATTTCTAAACTAAAGTTCGCAAGCCACTCACCGAAAAGTCCACAGATGGTGGCAGGCTCATTGTACATTACGTTGTCGGGAAGTAAGTAGGGGATGTCCGTCGTCGACCACATTCGTTTTTTAACAAGTGTTGCTAGGTTATAAAATCCGGATGTACTTTCAAGTGCACTTAAGTCGTCGTCGGAATCCTCTTTAGAGCGTAGGCGCTCGATAGATTCAAGAGACCCGTGGATTGAGTGCAGCAGTGACATATCCTTGGTGAAATAGTACTGTTTCATCAACTTCCTTAGCTCATTGCGGTATGCCCTTGGAATGTACTCAGCTTGGTGTCCACTTAATCTCACTATTTTATCAGGAGCAACAGAATCTAGACAAAGGGTAACATTCCTGTAAAATAGGGATACTACAGCCTCCAGAGAGTCAGTGGTAAAACAGCCATCCCATTGAAAGGGTCAAATGAGTTCTTGGACCAATCCTCAGTCTGTGTGTCTGTAAGTACGACCTATCGTGCTCCCTGAATAAAGCTGGTTTCCTGTTCATTGGTGAGAAAGGCAGAGGGCAGAGTAACATTCTATGTTCAGTACAGGAAGATCTGTTGCCAAATAAGATGGAGACCGGGCGTCAATGTAGTAAAAGATTAAACGATCAATTCATGGTTGTTTTTGCTCGAAACCAACTCCTCCATATTTTTCGCGGGAGTGGACCTAGGATACTACTTTGCAAAACCTCACTTGAGATCTGCCTAGGATGAGACAATACAGATCCAACTTTGGTTATTTGTACCCTGCTGCTCAGAAACGATTTCAACCAGTTCAGTAATGGATTGCGAATTCCACATGAGTAGAGACTCTCAAAAAGAATACTGTGAGATACCATGTCAAATGCCCTCGATATATCGAAGGAGAGAACAACGACTAGCTTACGTGCTTCGCGACTACTAGTGATGAAGTTAAAAAAGTCGAAGTGGCAAGTAACGCAGTATCTATTTTTGAGAGATCCATGTTGAGACCTTGTAGCAAGATCTTCCTTAAGTAGATAGTCTGACGACTGACTTTAAACAACTTTCTCCATGATTCACGAGATAACTGGGGTTATATTTATGGGTCTGTAATTGCGAATGTTTGCCTTATCAGCAGATTTCTAGTGTAGAATTATAAAGCTAGTTTTCCGCTCATTAGGGTAAGTGCTTCTGCCAGTCCACATATACTGAGAAGAATTTAAGAAGTATTGGGGAAATGCCACATCTACTGTTTTTGAAAATTATTGAAGTAAGGCCATCCGGTCCCGTGCTAGTAGAAGGTTCAAGACTTTTAACTGCTTGTTCTGTTGGTTGATTGATGAAGACCATACTCCCGAGAGAGGAACTAGTAAGGAGTGTGGTTCCACCGGGGGTGTGCATTTCTAAACTAAAGTTCGCAAGCCACTCACCAAAAAGTCCACAGATGGTGGCAGGCTCATTGTACATTACGTTGTCGGGAAGTAAGTAGGGGATGTCCGTCGTCGACCACATTCGTTTTTTAACAAGTGTTGCTAGGTTATAAAATCCGGATGTACTTTCAAGTGCACTTAAGTCGTCGTCGGAATCCTCTTTAGAGCGTAGGCGCTCGATAGATTCAAGAGACCCGTGGATTGAGTGCAGCAGTGACATATCCTTGGTGAAATAGTACTGTTTCATCAACTTCCTTAGCTCATTGCGGTATGCCCTTGGAATGTACTCAGCTTGGTGTCCACTTAATCTCACTATTTTATCAGGAGCAACAGAATCTAGACAAAGGGTAACATTCCTGTAAAATAGGGATACTACAGCCTCCAGAGAGTCAGTGGTAAAACAGCCATCCCATTGAAAGGGTCAAATGAGTTCTTGGACCAATCCTCAGTCTGTGTGTCTGTAAGTACGACCTATCGTGCTCCCTGAATAAAGCTGGTTTCCTGTTCATTGGTGAGAAAGGCAGAGGGCAGAGTAACATTCTATGTTCAGTACAGGAAGATCTGTTGCCAAATAAGATGGAGACCGGGTGTCAATGTAGTAAAAGATTAAACGATCAATTCATGGTTGTTTTTGCTCGAAACCAACTCCTCCATATTTTTCGCGGGAGTGGACCTAGGATACTACTTTGCAAAACCTCACTTGAGATCTGCCTAGGATGAGACAATACAGATCCAACTTTGGTTATTTGTACCCTGCTGCTCAGAAACGATTTCAACCAGTTCAGTAATGGATTGCGAATTCCACATGAGTAGAGACTCTCAAAAAGAATACTGTGAGATACCATGTCAAATGCCCTCGATATATCGAAGGAGAGAACAACGACTAGCTTACGTGCTTCGCGACTACTAGTGATGAAGTTTAAAAAGTCGAAGTGGCAAGTAACGCAGTATCTATTTTTGAGAGATCCATGTTGAGACCTTGTAGCAAGATCTTCCTTAAGTAGATAGTCTGACGACTGACTTTAAACAACTTTCTCCATGATTCACGAGATAACTGGGGTTATATTTATGGGTCTGTAATTGCGAATGTTTGCCTTATCAGCAGATTTCTAGTGTAGAATTATAAAGCTAGTTTTCCGCTCATTAGGGTAAGTGCTTCTGCCAGTCCACATATACTGAGAAGAATTTAAGAAGTATTGGGGAAATGCCACATCTACTGTTTTTGAAAATTATTGAAGTAAGGCCATCCGGTCCCGTGCTAGTAGAAGGTTCAAGACTTTTAACTGCTTGTTCTGTTGGTTGATTGATGAAGACCATACTCCCGAGAGAGGAACTAGTAAGGAGTGTGGTTCCACCGGGGGTGTGCATTTCTAAACTAAAGTTCGCAAGCCACTCACCGAAAAGTCCACAGATGGTGGCAGGCTCATTGTACATTACGTTGTCGGGAAGTAAGTAGGGGATGTCCGTCGTCGACCACATTCGTTTTTTAACAAGTGTTGCTAGGTTATAAAATCCGGATGTACTTTCAAGTGCACTTAAGTCGTCGTCGGAATCCTCTTGAGAGCGTAGGCGCTCGATAGATTCAAGAGACCCGTGGATTGAGTGCAGCAGTGACATATCCTTGGTGAAATAGTACTGTTTCATCAACTTCCTTAGCTCATTGCGGTATGCCCTTGGAATGTACTCAGCTTGGTGTCCACTTAATCTCACTATTTTATCAGGAGCAACAGAATCTAGACAAAGGGTAACATTCCTGTAAAATAGGGATACTACAGCCTCCAGAGAGTCAGTGGTAAAACAGCCATCCCATTGAAAGGGTCAAATGAGTTCTTGGACCAATCCTCAGTCTGTGTGTCTGTAAGTACGACCTATCGTGCTCCCTGAATAAAGCTGGTTTCCTGTTCATTGGTGAGAAAGGCAGAGGGCAGAGTAACATTCTATGTTCAGTACAGGAAGATCTGTTGCCAAATAAGATGGAGACCGGGTGTCAATGTAGTAAAAGATTAAACGATCAATTCATGGTTGTTTTTGCTCGAAACCAACTCCTCCATATTTTTCGCGGGAGTGGACCTAGGATACTACTTTGCAAAACCTCACTTGAGATCTGCCTAGGATGAGACAATACAGATCCAACTTTGGTTATTTGTACCCTGCTGCTCAGAAACGATTTCAACCAGTTCAGTAATGGATTGCGAATTCCACATGAGTAGAGACTCTCAAAAAGAATACTGTGAGATACCATGTCAAATGCCCTCGATATATCGAAGGAGAGAACAACGACTAGCTTACGTGCTTCGCGAC
This sequence comes from Trichobilharzia regenti, assembly GCA_944472135.2. NCBI lineage: Eukaryota > Metazoa > Platyhelminthes > Trematoda > Strigeidida > Schistosomatidae > Trichobilharzia > Trichobilharzia regenti. The sequence continues at coordinate 104,116,495 of OX235262.1, forward strand.
TACTAGTGATGAAGTTAAAAATGTCGAAGTGGCAAGTAACGCAGTATCTATTTTTGAGAGATCCATGTTGAGACCTTGTAGCAAGATCTTCCTTAAGTAGATAGTCTGACGACTGACTTTAAACAACTTTCTCCATGATTCACGAGATAACTGGGGTTATATTTATGGGTCTGTAATTGCGAATGTTTGCCTTATCAGCAGATTTCTAGTGTAGAATTATAAAGCTAGTTTTCCGCTCATTAGGGTAAGTGCTTCTGCCAGTCCACATATACTGAGAAGAATTTAAGAAGTATTGGGGAAATGCCACATCTACTGTTTTTGAAAATTATTGAAGTAAGGCCATCCGGTCCCGTGCTAGTAGAAGGTTCAAGACTTTTAACTGCTTGTTCTGTTGGTTGATTGATGAAGACCATACTCCCGAGAGAGGAACTAGTAAGGAGTGTGGTTCCACCGGGGGTGTGCATTTCTAAACTAAAGTTCGCAAGCCACTCACCGAAAAGTCCACAGATGGTGGCAGGCTCATTGTACATTACGTTGTCGGGAAGTAAGTAGGGGATGTCCGTCGTCGACCACATTCGTTTTTTAACAAGTGTTGCTAGGTTATAAAATCCGGATGTACTTTCAAGTGCACTTAAGTCGTCGTCGGAATCCTCTTGAGAGCGTAGGCGCTCGATAGATTCAAGAGACCCGTGGATTGAGTGCAGCAGTGACATATCCTTGGTGAAATAGTACTGTTTCATCAACTTCCTTAGCTCATTGCGGTATGCCCTTGGAATGTACTCAGCTTGGTGTCCACTTAATCTCACTATTTTATCAGGAGCAACAGAATCTAGACAAAGGGTAACATTCCTGTAAAATAGGGATACTACAGCCTCCAGAGAGTCAGTGGTAAAACAGCCATCCCATTGAAAGGGTCAAATGAGTTCTTGGACCAATCCTCAGTCTGTGTGTCTGTAAGTACGACCTATCGTGCTCCCTGAATAAAGCTGGTTTCCTGTTCATTGGTGAGAAAGGCAGAGGGCAGAGTAACATTCTATGTTCAGTACAGGAAGATCTGTTGCCAGATAAGTTGGAGACCGGGCGTCAATGTAGTAAAAGATTAAACGATCAATTCATGGTTGTTTTTGCTCGAAACCAACTCCTCCATATTTTTCGCGGGAGTGGACCTAGGATACTACTTTGCAAAACCTCACTTGAGATCTGCCTAGGATGAGACAATACAGATCCAACTTTGGTTATTTGTACCCTGCTGCTCAGAAACGATTTCAACCAGTTCAGTAATGGATTGCGAATTCCACATGAGTAGAGACTCTCAAAAAGAATACTGTGAGATACCATGTCAAATGCCCTCGATATATCGAAGGAGAGAACAACGACTAGCTTACGTGCTTCGCGACTACTAGTGATGAAGTTTAAAAAGTCGAAGTGGCAAGTAACGCAGTATCTATTTTTGAGAGATCCATGTTGAGACCTTGTAGCAAGATCTTCCTTAAGTAGATAGTCTGACGACTGACTTTAAACAACTTTCTCCATGATTCACGAGATAACTGGGGTTATATTTATGGGTCTGTAATTGCGAATGTTTGCCTTATCAGCAGATTTCTAGTGTAGAATTATAAAGCTAGTTTTCCGCTCATTAGGGTAAGTGCTTCTGCCAGTCCACATATACTGAGAAGAATTTAAGAAGTATTGGGGAAATGCCACATCTACTGTTTTTGAAAATTATTGAAGTAAGGCCATCCGGTCCCGTGCTAGTAGAAGGTTCAAGACTTTTAACTGCTTGTTCTGTTGGTTGATTGATGAAGACCATACTCCCGAGAGAGGAACTAGTAAGGAGTGTGGTTCCACCGGGGGTGTGCATTTCTAAACTAAAGTTCGCAAGCCACTCACCGAAAAGTCCACAGATGGTGGCAGGCTCATTGTACATTACGTTGTCGGGAAGTAAGTAGGGGATGTCCGTCGTCGACCACATTCGTTTTTTAACAAGTGTTGCTAGGTTATAAAATCCGGATGTACTTTCAAGTGCACTTAAGTCGTCGTCGGAATCCTCTTGAGAGCGTAGGCGCTCGATAGATTCAAGAGACCCGTGGATTGAGTGCAGCAGTGACATATCCTTGGTGAAATAGTACTGTTTCATCAACTTCCTTAGCTCATTGCGGTATGCCCTTGGAATGTACTCAGCTTGGTGTCCACTTAATCTCACTATTTTATCAGGAGCAACAGAATCTAGACAAAGGGTAACATTCCTGTAAAATAGGGATACTACAGCCTCCAGAGAGTCAGTGGTAAAACAGCCATCCCATTGAAAGTGTCAAATGAGTTCTTGGACCAATCCTCAGTCTGTGTGTCTGTAAGTACGACCTATCGTGCTCCCTGAATAAAGCTGGTTTCCTGTTCATTGGTGAGAAAGGCAGAGGGCAGAGTAACATTCTATGTTCAGTACAGGAAGATCTGTTGCCAAATAAGATGGAGACCGGGCGTCAATGTAGTAAAAGATTAAACGATCAATTCATGGTTGTTTTTGCTCGAAACCAACTCCTCCATATTTTTCGCGGGAGTGGACCTAGGATACTACTTTGCAAAACCTCACTTGAGATCTGCCTAGGATGAGACAATACAGATCCAACTTTGGTTATTTGTACCCTGCTGCTCAGAAACGATTTCAACCAGTTCAGTAATGGATTGCGAATTCCACATGAGTAGAGACTCTCAAAAAGAATACTGTGAGATACCATGTCAAATGCCCTCGATATATCGAAGGAGAGAACAACGACTAGCTTACGTGCTTCGCGACTACTAGTGATGAAGTTAAAAATGTCGAAGTGGCAAGTAACGCAGTATCTATTTTTGAGAGATCCATGTTGAGACCTTGTAGCAAGATCTTCCTTAAGTAGATAGTCTGACGACTGACTTTAAACAACTTTCTCCATGATTCACGAGATAACTGGGGTTATATTTATGGGTCTGTAATTGCGAATGTTTGCCTTATCAGCAGATTTCTAGTGTAGAATTATAAAGCTAGTTTTCCGCTCATTAGGGTAAGTGCTTCTGCCAGTCCACATATACTGAGAAGAATTTAAGAAGTATTGGGGAAATGCCACATCTACTGTTTTTGAAAATTATTGAAGTAAGGCCATCCGGTCCCGTGCTAGTAGAAGGTTCAAGACTTTTAACTGCTTGTTCTGTTGGTTGATTGATGAAGACCATACTCCCGAGAGAGGAACTAGTAAGGAGTGTGGTTCCACCGGGGGTGTGCATTTCTAAACTAAAGTTCGCAAGCCACTCACCAAAAAGTCCACAGATGGTGGCAGGCTCATTGTACATTACGTTGTCGGGAAGTAAGTAGGGGATGTCCGTCGTCGACCACATTCGTTTTTTAACAAGTGTTGCTAGGTTATAAAATCCGGATGTACTTTCAAGTGCACTTAAGTCGTCGTCGGAATCCTCTTGAGAGCGTAGGCGCTCGATAGATTCAAGAGACCCGTGGATTGAGTGCAGCAGTGACATATCCTTGGTGAAATAGTACTGTTTCATCAACTTCCTTAGCTCATTGCGGTATGCCCTTGGAATGTACTCAGCTTGGTGTCCACTTAATTTCACTATTTTATCAGGAGCAACAGAATCTAGACAAAGGGTAACATTCCTGTAAAATAGGGATACTACAGCCTCCAGAGAGTCAGTGGTAAAACAGCCATCCCATTGAAAGTGTCAAATGAGTTCTTGGACCAATCCTCAGTCTGTGTGTCTGTAAGTACGACCTATCGTGCTCCCTGAATAAAGCTGGTTTCCTGTTCATTGGTGAGAAAGGCAGAGGGCAGAGTAACATTCTATGTTCAGTACAGGAAGATCTGTTGCCAAATAAGATGGAGACCGGGTGTCAATGTAGTAAAAGATTAAACGATCAATTCATGGTTGCTTTTGCTCGAAACCAACTCCTCCATATTTTTCGCGGGAGTGGACCTAGGATACTACTTTGCAAAACCTCACTTGAGATCTGCCTAGGATGAGACAATACAGATCCAACTTTGGTTATTTGTACCCTGCTGCTCAGAAACGATTTCAACCAGTTCAGTAATGGATTGCGAATTCCACATGAGTAGAGACTCTCAAAAAGAATACTGTGAGATACCATGTCAAATGCCCTCGATATATCGAAGGAGAGAACAACGACTAGCTTACGTGCTTCGCGACTACTAGTGATGAAGTTAAAAAAGTCGAAGTGGCAAGTAACGCAGTATCTATTTTTGAGAGATCCATGTTGAGACCTTGTAGCAAGATCTTCCTTAAGTAGATAGTCTGACGACTGACTTTAAACAACTTTCTCCATGATTCACGAGATAACTGGGGTTATATTTATGGGTCTGTAATTGCGAATGTTTGCCTTATCAGCAGATTTCTAGTGTAGAATTATAAAGCTAGTTTTCCGCTCATTAGGGTAAGTGCTTCTGCCAGTCCACATATACTGAGAAGAATTTAAGAAGTATTGGGGAAATGCCACATCTACTGTTTTTGAAAATTATTGAAGTAAGGCCATCCGGTCCCGTGCTAGTAGAAGGTTCAAGACTTTTAACTGCTTGTTCTGTTGGTTGATTGATGAAGACCATACTCCCGAGAGAGGAACTAGTAAGGAGTGTGGTTCCACCGGGGGTGTGCATTTCTAAACTAAAGTTCGCAAGCCACTCACCGAAAAGTCCACAGATGGTGGCAGGCTCATTGTACATTACGTTGTCGGGAAGTAAGTAGGGGATGTCCGTCGTCGGCCACATTCGTTTTTTAACAAGTGTTGCTAGGTTATAAAATCCGGATGTACTTTCAAGTGCACTTAAGTCGTCGTCGGAATCCTCTTGAGAGCGTAGGCGCTCGATAGATTCAAGAGACCCGTGGATTGAGTGCAGCAGTGACATATCCTTGGTGAAATAGTACTGTTTCATCAACTTCCTTAGCTCACTGCGGTATGCCCTTGGAATGTACTCAGCTTGGTGTCCACTTAATTTCACTATTTTATCAGGAGCAACAGAATCTAGACAAAGGGTAACATTCCTGTAAAATAGGGATACTACAGCCTCCAGAGAGTCAGTGGTAAAACAGCCATCCCATTGAAAGGGTCAAATGAGTTCTTGGACCAATCCTCAGTCTGTGTGTCTGTAAGTACGACCTATCGTGCTCCCTGAATAAAGCTGGTTTCCTGTTCATTGGTGAGAAAGGCAGAGGGCAGAGTAACATTCTATGTTCAGTACAGGAAGATCTGTTGCCAAATAAGATGGAGACCGGGCGTCAATGTAGTAAAAGATTAAACGATCAATTCATGGTTGTTTTTGCTCGAAACCAACTCCTCCATATTTTTCGCGGGAGTGGACCTAGGATACTACTTTGCAAAACCTCACTTGAGATCTGCCTAGGATGAGACAATACAGATCCAACTTTGGTTATTTGTACCCTGCTGCTCAGAAACGATTTCAACCAGTTCAGTAATGGATTGCGAATTCCACATGAGTAGAGACTCTCAAAAAGAATACTGTGAGATACCATGTCAAATGCCCTCGATATATCGAAGGAGAGAACAACGACTAGCTTACGTGCTTCGCGACTACTAGTGATGAAGTTAAAAATGTCGAAGTGGCAAGTAACGCAGTATCTATTTTTGAGAGATCCATGTTGAGACCTTGTAGCAAGATCTTCCTTAAGTAGATAGTCTGACGACTGACTTTAAACAACTTTCTCCATGATTCACGAGATAACTGGGGTTATATTTATGGGTCTGTAATTGCGAATGTTTGCCTTATCAGCAGATTTCTAGTGTAGAATTATAAAGCTAGTTTTCCGCTCATTAGGGTAAGTGCTTCTGCCAGTCCACATATACTGAGAAGAATTTAAGAAGTATTGGGGAAATGCCACATCTACTGTTTTTGAAAACTATTGAAGTAAGGCCATCCGGTCCCGTGCTAGTAGAAGGTTCAAGACTTTTAACTGCTTGTTCTGTTGGTTGATTGATGAAGACCATACTCCCGAGAGAGGAACTAGTAAGGAGTGTGGTTCCACCGGGGGCGTGCATTTCTAAACTAAAGTTCGCAAGCCACTCACCGAAAAGTCCACAGATGGTGGCAGGCTCATTGTACATTACGTTGTCGGGAAGTAAGTAGGGGATGTCCGTCGTCGACCACATTCGTTTTTTAACAAGTGTTGCTAGGTTATAAAATCCGGATGTACTTTCAAGTGCACTTAAGTCGTCGTCGGAATCCTCTTGAGAGCGTAGGCGCTCGATAGATTCAAGAGACCCGTGGATTGAGTGCAGCAGTGACATATCCTTGGTGAAATAGTACTGTTTCATCAACTTCCTTAGCCCATTGCGGTATGCCCTTGGAATGTACTCAGCTTGGTGTCCACTTAATTTCACTATTTTATCAGGAGCAACAGAATCTAGACAAAGGGTAACATTCCTGTAAAATAGGGATACTACAGCCTCCAGAGAGTCAGTGGTAAAACAGCCATCCCATTGAAAGGGTCAAATGAGTTCTTGGACCAATCCTCAGTCTGTGTGTCTGTAAGTACGACCTATCGTGCTCCCTGAATAAAGCTGGTTTCCTGTTCATTGGTGAGAAAGGCAGAGGGCAGAGTAACATTCTATGTTCAGTACAGGAAGATCTGTTGCCAAATAAGATGGAGACTCGTTGTCAATTTAATTAATGTTTAAATATTTCATTGTTTAATCTTTTAGTTCATTGTATTAAAAGATTATATCCCGACTGAATGCTGCTACCTTGACTTTTTGTTCGGGCTTGAACAACGCAATTATCTCTTTAAGCTATGCTTCCTGATACTTACGTCTCTTGAGGTCCTACCATACCTAGCAGGTTGTTTGACTAGCGGTTAAACAAAATGCAGCTACCCAATCCAACATCATGACCAATACAAAATCACAAAATTTCATGCCGGATCGGCCGTGGCCCGGATTAACAACGACCGCGCTTCCTGCTGCCGTGTCACAGGGCAGGAGTGATAAGTATGCTACTGAGGCACACCAAACAAAACAGAACAAACAAAAACAGGCCGCGTGTGACCGGCCTCAAGCAGTTGTCCCCTGGGCTCTGCGGTCACGCAACCAACTTCCACGGTGTGGGCAGCCGGGAAGTAACAATCGCCCTCACAATCCGAAATGCACACGAAACCTCTCTATTACTCACTCATCTTTGTCTTCATCTTCATCTCTATCATCTTGCCTTCCTTCCACTGATGCAACTCCTCGACTTGATAGCTCTCCACTTCCTCTCCACTCTGCGTCCACTAAAAACGATGGAAGCCAAAAAACCACCACCGACAGCCTCTTAAAGCCGCGCCACCAATTTCATATAGGAGCTCTTAATGTTAGGACACTTTGCCAAATAGGACAACAAGCATCACTAGCCAAGACCCTGGCATCACGAGCCATTGATGTATGCTGTGTTTCAGAAACACGCATACAAGACCCAAGTGTGGTTATTCACCTAACCCCACCTGGCCAACAGGTTGAATCTGCAAAATTCACCTTGAGGGTGTCAGGAGATGCCACAGCTAGTTCACGAGGATTAGCTGGCGTAGGGATAGCTTTGAGTACTAGGGCAGAAAAGACATTGCTTGACTGGATCCCGGTAGATAGCCGAATGTGTGCTGTCCGCCTGAACGGATCAGTAAGAAGGAGGAAGGACTGCACTACTCGCCGATGCCTTTTCGTAATCTCCGCCTACGCCCCCACTGACTGCAGTTCAGATGAAACGAAGGATGAGTTCTACCAAAAGCTGTCTAGTTTGGTGCGAAAGGCTAAACGCTCAGACATAGTCGTTCTAGCTGGTGACTTTAACGCTCAAGTAGGGAAATTGTGTCAATCTGAGAAGGATGTCGGTGGCACCTATGGAGTTCCGTGCCAGCGAACCGACAACGGTGACCGTCTCCTACAGTTCTGCTCTGATAATCATTTGTTTCTTGTAAGCACTAACTTCAAACACAAGGAGAGACACTGTTTGACTTGGAGACCCCCTTCATCAAACCAACGCTGGACACAAATAGACCACATAGCAATAAGCTATCGTTGGCGTGGGTCGGTAGGAGATTGTCGCTCCTTCTGGAACACGTGCGTAGATACCGACCATGCACTGGTCCGCGCTCGGGTGTGCTTACGACTGAACGGACGTAGGAAACAGCTGGCGGTAAAACCATCACGTCCCCAGCTCGATCAGGAAACTAAATCCGTATTTGAGGAAGAACTAGCTAAACACATATCTGTGTTCGACAGCTGTGCTCACCCTGAAGAAGCTTGGAAAAATATCCAGGCAGCCATAGATACAGCTGTAAAAGCTGTGAATAAGGTAAACCCAAAGGTGAGTAAAAACCACTGGATCTCCACCGCCTCATCCGAACTGATAGATGCTAGAAGACTTATTCCGGCGAGCTCCGAATTCAATGAGGAGCGAAAGCTGCACAAGAGGAAACTTACGAAAAGTCTCCGCAAGGACCGTGAACAGTGGTGGGCGACAAAAGCCAAAGAGATGGAGAAAGCTTGAGGATAGGCAACACCAGGCAACTCTTTAGACTCATCAGGGAAACGGGTGGGAGAAGACAAATCATCAGTGAGACAATCTCGGAAAAAAATGGCACTATAATTAGCTCCCAGGATAGACGACTGGATCGTTGGAAAGAGCATTATGAGGAGCAGTTTAATTTGCCCACAGCCACGCTCAACCTTCCGAGCATCCAACACCTCCCTGAATGGGATATAAACACAGGTCCTCCGTCACTAACTGAGGTTACTAAAGCTGTCACCAATCTGAAACTAGGCAAAGCAGCGGGACCTGATGGAATGACGCCAGAGGTATTTAAGTACGGTGGAGACAGCTTACTGTCTGGATTAACTGAGGTACTAGGCAGCGTCTGGGAATCAGAAGAAGTCCCATCGGGTTGGTGTAAGTCACTGATTATCCCCATATACAAGAAGGGAGACAAGTCTTCCTGTGATAATCACAGAGGGATTAGCTTGACTAATATAGTATCTAAAGTCTTAGGCTCAATAATCATGCGTAGACTGAGTGGTGCTCGGGAGGCACAAACACGAGAGAGCCAGGCAGGCTTTAGACCAGGAAGAGGGTGTATTGATCATATCTTCACCCTCCGACAGATTCTAGAACATAGGCATTCCTACCGGCGTCCAACAGTCATTATATTTCTTGACCTAAAGGCAGCATTCGACTCTGTCGATCGAGAAGTTCTCTGGAGATGCTTGGCTGTAAAGGGAATTCCGAGAAAATATATTGCACTGATTAAGGCACTCTACTCGTACTCATACAGCCAGGTGAGGGCTTACGGCGAGCTGTCATCTGAACTGATGACGACCAGTGGTCAAGGACAAGGATGCCCATTATCCCGTTTTCTATTCAACTTCATCATAGATGTGTTAATGGACTTAACCCTAAGTGACTTCAGCGACTCAGGGATTGACTTGCCACCAGGGAATAATCTCGTTGACTTGGAATATGCAGACGATATAGTCCTTCTAGGCGAAGACGCTGACGAAATGCAGAGTCTTCTAAACACCTTGAGCTGCAATCTACGAATGTTTGGCATGCGATTCGCTCCCGCCAAATGCAAGATGATGTTACAGGACTGGACTACATCGACGCCTAGTTTAAAAATAGGAAGTGAAGTGGTAGAGCACGTTGACCGCTTCACTTATTTGGGAAGTACCATCAGCCAATGCCAACGGGTTGATCTCTGACGAAATCTCAGCACGAATACAGAGGGCTCGTTTCGCATTTGCCAGTTTACGCCGACTCTGGCGTAGACGAGATGTTCGACTATCGACCAAAGGGCGGGTGTACTGCTCATCAGTCCGCTCCGTCCTCCTTTATGGTTGTGAGACCTGGCCACTGAGAGTGGAAGACATGAAAAGACTAGCTGTCTTTGATCATAGGTGCCTGCGCTCTATTTCCCGTGTAAAGTGGCATAATAAGGTGAGCAACATTGAGGTTAGGCGTAGAGTTCTAGGTAAACAGGGGAAATCAATCGACGAAGTCGTGAAGCTACAAAGACTGAGATGGTTAGGACATGTGTTACGTATGCCAAGCCATCGCCTCCCTCGACGAGCTATATTAGCGGATATAGGGTCAGGCTGGAAAAAAGCTAGCGGCGGTCAAACAAAAACTTGGCATCAGTCAATGAAATCCACAACAGTTGGTCTAAGCCACGTAGGAAGGTGTAGACTTCCAGGCTGGGGTCCTCGGGACGGTAAAAATCTATGGTTGGAAACAATTGGTGACATGGCTCAAAATCGTTCTCAATAGTGCGGATGCATCCACTCCTTGTGACTTATGATTTCCAATGAAACTGTTTTGTTCTTCGTCATTACTCTTCCTTTGTCTCACACCTCTGCTTACGGTCTCTATTATGCATTTTTTGTACTTTCTTCTCTTGGTTTGTGTGCTACAGGGAGTGTGGCGACTTGAACTTCCGCACATTTGTGCAAAGTTCTATGTCGAAAACAGACAGACAATCCAGGAAAGAATAAAGGTGAATAGCAAAGAAGAATGGGTAAAATACACGAGTTGACAAACTGTAACAGGAGGGGTGCCTGAGTGCCTTAACTTCTTAATGTAAAAAGTCAGACGGAGTATTCTCTTAGAAATCGCTAAGACATGGGAAGACCAGGATAGGTTAGAAGAAAGAATTAATCCAAGATACTTAACTTCAGACTTGGTTTGTATATCAGTATCATCAATTATACAACGGTCATGGGGATTAACAGCTTCATTTAACTTTCTTTTACATTGGAAACTGCTCGATAGATTTTAGAGCATAGGCATTCCTACCGGCACCCAACAATCATTATATTTCTTGACCTAAAGGCAGAATTCGATTCTGTCGACCGAGAGGTTCTCTGGAGATGCTTGGCTGTAAAGGGAATGCCGAGAAAATATATTGCACTGATTAAGGCACTCTACTCGTACTCATACAGCCAGGTGAGGGCTTACGGTGAGTTGTCATCTGAACTGGTGACGACCAGTGGTGTCCGTCATTGATGCCCATTATCCCCTTTTCTATTCAACTTCATCATAGATGTACTAATGGACTTAACCCTAACTCACTTCAGCGACTCAGGGATTGACTTGTACCACCAGGGAATAATCTCATCGACTTAGAATATGCAGACGATATAGTCCTTCTAGGCGAGGACGCTGACAAAATGCAGAGTCTTCTAAACACATTGAGCTGCAATCTACGAATGTTTGGCATGCGATTTGCTCCTGTAAAATGTAAGATGATGTTACAGGACTGGAATACATCGACTCCTAGATTAGAAATAGGAAGTGAAGTGGTAGAGCACATTGACCGCTTCACTTATTTTGGAAGTACCATCAGCCAATGCCAACGGGTTGATCTCTGACGAAATCTCAGCACGGATACAGAGGGCTCGTTTTGCATTTGCCAGTTTATGCCGTCTCTGGCGTAGACGAGATGTTCGACTATCGACCAAAGGGCGGGTGTACTGCTCATCAGTCCGCTTTGTCTTCCTTTATGGTTGTGAGACCTGGCCACTGAGAGTGGAAGACATGAAAAGATTAGCTGTCTTTGATCATGGGTGCCTGGGTTCTATCTCGCCTGTGGAGTGGCATAATAAGGTGAGCAACATTGAGGTTAGGCGTAGAGTTCTAGGTAAACAGGGGAAATCTATTGACGAAGTCGTGAAGCTACAAAGACTGAGATGGTTAGGACATGTGTTACGTATGCCAAGCCATCGCCTCCCTCGACGAGCTATATTAGCGGATATAGGGTCAGGCTGGAAAAAAGCTAGCGGCGGTCAAACAAAAACTTGGCATCAGTCAATGAAATCCACAACAGTTGGTCTAAGCCACGTAGGAAGGTGTAGACTTCCAGGCTGGGGTCCTTGGGACGGTAAAAATCTATGGTTGGAAACAATTGGTGACATGGCTCAAAATCGTTCTCAATTAAAGTGCGGATGCATCCACTCCTTGTGACTTATGATTTCCAATGAAACTGTTTTGTTCTTCGTCATTACTCTTCCTTTGTCTCACACCTCTGCTTACGGTCTCTATTATGCATTTTTTGTACTTTCTTCTCTTGCTTCGCGTGCTACACGGAGTGTGGCGACTTGAACTTCCACATATTTGTGCAAACTTTCACGTCAAATACATACAGACATAGAGACAGAAAAGATTAAAGGATCAATTCATGGTTGTTTTTGCTCGAAACCAACTCCTCCATATTTTTCGCGGGAGTGGACCTAGGATACTACTTTGCAAAACCTCACTTGAGATCTGCCTAGGATGAGACAATACAGATCTAACTTTGGTTATTTGTACCCTGCTGCTCAGAAACGATTTCAACCAGTTCAGTAATGGATTGCGAATTCCACATGAGTAGAGACTCTCAAAAAGAATACTGTGAGATACCATGTCAAATGCCCTCGATATATCGAAGGAGAGAACAACGACTAGCTTACGTGCTTCGCGATTACTAGTGATGAAGTTAAAAAAGTCGAAGTGGCAAGTAACGCAGTATCTATTTTTGAGAGATCCATGTTGAGACCTTGTAGCAAGATCTTCCTTAAGTAGATAATCTGACGACTGACTTTAAACAACTTTCTCCATGATTCACGAGATAACTGGGGTTATATTTATGGGTCTGTAATTGCGAATGTTTGCCTTATCAGCAGATTTCTAGTGTAGAATTATAAAGCTAGTTTTCCGCTCATTAGGGTAAGTGCTTCTGCCAGTCCACATATACTGAGAAGAATTTAAGAAGTATTGGGGAAATGCCACATCTACTGTTTTTGAAAATTATTGAAGTAAGGCCATCCGGTCCCGTGCTAGTAGAAGGTTCAAGACTTTTAACTGCTTGTTCTGTTGGTTGATTGATGAAGACCATACTCCCGAGAGAGGAACTAGTAAGGAGTGTGGTTCCACCGGGGGCGTGCATTTCTAAACTAAAGTTCGCAAGCCACTCACCGAAAAGTCCACAGATGGTGGCAGGCTCATTGTACATTACGTTGTCGGGAAGTAAGTAGGGGATGTCCGTCGTCGGCCACATTCGTTTTTTAACAAGTGTTGCTAGGTTATAAAATCCGGATGTACTTTCAAGTGCACTTAAGTCGTCGTCGGAATCCTCTTGAGAGCGTAGGCGCTCGATAGATTCAAGAGACCCGTGGATTGAGTGCAGCAGTGACATATCCTTGGTGAAATAGTACTGTTTCATCAACTTCCTTAGCTCATTGCGGTATGCCCTTGGAATGTACTCAGCTTGGTGTCCACTTAATTTCACTATTTTATCAGGAGCAACAGAATCTAGACAAAGGGTAACATTCCTGTAAAATAGGGATACTACAGCCTCCAGAGAGTCAGTGGTAAAACAGCCATCCCATTGAAAGGGTCAAATGAGTTCTTGGACCAATCCTCAGTCTGTGTGTCTGTAAGTACGACCTATCGTGCTCCCTGAATAAAGCTGGTTTCCTGTTCATTGGTGAGAAAGGCAGAGGGCAGAGTAACATTCTATGTTCAGTACAGGAAGATCTGTTGCCAAATAAGATGGAGACCGGGTGTCAATGTAGTAAAAGATTAAACGATCAATTCATGGTTGTTTTTGCTCGAAACCAACTCCTCCATATTTTTCGCGGAAGTCATCAATCCTTGAGTCATTTCCTGGTCTTATGGCTGTGCTCTTGAAAATGAATTGTCGGTATACTTATTTTGGCCTTACTCATTTATTGTACAGTATTTGCTTGTCCTGAATTTTTTGAAATTCCTGAATATGCCTCCTAATATCATCCTCGGCTTTCGAGTTTGTGATACCACTTTCGCAGAAAATTTTAGTTTATTAGGATACTTAGGATCTAATTCAAACGACACTGCGGATTCTGTTTAGGTCAGCAGATTGAAGCATTAATTTCATGTGGATTGAGGGTGTGTCAAAGCAGATCCGGCCACATTTGTTCATATCGAATTGTAGATTCCGTAAGTTGACGAAGAAATCGCTTTATCCAATTCATTCTAAATATCATTCTTAAAGCACTTTATGTCATCAAACTGGAATGCATAATCTGCTTTGACGTCATCTGCAATGATTCACCTCAGCACTTTTACTTTTCTAAAACAGCTTTCAATCCCTTGTAAACGTTGTACTTACCTCAATATTGGTTGGTTATCGTATGCCGACAACCACGGGATGAAAACGAAACGAAGTCGATTTTCCCGATCAACCTGGAGGACAATTGTACAATTCAATAACTATACGGCCTAGTTCAGACAATGTGTATTTATATATATATCAAATATTTATCTGTTGAAACATTATTAACTTGTAGACAATCTACGATTTGATATTATATCATACTTGATCGTGCCTGTAAAAATGGCATGCATTTTCATGTAAATTTATATGTTTATATGAGAATATACATTATTATTATTATTATTATTAAGAAGAATGGTTTCCCATGTGAGAAGCAAATGCAGATGCTATTGATGTGAAAAGTAAATAAAAGGGGCGCAATGACGCTAACCTGAACTACACCAGAAGTGATCGGTCTGTGTTTGAAAGTCACAGTCTTTTGCCTATGTTTGACATCCAGTTGTACATCTTAAAAGTGTTAGCGTATAATGAGACTGATGAAACAACTAGGCTAGTTCGATTACTGTCAGATAAGTAAAAACAGCAATGCAAATCTTTCAGCTCCTACTTGCAAGAAATACGTTGTTTATATGGAGCTTTTTATTCTCACTCACTGACAGTATTCTACCCCAATAAATTCATCCAGATTCCAGATGGAAGTAAGAGGCATCAAGATAACAGAGTCATCGTTATCACTGCAAGTGATTGATCCCTTGTTATTGTTCATTCCTTCACAGCTCAAAATGCAGATTAACACTGGTCTACTTTTTAGCCCTAATAAATGTGTGGATTTCAAATGTTACCTCCGTATTAGGCCAGCTCCTACCCTCCTCCCTTACCTACATTCATTCCATCTTGCATTTATTTTTATCATTTCCTTCTCAATTTCCGTTCGTGTTTTCTTATAAGCTGCTCACATTTTGTTTATTTTCTACTGATCTACTGGAATAGCTGTGACAACCGAAGTCAAAGTATCTCAGTCTCAACGCAAGTAGCGCATCAGCAAACTCTAGTTATTACAATCCAGAGAAGTATAGTCCGCTGAACAATCGCAGGTCGCTCACAGCCACCAAATGTATTTGAAAAACAATAAAATATTATTCATTTATTTCTGGAACAGAAACCAGCCATTTTTACAGGCATGAACATACGTACACTTATTAAAACTTGTAGAATATATAATATGATTTGTTAATTTAGAAATGGTAAATGTGGGAGAAACATTTAAAATGAAGTGTACAAACAAGGAAGTAGATATAGCGTCAAATATAAACGGTGATTGAAAAAAATACGTGTCAATTTCACGCGGGAATTATAAATGATTGCGTTAGTTGGAGAAGGTAAGTACCATTTCTGTATAGGCGCTGACGTGATTCATAAGAGATGCAGAATAAACAATATTTATCAATAAATGATTCATTAAGTGTTTCAAAGTCTATTAAACTTAAATTCACCTGTAAGTACGCCACATTTGTGACATTTCCAGTTGTTTATGAGACCAACTTTGAACTTGTCAGCAGATTTTATAATATTGGTGATCCCGTTATTCACCAGATGAGCTAGCAATATCACTGATAAGTGGAGAATAGCAGAGCTGTATCAGTACCTTCGTTGAAAGCAGTATCTTTGAAAAGAGAAGAAGACACAGGAAAACCGTCAGAGTGGTTCAGAAGCATATAAAAAGTGTTAATAATTCAAAATATATAACAGGCATGGGGTTTATCATTTTTTATTGTTTTTTTCAAGAAATATTATTTTTCCGATATTTCACAGTCTTTTCTGCGAACAATTAGTTTAAAGTGAAAGACAGGTGATAATTTCACCTACCTACGCAGGTTGAAAAGGAGTTAAACACAAAAGTCAGAGTGCGTGAGCTATGTAAAAGGAAAGCGAAGGCCCAATAATATCTGCTTTTCCGAAGTGTACAGCTAGGTGTCCTTGTGAAGTAGCGGACTCATACCATTTACTTTCATTCGAAAGTTTGTATCTAAACTTTGGCTTTAGGTAATTTTCAAATTCTATTTCTTTTTTATCATTGTTTTTTATTTTTACTTTTTTATTTATTCTCATTTTGCAGAAGCCATTCAAACCCGGGTGATAAAATCTACCACGCTAATAAGTAACAGTATGTGGCATCAAAATACCTCGGCAATGCTGTACGATAACTGTACAGCCAAAATGAATTTTGTGTGCAAAGTATTAAAATGGGGCGAAAATTATTTTTATTTTCATTTATTTGATTACAGCTTGATTACAAATATGCTACAATTATGGAATTTTCAGCATGTGATATCGGTAACCCAAATTTAGCACACTGACCATAGATATCAGGTGTGCATCGGCAGGGGATCGAACCCCGGACCATGTGCATGATCCGCAAGAGTTATAACCGCTGTGTCACCGACGCATAAATACGTATCTGTAACCTCGAAGGAATACATATCCCTTATGAGATTCAAACCCGCGTCACCCAGTGGTGCAGTCACAGACCCTACCACTGAGCTATGCAGGTTGACTAAACAGAATATCTCACGGATAGATATGAGTCAGTTTGGCGCCATTTAAACCTCATCAACAGTCTAACGTTTTGAAGACATTGTGGAGAATTCTTATCGATAATGACGCAGAAATAAATCCAACCACATGTTCCATCAGAAAAACTCAGTTTCTTAAGCCTTCTCAGTATTGTGTATATACTCAAGGGTGGGATAAATCCACCAGTTGCTGCATATAAAGCATACACATATTTCTCATGATTGCACTGCTTCATTTTCCGCAATACATAATTATTGTATGGTAGCCCACTTCCATACGAAATGAAATTTAACAAAACTAAAACCATGAACAATGTGAGGCAAACGTTTGATGTTTAAACATATGGTGTTTATCCTGGTGCGTCACATGCAGAATTCAGGGGTACTTATAAATACCGAATATTGATGTCACTTCAATATACCAGACGAAGATATAAGAATCGATGGGTACACACACTTTAGATAGGACAGGAACAGTGGTAAGGCAGGGGGCTGCCTAATGTGCTTCCGGAACATACTCACTGTGCTACAGCTAGAAAATAGGGAACTGAATGAAATGCATGACACCTTATGGGTCAATGTACACTTCAAAAGTGCCACATTACTAGTATGATGAACCTACAGAGCACCTGTAGTGATTACGAGACACAACTCATTAATGCACTGGAGTGAGTATCCACACTTCTTTGCGAGCATAAGATCATATGTGGAGAATTCAACCTACCCGAAATCAACTGGGATTCATTAACAGGCCCGACTAAATATGACAAGCTGCTAGGTACACTGGACATCTTCGTCTGGAAACAAACTGCCACTATCCCTACAAGAGGTGACAACGTACTGAACTTAATGTTGTGTCACGATATAAGCCCCCTCTCAATCTTAGTGGGTTCCAAGTTTTCAAGTTGTGACCACAAAACAGTGATGTGTGCACTACCATTTCCGCTGAGTAGCAACGCAGCTCATACCTACACTTCACAACAGGTAATATATAGGAACTGTAGTAAGGCAAACTGGGCCTTAGTAGAATCAATGCTAAGATCCTCCGAATGGGATGAATACTTCACTACTGATGACCTCTCGAGAGCCCTAAGCATCTTCTGCCATAACTCAAACACATGCTTAGATGCTGTCATTCCACTTCAAACACCAAAGGCTTCCCCACATAGAAAGTCATTCATAAAATCAAAGGATCGTACGAAACTGAAGAGACTCTCAACAAGTTACCTCGAACACCGCAACTTTGGCACACTGTGTTTTACACTTTGCGGATCAGAGACTTGGCGCGTCGTAAAGAGCATCTCAAACAAACTTCAGACCTTCATTAACAGTTGTCTTCGCTCAATACTCAAGATCAGATGGCCAGAAAAGATCAGCAACAGGTATCTCTGGGTGCAAACCAACCAGGAACTGATTGCAAAACAAATAGGCAGGAAGAAATGGAGATGGATTGGCCATACACTGAGGAAACCATCAAGTGACATCACTAGACAAGCCCTCGAGTGGAACCCAAAAGGGAGGCGGCGAATTGGTCGTCAGTGCAAGGGTGACTTGGGGGAGGTCATGTGAGGAGGAGATGAAAGCATGTGGGTAGACTTGGAGCGAAGTGAAAAAGTTGGCAGAATACAGAAGGCAATGGAGGTGTGCAGCTGAAGCCCTATGTTCCTCTAGGAATTAAAGGATATAATAATAATACCCTTGGCTCCAACTCACAAGCTCAAGATTTCCGCATGGAGAACGAAGAATGCTCTCACAGAAATCTGAAGTAAGCGATCGAATCACAAGAACTACGGCACTTCTCTCCTCATCGACAAAGGTACGCTATGCGCTGATTCTGCAGACATGTGTAAATTATTCAACGAAACATTTGCGGCTAATTACCTGAGACCTACTCTCCTACTACTCGGTATACACCCTAGTAATATGGCTCAACTTCCATCTTTACCTACACCAAAACAAATTAGTACCGTTGAGTTCACTTACGCCAAGATTAACCCAATCAACAGAACTCTCAAGTGCTTTAAAGGTTTTGGCGCTGACGGTATATCATCGTTTTTCTATAAATATGGCGGTCCTGACATCTTCATACTACTGCTTGAAATCTTCACATTGTTATAGAAACCCAAACCTACCCGGGTAGATGGGATGTCAGCCAAGTCTCATAAACCGTTAATGCCCAGCTCTCGCTACGCTCGGGCCCACGCTGTTCTTAGAAGATTTCTCAGAAACGCTTAGTTATAACGGACGAAAAAACCAAAACACCGATCTGCCGTTTGATATTTCTGTATTGTTACACCAACATATAAAAGGAATAAACGAACTAAGCAACTAAGGTCTGTAAACAAATATTACAATAATAAATCGTTGTTACTTCTGACGATGTTTCAGTCTTCTTTCTGAACAGCGACCGATGAGACGATGACTGTCGTATTGATGCCTCCGCGAAAATCGAGGAAGTTGATTTTGAGCAAACAACCAAGAATTGATCGTTCAATCTTCAACTCCATTGACACTCCCCGGCAAAAAAGGGATCCAACCCTTTTTTCCTTCACGACCAATGCACGTTGACTTGGATGCCATTGCGAGAACCTGGGTCACACGGACAGAGCTGAAATGGAAAACAAACAGAAAAGCCAACACACCACAAGCATACCCACAGCACAATCTCACACATCAATGACGACCTGCGCCTCCAGACAGAGACCTCCTCTTGACATCTTGCAACACAGTCTCCACTTGCTAGAATGACTCTTGCAGAATGCAAAGTGACCATGGCAGCACCTCACGATACTCTACGCACATCCTCTTATCTACTCATTACCAATTACCACTGAAATCGCTTGTCACTCATTCTGCCTCAGTTCTAGTAGCGGTGACGCATGCGAGCCTCAGTCGTTTACACTCTTTCTCCCCGGCGTGTCGGACCGCAGCTAACAATTATCTCCGTGTGCATTTCATTCTCAGCAATAGCCTCCCCGGCGTATACGACCCATCTGCTGTCCTTAACATCAATCAATTCATTCATGGATGTAGAAGACTCGAAACAACTTCAGAAATAATCACGACGAAAATTTTAACAAAATTACGCAATAACAACAAGATACGAAAACAACGAGTAAACACAATGAATCCAAAAACACCAATTGATATGACACACCACACGTATATACAAATAGTACAAACAACCTCGCCGATCATGTCTTGGTGGAATTCCTTTGAAGAATTGCAGGACTTACACCAGTACGCCTACAACCCTTCACAGGTTGACGATTGTAAGTTGTGGAATGTCCAGACACAAACAAGATTAACCAACAATTACATCAATTGGAACTCACACAACTATTTAACACAAACATATGTACAATCAACACATCAAATGTTGTGGATTCTGACACGACAAACTACCCTTGAAGAACTGTAGGACTTACAGCAGTACGCCTACATTCCTTCTCAGGTTGATGATCCAAGTGGAAGTCGTCCGGACACAAACAGAATTACCAACAGCTAGATGATAAATGATATCAATTCAGTATATACAATATGAACATATGTACAAGATCATACACCAAGCACATTGGACTGCTCATTGATGCGCTACCCTTTGAAGAACTGTAGGACTTACAGCAGTACGCCTACAACCCTTCTCAGGTTGACGCCCTAGGTTGGAAAATCGTCGCAGAGTTCATTTGCTAACTTCCTTCTATCAGCTATATCCTCAAATCTGAACGGCAACACGCCCATGTCATTGTATCGTAGAATATAGATGACCAACAAACACACGACATATCTCATCAACCAAGTATAGAAACAGAGTAATTTACACCAAAGATAATAACATTCAAATAGTAACTTGAAACTAGAAATGCCTTTATTCGTGCAAGTCAATTTAACAATTACTCTCTCCTTTACACTTGGCTTATCCACACTAAACTGACCATTGATATTCGTCCTTTCAAACGAACTGATACTACCATAGTCATTGCACAAGATACTTGAGTTGATGGGCATCTGTTTCATTGTGGATGACAGCACCAACGATGACTGAGTGACACAAGGTGATGAACTTAGTGGTGGATCAGAAGCTGTTCTTTTTCGGCTTTCAGATAGTTGTCCAACTGCAAGATTACCACCACTGCTGTCTTTCACTACTAGTTCGGGTTTAGCACTATCATCTGATGATAGGTGGGCTACATGCTGATCAATTACACTGACTGTCTCACAAGTATGCACACCTTCTGGAACTGCATCTGCGTTCAATTCTACTTCACGTTGTAGTTGTACAGAACCTTTATTTAACTTAGCAGTAGTAGGCATATCCCTCATCTCATAATGATCAACCAAAGACAAATCTGCACTATCATGATCATTACCACAAATATTCAATTTACCGTCAAGTTCATCATTTTCAAACTCTTTAATAACAGAAGTAGACAATTTTGGTTCCTCCTCAAAAATCATTAAAGGTTTTATAACTTCACTCTGACTAGATATACTTTGTAAACTTGTGGAGTCAGAACTCCACTCTGAAGCAGTAACTCTATTCTGTGACACTCTATTCAACAACGGCTTACCAGTTGCAACTACAGACTTCTTCACCGCACCGTTATCGTCACACAATTCGGAGTCAGACCTGGAGTTTACATTTAGCTTATCACTGAACTTGCTCACCGGTTCACAGTTCACTTCTGTATGCACCTCTTGCACACGTGTAAACACAACCGTGTTTGTCTTGCATCTTGTAACTTATCTGTTGAGGATGTACTACGAAACCTGTTACACTCACTAGGTCTATATGCATTACTAGACATCATGGAGCTTTCTCGATATCCACCTCTCTGAGGCCTACTCGTCATCAATGATTGCATTTTGATCTCAGACTGCTCTATTCTAGGGGTGAGATCTAATAGACTGGCGAACTTGCTCATAGATTGATTGACACTAGTATTTACCAGTTTCAGGATATCATCAAACTTTGGCTCGATACCCTCATCCTCCATACGGGAGCTTATCTTCACCCACTTCCTTTGCAGTCGGGTAGGTAGACGTCTTGCTATTACTTCTAGTATAAAACTCGAGTTGAGGTCACTCATTCGATTCATCGAAATCATTCCATTCTTGTAAATTAGCAAATTATCTAAAAACTCAGTGAGTGCCTGGGAGTCATCCTGTAATTGACCACCATTACCCTTAACAGCCTCGAATAATTTCCCTGCAATCATCGAGGGTCTTCCAAACCTTTGGCGTAATATGCTCATAGCCTCATCGTAGCCCTCCTTTGGCTTCATAAACTTACAGCACTGTATAGCTCTTGCAGCATCTCCAGTGCAATATCTCATCAAATACATTAACTTCAATTCATCATTTAATAAAAAACCACTCAACATGATCTCAAACTCCTTTACAAATTGTAAATAATCAGCCGGGTTTCCATCAAAACATCGTGGTTCAAATTTAGGGAGTTTGATGTTCCTATTATCCCTGAACGGCGAAACAGTAACATCAACCATGTCATGCTTAACATCAGACACATCGTTACAATTAACAGACAAGTCACCATGACTTACTTTCCTGTTTGCATCCAAGACACTCTGTCCCTTCTTTGACCCAGGCATTGTTGAACTTGACCCAATTCCAAAAACGTTCCAGATATTGCTTGTTCAAAGAGGACTTGACCGGCACCAGGAAAGATGAACGGCGACTATCCAAACTTTCACCAACTGTTTGAATCCGCCAGATCTGTTTCTATCGTCAGAAACTGTCAATCACGTCTCATAAACCGTTAATGCCCAGCTCTCGCTACGCTCGGGCCCACGCTGTTCTTAGAAGATTTCTCAGAAACGCTTAGTTATAACGGACGAAAAAACCAAAACACCGATCTGCCGTTTGATATTTCTGTATTGTTACACCAACATATAAAAGGAATAAACGAACTAAGCAACTAAGGTCTGTAAACAAATATTACAATAATAAATCGTTGTTACTTCTGACGATGTTTCAGTCTTCTTTCTGAACAGCGACCGATGAGACGATGACTGTCGTATTGATGCCTCCGCGAAAATCGAGGAAGTTGATTTTGAGCAAACAACCAAGAATTGATCGTTCAATCTTCAACTACATTGACATGGGAAATGACATTTCTTTCACCTGAACACAAATGTGGCTCGGAAATAGAAGTCAGTAACTACAGGTCGATCAATATCACACCTATAGCATCTACAATTATGGAGAGACTAGCTAAAGATGACATACTCAAGCATATGCTAATTCGCAAATTGTAAGTCCGAACCAAAATGGATTCCTATAATCCAGCTCATGTTTAACATGCTACCTATATTTGTTTAAGTTCATCACCAGCAGTCGTGGCAGACAACAACTAGTACATGCCATTCACCTTAAGATTTCTTAGGGATTCCAATACGTCAACCATTTGCTGCTGATACGCAAGCCGAATGCGTGAGTGCGTGACTCACTATCAAGATGGCGTCAATGGAAGTGAACACGGAAAATTGGTTCATTGGCCTTGGTCACCACTGGTGGGCAAATCGAAGGCGCGAATGGTTCGATCATGTACAAGTTCGACGGAGACGAACGAAAACGAATTAAATTACATAATAATTTCGTATAAAAAATTTGTTTATAGACTTGTATTATTCGCGGCTTTAATCGCCGAACAATATAACTTCCTTCTCACAATACTGGTGTTTTGGAATTAAAGTCGGAAAAAGTACAGAGTGTTTATAGGTGCGGAGCGTCCTCGTAAAAACAGGAACTTAGGGATAACTTCCTTGACAGATGGCTCAAATTATTCCTTAACAACATTTGTCAATATAGTTGAAGATTGAACGATCAATTCATGGTTGTTTGCTCAAAATCAACTTCCCCAATTTTCGCGGAGGCATCAATACGACAGTCATCGTCTCATCGGTCGCTGTTCAGAAAGAGGTCAGGAGAAAACCGTCAGAAGTAATATTGTGATTTATTATTTTATTATTTGTTCATAGACCTTAGTTGTAATATTGGTTATATGTTGGTGTTAGATCAAATAACTCTCGAGTCGCCAAACTGGGTTCTGGTATTTGCGTCCGTTCGTACTAAGCGTTTCTGAAAAGTTTTGAGGAACAGCGTGAGTCCCAGTGTAGCAAGAGCTGGGCATTAACGGCTTACAAGACGTGACTGACAGGTTCTGACGGATTTGGACAGTTGGTGGCAGTTTGAATAGTCACCGTTCATCTTTCCTGGTGCCGGTCAAGTCCTCTTTGAACAAGCAATATCTGGAACTTTTTTGGAATTGGGTCAAGTTCAACAATGCCTGGGTCAAAGAAGGGACAGAGTGTCTTGGATGCAAACAGGAAAGTAAGTCATTGTGACTTGTCTGTTAACTGTAACGATGTGTCTGATGTTAAGCATGACATGGTTGATGTTACCGTTTCGCCGTCTAGGGATAATAGGAACATCAAACTCTCTAAATTTGAACCACGATGTTTCGACGGAAACCCAGCTGATAATTTACAGGTTGTAAAGGAGTTTGAGATCATGTTGAGTAGTTTTCTATTAGGTGATGATTTGAAATTGATGTATTTGATGAGATGTTGCACTGGAGTTGCTTCTAGAGCTATACAGTGCTGTAAGCTCATGCCTCCTACTGAGGAATACTCTGAGGCCAGGAATATACTACGTCAAATGTTTGGAAGAACTTCGATGATTGTAGGGAAATTATTGAAGGCTGTTAAGGGTAATGGTGGTCAATTACAGGATGACTCCCAGTCACTATCTGGGTTTTTGGATGATTTGCTGATATACAAGAATGCATTGATTTCGATGAATTGCATGAGTGAAATCAACTCGAGTATTATCCTTGAGGTAACAGCGAGACGCGTACCTACTCGACTGCAAAGGAAGTGGGTGAAGATAAGCTCCCGTTTGGAGGATGAAGTTATCGAGCCAAAGTTCGATAACATTCTGAAACTGGTAAACAATAGTGTCAATCAATCTATGAGCAGGTTTGCCAGTATATTGCATCTCACCCCTAGAATAGAGCAGTCTGAGGGCAAAATGCAATCATTGATGACGAGTGGGCCTCAGAGAGGTGGATATCGAGAAGGCTCCGTGACGTCTAGTAATGCATATAGACCTGGTGAGTGTAACAGGTTTCATGGTACATTCTCAACAGATAAGTTAGAAGCTGCACGACAAACACGGCTGTGTTTTGCACGTTTGCAAGAAGTGCATACAAAGGTGAACTGTGAATCAGTGAGCAAGTTTAGTGATAAGCTAAATGTGAAATCAACCTCTGACTCCAATTCGTGTGACGGTGACGGTGTGATCAAGAACTCTGTAGTTGCAACTGATAAGCCATTGTTGAATAGAGTGTCACAGAAGAGAGTTACAGTCTTAGACGACAGTTCTGACTCCGCAGGTTTACAAGGTATTACTAGTCAGAGTGAAGGTATGTAACCTATAAGGATTTGTGAGGAGAAGCCAAAATGGTCCTCATCTGTTATTAAAGAGTTTGAAAATGATGAAATTGATGGTAAGGTGAATATTCGTGATAATGATCATGATAGTTCACAGTTGTCTTTGGTTGATCATGATGAGATGAGGGATATGCCTACTACTGCTAAGTTGAACAAACGTTCTGTACAACTTGAACGTGAAGTAGAATTGAATGCAGATGCAGTTGCAGAAGGTATGGATATTTGTGGGACCGTCAGTGTAATTGATCAGCGTGAAGCCCACCTATCATCAGATGCTAGTGCTAAACCGGAGCTAGTGGTAAAAGACAGCAGTGGTGGTAATCTTGCAGGCAGACAAATTTCTGAATGCAGAACAACATAAGCTTTCGATCCTCCGTAAAGTTCATCAACTGGTATCAGTTGGTCGCCGTTGGTGTTGTCATCCACAATGACAGAGACGCCCATCAACTCAAGTGTGATTAATAGATATATACATGTATATTCTGTCTAGTAAATATGCTTATTTTTGTTCACTAACTAACTAGTCCCGTTATGCTAACTTTTATATTATGTGTGAACTAATATTACTGTCCTGTGTAGAAATGTTTATCATCTAGTTCCAATAATATTAAAATTTATAATTGTAGTTTGTTGTAACTACACGTTTAAAGAACTTAAAATATCTATGTATGGTGAAAAAGAAGGTGTAAGAGTCAGACGTAGAAGTGCATTGTCATCTTTGAGCAGTCTGGTGACTGAGGAGATGAACACTGGAAGTGTGTTTGCATCGCGCACATTAGCTGGTAGTCTATTCCAAATGACTGAAAACTTATTTAAGAAGAAGTTGTACCGCACGTAAGTCTGACAGTGCTCCATAGCAGCTAGGTTGTGATGATTTCTAAGACTGTAACTGATGACAGCGGTAGGTTTAGTTATTGGCTCGGAGGAATGCAAGAGAAGATTAGTTAGCTTGTAGTAAAAGATAAGGTTTGACTTAAGACGTCTTTTTCAGAGGGGTTCTAATCTTAGTCTTTCGCATCGCTCATGGTATTCCAGACCACTTTCTAAACCAAGAGTTCTTGACGTAAACTGCCGTTGCACTCCCTCTAATTTAAGCTTGTCATTTTGTCTGAGTCCACTAAGAATAAACGGGCAGTATTCTAAGATAGGTCGGACACATACTTTGTATAATAAAACCCTAGTTTCACAACAAAAGAAATTGCGTGTTATGCATCCTATCAGCCTTCGTGTTTTACGTCTGGCATAATCAGTCTGTTCAGCGAACGTTAGGTTACTAGAGTATCTAATACCGAGATCTACGACTGAGTTGAGCTTAGCTAGTTTTCGCCCATTTATTTCAAGAGTTAGATCAAGGTTACTGTTGCCGATACAAATCCAGCCGCATTTGTCAATGTTAAAGTTTAGACAGGATTCAGCACACCACGTTGCAAGGCTACTTAGTTTAAGATGTATTTTAGTAACCATATCGCTTAATTCATGAGTGTAGCAGGAGTAGACGACTTTGAGGTCGTCAGCATATAGGAATTGTTTACCTGAGGTGAAGCACTTGCAAATGCTGTTAATGTAGACCGTAAATAAAAGTGGACCTAGGACACTACCCTGCACGACCCCACTTGAGATCTGCCTAGGATGAGACAATACAGATCCAACTTTGGTTATTTGTACCCTGCTGCTTAGAAACGATTTCAACCAGTTCAGTAATGGATTGCGAATTCCACATGAGTAGAGACTCTCAAAAAGAATACTGTGAGATACCACGTCAAATGCCCTCGATATATCGAAGGAGAGAACAACGACTAGCTTACGTGCTTCGCGACTACTAGTGATGCAGTTGAAAAAGTCGAAGTGGCAAGTAACGCAGTATCTATTTTTGAGAGATCCATGTTGAGACCTTGTAACAAGATCTTCCCTAATTAGGTAGTCTGACAATTGATCTTTTACAACTTTCTCCATGATTCGTGAGATAACTGGGGTTATATTTATGGGTCTGTAATTGCGGACGTTTGCCCTATCACCAGATTTGTAATGTGGAATTGTGAAGCTAGTTTTCCGCTCATTAGGGTAAGTGCTTCTGCCAGTCCACATATATTGAGAAGAATTTAAGAAGTATTGGGGAAATGCCACATCTACTGTTTTTGAAAATTATTGAAGTAAGGCCATCCGGTCCCGTGCTAGTAGAAGGTTCAAGACTTTTAACTGCTTGTTCTGTTGGTTGATTGATGAAGACCATACTCCCGAGAGAGGAACTAGAAAGGAGTGTGGTTCCACCGGCGGTGTGCATTGAAAATTATCGAAGCGAGGCCACCCGTTCCCGTACCAGTGTAAGGTTTAAGGCTTGTAACTGCTCGTTTTATTAATTGATTAGTGAACACAATGCTTTCAAGGGAAGAGCTAATAAGAGGGTGGTTTCACCAGCCATACGTGTTTTGTAAACTAAAGTTCGCAAACCAATCACTGAAAAGTTCACAGATGGTGGTAGGCTCATTGTAGATTACTTTGTAGTGAAGTAAGTAATAATATTAATGTATACTTTCATATAAACATATAAATTTACATGAGAATGCATGCCGTTTTTAAAGTAGGGGATTTCCCTCGTCGAGTGCATTTGTTTTTTAAGAAGTGCTGTTAACTTATGAACTTTGGAGGTACTTTCAAGTGCCGTTAACTCTTCGTCGAGGTCCTTCTGAGAGAGTAGGCGCTTCATAGATTCAAGAGACTCGTGGATTGAGTGGAGTCTTGATGTGTCCTTAGTGGAATAGTACTGTTTCTTTAACTCATTGCGGTGTGCTCTTGGAACATATTCAGCTGGGTGTCTACTTAATTTCACTATTCTCTTTGGAGCAACTGTATCTAGACAAAGGGTGACATTCCTGTAAAACAGGGTTACTAATGCCTCCAGGGAGTCAGTGGTAAAATAGTCATACCATTGACAGAGTCGAATAAGTTCTTGGGCTAATCCCCAGTCTGTATATTTGTAACTACGACATATTGTGCTTCCTGAGTCTTGTTTGTTTCCTGTATTTAGTGGTGAGAAAGGCAGAGAGCAGAGTACCATTCTATGGTCACTACTGGAAAATCGATTACCAACATAGGTGGAGACTGGGATTGTGTCATGACAAAAAACAAGGTCCAACATGTTGTCACCACGAGTAGGTGTCTGGACGTGTTGTTGCCATCCATAACAGTCTATAGTGGCAAGTAATTCGTCGAAGCGTTCGGGGCCGGAACTACTTAACCAATTGACTTCTGGAAGATTGAAGTCTCCTGCAATTATTTTGTAATTAACACTAAACAAGGAGGCGTGTGAAAACGATTTAGCTAATAACGCATCAGTTTCTTTTGTTGCGCTTGGTGCTCGATAAACACAGCCTATGAGAAGTTTGTACTTATCTCCATGTAAGACAACCCAGAGTGAGTCAGGTACATTATTCGTTATTCCATCTTCCACCTTACTGACTACAAATGAGCTATGTATATATATGAGACATCCTCCATCACGCTTGCAATCTCCGTTTTCACGGTGTACAGTGTAATCATCGATACCTATATGCACATCAAGTACAGAGGATGAGCACCATGACTGAGTAATCAGAGCTACAGTGGGCTTGGCGATTAATAATAATGTCCTTAGTTCAGATATCTTATTGATTAAGGAACGTGCATTAATTAGCAATATCGTGAATAAGTCACGATATATTACAAACTGGCTTAAAATGTCACCATAACCTAAATCTATCTGTGCGTCGGCACTGCAAGATTTTGTGAATAATCAGAGGATCTGACTGAGTTTCTGTACATCGGGGTTGGTGTGCAATGAGGTGGTCCTAGGTGCCAAGTATCGTACCAGTGATTCGGGACACCTGGAAAATTTGCCATGTGATCCTGGATATAAGGGTAGTAGAGATTGGGCCTAGGTTGACGGCTGTGCGTCGGTGGCACAGTGGTTAGGACTCTCGCCTACCATGCGCATGGTCCGAGGTTCGACCCCCTGCCGGCGCACACCTGATATCTATGGTCGGCCTGCGAAATTTGGGCTACCGATATCCACGCTGAAAATTCCATACTTGTACCAAAAATACAGTGTGGAATCAAGCTGTAATCAAAACTATTAAAAATAAAAAAATAAATATTATTACTAAAAAGCATATCATCAAAAGGTCTACCCATCCAACTACTACTCGTCATACTGGTACACACCTTCGTGTTGTTTTTACAACTTAAATGGAATTGTGAGGGAAGGTGCTTTGGCTGCAAGACTTTGGGAGTCTTGGAGCCTGACTTTCTGTAAGGTGGAGCATGCGGAAAACCTCCAGATATACTTATGTTTCGAGAGGAGTTTTTCGTAATAAGTGATGGTTTGTTGACATTCTTACTCTCAGCAGGCTTATTGAATACAAAGTATTCTTCCCCATCATTAGTCTCAACCCTGCGAAATTTGTTCATCGTAGTGAGGTTACTACGTTTGGGGGGAAATTTCTTAGAACAGCTTGCAGAAGTTCTAGCCATTTTAACATC
Organism: Trichobilharzia regenti; assembly: GCA_944472135.2. Taxonomy (NCBI): domain Eukaryota; kingdom Metazoa; phylum Platyhelminthes; class Trematoda; order Strigeidida; family Schistosomatidae; genus Trichobilharzia; species Trichobilharzia regenti. Next base: position 104,146,166 of record OX235262.1, read on the forward strand.
TTTCGATGAGGCTTTATTTACTGGGGTACTGGTGTAACAACAGAAGACAAGGGCCAGGCAACAGATCGTTTTATTATGAAAATCAACACGTATTTATACATCTTTCAACTACATTATTATAGACAAGCGCAGTCATCTGATTGGTTGTTTAGGCAGACAAACGCAGGCTTCTGATTGGTTGTTTACTCAGGCTTGTTCATATTTTCTCACGGCCCATATTAGTGACCTAGACCTTAACGTAGATTAGTGCCAACCAATCGGCTAGCAGCCTGCTCTCACCACACTGATATCTAAATCAGTTCCCAGTTCCATTGGCAGGTGTGGTTGTTGTGTAGTTTGCTAAATGCTAGTTTCAGCACTAGGTGACTGTTGCTGTGCACGATCCTTATTTGGTAAATCAAAGCTAGAGGAGGTGACCAGGTTATTATTCTGCGCTGACACGGTGTTTTATCCTGAGCTACGGTTATAAACTTATAACTGCTATTCAGTCTTCAGTGATCCTGACATTTAGTAAACTTACTAGCATCAAGGGAATTACTGAATTTAAAAATGATTGGGCAATTAGCCTGGTTAGGCTTTTTACGAAGTCGTTTGCATTCACATGGAACACTAGCCATGCCGCAACAAATCAGGATTTTGTGTCTTACAGTTTTCAGGGGCAGAGAATCTGGGACGTTGTAAACTATAGCTTGGTGAGAAGAGGTTATACGCTCCATCACCTCCACAGCCAAGCAGTCAATCAGATTTTCAGCTTTATTTAGGTTGTCTGTAGATATTTTAGGATGCTGTTTTAACAGACAGGCTATTGGGTCTAAATCCGAAAGCTTGTTTTGAGTTACATCCAGTAGAGACTAAACCAGGCCAATATCAGAATGGCTCTCCGTGGTGTTTAAGATTGGTAGTGTCATACTACCAAACTGACCTAATTTCTCCTGAATTTCACTTACTTGCCTCTGCATATCTTTCAAAAGGAGGTTTAGTTTACAGAACTCAGAGTTCTCTAACAGATCATGTTTCACCTTTATCACAGGAGTGAAATATGCACTCAAACCATTTTGAGAGCTAGTGGTTGATACTGTATTAGCAGGCGGTAATGCAGTTATAACCGAATTTGAGCCACTATCTAAAACAACTGTGTTTCTGCAAACACGCTTTTAGAGATTTGGACCATAATTTCAGGGATTATATGACGATAAGCAGTAAGTAAATTTCAGAGCAAACACGTGCAATATTCGTAAAATTTCGTATTTGCACGTGGTTGAATTTGGTCATGATGGGGTTCTGTTATCACTTTTGAGCATTTGCTTATGCCAGTAAACTTTAAACAGGCAATATGCAAAACAAAAGCCTTTGTTTAGGATGTATGCAGTTGATGAGCATCCACGAAATAAAACGAGCTCGTATTATTCTGCAAACATGTTCGTTCTTTCTCTCTTCAAACTAATAAAGGGAACCGGTTGTATGAAAAGCCTATCTAATTAATCGCAGTATTTCATGATAACAAAATAACCAATGAAGTTTGGTGATGTGGTCGCCTGATACATAAACCTAAGTGTTGATGTGATCATGGAAGGACCTATTGATACGACATGATAACACAAGAAGAGTAATGTAGTTATCTCTTTATCACTTAATGGTATCCTTTGGGATAGTGGCGTTAAACGCAACATAAGCCGTGACCAGTAGGGTACAGCAGGTCGAAGATGAGGCAGTAACTCATCGAAGAAGACATTGCGAAGTGGCCGCGCCATTTCGTGAATTGGCAGGAGTTAGAATTCAAGAACCATTGGATCGGGTCCCAGTGGCTCAATGGTCTACGAACTCGCCTTGTAACCAGAAGGTCCTGGGTTCGAAACCCGGTGGGTGCGTACTGCTGAGGAGTCCCAAACTAGGACGAAACATCTGTCCAGTACTCCCAGGTTTTCCAGTGGTTCTCTAACTGTTGTCAGCTCATGATTAAATCCTCCATACATAAGAACAATAGACTGTTTGTGATAAATAGGGTATGCATAACATAGTGTGCTTGAAGTGCCTAGGCTTTTCAAGCATGCTTGAATGAAAAGAAAACATCATCGAGGAAGATTAAGTGAAAATCAGTGGTGGGAGTTGGGCACCGCCCTCCACAATGGATACATTGAGGGATACCTCGTCGCAGTGCAAATGTCTCATTGCCTTTTATCCAGTGCTTAGTTCTGCCTGGCGAATCTATTCATACAGATGAGTGGAGTAGTTATAGCTATCAACACTGGGCTATATTCATCACGTTGTCAACCATATAAATGATTCATCAATCCTTTCGATGGAACCCACACCAATTGCATCGAAAGTTTCTGGAGTCACCTCAAAAAATGGATCAGATGTGTGAATGGACAAAGAAATGCAATGACATACAGTTATCTCGATGAGTTTATGTACAGGACTTGGTTTAACATAAGTATCAAGATTCCTATGAGAAATTGGGAGGTTTTTAGAACATATACGAGAAGGTTACCCTTTGTAACTATTTTCAACATTGCATTACTTTTATAGTAACGATTTATTAAGACTGTGCGCCATTTTTATAGAGGCTTCTGATCGGCAAAAGTTTTCGCTGTCAAGGTCATTTGTCCTGTCGCCAGGTAGTTTTGGTTTGGGCCGCTATAGTGTAGAGTCACTATAGCGACAACCAGCAATGAACCGGAAACAATAGCTTTTGCCACCCGAACATCTTCACGTGCAAATTTCCCAAAACGTCTGCATAGTAATTTTTCAAAACAGCTGCAAAACAACTAAAACGGTGAAACCACGCATGAATTTAACGTGAAGTTAGCAACTACAAATAAGTGAATGAACTGACATGGTGACAAAAATTTTGGAAACAAATGAAATAACCAATTTTAACAGCAACGCAAACACAAATGAGGCAAAACGCGATAGTTGTGAACAATGCGCATCCAGATTAGTGGCGAATAGCTGCAGGATAAACGTAAAAGCCAACGTGTAAGTGAATGGTAAAGGAACGTCTATCCAACATGGCTGACTAAAACGGATGGATGGGACCTACTGAAGACATACTCTTCCAGTGACATTGAGAATGCGGGATAATTTCAGCCGACTTTGATTTGTTTGTCATTCTGAAGATTGCGCGATAAAAACTGACACATTGTACTCACTCAATTTTTGAATTTGACTAGAGTGAGAACACGAGTTCGTACTCCTTCCCAAGTGCCTTATGATTTACGTTGTGGATGGCGAGCTATTACATTACGCATCAATAAACACGAAGAAGTATGAGGATATACGTTAAGGCTAGTTTGGTTAAATAGAGGAATACAGCGTGTTCAAATATTGGTACCGCTGCGTTTTTTCATCGAAGCAACCAGACTTTACACAAGCTATGAATACGAACAATGATTATGTTTCAGTTTTAAAAGAGGGCAAGGCAGTTAAGATAAAATAGAGTATAGTTAAGCATAAACAAAGGATTATGATAATATATTCTCATTTTTTGTACATGAGGGACGCCAGTTTACAGGCATCATCAATTTGACGAATTATACATACAATTAGTAAGGATATTTAGTAATTACAATATAATAAGGTACACATTTATTCCCACACCAGTTGTGCAGGCATAGATAAGTGTTATTTGAACTACATAAATCTGATTTATGGTTAGATTACATGGTTGCTGTCTTTTTATCTTTAGTTTGTGGGAAAAGTCCGATAATTATTGATTCAGTGGACCACATGAAGAAATACAGAGATATTGACTACTCATTAACAAAAAAACAAATTAGGTGTAGGTTGGATTACGGATGCTTGGAAAAAAATGAAGCTTGACGTCATTTTCCTCGTATAACAATAAAATGAATCGAATATTAATATATTCTCACTTTATGCACAAGAGGGACTCTAGTTGACGGGCATCATCAATATAACAATAATGTATACATGGAGTGGGCATGTTTGCAATTTTTCAATGACACAAGATATATAAACAAGGTAAGGTAATGGAATAATGACAATGAGCACATTCTGTATAGATTGAAACAATTTATACGATATAATCCTAGGCACCGTCATTGTTTGAATTTGTCGAAAATGCGCGCAACAACTGAGTGTTGCACTACATTTGGTCGATATTGTAATCCGCACACGAAAATGGGTTATATAACAGTAGTTAGTTTACCGTAAACGATATTCTAAGCAATATAATCTTCAAGAGGCTGATCACAGCAGTTAGTACCCGGTTAAACATGCAGAGAAGTATCAATGTTTCAGAAACCGGTGGATTTTTGATTCTTTTGGGTCTAGAATTACTGCAAACCAATCTATACCAAATGTCGAATGAAGCATGCAGGAGCAGAATATTGCCATCAAATGAGTCAGTGGGATCTGAAATGCAGCTTCTAGCATATTTTCGTTGTTTCATAAATAACCAGGTTTATTGGCGCTGTGTGGGTAGTGATTTGGATTTGTCATCATGATCAACACTTGGATGAATATCCAGATGTGTACTACAACTTATCTGCCTTTTGGATTTAGTTAATTACATCTCGTGTTGGGCTTGATTACTCTGCAGTTTCGACAAATTCCGCAAAGTGTTTCCGTGATCATGGGAAGTATACGTATGCTTTAATGCATTACTTTGTTTGTCCCTACCTCCACTGAGTAAATACAACGGGAACCGTGGACTTATGTATTTCCTCGCCACTGCGGATAAAACATCACCGCATTCTTTTCGGGAAGGGGACTAGTTGGTGGGTTATATGTAATTTTCAAATAATCTATATTTTTCCATGTGACGTTGTGATAAGTTTCAACCCCGTTTTTTCAAATTTCATTCGTATGCTGGTTATGATTCACCCTTTGTTTCAGGTAGACGTAATTCGATCGACTCGTATTTGTATGTATGTTATTGCCATGACTTACTTTTTGGTCTGGAATGGTAAATAGAGGCAAAGCAAACAACAGGTGTAGTTTCTAAGTTCATAAATTAAATGGGCCTATGATTTCTGAAGCTTTTACATGGGAATTGGCACTGATAGCGCCAGCAAACTCACTTAGTGTGTCATTAAGTGCCTTTTCAAAGGAGGCCAATGTGCTTGCTAGTCACATTTCCTTGGGTAGGCATACCTAATCAAGAAAAAGTTTTGCCTGGTGACTGTTATCATTTTTCTATAGCAACTGTTCCTTTAGTGTGTCTCAGGTTATGTCCAGTGTCTTCTGGTAACCGAGTATAATTAGCAGGGGTATACACCATGTGGTTAAGAAGCTTAAGCTTCTTCTATATTTATAGAAGAGTATCAGATTTAGTCGCAGTCGTCTTAACCATTATAATATATTCTCATTTTATACATGAGGGACGTCAGTTTACAGGCATCATCAACATGATAAATTACATATACGATTAGCAATCATACTCAATAATAGTGTTTCAATAAAATACATGTATTTTCCTACCTGTATAGGACACAACAAATGTACAGGCATGGGTAAGCATTATTTGAATTTCATAAATTTGGTTTATGGTTAAATTTACATTACATTGCATTACATTTTCCTTATTAATAAAAACTATCGCTTCTGTAAAATGTCATGCCAAGAGTTTGTGGAAACTACCACACTTATTTACATTTCGAACAATAAATCCAAGAATACAATCTTATTGACAGATAATACTTAAAACTAACTATTTGGATTTGTGGAATTTTTAAACATAAACACATCTATAATTGTATATATTGTTGGATTTACATGTTCACGTTGCTCCAAGTCAGTGAGTTTATGGTTGAGATATCATTTTAGTTAACTGTGCTGAACTATATTAAATGTTGTTGTATTGTGTAGTTGTTGTCACTTTTTGCCCTATTTTCTGTGAACTGTTTCCTTTTGTTGGTGTTGTTCTCATTGTTTTGTCCGTTATTTTCCGATTTTGAGGGGAGCAACCCAAAAAGTCGCTTCTCTCTAAACTTTATCTTAATGTAATCATTCCTTTCTCAGGCGTGAGGCTAGCAACCCAACCCCACCCTGTAAACAAAATTGCTAGAGAAACTTCAGTACGATGAACCTCTTTGCACCAAAAGAAAAAGTCTGTGTGGGGACACGGAACGTCCTAGCTATTTACGAGACTGGGAAAGCTGCCCAGATCGCCAACGAGGTGAAAAGATACGGAATCCAAGTACTGGGAATATGTGAAAGCAGATGGAATGGGAGTGGACTCACCAAATTATCAACGGGTGAGTCAGTGATCTACTCCGGTCACCCAGAAGATGACCACACGCACACCGAGGGCGTGGCTATCATGATGTCACCAATGGCAACGAAAGCTCTGATGCAATAAGAGGCGATTTCGTCCAGGATAATGACCGTCAGATTCGACTCCAAAGGAAGGAAAGTGTCAATCATACAATGTTATGCACCCACGAACAACGCAGACCTCGAAAAGTAAGAAGAATTCTACAGACAACTAATAATAATAGTATATTCTCATTTTGTACATGAGAGACGCCAGTTTACAGGCATCATCAATATGATAAATTACATATACGATTAGCAATCATAATTAATAATAATGTTTTAATAAAATACACATTTTTTCCTACTTGTGTAGGACACACCAAATATACAGGCATGGGTAAGCATTATTTAAATTACATAAATTCGGTTTATGGTTAAGTTACATGGTTACTGGCGTTTTTATCTTAGGTCTGTGGGAACAATATGATAACCAGTCATTCAATGGAGCACATCATGAGATATAGGAATATTAACTTCGCATTAACAAAAAAACCCAAGTATGTTTCGGATGGATTAAAAATACTTGGGAAAAAATAAAGCTTGAAGTAATTCCTCAATTTAACTTGGGTGTGTACAAATCCGAATCTTATTTTTGATTTGATTTATATCCAAATTGGGTAATAAGGAAGCTATTTTACAGATACGATCAGTTATGTTATAAGCTGCAATCGTGACGTTGTATTACAAATAGATACTTTTCCATTGGTATAAGAGTATATTCCACAAATGTAAACCAGGTTGCGTCGTGGAGAAAGTTAATTCGTTATTAACCAGGCAACTGAAAGATACGGGACCAATAATGTTTGCAGATCATTTGTCATTGTAAATGGTCAAATATCCACATTATTCATTCTCATTCAAAAAGTCAAATAGAAGCTGAAATGGTGAGAGAAAAAAGAAGACAAACAACAGCAACGCAAAAGAAAGCAACGGGAGTACTTAAGTAGTGATTAATAAATATATACATGTATATTCTGTTTTGTAACTATGCTTATTTTTGTTCATTAACTAACTAGTCCCGTTACGCTAACTTTTATATTATGTGTGAACTAATATTACTGTCCTGTGTAGAAATGTTTATCATCTAGTTCCAATAATATTAAAATTTATAATTGTAGTTTGTTGTAACTACACGTTTAAAGAACTTAAAATATCTATGTATGGTGAAAAAGAAGGTGTAAGAGTCAGACGTAGAAGTGCATTGTCATCTTTGAGCAGTCTGGTGACTGAGGAGATGAACACTGGAAGTGTGTTTGCATCGCGCACATTAGCTGGTAGTCTATTCCAAATGACTGAAAACTTATTTAAGAAGAAGTTGTACCGCACGTAAGTCTGACAGTGCTCCATAGCAGCTAGGTTGTGATGATTTCTAAGACTGTAACTGATGACAGCGGTAGGTTTAGTTATTGGCTCGGAGGAATGCAAGAGAAGATTAGTATTTTTATTTTTTTTTTATATTTTATATTTTTGATTACAGCTTGATTCCACACCGTATTTTTGGTACAAGTATGGAATTTTCAGCATGGATATCGGTAGCCCAAATTTCGCAGGCCGACCATAGATATCAGGTGTGCGTCGGCGTGGGCTCGAACCTCGGACCATGTGCATGGTCGGCGAGAGTCCTAACCACTGTGCCACCGACGCACAGTTAGCTTGTAGTAAAAGATAAGGTTTGACTTAAGACGTCTTTTTCAGAGGGGTTCTAATCTTAGTCTTTCGCATCGCTCATGGTATTCCAGACCACTTTCTAAACCAAGAGTTCTTGAGGTAAACTGCCGTTGCACTCCCTCTAATTTAAGCTTGTCATTTTGTCTGAGTCCACTAAGAATAAACGGGCAGTATTCTAAGATAGGTCGGACACATACTTTGTATAATAAAACCCTAGTTTCACAACAAAAGAAATTGCGTGTTATGCATCCTATCAGCCTTCGCGTTTTACGTCTGGCATAATCAGTCTGTTCAGCGAACGTTAGGTTACTAGAGTATCTAATACCGAGATCTACGACTGAGTTGAGCTTAGCTAGTTTTCGCCCATTTATTTCAAGAGTTAGATCAAGGTTACTGTTGCCGATACAAATCCAGCCGCATTTGTCAATGTTAAAGTTTAGACAGGATTCAGCACACCACGTTGCAAGGCTACTTAGTTCAAGATGTATTTTAGTAACCATATCGCTTAATTCATGAGTGTAGCAGGAGTAGACGACTTTGAGGTCGTCAGCATATAGGAATGGTTTACCTGAGGTGAAGCACTTGCAAATGCTGTTAATGTAGACTGTGAATAAAAGTGGACCTAGGACACTACCTTGCACGACCCCACTTGAGATCTGCCTAGGATGAGACAATACAGATCCAACTTTGGTTATTTGTACCCTGTTGCTTAGAAATGATTTTAACCAGTTCAGTAATGGGTTGCGAATTCCACAAGAGTACAGCTTCTCAAAGAGAATACTGTGAGATACCATGTCAAATGCCCTAGATATATCGAAGTAGAGAACAACGACTAGCTTACGTGCTTCGCGACTACTAGTGATGCAGTTGAAAAAGTCGAAGTGGCAAGTAACGCAGGATCTATTTTTGAGAAATCCGTGTTGAGACCTTGTAACAAGATCTTCCCTAATTAGGTAGTCTGACAATTGATCTTTTACAACTTTCTCCATGATTCGTGAGATAACTGGGGTTATATTTATGGGTCTGTAATTGCGGACGTTTGCCCTATCACCAGATTTGTAATGTGGAATTATGAAGCTAGTTTTCCACTCACTAGGGTAAGTGCCAGTGTCCATAGATATTGAGAAGAATTTAAGAAGTAACAAGGGTATATCACACCCACTGTTTTTGAAAATTATCGAAGCTAGGCCATCCGGTCCCGTACTAGTGGAAGGTTTAAGGCTTTTAATTGCTTGTACTATTAACTGATTAGTGAACACAATGCTTTCAAGGGAAGAGATAGTAAGGGGAGCGGTTTCACCAGGCATATGTGTTTCTAAACTAAAGTTTGCAAACCAATCACTGAAGAGTTCACAGATAGTGGCAGGTTCATTGTAGATTACTTTGTCGTGAAGTAAGTATGGGATTTCCCTCGCCGACTGCATTCGTTTTTTAAGAAGTGCCGTTAAGTTATAAACTTTGGAGGTACTTTCAAGTGCCGTTAACTCTTCGTCGAGGTCCTTATGAGAGCGTAGGCGCTTGATAGATTCAAGAGACTCGTGAATTACGGTGTGCCCATGGAATATATTCAGTTCGGTGTCTACTTAATTTCACTATTCTCTTTGGAGCAACTGTATCTAGACAAAGGGTGACATTCCTGTAAAACAGGGTTACTAATGCCTCCAGGGAGTCAGTGGTAAAATAGTCATACCATTGACAGAGTCGAATAAGTTCTTGGGCTAATCCCCAGTCTGTATATTTGTAACTACGACATATTGTGCTTCCTGAGTCTTGTTTGTTTCCTGTATTTAGTGGTGAGAAAGGCAGAGAGCAGAGTACCATTCTATGGTCACTACTGGAAAATCGATTACCAACATAGGTGGAGACTGGGATTGTGTCATGACAAAAAACAAGGTCCAACATGTTGTCACCACGAGTAGGTGTCTGGACGTGTTGTTGCCATCCATAACAGTCTATAGTGGCAAGTAATTCGTCGAAGCGTTCGGGGCCGGAACTACTTAACCAATTGACTTCTGGAAGATTGAAGTCTCCTGCAATTATTTTGTAATTAACACTAAACAAGGAGGCGTGTGAAAACGATTTAGCTAATAACGCATCAGTTTCTTTTGTTGCGCTTGGTGCTCGATAAACACAGCCTATGAGAAGTTTGTACTTATCTCCATGTAAGACAACCCAGAGTGAGTCAGGTACATTATTCGTTATTCCATCTTCCACCTTACTGACTACAAATGAGCTATGTATATATATGAGACATCCTCCATCACGCTTGCAATCTCCGTTTTCACGGTGTACAGTGTAATCATCGATACCTATATGCACATCAAGTACAGAGGATGAGCACCATGACTGAGTAATCAGAGCTACAGTGGGCTTGGCGATTAATAATAATGTCCTTAGTTCAGATATCTTATTGATTAAGGAACGTGCATTAATTAGCAATATCGTGAATAAGTCACGGGATACTACAAACTGGCCTTAAATGTCACCATAACCTAAATCTATTTGTGCGTCAGCACCGCAAGAATTTATGAATGAAAAGGAGGTCGGACTGGGTGTCTGCACATCATGGTTGGTGTGCAATGAGGTGGTCCTAGGTCCTACAGGCAACAATGGACAATACTCCAGCTTGCGACATGAAAATACTAATTGGAGACATGAACGCCAAACTGGGACTCGACAACACAGGAAGGGAACTCATCATGGGTAGAGAAGCTCTCGGAGAAATGAATGAAAACGGAGAACTCTTCGCCTACTTCTGCGCCTTCAACGAACTAGTGATTGGTGGCAGTGTATACAAGCACAAAGATATCCACAAGGCTACATGGGTGTCACCAGATGGGCAAGCCAAAAACCAAATCGACTTCATCTCAATCTCAAGGAAGTGGAGGCGCAGCTTACTGGACACAAAAGTAAGAAGAGGAGCAGACGTTGGCTCAGACCACCATCTCGTACAAGGGACAATCCAAATCAAATTAAAAGCTTTCAGGGAAACAGGAGCTGCAGATAGACCACAAGCCAAGTTCAACACTCAAAAGCTGAAGGACCAGGCTACAAAGGACATCTTCATTGCAAGCATAAAGGACAAAGCTGAGATACAAATCAACACCAGCGAAAAGGTCAGCGTCGAAAAGCACTGGAACAACTTGAAAACGGTGTGGAGTCAAACCTGCATGGAAGTTCTAGGCAGAAAGAAGAGGCAGGACAAACAGTGGCTCACTACGGACACTTGAAAACTAATAGAAGAGAGAAGGACAGTGAAACAAAAGATTATCCAGTGCACTGACGAGCAACAAAAACAGGAGTTGAATGCAAGCTACAATACACTGAACAAAAGAGTAAAGAAGAGTGCCAGGGAAGACAAAAGAAAGTATTATGAAACCATGTCAAGTGAAGCAGAACAAGCTGCAGGCAAAGGAGACCTCGCCACACTCTACCAAACAACTAGGAACCTTTCGGGCAAACGTTCGACACAGATTAAGCCAGTAAAGGATGACAATGGAAAGTCAATCACCAAAGAGGTGGAACAAGGAAAACACTAGGCTGAACACTTCAAAAGGCTTCTAAATCGACTACCACCTACAACGTGCCCAACAATACCAACAACGGAAGCAGAACTACCAGTGAACACTGATTCCCCGACGAAATCAGAAGTCCTGAATGCAATCAAGATGCTGAAAGCCGGAAAAGCAGCAGGACCAGATGGAATCCCAGCAGAAGCATTGAAAATAGACCCAGAGACAACAGCGGACTTGATGACACCACTACTGGAGAAGGTGTGGAAAGAGGGCAAAGTACCCGAGGATTGGAAGAAAGAATACTTATTCAAACTTCCAAAGAAAGGAGACTTAAGTCAATGTAAAAACTGGCGCGGAATTATGCTCCTGTCTATCCCAAGCAAAATACTAAGCCGCATCATCCTGGAGAGAATCAAACAAGCCCTAGATGAAAAACTTCGACCGGAACCGGCCGGATTCAGGAGAAACAAATCATGTATTGATCAAATCGCCACTCTACGGATCATCATTGAACAAAGCTTGGAATGGCAGTCACCTCTCTATCTCAACTTCATCGACTTTGAAAAGGCCTTCGACAGCGTCGATCGAGAGGTCATTTGGCAACTACTTCGCTACTACGGGGTCCCATCGACAATTATACATCTCATCCAACAGTTATACGACAATGCTGCATGCCAAGTAATCCACAACGGGAAACTTACGGAAGCCTTCGAAGTGAGGACGGGAGTGCGACAAGGCTGTCTACTATCACCAATGATCTTCCTGATTGCGGTTGATTGGATAATGCGACAGACAACGGCAACCAACGAGGGAATAGGCATAAAATGGACTGACACAAAAGACTTGGAGGATCTGGATTTCGCCGATGATATATGTCTGATTTCCCATAAACTGGAAGATATGCAAGTGAAAAGCAACAAGTTGGCAGAAGAAGCATCAAAGATAGGACTTCAAGTGAACATAGATAAAACAGAGGTGATGAAGATTCCTGGCCAACAACAACAACAACAGACAACAATCAGCATAAATTGGAGGAACCTAAGAGAAACAACCTCCTTCACCTACCTGGGAAGTATTGTTTCAACTACAGGCGGAACTGACGAGGATATCAAAGCCAGAATCGGAAAAGCAAGACAAGCTTTCATTACTCTCAAATCTGTGTGGAGGTCAACAGCACACAGCATCAAAAATAAGATCCGGATTTTCAACTCCAATGTGAAGTCAGTCAGTGCTACTATACGGATCAGAGACTTGGCGAGTCATAAAGAGCATCTCAGACAAACTTCAGACCTTCATCAACAGTTGTCTTCGCTCAATACTCAAGATTAGATGGCCGGAAAAGATCAGCAACAGGGATCTCTGGGAGCGAACTAATCAGGAACCGATTGTGAAACAAATAGGCAGGAAGAAATGGAGATGGATTGGCCATACGCTGAGGAAACCATCAAGTGACATCACTAGACAAGCCCTCGAGTGGAACCCGAAAGGGAGGCGGCGAGTTGGTCGTCAGTGCAAGGGTGACTTGGGGGAGGTCATGCGAGGAGGAGATGAAAGCATGTGGACAGACCTGGAGCGGGGTGAAAAGGTTGTCAGAAAACAGAAGGCAATGGAGGTGCGCAGCTGAAGCCCTATGTTCCTCTAGGAACTAAAGGATACAATAATATTAATAATATAAATTCGTCCGCAAAATATGATAGTAGAACTCGTCAAAAAATAAGTATCGCGGTACGTTCAAAGTTTGCGTTACAATTTTGCGTGATTCGTTACATAAAATTTGTCTTGTAATATTTGCACAAGTACTATGCCTTTTCCATAGCTGTAACCATTAACTCTGATTTCTAATAGTTATGGTTATTCAATGTATAAAACAACGAACCCAGTCCCCTGTAAATCTGGTGACTAGTTTAACGTCCTTGGTTGCTACATCAAGCAACCCCCCCTAAAAACCGTTATAGTGAGTCACATAACTCACTTGTATGCCGTCAGCACCGAGCCGAAACTGAAGGTAAAACTACGTTGACAGCTAGTACTAGCACTACTTAAAATTCAGTACCCACTGCTCATACAGAACCTCTCCCTACACCTTACGTGCTTATCGAAAAACTCCAGCCATCAAGCTCTTTTTCAGTACTACCTTCAGAAATAGAACTTCTAAAGTTGTCTATAGGAGAACTTAAGGCTGAGTTAAGGGAAATAAAAAACGATAAGTCAGTAAATGCTGGGAATTCTGAAATCAGTACCAAGATGTAGAAATAATCAAATCAGATCAGCGATATCAGATCGCAGGTCTGTGAACTGACACCTCTTACTGTCCTCATGCAAACTGTAAACCTAAACAAACTTGATACAGAATCGGTAAGTAAGGTAGATAACCTCATTAACTTCGTTACTACAGAAGTAACAAAACGATTCGACGCAAAACTGAGTGCTATCGTCTACAACGTTCCGGACAATGAGGCACCAAGAGAGGTACAGCTCATCTTACTTAGCGAGGCGAAAATGCCTAACTTCAAGACTAAGTGCTACAGGCTGAAGAAGAGTCAACATGAAAAGTGTTGTCCTATTCGTTTTCAGTTCGAAACACCGGCAGAGACCAGAAAATTCATTTACTCCCAACACGCCTTTTCGTGAGCAAGAAACTACAAACTTGTAAAGGTTGGGGTGGACAAAACTGTCACAGAAAGGCGCGCATACAATTACCTCGCTAAGACTAATTGTGAAATAACTAATAGGACATTGCAAGCAGCCATTATTCCCAACCCCTTGAGAGATACAGTAGACCTCACCGCATCACCCTTCTCAAAACACACAGAATTATCCCATCAGAGTGCAGCACCAGCCGAAAGGCCACTAGATTGTAACCAAATAATTAATAAAACCATACCACCCATCACCGCAGAATCTAACATGCTACTAGATAACACCAGAAGAAAGTCAAAACGCCCGGAAATTCGTCATTGTCCTCTCCTAGCCATGACTCCATTGGTAAAGATAAGGAAAATATGCCCCTAAATCATGCCAACGAAAACAGTGGCAGCTTAAATAAGCCCACACTTCCCACAGTCAATAGTATTAGCACTCACAACGTGCTTAATCGCACCATAGCACACACTAATATCCAATGTCACAACAATGTCACCCTCAATAGTACAAGTTGTAATAGTCAGAACTGGGCTACCAACAACTCAGGGTCTTCAGAGTATGGCACACATACAAATTTTGACCGGATATATGGTAGAAGTCTGCTGGGAACTCACCCACAACGCAGTACACACGAAACCCACACAAGGACACAACTAGCATCGAACAATAGGTGGATTCACACGCCATGGTCATCACAAGGATCCAATCACTTTTTATCCCCTGCGTCCTAGTCAGCGTTTGAAAAAAAGATGTTAGGGACGTTAACACTCCTAAACCACTAGTGCTGGCTCCCTCCTTGCATGAAAACAGGAACGGTCTAGTGCACCCGTATCCATTAGGCACACTTGACACTTGCACAAGTATAGGTAAAATAAAGAATCCTACCCACTTCTCTAGCCTAACCAAGAATAAAAATTCCTTAGTCTATAGCAAATCCAGTACTCCAACTCCTAATTCTTCGCCGAAAACAGCACACACCTACTCGATATACATAGGTGAGCATGATGCTGAAACCCCTCTTAACATAGGATCGTCATGTCCAGCAGAACTACTGGGTGCTGAACCACATTCAGGGCTGAATAACGAACTTAAATACTTCAAATGCTATTTCAACTCTCATCTTCACGTAATCCTCATAAATGCTAGATCTGTTCTAAATAAATTGCCGATGCTCAGAGCACTCTCAGTAATATACAAACCCCCTGTAATTGTCATAACTTAATCTTGGTGTCATTCGAACATCCTGGATGAAGAAATAAGCTTAGATAACTACACACACTTTCGGTGTGACAGGGAAGGTGGTAAGGGAGGGGGTTGTCTCGTGTGCTTTCTGAATGCACTTGCTGTATCACAGCTAGAAAGTAGTACACTTAACATGCCTGAGACTCTATTGGTTAATGTACACTTAAATAACGTAACAGCATTAATTGGATGCACTACAGAGCCTACAGTATTAGACAATCCGCTCATCTCATCATGATCAACCAAAGACAAAAGTGTACTATAACATCGTCTATCTGGTCGACTTCATAGTTTTCAAATTCTTTAATAACAGCAGTAGACAATTTCCGTTCTTCCTCATAAATTTTTGAAGGTTTAATACCTTTACTCTGAATAGTATTACCATGTAAACTTGTGGAGTCAGAACTGGACTCTGAAACCGTAACTCTCTTTATAATAATATTAATGTGTATTATCATGTAAACATGTAAATTCACATGAGAATGCATGACGTTTTAACAGGAACGATCAAGTGTGACATAGTCTCAAATCGTAGATTGTCTACAAGTTAACATTGTTTCCACAAATTAAATATTTGATACATATATAGATACACTCATTGTCTGAACCAGGCCGTATAGTTATTGAATTTTACAGTTGTCCTCCAGGTTGAGCGGTAAAATCGACTTCGTTTCGTTTTCCTCCCGTGGTTGTAGGCATACGATAACCAACTAATATTGAGGTAAGTACAACTTTTACAAGGGATTGAAATCTTTTTTAGAAACATTAAACTGTTAAGGTGAATAATTAAATTGTAATGAAATAGGTAAGTGCATGTAGGCTGACAACGTTCATTTGCAATGTATAATGCTACCTATATAGTTCGTACTGTCATGATGTCCACTTTTGCTTTTAATACATTTATCCTCACGCCGGTTGTTTTCATTTTATACTTTTTTGTGCATTTGGTGCACAACCGTACCCCACAGAGAATAGGAATAGAGTAAGTCGGATCGAATTCATAAACAGCTATGAAATGTTAGGTTTAATGGAATTTAATGAGGATCTTCTGCACAAACTCCGCTGTCATCTGTGACACTCTATTCAACAATGGCTTACCAAATGCAACTACAGGCTTCTCCAATGCACCATTATCGTCACACTATTCGTAGTCAGACCTTGATGACGCTGATTTCACATTCAGCTTACCACTAAACTTGGTCACTGCTTCACAGTTTGCCTTTGTATGCACTTCTTGCAAACGTGTAAAACACAACCGTGTTTGTCTTGCATCTTGTAACCTATCTGTTGGGGATGTCCCACGAAAGCTGTTACACTCACTAAGTTTATATGGATTACTAGACAACATAAAGCTTTCTCGCTATCCAATTCTCTGAGATCCTTTAATCATAAATGATCGCGTTTTGCTCTCAGACTTCTCTATTCCGGCGTTGGGATGCAGTATACTGGAAAACTTGCTCATAGATTGATTGACACTATTGTTTACCAGTTTCAGAATGTTTTCGAACTTTGGCTCGATAACTTCATCCTCCAAACAGGAGCGCTTATCTTCACCCACTTCCTTCGCAGTCGAGTAGGTAGGCGTCTCGCTATTACCTCTAGGGCGGAACTTGAGTTCAGATCGCTCATGCAATTCATCGAAATCAACGTATTCTTGTGAGTCATCAGATTATCCAAAAACTCAGAGAGTGCCTCGTAGTCATCAGAATATCAATCCGTAGAAAACCTACGTGGAATGGTCAACTAAAAAGCTTCTATAGCTGGTTGCCCATTCAACAAAAGCGAAATTTAAACAAATCACTTGCCGCCCGCATCCGACGCATCTGTGGTCCCGACCTTCTAGAAAAAGAATTAGATATTCTAAGAGAAATCTTCATCCAAAATGGATACCCAATAAGATTTATCGACAAAATTATGAAACTAATAATTCGGAAAAACGAAACTTTAACTGCGCCTAAAATGAAACTCTGCATGAACTTGGATTTCAAAAGAGATTAACAAGCGATATTCTCAAGAGAAGGATCACATCATCTCTGAGAAGAACATTCTTTGCAGCAACGCCCAGAATAGTGTTCTCCAGTCGCCCACTGATCTGCAGAAGCCTCAAGGACAAGATCCCGCATCTGGCCACTTCTATGTACACATAACAGTTCACCTGCTTCTATGGAGCCAGGTACATCGGTCGTTCGACGAGCATTCTGTCCAAGAGGATTCAAGAACACTATCCAGCATGGTTGGGAAAAGGCAATACTGGTGCAATAAGGAGTGCCATAATTGAACACTTATCATTGCGGTTCAACAAACGCCTCCTCCAAAGTAATCTACAGAGTCAAGAATAACCTATCAAAGTCAATATGGTTTCGTCTCCTTTGTATCGCTGAAGCTCTGGCCATCCACATGGAAAAACCGGAGCTGTGCATGCAAAATAAGATTATTCAACCACTTCTAATCTCATGGTAACTATGGTCTGATTTGTTTTGAGTTTTTATTTTTATTTTGATGACTTAATTTTCTTTCTTTGCCTGTTCTTTAATTGCTTATAACTCTTGTATTCATTTAGATCTCCTACATAGTTTCGTATTATTTACTTTGTTCCTATGTGCATTCAGAGTAAAACTTACTCATCAAACTATTCATATAATTATTACATAACTTCTTTCAACTACTGTTTGTGACAACTCATCACCTTTGTTACTACCCTGGTTTCATTAGCACTTAATTTTCTTGACCTGTGTTACCAACCTTCACCTGTTTAGTTAAAAGTAACCTTAACCAATTGTAATTTTTTTGACCACATACATACAAAACAATGCAAATATATTTGCGATTGTACAGCTAAGAAAATGAATTCACCGCCGAAAAGAGACTCTTTGCTGATCTACGTGTTTTGTTTTCACCTTGTAGTTGACTACTATTGCCTTTAACAGCCTCGAATACGTTCCTTAAAATCATTCAAGGTCACCCGAACCTTTTAGGCAGGATACGCATCGCTTCAAATTATCCTTCGCTTGGGGGCTTATTCATACAGAACAGTATAGTTCTCGCAGCAACTCCAGTGCAGTACCTCAACAAACGCATTAACTTCATTTCATCATTTAATAAAAACCGCTCAACATGATCCGAAACTATTTGATAAACTGTGGATAATCGGTTGGGTTTCCATCAAAGTACCGAGGCTCGAGTTTAGGTAGCTTACTATCCCTAAACGGTGAGCTACGAACAACAGACACATAATGCTGAGCATCATACATATCATTACAGTAAAAAAGCACCTCAGCATTTTATAATTACCTGTCTGATTCCAAAGCGCTTTGTCCCCTCTTTGACCCAGGCATTACTCAAACTGACCAAAAAATCCAGAAAGGTTCCAGATACACTTGTCCAAAAGAGACCGGCAGACACGAGGAAAGACGCAGAGAAACTATCAGAAATTGTCAATGTCCAGGTCTTACTACACGTGACCTCACGCTGTCCTTGGCAGACTTTCAGAAACTATGCGTAATAACTAACACAAAAGACGAGAACACAAATCGGTGACTCGATAACTGTTTATTCTAGCGCCAATACCAAGCCAAATATTAGGTTATTGTTAACGAAGCCCAAGAACAAAAACTATAACAATAATACTTCTGATAGGTTTCTCTGTTCCAACGAACAGTGAAAGATGAGACGATGACTGACAGAGTGATGACTCCCGCGAAAAATATGGAGGAGTTGGTTTCGAGCAAAAACAACCATGAATTGATCGTTTAATCTTTTACTACATTGACACCCGGTCTCCATCTTATTTGGCAACAGATCTTCCTGTACTGAACATAGAATGTTACTCTGCCCTCTGCCTTTCTCACCAATGAACAGGAAACCAGCTTTATTCAGGGAGCACGATAGGTCGTACTTACAGACACACAGACTGAGGATTGGTCCAAGAACTCATTTGACACTTTCAATGGGATGGCTGTTTTACCACTGACTCTCTGGAGGCTGTAGTATCCCTATTTTACAGGAATGTTACCCTTTGTCTAGATTCTGTTGCTCCTGATAAAATAGTGAAATTAAGTGGACACCAAGCTGAGTACATTCCAAGGGCATACCGCAATGAGCTAAGGAAGTTGATGAAACAGTACTATTTCACCAAGGATATGTCACTGCTGCACTCAATCCACGGGTCTCTTGAATCTATCGAGCGCCTACGCTCTCAAGAGGATTCCGACGACGACTTAAGTGCACTTGAAAGTACATCCGGATTTTATAACCTAGCAACACTTGTTAAAAAACGAATGTGGTCGACGACGGACATCCCCTACTTACTTCCCGACAACGTAATGTACAATGAGCCTGCCACCATCTGTGGACTTTTCGGTGAGTGGCTTGCGAACTTTAGTTTAGAAATGCACACCCCCGGTGGAACCACACTCCTTACTAGTTCCTCTCTCGGGAGTATGGTCTTCATCAATCAACCAACAGAACAAGCAGTTAAAAGTCTTGAACCTTCTACTAGCACGGGACCGGATGGCCTTACTTCAATAATTTTCAAAAACAGTAGATGTGGCATTTCCCCAATACTTCTTAAATTCTTCTCAATATATGTGGACTGGCAGAAGCACTTACCCTAATGAGCGGAAAACTAGCTTTATAATTCTACACTAGAAATCTGCTGATAAGGCAAACATTCGCAATTACAGACCCATAAATATAACCCCAGCTATCTCGTGAATCATGGAGAAAGTTGTTTAAAGTCAGTTGTCAGACTATCTACTTAAGGAAGATCTTGCTACAAGGTCTCAACATGGATCTCTCAAAAATGGATATCGCTCTCAATGTAATTGAAGATTGAGCGATCAATTCATGTTTGTTTGCTCAAACCCAACTTTCCTATATTTTCTCGGAGACTTCGATACACCAGTCATCGTCTCGTCGGTCTCTGCTCAGAAGGATATCAGGTGAAAACCGTCAAAGACCATAGTTAACACTTTATTTTAATTTGTATTTATGTTGGTTTTACATCAAACAATTCTCGAGTAGCCAATCGGTGATTTGGTTTTGCGACGGTCTTTGCTAAGCGTTTCTAAGAAACTTCAGGGAACATCGTGTGTCCCAGCGTAGCAAGAGCTGGGCATTGACGGTTTACGAGACGTGACTGACATTTTATGACGGTAGAAACAGATTCTGGCCGATTCAGACGGTTGGTGAAAGTTTGGATAGTCACCGTTCATCTTTCCTGGTGCCGGTCAAGTCCTCTTTGAACAAGCAATATCTGGAACATTTTTGGAATTTGGTCAAGTTCAACAATGCCTGGGTCAAAGAAGGGACAGAGTGTCTTGGATGCAAACAGAAAAGTAAGTCATGGTGACTTGTCTGTTAATTGTAACGATGTGTCTGATGTTAAACATGACATGGTTGATGTTACTGTTTCGCCGTTCAGGGATAATAGGAACATCAAACTCCCTAAATTTGAACCATGTTGTTTCTATGGAAACCCGGCTGATTATTTACAATTTGTAAAGGAGTTTGAGATCATGTTGAGTAGTTTTCTATTAAGTGATGAATTGAGGTTAATGTATTTGATGAGATATTGCACTGGAGATGCTGCAAGAGCTATACAGTGCTGTAAGCTTATGACCATACACACACTGCAGTATTGTTAACCAAATGCGAAAATTTTGTTGGTTCTATGTTAATATCTTTTTATAATATGTCTAGACACGTTACTTTGCAATGTCAGATGTTTACTATTTATAAGTACTCTAAGTCCTGCCAACCGACCTTACCTTCAGTCCATACTACCTAAATTAAACCTTAACTATAGTGGTCTGCGAAATCTTGTTCCACTATTCACAATACCTATTCGTTTCGCTCTTTAAGTTTTTGACTTCTTGTAAAGTAATCTGTTCATTAGGATGCATGCACACATATATAATATGTTCATAAAGATGTATGTGGAGATCTATTGGAAGCACTCATTTAGAAAGCTAGGGAGATGGAATATGAGGCACGAACATGTCTGGTACCAAGCAGTATATTTGCCGTAACCATAATAATCATAGTCTCAGAGCCTAACATCAAAAAAGGAGGGAGGGTGGTGCTAGCTGATCACCAGATATGGTGGCGGTCACTAAGGTGAATCACCCCATTCTGTAGGAACAGCAATACGCAATTTGAAGGCTCGAGATTTTCATGATTTTTATGAGGGCTTAGATCTTTATCTTGAAAAAGATAATAATGAACGCCTTGACAGATCATGCTTCTACCTTTAAATATATACCATTCGCTCAGCCTATTGTTGAGATGCGACCACGCGGGATCTGCACAGATTTATGGGGCATCTTATAAATTAACTTGCTATCCATCGTCAGATCTTTAAATACCACTTCGCAATGTCTTATCTCATTCATTTTCCAATAACGTCTTTACTTGATCCTCATTATATTCCATTAAACCTAACATTTTATAGCTCTTTATGAATTTGATTCGACTTATCCTATTCCTATTCTCTGGAGGGTACGGTTGTGCACCGAATAGACAAAAAGACATGAAATAAAAACAACTGGCTTGAAAATAATTGCATTAAAGCCAAAAGTGGACATCATGATAGTACAAAATATATTGGTTTTATTATAAATTGCAAATAAACGTTGTCGGCCTAAGGATTAATTACTTCCCCATTCTGTTTTCTACATAAATGTGTTTATTAATGATATATTTCACTCACTTAATCTATTATACTTTAATGTTTCACCTTAGCACTTCAACTTTTCTAAAACAGCTTCCAATCCCTTGTAAACGTTGTACTTACCTCAATATTGGTTGGTTATCTTATACCTACAACCACGGGAGGAAAACGAAACGAAGTCGATTTTCCCGCCCAACCTGGAGGACAACTGTACAATTCAATAACTATACGGCCTGGTTCAGACAATGAGGGTATCGATATATATATATATCAAATATTTAACTGTCAAAACATTATAAACTTGTAGACAATCTACGATTTGATATTATATCATACTTGATCGTGCCTGTAAAAACGGCATGCATTTTCATGTAAATTTATATGTTCATATGAAAATAAAATTATTATTATTATTACTAAGCCAAAAGAGGGCTACGATGAGGCTATGAGCATACCACGTCAAACGTTTCGAAGACCTACGATGATTGTAAGGAAATTATTCGAATCTGTTAAGGGTAATGGTGATAAATTACAGGATGACCTCCAGGCACTCAGAGAGTTCTTTGATAATCTCTTGACTAATAAGAATACCTTGATTTCTATGAATTGCATGAATGACCTCAACTCGAGTTTTATACTAGAAGTAATAGCAAGACGTCTACCTACTCGACTGCAAAGGAAGTGGGTGAAGATGAGCTCCCGTATGGAGGATGAGGGTATCGAGCCAAAGTTTGATGATATCCTGAAACTGGTAAATACTAGTGTCAATCAACCTATGAGCAAGTTTGCCAGTATATTGAATCTCACCCCTAGAATAGAGCAGTCTGAGGGAAAAACACAATCATTGATGACTAATAGGCCTCAGATAGGTGGATATCGAGGAGGCTCCATGATGTCTAGCAATGCATATAGACCTGGTGAGTGCAACAGGTTTCGTAGTACATCCTCAACAGATAAGTTACAAGATGCAAGACAACCACGGCTGTGTTTTGCACGTTTGCAAGAAGTGCATACAAAGGTGAACTGTGAACCACTGAGCAAGTTCAGTGATAAGCTAAAGGTGAACTCCAGGCCTGACTCCGAATTGTGTGACGATAACGGTGCGGCCAAGAAGTCTGTAGTTGCAACTGGTAAGCCATTGTTGAATAGAGTGTCACAGAATAGAGTTACTGCTTCAGAGTGCAGTTCTGACCCTGCAAGTTTACAAAGTATTACTAGTCAGAGTGAAGGTATGAAATCTTTAGGGATTTGTGAGGAGGAACCCAAATAATCAACTGCTGTTATTAAAGAGTTTGAAAATGATAAAGTTGACGGTAAAGTGAATATTCGTGATAATGATCATGATAGTTCACAGTTGTCTTTGGTTGATCATGATGAGATGAGGGATATGCCTACTACTGCTAAGTTGAACAAACGTTCTGTACAACTTGAACGTGAAGTAGAAATAAATGCAGATTCAGTTGCAGAAGGCATGCGTACTTGTGAGACCGTCAGTGTAATTGATCAGCATGTAGCCCACCTATCATCAGATGCCAGTGCTAAGCCTGAGCTGATAGTCAAAGACAACAGTGGTGGTGGTCTTGCAGGTAGACAAATTTCTGAAAGTCGAGCAACAACAGCTTCTGAATCACCGCTAACTTCATAAACTGATATCAAACAGTCGTCGTTGGCGCTGTCATCCACAATGAAACAGACGACCATCAACTCAAGTATATTGTGCAATGACTATGCTAGTATCAGTTCGTTTGAACAGACGATAGATACTGCTCAGTTTAGTGGGAATAAGCGAAGTGTAAACGAGAGAGTAATTGTTAAATTGACTTGCATGAATAAAGGCATTTCTAGTTTCAAGTTACTATTTGAATGTCATTATCTTTGGTGTAAATTACTCTGTTTCTACACTTGGTTGATGAGATATGTCGTGTGTTTGTTGGTCATCTATATTCTACGATACAATGACATGGGCGTGTTGCCGTTCAGATTTGAGGATATAGCTCATAGAAGGAAGTTAGCAAATGAACTCTGCGACGATTTTCCAACCTGGGGCGTCAGCCTGAGAAGGGTTGTAGGCGTACTGCTGTAAGTCCTACAATTCTTCAAAGGGTAGCGCATCAATGAGCAGTCCAACGTGCTTGGTGTGTGATTTCGTACATATGTTCATATTGTATATACTGAATTGATATCATCTGTCATCTAGCTGTTGGTAATTCTGTTTCTGTCCGGACATTCCACAACTTACAATGGTCAACCTGTGAAGGATTTTAGGCGTACGGGTTTTAGCCCTCCGATTCTTCAAGGGAATTCCATCAAGACATGAACTGCGAGTTTGTGTGTACTGTTTGTATATAAGTGTGATGCATCATTTGAATTGGTGTATTTTGGATTCATTGTGTTTACTCGTTTTTTTCGTACCTTGTTGTTATTGCATAATTTTGTTAAAATTTTCGTCGTGGTTACTTCAGAAGTTGTTTCGAGTCTTCTACATCCATGAATGAATTGATTGATGTTAAGGACAGCAGATGGGTTGTATACGCCGGGGAGGCTAGGCTATTGCTGAGAATGAAATGCACACGCAGATAATTGTTAGCTGCGGTCCGACACGCCGGGGAGCGGGAGTGTAAACGACTGAGGCTCGCATGCGTCACCGCTACTAGAACTGAGGCAGAATGAGTGACAAGCGATTTCAGTGGTAATTGGTAATGAGTAGATAAGAGGATGTGCGTAGAGTATCGTGAGGTCCTGCCATGGTCACTTTGCATTCTGCAAGAGTCATTCTAGCAAGTGGAGACTGTGTTGCAAGATGTCAAGAGGAGGTCTCTATCTGGAGGCGAAGGTCGTCATTGATGTGTGAGATTGTGCTGTGGGTATGCTTGTGGTGTGTTGGCTTTTCTGTTTGTTTTCCATTTCAGCTCTGTCCGTGTGACCCAGGTTCTCGCAATGGCATCCAAGTCAACGTGTATTGGTCGTGATGGAAAACAGGGATGGATCCTTTTTTTCCGGGGAGTGTCAATGTAGTTGAAGATTGAACGATCAATTCATGGTTGTTTTCTCTAACCAAACTTCCCTATACTTTCTCGGAGACTTCGATACACCAGCCATCGTCTCATCGGTCGCTGTTCAGAACGAAGTCAGGTCAAAACTGTCAGAAACCTTAGTTAGAACTTAATTTAAATTTGTCTATATGTTGGTGTTACAATAAAGAATTCTTGAGTAGCCAATCGGTGTTTTGGTTTTTGCGTCCGTTATTACTAAGCGTTTCTGAGAAACTTCGAGGAACAGCGTGAGTCCCAGCGTAGAAAGAGTTGGGCACTGACGGTTTACGAGATGTGGCTGACAAATGCGCTACTTGCCACTTCAACTTTTTTAACTTCATCACTAGTAGTCGCGAAGCACGTAAGCTAGTCGTTGTTCTCTCCTTCGATATATCGAGGGCATTTGACGTGGTATCTCACAGTATTCTTTTTGAGAGTCTCTACTCATGTGGAATTCGCAATCCATTACTGAACTGGTTGAAATCGTTTCTAAGCAGCAGGGTACAAATAACCAAAGTTGGATCTGTATTGTCTCATCCTAGGCAGATCTCAAGTGGGGTTTTGCAAGTTAGTGTCCTATGTCCACTTTTATTTACGGTCTTCATTAACAGCATTTGTATCTGTTTCACCTCAGGGGAACCATTCTTATATGCCGACAACCTCAAATTCGTTTCTTCCTGCTTCTGTCACGAATTAAAATACTTCTTGATCTAAGTAGTCTGGCAATATGGTGTGCTGAATCCCGTCTATAATTTAACACTGGCAACTTTTTCTAGATTTGGTCGACAACAGTTTTTCTGATTGGAGTTGATCGGAGCTCGGAGATGCTCAATCGGCCTAACTAACTGGTTTATCACGAAAATTTACGTTCCGCACACCTTTAGTTTATTATTTCATCATATGACTGCTGCTTTTCGATTATAACCAGTCCTGGTCATTTTAAATTTTACGACAATATAAAATTTTTGATGAACAAACCTGACTTATTTTTCAACCATCTTGTTAATGCTCTAACAGTTGCCTTTTATCAGTTTGTTTTCATTTGAGTTAAAATGGTAATTTTTCTGGAATGTTTCTCCATATATTTTAGATCATCTAGGTGATAAACACCTCTAACATCTGTTCTTTTCCAAATGTAATCAATGACTTTTAGTATCCGCAGATTGCATATATGCCTAATTCGGAATCCTCTGTGTCAGATATCACTTATAACGTGGAAATTCCAAATCCACCAAGGTGTCCTCAAAAACACTTCAAGATTTCTGCACCGCCCTGCACAATTTTCGCCACTCATTTACTTCTAATTTATTCTCGGTTGCAAACAAAAGGATATACTCAGTTGCATCTCACCCCCAACTTTGACGCACATCCCCTGTCAATCACGTCTCATAAACCGTTAATGCCCAGCTCTCGCTACGCTCGGGCCCACGCTGTTCCTTTGAGTTTCAGAAACGCTTAGTAATAACGGACGCAAAAACCAAAACACCGATCTGCCGCTTGAGATTTCTTTATTGTTACACCAACATATAAAAGGAATAAACGAACTAAGGTCTGAAAACAAATATTACAATAATAAATCTCTGTATTACTTCTGACGATGTTTCAGTCTTCTTTCTGAACAGCGACCGATGAGACGATGACTGTCGTATTGATGCCTCCGCGAAAATCGAGGAAGTTGATTTTGAGCAAACAACCAAGAATTGATCGTTCAATCTTCAACTCCATTGACACTCCCCGGCAAAAAAGGGATCCAACCCTTTTTTCCTTCACGACCAATGCACGTTGACTTGGATGCCATTGCGAGAACCTGGGTCACACGGACAGAGCTGAAATGGAAAACAAACAGAAAAGCCAACACACCACAAGCATACCCACAGCACAATCTCACACATCAATGACGACCTGCGCCTCCAGACAGAGACCTCCTCTTGACATCTTG
This sequence comes from Trichobilharzia regenti, assembly GCA_944472135.2. Taxonomy (NCBI): domain Eukaryota; kingdom Metazoa; phylum Platyhelminthes; class Trematoda; order Strigeidida; family Schistosomatidae; genus Trichobilharzia; species Trichobilharzia regenti. The sequence goes on from OX235262.1 coordinate 104,173,157, forward strand.
CAACACAATCGCCACTTGCTAGAATGACTCTTGCAGAATGCAAAGTGACCATGGCAGCACCTCACGATACTCTACGCACATCCTCTTATCTACTCATTACCAATTACCACTGAAATCGCTTGTCACTCATTCTGCCTCAGTTCTAGTAGCGGTGACGCATGCGAGCCTCAGTCGTTTACACTCTTTCTCCCCGGCGTGTCGGACCGCAGCTAACAATTATCTCCGTGTGCATTTCATTCTCAGCAATAGCCTAGCCTCCCCGGCGTATACGACCCATCTGCTGTCCTTAACATCAATCAATTCATTCATGGATGTAGAAGACTCGAAACAACTTCAGAAGTAATCACGACGAAAATTTTAACAAAATTACGCAATAACAACAAGATACGAAAACAACGAGTAAACACAATGAATCCAAAAACACCAATTGCTATGACACACCACACGTATATACAAATAGTACAAACAACCTCGCCGATCATGTCTTGGTGGAATTCCTTTGAAGAATTGCAGGACTTACACCAGTACGCCTACAACCCTTCACAGGTTGACGATTGTAAGTTGTGGAATGTCCAGACACAAACAAGATTAACCAACAATTACATCAATTGGAACTCACACAACTATTTAACACAAACATATGTACAATCAACACATCAAATGTTGTGGATTCTGACACGACAAACTACCCTTGAAGAACTGTAGGACTTACAGCAGTACGCCTACATTCCTTCTCAGGTTGATGATCCAAGTGGAAGTCGTCCGGACACAAACAGAATTACCAACAGCTAGATGACAGATGATATCAATTCAGTATATACAATATGAACATATGTACAAATCACACACCAAGCACATTGGACTGCTCATTGATGCGCTACCCTTTGAAGAATTGTAGGACTTACAGCAGTACGCCTACAACCCTTCTCAGGTTGACGCCCTAGGTTGGAAAATCGTCGCAGAGTTCATTTGCTAACTTCCTTCTATCAGCTATATCCTCAAATCTGAACGGCAACACGCCCATGTCATTGTATCGTAGAATATAGATGACCAACAAACACACGACATATCTCATCAACCAAGTGTAGAAACAGAGTAATTTACACCAAAGATAATAACATTCAAATAGTAACTTGAAACTAGAAATGCCTTTATTCGTGCAAGTCAATTTAACAATTACTCTCTCGTTTACACTTGGCTTATCCACACTAAACTGACCATTGATATTCGTCCTTTCAAACGAACTGATACTACCATAGTCATTGCACAAGATACTTGAGTTGATGGGTGTCTGTTTCATTGTGGATGACAGCACCAACGATGACTGAGTGACACAAGGTGATGAACTTAGTGGTGGATCAGAAGCTGTTCTTGTTCGGCTCTCAGATAGTTGTCCAACTGCAAGATTACCACCACTGCTGTCTTTCACTACTAGTTCGGGTTTAGCACTATCATCTGATGATAGGTGGGCTACACGCTGATCAATTACACTGACTGTCTCACAAGTATGCACACCTTTTGGAACTGCATCTGCGTTCAATTCTACTTCACGTTGTAGTTGTACAGAACCTTTATTTAACTTAGCAGTAGTAGGCATATCCCTCATCTCATAATGATCAACCAAAGACAACTGTGAAGTATCATGATCATTATCACGAATATTCACTTTACCGTCAACTTCATCATTTTCAAACTCTTTAATAACAGAAGTAGACAATTTTGGTTCCTCCTCACAAATCATTAAAGGTTTTATATCTTCACTCTGACTAGTATACTTTGTAAACTTGTGGAGTCAGAACTCCACTCTGAAGCAGTAACTCTATTCTGTGACACTCTATTCAACAACGGCTTACCAGTTGCAACTACAGACTTCTTCACAACACCGTTATCGTCACACAATTCGGAGTCAGACCTGGAGTTTACATTTAGCTTATCACTGAACTTGCTCACCGGTTCACAGTTCACTTCTGTATGCACCTCTTGCACACGTGTAAAACAAAACCGTGTTTGTCTTGCATCTTGTAACTTATCTGTTGAGGATGTACTACGAAACCTGTTACACTCACTAGGTCTATATGCATTACTAGACATCATGGAGCCTTCTCGATATCCACCTCTCTGAGCGCTTTCGTCATCAATGATTGCGTTTTACCCTCAGACTGCTCTATTCTAGGGGTGAGATTCAATAGACTGGCAAACTTGCTCATAGATTGATTGACACTAGTATTTACCAGTTTCAGGATATCATCAAACTTTGGCTCGATACCCTCATCCTCCATACGGGAGCTCATCTTCACCCACTTCCTTTGCAGTCGAGTAGGTAGACGTCTTGCTATTACTTCTAGTATAAAACTCGAGTTGAGGTCACTCATTCGATTCATCGAAATCATTCCATTCTTGTAAATTAGCAAATTATCTAAAAACTCAGTGAGTGCCTGGGAGTCATCCTGTAATTGACCACCATTACCCTTAACAGCCTCGAATAATTTCCCTGCAATCATCGAAGGTCTTCCAAACCTTTGACGTAATATGCTCATAGCCTCGTAGTAGCCCTCTTTTGGCTTCATAAACTTACAGCACTGTATAGCTCTTGCAGCATCTCCAGTGCAATATCTCATCAAATACATTAACTTCAATTCATCATTTAATAAAAAACCACTCAACATGATCTCAAACTCCTTTACAAATTGTAAATAATCAGCCGGGTTTCCATCAAAACACCGTGGTTCAAATTTAGGGAGTTTGATGTTCCTATTATCCCTGAACGGCGAAACAGTAACATCAACCATGTCATGCTTAACATCAGACACATCGTTACAATTAACAGACAAGTCACCATGACTTACTTTCCTGTTTGCATCCAAGACACTCTGTCCCTTCTTTGACCCAGGCATTGTTGAACTTGACCCAATTCCAAAAAGTTCCAGATATTGCTTGTTCAAAGAGGACTTGACCGGCACCAGGAAAGATGAACGGCGACTATCCAAACTTTCACCAACTGTTTGAATCCGCCAGATCTGTTTCTATCGTCAGAAACTGTCAATCACGTCTCATAAACCGTTAATGCCCAGCTCTCGCTACGCTCGGGCCCACGCTGTTCCTTTGAGTTTCAGAAACGCTTAGTAATAACGGACGCAAAAACCAAAACACCGATCTGCCGCTTGAGATTTCTTTATTGTTACACCAACATATAAAAGGAATAAACGAACTAAGGTCTGAAAACAAATATTACAATAATAAATCTCTGTATTACTTCTGACGATGTTTCACTCTTCTTTCTGAACAGCGACCGATGAGACGATGACTGTCGTATTGATGCCTCCGCGAAAATCGAGGAAGTTGATTTTGAGCAAACAACCATGAATTGATCGTTCAATCTTCAACTCCATTGTCATCCCTGTTTAGTTTCTCTTGCGCATTTCTTTACGGCAATCCATTTAAAAGGGGATTTTTAGTCGTGTGGAAATCATCATAACCAAATACATTTTCATCAACGTTGAAACCGCGCAGGGATTCCTGAACATATATTAATGCTATACATCATAAACCAGATCATGTCTGTGAGATGCCACGTTAATTGGATAAAAATATTGATAGTGTAACGGTAAACAATTTTACCAAAATTATTGACCACAGCAATCACCACTGAATATTGGATGCTGACCACCACTATTCAAGTTGACTTGTTTAGCTGAAGTCTTTCGGTCAAGCATCCCCGCCATTCGGTATTCCGTCGTGTCACTTTCGTGCACGATCAGTAGCCAGCTAAGCGTTTGTGTAACTACCCGTTTCGGTCCCGAAATATATCGCGTAATTTGGACGATCAAATACTGTCTTTTGCTTTGCCTTTGGTATGCGAGCGGCAAATACGTTAGAGACTATTGGTGTAAGAGCTTGCGTTAATATACCCAGTACTGTGCGGGAACGTCTATATTGTCAACCTCTAAAATAGATTATGTAAAGTTTACACCGTTAACATAACTATATCCCGCATGTGGAGGTGGTCCTCAAATGTGGATAGGGGCCTAGTGCAGTATTGACAATGATAAAATCTTCAATATTATAATATTTTAAGCATATCGGAAGATTTTTAAATTCGCAGTCACCGATTTTCGCCTCTGGAGGCACTGCAAAGATTCACTGGACATTATAGTGTCCCGGGGGTTAGCGTTTACTGTGTTTGAAAACAGCACCTACTGTTATTACCGGAAACATAATGAGCTAGTGCGACATCCTTGCACATTAGAGTAATGCTAGTTCAATTTCTTGTCATACAAAAGAAGAGGGAAACATTGATACTGTCCTTTATATCCCCTATATACTCATGTCGGTGTGTTTATTTGATATTTGAGGTAAAGTCCCCTTCTGTCATGTTTTTTCAGTACGTATATCACAGTTAAGTATCTATTTGAAATAAACTCAACTACCTCGCCTCAATGGATCATATGTCTGGGAGATTTGAGTTTCAATTCAGTAGTGTCTTCTCAGTCATCTAGTATGTTTTTTGGGGTATCACTATTCACGTGGCACTAAAACTACCAGTTGTATTCTGGGTATCATTTTCTAGAAAAATTCTAGCATCTTAATTCACACTTCTGTGTTTTGCGGCAGTCTTCAAGGAGTGTAGACCACATCAACACTATTTGTACTTCTGACATTGAGGATGTGATTGGTTATAGAGCCTCTCCATGTTTCTTTGATTTTCAGGCAACATAAACCACTAAGTGATCAGATATATATCCACTATCCAATATCGTTTTTACGAGCTAGTATAAACCAATTTGATTTCTTTTTGCTCGCTTCTTGATCGTAAGGTATAGGTTGCTGATCTTCGGTAAACTTCTGCGTAGCTCGTCCCGCCACTCGTTTGTCGTAGCTTTGGTTGACTCCAAAGGGAGTAGTGCTGGGATTAATTATATGTGGTTTGTAGTATGAGGTGTGTTAAGACTGTTACTACTGTGATTGGAGTTGATCCTTTCGCCAGTTAGTTCTTCAGTATCATCGACAAGAGAAAAGAGATAGTAATAATAATAGTAATAATAATAATAATAGATATAATTAGTGAAGTTATTCAGACTAAGAGGCAGAAACGGAAATAGGAAAGCGTAACAACAGTCAGCTCATTAAGTTTGAAGAATAATATATATATCGGTAATAGTAATAATAATAATAAAAGTAATTACAATATTAATAAGTTGTCAGGAGAGTAAGATGGGAGAGAATGTAAAGAAGTAAAACGATGAGTTTAATTGTCTACCCCTGAATGGTGTATGCGATTTTAAGGAGATAGGCCATTTGGATGCAGTCCTTGTGTCGCCGCATGGTTGTCCAGCCTTCGCTTAAAGGTGTCCAAAGACGGTGCCATTGCTACATCTTCCGGTAAGGAATTCCAGGGATGGCAAACCCGCAGTGAAAAGGAGTGGGAGCGCACCCGGGTCCTTGCCCTCTGGTGAGCTATCCTTCTGGGATTCGCACGTGGGAGCCTATATCTACTCAATGGCAGAACACCTTTGTTTGGGTGATTCTGGTCATTTGTTATTTTGTAGGCAGTAATCAAAGCTCCCCCAAGCCGATGGTAACTAAGTGTGAACAAGCCTAATTTCTTCAGCCTTTCATCATATGGTTTGTTTTGGAGACCAACCACTCCTTTTGTTGCCCGTCGTTGGACTCTTTCCAATAGGTTGGCGTCTCTTCTGAGCATTGGGGGTGCAATAATATTATGCACCTCAAGTTGTGGCCTGACGTATGTTTTGTACAACATTAGAAAAAGCTCAGGAGTGAGTGCACCTAACTGTCTATGCGCAAAGTGTATGACCGCATGTGCCCTCGCTGCATCCCCTGTGTAATTTACGTTTGTGTCCATTTTTTCCGTTAGAATTAGACCTAAGTCGCGTTCCGACGTTGTGCAGGACAAGCTTTCATTGCACAGGGTGTAACTTGCATTCTGCAGTCTGCAGGTGCTCAGCTTCACTACTTTGCACTTCTTCAGGTTGAAAGTCATTCCACTGGCCACCATCCAGTCTTCCAGAGGGTGTAGGTCTTCCTGCAGCTTATCTGAGTCCGCCGGACACTTTATCGCCCACCATATTTTTACGTCGTCAGCGTATAGGAGAGTCGGGCAGCGTAGACGGCGTGGTAGGTCATTGATAAAAATCAAAAACATCAGTGGTTCTAGGATAGAACCCTGGGACACTCCTGATGATGATCTGTGCCAAGATGATCGGACTCGGTTAACCTTAGTGCAAAATTGCCTGTCTGCTAGGTAGTCCTTCAGCCATGACAGAAGTGGCTCACCTATGCCTACCTGGCTTATTTTATGTAGGAGAAGGTCATGGTGAACAGTGTCAAATGCCTTCTCAAGGTCTAGGAAGACCACATGGACTGGTACATTCATATCCCTGCATGATGTCCAGTCGTTCCAAGCTGACAGTAGGTTAGTAACTCAGGATCTACCTTTTCGGAAACCATGTTTGGCCTCATGTAGTGTATTAGACCTATCGAAATATTCCCTGATGTGATCGTCAATAATACTTTCCAGTACTTTTGATACCACTGGGAGTAGAGCTACTGGTCTATAGCTAGTGGCGTTTTGCCTGTTCCCACCTTTGAAGATTGGAGAAAGGATGGCTCTTTTCCACCCCCTTGGCAGTTTCCCCGAATCCATTTAGTGTTGGGACAAGTCGCACAGGGATCTACAGAGAGCTTCGGCGCACCGTTTCAGAACAGATGGCCTGACGTCGTCACAACCTGGGGACTTCCCAGGTATGAGTCGCTGTAGCTTCCTTAGTACTATTGCGGGGTTTATTTGGGGAGTAGTCGCTAGGTCTTCCTCCTTTTAAATAGTGGTGCCACCATTATGGTCTGTAACTGTAATATCCATATTGCTGTTTAGCTGTTTGGCGAAGGCTGAACTGAATGTTTCAGTCGTCTCCAGACCAGTGAGCTATTGACCGTTTGGGACTACTAAGGCGCATGCCCCTTGGTTTGTCGGTTTTCTTTCCGACATGAATCAATACAAGTTTTTAGGGTCTGCTACGATTTTTTTAACAAGGTTAGCCCGGAATGACCTCCTGTCCCTCCAGACTCCCACATTACACCGTTTCCTGAGTTCGAGGTATGCATCATGGTCGGTCTGACTCTTAGATACACGCCACGTAAACCAAGCCTGCCGCTTTGCATGCAGAATACGTTGGGTGACGCACTTCAACTATGAGGTCATTCTCTTGAGCTGTAATGTGACTAAAAGGACGGTATCCGAGATTGCTATATGAATAATCTTCAGAAAATACTTCAGAAAACAAATCGAAATCACTGATATTCTCCCGGTTCTCCTTGCCTGCGATGAAATTTATCGTTTAATGCGTCTATTGATGGAACAGGTTTTCTGAACTCCATAATGTCAGTCAGACAGTGGTTAACTGTCAACTCCTGTTGTTTAATTACCAACTGAAACTGTTCAAACCATCTGAAATCAAACCTGAAAGAAGGGTTTATCATAATTTATTGGAATAACAGGCAAATAGTAGAACCTTGTTGTTCGTATGAAAGATCAAACTTCTCTGTCGACAGAAGAATGGGTAGAAGATGATGTATCCCGGATGTACTGAAAAATGAAATTCATATCCATCATATGTATATGCCCGATAACGTGTAGTGGCGGTATACCGCATAGGTAGCGAAAATTTCCCGCATAAGGCTTGAAGTAAAGGGGCTCTCGTTGAATGTATGTAAAATTTTACTCGAAAAGGAGGGGTATTTCTTAAACAGAACATTATACTCAAAGAAAATAGCTTGTTTACACCAATTTTCCATTCTCAGAATGCATGATCTAGAAATTCGAAGTTTTAGAGCTGAAAGTATGAGACAGCTATGTAATTTAAGCAAGAAATTGAAAAGAAAAGAAATACGAAATACTTGATCTTGAAGGGAAAGACTTACTGAACGCAACTGGTAGGTAAACATCAAGAAACCAGTAGAAATAAATCGGTGTGGTTTATACTGACTCAGAAAGTATGTTCAATGTCAGACTATTTTCAGTTTTGTTTGTCTAAATCAATTTTGTTATAGGATTCTTACCAATATTTCGGTTCTGCTTGCAGTTATCGGAATACCAGGTTAAATGGCCCAAAAGAAATGAACTTGGACAAAAACACCAAGGAATACAGTCATGAATGTTCAGAAAGAAACAAAAATAAGGAGGTTGTATTCGCAGCTGATCCTCCTGCGGACAATTCGAAATGTAAACGCTATTCGACCGCAAAATATGATAGGAGAACTCGTCAAAAAATAAGAGAGAAAATTCGTCTCGAAAATTTTGTTTTTGAACAACTTCGCCTTCTTTACAATACGGAAGTAAGTGTACTGTGTTTTTAATTCCCTGGAAGGTAGACGATTATGATTGTGATATTGATATGGATGAACTGTGTGCACTTCAGACAAACGAAGAAAAAGTTTTCAATCTAAAAGTTGGTTGGAATTGTTTCTTGACACGTTTTTGCTATAGGAAAAACTTAGGTCTTGTCCTGCTAAGCAAGATCAAATCGACGTACGTAAGTTTGTATGAATCTGTTCTATGTATCTAGTTTATCTAAAATGACGATTTAATTTTCAATTCATCAATAGATCCTAGATATTTTCGATATTTCCAATCGTCGCATTCTTTTGAATAGTTATTGAATTGATTGTATCAAGGTACTGAAATTCCTGGAAAGTATTTACTCAGTCATCTTTTCCTGAGTTATAGTGCAAGTCGTCGTTATCACTGCAAGTGATTAGTCCCTTGTTATTGTTCATTCCGTCACAGCTCAAAGTGCAGATTAACACTGGTCTACTTTTTAGCCCTAATAAATATGTGAACCTCAATTTTCAAACAATTATTCAGACTTATATTTAACACCTAAAATATTTTCAACTCGGACGAAAATTATTCCGTTATATCCTATAGATATTCTGTAGATTTTTGCTTCAGTTCTATTTTGTTGGTTTAACGTTATTAGGTTAAGCGAATATTAATCTTAACTAGTAGGCTTTTAACATTACTTAAGTTGTTTGAACACTAAATAAAATAGTGCACATATTCTCTCATATTCCTAATTCCCGATAACAAAATAACAAAGCATCATGTCACCATTTTTAAACGTGATATATGATCCATATCACCTTCATTTATAGACATTAAAACTAAACTACTCACTAAATGGGTCTAAATGCTCAGTAGGCGTCTTTTGCCTATGTTTGACATCCAGTTGTACATCTTGAAAGTGTTAGCGTATAGTGGGACTGATGAAACAACTAGGCTAGTTCGATTACTGTCAGATAAGAAAAAACAGCAATGCAAATTTTTAGCTCCTACTTGCAAGAAGTACGTTGTTTATATGGAGCTTTTTGTTCTCACTCACTGACAGTATTCTACCCCAATAAGTTCATCCAACTTCCAGATGGAAGTAAGAGGCATCCAGATAACAGAACGGCTGTCGTTGATAAGATTGAATTCGCCCAAATAATCTTCTGGAAATGATATAAAACATCAGTCAATTTACTTAAGTCAAACACATGTTTAAATACCTAATCAGCATCTTTAAAATAATTATATTTGCCACCATGTCACCAGTCTTAACAGGTAAGATAGCGTTAATGAGAATAGTAGAAGGGTTCTTTTTCAGAAGACTGGAATGTAATTGACAGTCATCGAATTCATCATACGCGTCAGTTTATCGCTTAAATGTCTCCTGCTTCATCGTTCGCCAAGCGTCTGTCTGAATACTGAATCTGAACTCCTAGTGAAATGGCGAGGTGTCGTTCTCAGTGACGCAGAGACATTCGTTCTCGTGGCTTAGAAAATTCGAACCTTTTCACTAATCGTTTAGCACACCGTCCCGAAAACATTTATTGCAAGTATGGTATAGTCCAGCTGTAGCCTTATTGATTGCTTGAGACTGTATCACCACCATTTCTACGCTTTAAAACAAATATCGCAGCCACACTGCAAACTTGAGTGACAGAATTCAGTCTTCACCAAAGACAGGACTATACACACATTACGCTAGGTACTGACTAGTGTCCAGTCGAAAATAAATATTGTATTACTACGGGTTGAACTATTGGTCATGCCAAAAATGGATATATGAATAAATGGGATATGTAGTTGTTGTGGTCTTGGTTGTTGTGTGCGTCGGTGGTTAGGAATCCCGCCGACCATGCACATGGTCCGGGGTTGGAGCCCGCACCGACGCACATCTGATATCTATGGTCGGCCTGCAAAATTTGGGCTACCGATATCCATGCTGAAAATTCCATACTTGTACCGAAAATACAGTGTGGAATCAAGCTGTAAATCAAAAAAAAATACTGGTCTTCAGTGGTTTATAAGACACTTAATTTCTCATGTTCAATTTTCCGAAATAAATCCTTAAACTGACTCCAGAAACGAAAGCCAAAAAGGTTTTCTGCTTCACTTCTGTCTGATAATGAAATTTGCTCTGTATGATAGAGGTATGATAATATTACGAGATCTTTGAGCGAAACAACTAACTCTCTTCTCCATATCATCGATTTCTTTGTATGTCAGAAAGCAGGCAGGACAGTCACCTAAAATTATCCTTTTTCAAAAGAAAGAAGTCTGATTTTAATTGGTTTTAGTCAAGGATAATAATAAGCAGTAGATAGAAGACCCAGGCGGGACCACAATAAGCTGCTGCCAATTTTTACAACAAAAGGAAACCACCTTATGTCTGGACTTATGAATGCTGTCTGTGTGATAAAAACTAACTGAGATCACTAGTGAAAGGATTTTGACACAAAGATGATAAACAGCAGGATAAAACACGAGATATGAAAGGAAGGTTAGATCTACTGACATCCCGCCAAACAGACTAATTTCCAGTCAAACTAATATGTATGGCTTAAATACTGAAACTTTACAGAAAACCTTCACTTTACACGAGAACCTGTATAGTGACTCGACTTTCGTGCTAGAAGTATTCTATCGATATATAAATCTTTAACCATACATTGTTTCTTTCATGTTATGAGATAAAAAATAGATACGATTTACGTTTTTCGAGTTTCTTTTGATTTTATGACGATGTATTTATCCACTTTAGCAAAAATTCTATGTTTAATTAGGAGACTATGAACAAGCTGTTATTAGCGTAATCAGTTACACTGGTAAACCTTTATGTTTGATTTTAGTTGTGCAGAGATATCCTTGTTGTTGAATGGTTTTTAACCCCATGTATATGCAGAAATTCGCACAATCATTTTCAATACACCATGTGGTTAGTTGAATCGTAGCTATTATTAGTAGCTCGTACTATTCTGTTATGCAAACTCATAATAGTTCATTCATTTCAAGAAAAACTTCCCAATTCTGTATCTCGTTATTAAAATTGTGACATTTTAGATTCTATGTTTGCACTACTAAAGCTGTTGAATCTACGGCAGGTAAATTGTGAGAGTCAACTTTTATTTTGATGAAATTGTTTATGTTTAGCAGTGCAAGCCTAAATTTCATATAAAAATATTGTGATTTTGTGCGGTGACACATGGAGTATGTCCTTGATGAAAGGATCATCTAAAACTTAGAGTATGGAAAAAAAGTTTCGTGTTTCTAATATTGCACAGGGTTGTATAAATACGGTACTACTAGCAGGAGAATTTATTAAAATGTGATAACGTCACTGTTTATTGATACATAATTAAAATAATCCTGTCTAACTGTCTGAAGGAGTTTTCGTAGTCGACACTTTCAAACACCAAGTTTACTGATGACTAGGTTTTTTGATTTCCAATCCTTCCTCATATTGATTGATGAGATATCGAACTATATTAGCTGGAAACAATCGAAGGGCAGAAAATGAAGATTACATTCCTCCTTTCTAGTTGTGAATCTTGCCGAAATCTGGATTAAAACTAAGATTTCAGTTGCGAAGACATTTACAAATCGAAATGAATTGTTTTACAATTATTTTCAAGCTCCTGTTGTGCTACAAAAATATTTTTTCCTTTATTCGTTTCAATATACCACTTTCTATGCAGCATCTCTTCTATTTGCGTCGATGGCACAGTGTTTAGGTCTCTCGCCAACCATGGAAATGGTCCGAGGTTCAATCCCCTGCCGACGCACACTCGATATCTATGGTTGGCCTGCAAAATTTGTGCTACCGATATCCATGCTGAAAATTTCATACTTGTACTAAAAATACAGTGTGGAATCAAGCTGTAATCAAAAATAAATTAAAAAAATAAAAATAAAATATAACCTTTGAAAGGATGAATTCATATCCGGGAGATCTGTTTCTGTATTCAAATAAATATTTTGGTAAAATGTAGTGGGTAATAAGAATATAGATAGTAGAATGCATGTATGACCACACAGATCACCTTCTTCAGTTGTCACGATCAATCCAGTGATTATGAAATTTTTAATAGTCTTTTGATTTATAAGTAGTGGGAAATGGCCGATCCAACAGACAAGCGTTCTTAAAATTTCCTTAAAATCCTGCCACTTCTCATTGTAATATTATTTTCAAGCTACTCAGTTGTTGTTTTCTTAAAATTATATAGATATTTCCATCAAATCATTTGAAAATTACCGTTTATTGATTAGCGTCTCTGATAAAGTGTTTTAGTATTACATTTATTATTTTAATATAAGTGTCTTGACAGTCAATTATTATACATTTAGCATGCTGTGTAGCTCATAGGTGTTACAAAATCTTTGAGTGTAATCAAAAATATTTTTTATGCAGAGTCATTTTATTGACCTAAACAATTTATTTATTTGGTATTACTCCACTTTCTGTGACTGCACTTCTAAGTTGAGGTCACATGTCACTTTTGACAGTAGAAATGATGACTGTAATGCCAAAAATTATAAAGCAGATTCCAATAAGAGGTCATTAATTCTGCCTAAAGCCTTGGTGTTAGACAGGACTTGACTTCGCAACAAACTGCCGACATGAGCAGTTAAAGTCTAATGATGAATCACCAGTAGCCACTGGACGTAATAATCATGTTCTAGTTCTTTGGTTAGCAAACGCTTTCCAGGTTGAATCTGGATGCACCCGTAAGAGGCTCTATGCCCTAAAGAGTACAGGAACTTCAAAATATTGCATATGTAACTTGCGATTCACATCCAAGAAATCATCTGTCTGTTTTTAGGATAAACATTCTTACTTGAAATTCAGCAGTCACTAGCTTTAAAATATGAGTGTACTGAGTTGCATTTTCATCCTTGAATTCAAACAAAGTATTATATGAATATAAAGAAAAGAGCAAACACTTCACCCGTTCAGCAGCTGTAATTAAATCTAGTGAATTTCTGAATATTTTGATTAGGGCAGCTGGTTCAAATATTTACTCATCATTCATCTCTTTTTCTGCGCTTTTGTTTAAAACTGTCACTACTTATTAAAGTCTTTAAGTAAACTTGGTGTTTGACACACTTATTTCAACTTTTTCATTAAAAACATATGTATACTAATCACACACGAATAAACATCGTGTATCCTCAGATTTTTCAAAGTTATACGGGGCGAAATTATAAGAAATTAGAAAATGGAATTTAACAGGAGTATAATATCTGAGTTCCACATACGAGATTTTTTTCTTAAAGTTTCATTTATGTCAAAGTAAATGAAGTGGTAATAATGAAACACACAATGTATACATATACACAACAATCTAACTTGTATCTACATGTCACTTGAAGAAAAACAAACAATAAGCGGGAAATATTCTGTTTTGGGGAGTATGAAGAGATGCTAAAAGGCAAATGTAAAGAATTCCATGTACTTGAAACTCACTGAATAAAAATTTACGAAGTGACCTATAACTTACTTAAAACTGTGATATTTCTTCCTAAAGATCTCCCAGTATGTTGGGTTCTATGAAACACTTAATAACTTAAGTGATAGTTGTATAGCTCTTCATCAGTTAGCTGATATTCCATTTGGTCTAACGAGTAAGCTATTTAATTGGGAAAATAAAAAGTATGAAATGAAATTAAAATATTTGTGATTATAATCATAGTTTAATGTCAAGTGGCAAAATAATCAATGTCATATATAGAATAATACATAAGGTGTACAGATTTTGGAAAGGGGTACACAATTATAAGATTAGTAGACGAATATAAAATGTTACACAGCATGGTGTGAAATTTGATAAGATAGAATTCAATATTGTAAAAATAAAAATTATAAAAATTAATAATTTTGGTTTAAAATGACAAGTGGGTTAAGTGGAAAAGATTCAGAGTGAGAGTCGTGATCATAATAATAATAATGATAACAATAGTAATAAAAATAATCGAAGTAATAAGGGAAAAGTACATAGAATAACTAAATAAAAATAAATAAATAAATGTCTATGCCTCTGCGGCCAATGCAAATGTAGGGATTGTACATACTTCTTTTGTACACAAAGGTCTGGCTTAAAGTCAGGAATCGCCAAGGCCTCAGCTGTCTTTAGAAGTCTATAACGAAGAAAACGCGGGAAGTTAGCATGAATTCTATATATGATCTTGAAATCATGGTCAGGGTTGACCGAGTGACAGAAGTCGATCAAGTGTTCCAGAATAGAGCTTCGGACACATTTCCTTTCTCCCAAGCTGGAATATGTTCTCGTATCCGTGTGGAGCTTCAGATATGCTCAAAAATCGTCTCTCTAAATCAGTTAGTAAGACGTTCCCTGCAGCTAGATTACATATGACGTTCATGAGCCGCAAATTGTTCTCTACCTCTGTAAAAGATAAGCTTCCCCGTCTGACAGCCTCCATGTGCATCTACCAGTTCACCTGTTTTGTGCAGCAAGGTACATTGGCCGTATTCAGAGAACGCTCTCCACACGGATACGAGAACATATTCCAGCTTGGTTTTACAAGGGAGAAAGGAAATGTATGCGAAGCTCCATTCTGTTATTATTTCTCTATTATTATATCATGTATTCACACCTTTGACCTAATTCCCTCATCGGATATAATTTCTTTATAAAACCATATATATATATATATATATATATATATATATATATATATATATATATATATATATATATATATATATATATATATATATATATATATACGATTGTACAGCTTAATAATAAATTCGTTGAAAAGAGTCTCTTCGCTGAAAATTGTGTTCTTATCGCTACAATGGGAATCATTAAATTATTGAAAAAATAAAAAGTCACATGAAAATGAGTATCACTTATTGCGTGTTACCTCGGATCAATGTGAACATATATTCCAGTGATACTAGTATACTATGAAGTAACAAAGGGTATAATTCTTGAAATGCATTCACTTATAAATCGTGAAACGGTTTTCTTTCTCTGATAATCTCTTCACAAGTTAAAACGCACTTCATATAATTTTCGTCATCATCAAATTTATTTATTTATTAAATCACCGTTTTAATGTTTTCATTCACTTAATGTAAATTATTAAAGATTAAAAACCGTTTTATGACTGGGAACGTTTTATTTATTCTGAGTAATTTTTACGAACCCAACGCTTACGAATATTAATTTAGGCATATAGAACACTGACAAGAAACTATGTTAAGTGATTTTATATTTTGGTTGGTCTTTTGGTCGCTTAAATAGATTCAAATTGCAATTAGTATTGCATGCAAAAGTAGGCCTTATGACACTAGCTCTGTTTCTCAGTGAACACTTTTGTCTGAGTGAAACCAACGGACATAAAATGAAGAAATTTAATGGGAAATGAAGACAGAAATGCTTATCTAGTATTTATTTTCAATACATGCTGATGATGTATTTCTTAGTTATTATATATACCACAGAACAATGTGCTTCAAACAGAAATTAAAACCATATGGTGTTGCTTTTTGCTCGCCAAAATATTTGTCTTCAGCGTATTGAGTAGTTACCTAAACAAGGTTGCTTTATTACTACAAGAGGATTTGTAGCCAACAGACTTTTACGACCAATTATACTACGATGTGATCTTGTTAACAAACTATTGATTTTTACACTACGAACTATAAACTATTTCACTCTTTCCGTAACCATAGCATTTTGTTGAAAGAATTAGCTAAACGTAATATGCATTATATATACATATATTTATTTATATACATAATATATACCTTAAAAGAAAAAAATCAGGTGACAGCACGTGATAGTGGTTTTTAAGGACGAGTTAAACTAATGCTGGTTTTGAGGTACTTTAATATTGTTAAATGTTCAGATAAAAATGAATTTCATGGGGCCTGGGTTCGAACCCCGGTGGGTGCGTACTGATGAGTAGTCCCACACTAGGACGAAACAGCTGTCCAGTACTCTCAGGTTTTCCAAGGATTCTCTAGCTGATATCAGCTCATGATGAAATCCCCCATGAAATCAAACAAAAATCGCTACAAAACCAATACTTGAGAAATAAATTTATCTCTTATACTAAAAGAAGGTGAAGACGGAACTCATTTTAATGAGAGAAAAAAGAGGTATTTTAGAGGAACAAGTAACTTCGCTTAAGAAACATGATAATGATCAAACAAAGTAACTTGTTTCATACGCAGATGACATATATATTTTAACAAAAGTAGACAAATTTTGAAAGTCTGAGGTCAAATTTTTGATCATCGTTCATACAATTTTTGTTTTGTTTTGTTGATAACTGTTTCTTGATTCATATGACAGGTCAAAACTTTTAAAACAAGAGATGTACTTTTATATATAAACATAGAGTTTTATTTATTTATTATACATGTTGATGCCTGTTGCATGGCTCATGATTGGACAAAGTTTTAAAAAGCAAGAGATGTCCCTTTTATATATAAACTTTGTTATGTTAATTTCGATTAATTTTTCTGAAGAAGTTCGGGCCAGATTGCCGAAGGAAACGTTGGAATTAATCATTTCAATTTCGCTGAGATTTTACAAATATAAAATTATAAATGTCTACTCTTAGATGCGTTTGACTCTTGGTACCATAAGGTGATAAATCAGAACAGAGATTTTCTTTTGTGTATGGATTTTTGAATGGATTAAGGCATAAAAATAAATACTTATTGGTGTTGTTCCACTTATTCTTCTTAAAGACTCTAAAATATTTTATGGAAAAGTAACCATTCTATTCGAACCAATTTCTCATCTATCAACTTTTAAGTGTCTCAGTAATCAAATTAACTTTGCAATTATTAGTATCATTCCCTATTTAAATTTCTTAATAGAATATAGTTTTTTAAATGCACACATAAGTATGTATAATTTAATGATAAATACAATGAAAATGTAGCTCTCACTAACATTATATCTAGACTCGTGTTTTGGCCGCATTTTGTCAACCTCCGAACTTTGGTGACTTAGGTCATTAAAACACGACATTTCATTGTAATAGTTCTTATAATTCTGCATAGTTGTCTAACTACTACAATTTATTTTTTGTGCTACTTATAGTCATTATCTGTGACTCCGTACTTATATGTTGGCTTCACGATTATTGCTGACATACTAACTGGCACTACTGTATCATTCAATAAACTGAGTCTGCGTATTTGGTTACCAGTTAAAACAGTCAAGACGTCAAACAGTGGATACGACGTTAACAAAAGGTGTAAGAAAATGGCCAATTGTACAAGAACTTACGGCAGTTCTGTAAGCTGTCCATGTGTGAAACATCCTGTAATCAGAAAAAAAACATTGTGAGGGAGAAAAAACAATTTAACTCAAGAAAGCTAGTCGCTTTTCAAAGAACTCAGGTTAATTATTCCATCCGTAATAATCTGTGTTTTATTCTCTTAATTACAGGTTTATGATAACACCGTATTACTGCATGAATATAAAACGACTGATCGTTCACTAAGTATCATGGTTAATGCAAAGAACTCAGTAATATGCAGAGGTGAGGGTTAATCAGCGCAGATTCGTGCCATAAGTCTAATTCTAAACAGTCAGTGATATATATCAAGATGTTAAGTTACTGATCCATAAGTTATTGCCAATCAGCTTTAAAATTGATTTTCCCCCGAACCTTGAAGTAGTGATACGTGGAAGAAGATGATTTCCTCATACAGAAATTTTAATAAGAGGTTTTTTTTCATATTAGTTAAGTGTTGAGTTTCTAGCTTTGTATTATAATATTAGTTACAGTTTTGGAGCGGTATTGATTATGCATAAGGATTAGGTTTAAAAAGCACATGTATAGTGGAGTACATGTCCCCAGTATGTAGTAAGTCATTACTTCTGCGGTGAGAGCTGGCTGCAAGCCGAAATTGTAGACAACAGTTTACGTCAATGTTCACGACCTGAATCAGGGTCATGAGAAAAACAATGACAAAGCTCAACCTTGAGAAAATCACCAGCAAAACACAGCGAAGTTAACGTGTAGAAATATGATTCGCAGATATATGGCTTGATTTTCTGAGAAACGGCCACAAAGAGATAACACATAATTTCAGCAAGAAAACAATTAATCAGAAAAGGTTGCTTCTCCGCTTACAATAATGTACATAAAAATCTCTAAATACCTCTTGATTTTCTCAATAAACAATCTATTGCCTGGCCCTTGTCTACCACCACTTAAACATATCTTAGTGAGAATCCAATTCTTTGTACCTTCTTTGTACATTGTCGATCTTGTCACTGGTGTTGACTAATTTTCCAATGAATTTGGTTGAATCACATTGCAGTTATCGACTAAACTTTAATGTACTGATTCTGCGATTTGTTAAATTGGCTAAAACATAAAGTTTGAAACCGAATAGGACATGACTAATAAGAGAAGAATGTTTAAAGGCATTTAAGGTGTTTGATCACAAATGTCTTCTTTCACCTGCTCGTTTTATGTGGGGTGATGCGCAGGTAGTAGTAACATTAGTTGTTGAATGTTATATGAGAAAGGGAAGTTGATCAATGAGATTATGAAGCTTCTTAAGTTAAGGTGGCTAAGACGAGTGCTAAATTTTCTGAAGCGTTGTCTTTCTTGACGAGAAAGTAGGATTATATCATAAATTTTAACTGATGCACTCCTGAGTGCTTCATTAGGTCAGTACGTTAATGGGTGACAGTTAACATTTTTACGATGTTTGCCTGAAAACACACACATTAATATCTTTTAAAACAAGTATGTCGACCACTTAGTCCCTTTAGTGTGACAACAGTCCATTACCCATGAAAGTATTCCTTAACAGAATTGAAAATATGTTAAATTAAACTATCGACAGTGTTTCTTAATGCAATTAAGAAATAACGTTTTGTTTGCCGTCATTAGTGTCTTTCTGAGAACAAACACATGAAAATCATATAAAACAAAAATGAAATTTTCGAAAATATGATATTGGCCAACTGTTGGGAAGGAAATTGAAATAAGTATCTGTGTTATAATTTTAGGAAGGTTTAATATTTTGATAAGAAGAGGTAAGTAATTCATTCATTACTCATTATGTATAAACTAAGGCGAAATAGCTTATGATACGGACATTTAAAAAATGTAATGGTAAAATAATGAATAACACTAAAAATCTTAAAGCGTCATCTAATATTATCCCTACCATTAATTACAATGTTTGGGAGTTTGAAATTGATCTGCTAGACAATCAATTCATTTAGTAAATAAGACAAAGTATTCATCCTCTCTTCAAATCAAAATGTTAAGAGTGAAACTCAACGTGTCTGTCGTCTGCTGAAGGGTTTATCTATGCAGTTTGAGTTAATTTCATTTTCACACTTGTTTTCTGTTTTTATCACTAAACTACTCTGCCACAAAGGTTTTTTTCAATGCAGTATAATGTTTCAAACTGAGCAAAAGCAAATTATATGCAAGTCTTTGTTATGTAAGGGGCCATTTTCTGCTTCCTGAATAAATTATTTCCAAGTCATGTTTTATACTCCTTTATCTGCCATATTTATCATAAATGTGATAGGGGAAATATGCCTTTACTTGTTCATTATACTGCACTTTTTCCCAGTCTTACCACAGGTAATTGATTTTAGTTGCGATCATTTCAAAAACCTGTATGAAAGGTGAAGTGTTTCAGTGTAAACAAGGAATTGTTTCTTGTAAACTGAAGTAAATTTAGAACTTATAATATTTTTGTGTTGATTCTAAAAAATGCCATCACAGAAACAAATGAGTACATTGTACCCAGTATTGATAAATATATATCATAACTGACAGTCATAAACTAATTTGTTAGCTCGAGTAGCTTGTGTATTCTCAACTAAAATTTCATAATTTGTGAAATTTAGTGCAAGGAATTTAAGAAAGCGAACGCGTAATAGTTTATTCCACTTGAAATCACATTCTCTTAAAAGATAAATGCTAAATGAAATTTAAGAAGTAAAAAGTACGGTCATAAGGCGTTTCAAACTATATAAGTTTGTAAAACATGTTAGCAGCCAAACTACTTTCTTTTTAAACGTATCCACTTAAATGTCCTCCCAGTGAGTTGGTTTTTGCTTTATTTCTTGACAATGCAACTATCATACTAATGAAAACCTGAGTGCTATAAAAAATTACGGTTTAAATAGTTTTGTCATAGATAATTTGTACGTTTGCAATAAACAGTAAATAAGCTTAATTTAAAGTATGTTTTTCATTGAAGATTATATGAGAAATGCCAGCTTTTAACTAGCCTATCTCGTTCAGTGGTAAATTGATTGCCTTTTATTTTAATCCTTCAGAACATGAAATGACAGTGTTTCTCATGTGGAGAATAAGTATTTTTTAATTTTTAGGAAAAGTTTTGTTCTTAACACCCAATCGGTAATATCAGTTAGAAATACAGGATTTTTTTCATTTAAAATCTTAATGACAACTAATTTTACTGCTCATCTTATATTCATCTCAGATTTTCAAAAATAAAAGCTACATACTCTGTGTCCTACTTCAACTACACTCAGTTTCATCCATGATAATCACTCCTGTTTCTTCAGTTATTTTAACCATGGCTTTATTGGAAGATTGTGTCACAACACCTATTGGTTCCTGACTCTAAAGGCTAAGGAGGAAGTTGTTCGAAAAAATCTGTTTTATTATTATTATTATTGCTCCCTTGGGTTCCTAGTGGAACATAGGGCTTCAACTGCACGTCTCCATTTGCTTCTGTATTCTGCTGTACTTTTCACATGCATCCATGTTAGTCCATACTCTTTCAACTCCTCTTCACACGATCTCCTCCATGTCACCCTTGGACGTCCCACACGCCACTTCCCTTTCGGGTTCCATTCGAGGGCTTGACGCGTGATGTCACCCAGCGGTCTCCTCAGTGAGTGTCCGATCCATCTCCACTTTCTCCTGCATATTTGTTGGGCGATTGGTTCTTGCTTTGTTTGTTCCCATAATTCCTTGTTGGTGATTCTTTCCGGCCATCTGATCTTCAGTATAGAGCGAAGACAGTTGTTAATAAAGGCCTGCAACCTTTTGGAAATATTCTTTGTGACCCTCCAAGTTTCTGATCGGTATAGAAGAACTGACTTTACGTTTGTATTGAAAATCCGAACTTTGTTGTTGGTGCTGAGTGACGAAGATTTCCAGATTGATTTCAGGTTGATGAATGTGTTTCTCGCCTACCCGATTCTCACTCGATTTCACATCCTCATCCGTTCCGACTGTGTGTAGTTGAGACAATGCTCCCTAGATAAGTGAATGAAGTAACCTCTTTCAAATCCCTCCCGTTGATGCTGATTGACGCTGGATGTTGCTGCTGTTGTGGTTGGTTAGTTATTTTCATCACCTCCGTTATGTCTATGTTCACTTGGAGTCCTGTCTTTGCTGCTTCTTCGACCAGTTTGTCGGTTTTCACTTGTAAGTCTTCGATTTTGTGTGACATCAAACATAAATCATCCGTGAAATCCAGGTCTTCTAGGTTCTTCGAGTCAGTCCAGGATATTCCTGTTTTCTCGTTTCCCACTGTCTGACGCACAATCCAGTCCACCACAATTAGGAATATCATTGGTGATAGTAAGCACCCTTGTCTGACTCCTGTGTTTACTCCAAACGCCTCGCTGAGTTTTCCGCTGTGGATGACTTGACATGTGCCGTTGTCCTACAGCTGTTGAATAAGGTTGATGAATATTTAGGGTGCGTCGGTGGCACAATGGTTAGGACTCTCGATGACCATGCGCATGGTCCGGGGTTCGAGCCCACACCGGCGCACACCAGATATCTATGGTCGGCCTGCGAAATTTGGGCTACCGATATCCATGCTGAAAATTCCATACTTGTACCAAAAATACAGTGTGGAATCAAGCTGTTACCAAAAATTAAAAAAAAATAGGGTACACCGTAGTACTCGAGTAGTTTCCAAATTACTTCACGATCAATGCTGTCGAAGGCCTTCTCAAAGTCTATAAAGTTGAGGTAGAGGTTTGATTGCCATTCCATGCTTTGTTCTGTGATGATGATGCGTAGAGTTGCAATTTGGTCAGAACATGATTTGCCTGACTTTCCTGAATCCAGCTTGTTCTGGTCGGAGTTCTGTCTCCAGTGCGTCCTTTAATCTCTCCAGGATGATGCGACTCAGGATTTTACTTGGCGTCGACAGGAGCATGATTCCTCGCCAGTTCTTGCAGAGTCCTAAGTCTCCCTTCTTTGGTAGTTTCACGAGGTAACCTTTCCTCCTCAGTCAGTAGGCACCTTTTCCTCCTTCCAGACCTTTTGCAATAATGGAGTCAGCATATCTGCTGCCGTCTCTGGGTCCGCTTTCAGTGCTTCAGGGGGTATTCCATCTGGTCCAGCTGCTTTTCCAGCTTTCAGAAGCTTGATTGCATTCAAGACTTCAGCTCTCGTTGGAGGATTGGTGTCAACTTGCAGTTGTGTGCGCGCTGTTGTTGGTATTTCTGGACGGGTTGCAGGTGGTGGTCGGTTCAAGAGTCCTTTGAAGTGATCCGCCCATTGTTTAATCTGTTTTTCTTCCTTGGTAATTGGGTTCCCTTGGCTGTCTTTTATAGGTTTCGCTTGTGTTGATCTCTTCCCGGATAGAGATTTGGTTATCTGATATAGTGTCCTCAGGTCTCTTTTGCCTGCTGCCTTCTCAGCTTCAGTGGCGAGGTTGTCGTAGAATCGTCTTTTGTCCTTCCTAGCACTCTTCTTCACTTCTTTGTCCAGTGCTGTGTAAGTTGAGCTCAGCGTCTCCTTCTCCTGTCCGTCCTTGCATTGAATCATTTTCTCTTTCACCATTCTCCTCTCTTCTATTAATTTCCAAGTGTCCGTTGAGAGCCATTCCTTGTCTTGTCTCTTCTTTCTTCCTAGAACCGTTGAACACGTTTCGTTGAGAATCGCCTTCAGAGACTTCCAATGTTCTTCCACGCATGATTCTTCAGTGATGTCGCGTAGTGTTTCCTGCTTTGCTCTGACAGTTGCAGTGAAAGTGTCTTTTGTGGTTGTGTCCTTCAGTTTCTGAGTGTTGAACTTGCATTGTGGCCTATCCCCAGCTATCCTCGAGGCTTTTAGTTTCACCTTGAAAGTCCCTTGTACTAGATAGTGGTCTGAACCCACATCTGCTCCTCTCCTCGACCTTGTGTCCAGTAGGCTCCGTCTCCACTTTCTTGAGATTGAGATGAAGTCTATTTGGTTTTGGTGTTTCCATCTGGTGAAATCCATGTCGTCTTGTGTATTTCCTTGTGTTTGAACACACTGCCACCAATCACCAAATCATTGAAGGCGCAGAAGTCTGAGAAGAGTTCACCATTGTCGTTCATTTCAGCGAGGGCCTCTCGACCCATGGTGAGTTCTCTTCCTGTGTTGTCTCCTCCCAGCTTCGCATTCATGTCGCCCATCAGGATTTTGATATCGCCATTTGGGACGTTGTCCATTGTTGCTTGTAGTTGTCTGTAGAAAGCCTCCTTTTTCTCTTGTTCTGAGACGTTTGTAGGCGCATAGCATTGAATGACTGTAACTTTCCTTCCTTTTGAGTTGAACCTGGCTGTCATTATCCTGGAGGAGATTGGTTCCCACTGCATGAGAGCTTTGGCTGCTGTTGGTGACATCATGATGGCCACTCCCTCGGTGTGCTCGTGGTTGTCCTCTGGGTGGCCGGAATAGATTATTGTCTCTCCAGTTGGTAGTTGGCACCTTCCAGTTCCGTTCCATCTGCTTTCGCAGATTCCCAACACTTCTATTCTGTACCTTCTCATTTCAGCGGCTATCTGGGCAGCCTTTCCAGTTTCGTACATTGTACGAACATTCCAGGTACCCATCCACATCGGCTGACTGGCTTCCCGAAGGCTTTCACCAGCCTGCGTCATTTCACTTCCCCTATTCCAGCCAAAAATAAGGCTATTGTTTATGTTTTTAGAATTTTTAATATATTTGCGAGTTGAAGTTTCAGCAGCGATTTGGTTGTTTTACGGGGGTGAAGTTGCTAGCAACACGCCCCAACCCTCCCTCCTTATCCGGGCTTGGGACCGGCTAGAAAACTAGGAAGCTAATAGCCTAGCAAGCTAGTAATCTGGCGAGGTTCGAAAAAATCTGTTTACTGAAATATAAATTTGTAATTCTTTGAAATGAGAATTTCTTCCCAATAAATGGAATCTAGGATACAACGTTTGCTATATTTAAAATTAACCATCTGGCTTTAATTGCGTGGCAGTGAGTGGTAATTTTCTCACTAAGAATTGAGGGTCATCTCACAGCAAATTCTAGAGGTCCGTCACAAAATGTTTTCTAACACTTCTCAACCCATTTGCAAAACATGTCCCGGTTACGTGCTTAAGCTTTTTAAACACCTGGCCATTAAAAAGTGTGAAATTTATTTATGAGTTCAGAAATACCCGGTTATTAGAATAAACACCCTCACTCGCATGTTGTTCTCACTTTAAAACCTGCAGGTATTTAAATATTAAAATCTTCTTTTCACTTATCTGTAGTTCCAAGCCACGTTGGATTACCAACAGTTACTTGATCGAAAGCACTTTGAGAGACATGATTTATTTATCTTTGGAATCGAATGTTGTGGCTTTATGCCAAAGTGAGGTTTCATCAGGTCATTGAAGAGTGTGATAATTTTAATATATTTTCATCTATTTATTTTTTTCACTTATTTTATTCACAAGAGCTTTAGATATTCTATGAAGTATAAACGTAGCAACCGTTCAAGCAAATAGTCCTTAACATGAATACTGACAAGCCAAGATGTTAACACATATATTGGACATTCTAGTCTTACTCATACCTCTCAAGCAGTTACATAAAATTCAGCAGAATACAGAAAATTAAAATCAGTAGGGGTTGAAATCACGACTAATGAGACAAAAAATGTGATAATTTAAATAACCCGTGGTTTTACGATTGAATTGCAAATCAGGTTTAACATAGTAACGGTAATAATACTTATGGCACACATTAATTCTGGTGGAGCCTTAATCCTCTACGACTTCAACTAAACCAAACTATATTCACCAAAAGTATCTAACGTGTGGGTTTAAAAGAGGTGTTGAGACGAACTTCATTAATCGTCCCTAAGTTATGGTTTGCAGTATGTGACATTGACCATCTATGTCAAGGGCTAGTGGGATCAAGAGATTTGATTTATTGTTGCAGCCAGTTCAGTATTTACAGTGCATCTATAACATGTAGAGACCAATGAGTCTTTCTTATTTATTTGTGACCAATTCATTCGCACAGCAGCATTCGAAACTCGTGTCTGTATGATAATTTCTGAATTAGGTAGAATTGGGTACAGAGGATTTTGGAGTTAGCCTGTGACCAACAGATTCAGAATAACACTGATTACATTATCGAAGTAAATCTGAAGGTGTCAACATACATTAGCAGAGGTTGATTAGTTCTGTCGATGATTGAGAAGGGTTTCTCCTGGGAAAAATAAATTATTTACTATTCTTAATCCCAAACCAAGCAACGACAGAGACTTAAATTTTGATGAAATCATTTAATGTTTGATCATCTGACCTCAGATAAATCCGCTGCAATGTTGTAATTGCTTGGCATAGTGTCTTTGCGATTATGGTATATTTTGGTCTATTCTATTTGTTTTAAGAAAGTGGGGTCTGATTTTTCATTTCTTTGGAGTAATGCTAATGAGTTAACCAAGTAGTTTTCCTTAAATAGAAGTATCTAGCTTGTGCCGAGGATTTATATATTCAGACAATGACGAATACTGATGAACATAAAAAGGAAAAATTGTACAACTCGTAGAATTCAGTGAAACCTTAAATAAGGTGTATAGTTTCTCCCAAAAAACAAATGTTGAATAATAAAGTTTCATATGGTCCCATTTAACTAATTAAACTAAGGACATCGAATTTAGCAAAAGTAACCATTGGACTCAGTTCTTCTTTCTGATCGATTCCTATGAGCACCCAAAAGCAATTACAATGTTCAGCAGTCTCTTGTTATTCAGCTTAGTGACTACACTGTACACCTGATTGATCAGTACACCTAGGACCAAAAAGATGGGAGATAAGTAGTATGGTTTTGAGGCAGTGGTTGTAATCTTTCGTGAGTAAAACTTGTAATACAGTTCAAGTTATTATCAGCAAATAACTAAACACACAGCTTTACAGAAATATGAAGACATTTTTTAGCTTCACTGACAAGTGTCTAATCGACACTGAATACAATCCTGAGGTTACCAAAAATTGGACAGTGTAGAAGTACGCAATCCCGTGTCAGTCTGTTTACTGGAAATAATACACAGTGAAACAGTACTATTTACTGGGTGACCTAAACCTTTTAGGACAGTCATTACACTGGCACTTAGTTTTACACCAAACAATTACAGCCTAAACTCTGTGTACAGAAAGACTGTTGACTAACAGCACAATCCCTTATTACCAAGATTTTTTTCATTTCATCAAGTTACTTTTCCTGATTTCTGTCTGTTTTCAACATAGAACTTTGCACCGATGTGCAGCAGTTCAAGTCAACACACTCCATGTAGCACACAAAACAAGGGAAGGAAGTAGAAGGAATGCAAAATAGAGGCAGTAAACAGAGATATGAGACAAAAAGAATAGTAATAACGAAGAACGATATAGTTTCATTCGGTATTACAAGTCATAAGGAGTGGATGCATGTAGGCCATTGAGAATGATTTTGAGCCATATCACCGATTGTCGCCAGCCACTGGTTTTTACGGTCCCGATGACCCCAATCAGTCAGGAACTCTGCACCTCCCTACGTGATTGTCTGGGTTAAAATAACTGTTGTGGATTTTATTGACTGGTGCCATGTCTTAGTTTGACCACCACTTGCTCCTTCCCAGACTGATCTTATGTCAGTACTAACTGTAGTACGGGAGTAAGGTGATATGGGTAAAGGAGAATGATGCTCGAGGAGGCTTCGTGTGCTCTTGGAAGTGTGTGGGTGGTTGTTACTTCCTGGCTGCCCACACCGTGGAAGTTGGTTGATTCTTCGGGTACCTGAAACATAAAGAGGGTTAGTGTTGCGTGACTGCAGAGCCCAGAGTACAACTGCTTGAGGCCGGTCACACACAGCCTGTATGAGCTGATTTCTTGGAATGGTTCCGTATTAGTAAACTTACCGCCGGTTACGGACCACGGTAGGGCAAGTCGGGATGTACAATTGTTGGGGTCGACTTTCTCTAACCCCCTCCATCCATAGTGGACAGACAGCATAGCTGGCATGCTGGTCATCTGAGGGAAACACCTTACCGCTGTTACATTCCTGTTTCCCAGCAGTACGACTTCGCGCAGAGACCCCCAGTGTAGTGCAAAAATATTCTTACACTAAGCCAATGACTGCCTTTAGTCTAATCGCTATCCTAACAAACTTCCTGGCATAGTAGGACCTGCAGGAAAAATAGTTCCAGCCAGTGTAGCTCGTTGGTTCATTGCGATAGGTAGCAGCTATCGGTCGGGTTTTCCTGATTTTGTTTTCTCCAAACGTTTTGTTCTATTTGTACCACGTAAGCCATATAATTTTCTTCTAATTATGAAAGAAATTTAGTATTCTTTAGTAAAATGTGCCACATGCGATACTCCATTTCCCGCAACAAGTACGCAGTCCTAACGTCATTCTGAGGCGAATAAAACCTGAACAATTCTTACAGTCATTCTAGTTCACCCGATTTCGGTAAGTATTTCAAAAGCCAAAGGTATTAAATCTCTTTGTGGTCCAATAATTGTTTACACACGATGATATTTTTCGTTCTGTACGAAGCATTACCGAAGTAAAATACCTATCATTGTGTGTAAATAACCACTGGAAGAAATACAATTATAAATAATTGATCTATTCCACGATGCACAAATATCAAACAGACAGCAAGAAGTATGTTTATAAGTTATGCAAATGTGAAACGCTATAGCTATTCAGAAGTTTGAACAAGTTTATTTTGTTGTATTATCATAACCTGGAAATATTATATATTTATGCTAATAATACTGTGGATATGTATTCAGTATTATCGTTATTGTACCCTTGGGTACTGAGTTGAACATAGAGCTCTGACAGCAGGTCTCCACTTGGCCCCATTCCCTGCGGTACTCTTTAGCTCGTCCCACGACTGTCCGTAATCTCTCATCTCCTCCTCCCACGATCTCCTCCATGTCACCCTCGCACCGACGACCCACTCGTCGCTTCCTATTTGGATTCCACTCGAGCGGTAGCCTTCAATGCTCGTGACATCATTCCACGGACTCCTCAACGTATGCGCTATCCATCTCCACTTTCTCCCAAATATTTGTTGAGCAATCGGCTCTTCGTTGGTTTGTTCCCAGCGAGAGTTTCTTTTTGCTAATTCTTCCTGGACAACCGACTGGCCATGTGATCGTCAGTACGGAGCCAGCCAGAGAATTGGGCAGCTGTTGATGAAAGTCTGCAACCTGTTGGAAATCATTTTCGTGACGCGCTGGCCAAGTTTCTGACTCGTATAGAAGAACTGACTGACTTCACATTTGTGTTGAAAATCCGAATCTTGTTGTTTGTGATGGCTGAGTGAGTGCAGAAGATTTCCCGACTGGTTTCAGGTTGGTGAAGGTGTATCTCGTATTTCCGATTCTGTCTGGTTTTGACACCCTTATCCATGCCGTGCGCTTGTAGTTGAAACAATGCAGCCTACATAGGTGGAAAGACTGCCCTTCCTCAAATTTATTCCGTTGATAATGATTAGCACTGGTTGTTGTTGCTGTTGGTTGGTTACCTTCATCACCTCAATATTGTCTATGTGTACTTGAAATGGTGTCTTTGCTGTTTATTCCATCAGCTCGTTGGTTTTCGCCTGTAAATCTTTGAGTCTGTGTGAGGTTCAACACAAATCATCCACGCGCGAAATCCAGACCTTCTGGAGTCTTCTTATCGGTCCAGCGTATCCCTGTATTCCCTACAACCTGACTCATAATTCAGTCCGCTACAGTCAGGAATATCATCAATAGTTGTAGGCAGCCTTGACTTACTCCTGTCTTCACTTCAAACGCCTAACTGAGTTTTCTGTTGTGGATTATCCGACTGTCACGTAGCTTTTGAATGAGGTTGATGATGACTTGAGGTAGGCCATAGTATTGAATTAGTTTCCAAATTACTTCTCAGTCAACACTGTCTGCCGAAGCCCTTTTCGAAGTCGAGGTAGAGGTTTGACTGCCATTCTTTGCTTTGTTCGATGATGATGTATCGAGTTGCGATTTGATCAGCACATGATTTGCCTTCCCTGAATCCAGCTTGTTCCGGTTGGCAGAGTTCTGCATCCAGTGCATCTTTCATTGTCTCCAGGATGACACGACTTAGTATTTTGCTTGGTGTATGCAAGAGGATGATTCCACACCAGTTCTTTCAGATGCCTAACAAGGTTTCCCTGCTTTGGTAGTTGGATAATTTAGGCTTTCATTCAATCAGTGGGTAGCTGTCTTTTCATGCAATTGTTTTGCAATATAGGCATGAGGTATCTGAGTTAGTTTCCAGTGCTTCAGGGGGAACTCCGTCCGATCCTGCTGCCTCCCACGATTTCACTAGCTTTATAGTTTTCAAGACTTCTGCTTTTATGTGTGAAGTGGTGTCCATTGGGAGGAAGTTCTGTGCGTGCTGTTGCTGGTATTTTTGAGAAAATTGCAGGTGATGGTCAATTCAAGTGTCCTTGAAAGTGATCAACCCATTGTTTTATTTGTTTTTACTCCTTGGTAATCAGGTTCCCTTGAACATCCTTTATTGGTCTCATCATTTATGTTGATCTCTTCCCGGATAGAGACCTGTTTATCTTTAGGTCTCTTTTACCTGCGACCAGCCTTTTCCGCTTCAGTTGCGAGTCTTTCGCAGAATTGTTTTCCTCGGCGCTTTTCTTCACTTCTTCATTCAGTGCAGTGTACACTGAACTCAGCTCCTCTTTCTGTAACCTATCGTTGCATTGAGTCATCTTCTCTTTCACCATGTTGCTCTCCTCTCTTCCATTAGTTTCCAGGGAGGTGTCGGTTGAGAGCTATTCCTTATATTGTCTCTTCTTTCTTCCTAGAACAGTTGTACACGTTTCCTTGAACATCAGCTTCAAAGATTTGCTAAATTCTCCTAGGCAGGTTTCCTCAGTGATACCATGTAGTGTCCCCGACTTTCCTCTGATATTGTTTGTAGTGAAGGTATATCTTGTAGTTTCGTCCTTCAGTTCCTGAATGTTTAGCTTGAATTGCAGTGGCCTGTTTCCATTTGTCCCGAAGGATTCCGGCTTCACGTTGAGGAATCCTTAAACTAGATGATGACCTGAGCCAACATCTGCTCCCCTTTTCATCTTTGTATCCAGCAGGCTGCATCTCCACTTCCATGAGCAGCATTGAAGTGAAGTCTGTCTAGTTTGTGACATGTTCGTCAGGCGAAATGCATGTTGCTTCGTGTATATCCTTGTGCCTGTAAACGCCACCTCCTATCACCGAATCACTGAAAGCGCAGAAGTCTGCGAATAGTTTTCCGCCCTCGATCATTTCTCCGAGAGCCTCTCGACCCATGATGAGTTATTTTCCTGTATTAGCTGCTTTCAGTTTGTCATTCATTTAGCCCACGAGGGTCTCGATGTCAACATATGGGATGTTGTCCATTACTGTTTGTAGTTGTCTGCAATTTTCTTCCTTCTTCTCTTGCTCCACATTGTTTTTAGTACTGTGCGTAGCACTGAATAATCGTAACTTTCCTTCTCGCCTTTTGAGTTGAATCTTGATGGCAGAGTCCTGAAGAAGTAGATTGGTTCCTACTGCATTGGGGCTTTGGCTGCCACTGTTGATATCATTATAGCCGCTCACTGCCTCAGAGTGCTCGTGGTTGTCGTCTGGGTGACCAGATCGGAGTAGATTAATGACTCTTCAGTTGACAATTTTGATAATCCAGAAGCATTCCATCTGCTGTCGCAGATACCCAGCACTTGTAAGCAGTATCTTTGCATTTCCTTGACTACCTCGGAAGCCTTATTTGTATCGTACATCGTACGGATATTCCATCGCCCCATTCTTATTTGCGCTTTCATGGAGAGAGGACACACCGGGTGACTGGCTTCCCGATGGCTTTCACCAGCCCATGGCGTCATTTCACCCCTCCGGTTTCAGTTAATAATAAATTTATTTTTAATATTTTTCTTGTACAGTGAAGTTTGTGTGGTAGTTTAATTCGTTTTCCGGAGTACGGTCGCAAGCCTAAAGCCCAACCCTCCCTCTTTACCAGGGTTTGGGCCGGGCTAGAAGACTAGCAAGCTAGTTATCTAGGCAAGGTTGAATTCACATTATTATCCATATTTTTGCACTTTTGTCTCCACAGACTCACTTAAATTATATATATATGTAGTATAATACTTGAACTATAAAATAAAGCTGTTTGCACTAAAAGGTATGGTCTGAATATATTCAACTTATGCCTTCAAGTCCGTACAATGTGGGGATTCGACTTTGGGATATTTATGTCTCGAACGCGGTCATAAAGCTAAGAAGGTGGTGATAAACTCTAAGAAATATGGTTTTGCCTGACAACAGTCACACTAAAAGAAATATACTCAATAAGGACCGAATAATGCAAATGAGTATTTGACAATTCTGGATTAATTATGTTTGTGTATACTGCTTATGGTATTCTAATGAATTGAAATTTGAAATTTTCCATGGGTCGAGATGCTTATTTCAACGTTTAGTACACCAAATGTATACTTCATTTAGTAACTTGTGTTCAGTCATATTGTTCATCCTGTTCTAGTTAATTTATTTTATTTGCGCCAGAAATGAGAATCTGTTAAGAATTTCACGATTTATATTACAAAACCTACCAACAAGAAATCTGTAAATGAAATTGATCAATCATTCGAGGTGATTCTCAGCTGAACTTTTCGATTTTCACATGATATGCAAGCTACTAATCTAACTCATAAGCACTTTGTTTGAGTAATGAATACCTCTCACTTCTCCTTAATTTATTTTTTTGTTTATTTTAAAGGAGTTCATAGAGAACCTGCTACAGAAATTAAAAAGTACTTCATAAACTTTTATTCATCAACACACTTGGTCCAAAGTAAAGGAGACATACAATTGTTCTGTTACTAATTAAAATATTTTGTTTACAATTAAATGTGTATTATGTGAATATATTGACTCTAAATTAAAAGTATTTATCGTTTGTCACTTTAAAATTATTGTGAATGCATTACAATATCCCTGTTTTTTCCTTCTGTCATTTTCATTTACCACATATTTTGTATTTAAAAGAAAAAAGCGACTGAAGTCTACAATCTCCTAATCTGTGTTGAATTTTCGCATGTCATTTTGATGTTTTCTCTTTAGAACTTTTATTTATTTATTTGAATCTTATATTGTCGTCACATCTTTATTAAGTCAAGTGACAAAAATGTATTATGATTCAGTGAACATATGTTTAGTGTTTTAGGCTCATTTTGATTTTGTTAATTCCCCTGTTCATAGTACATTTTAGTGTAGTGAAAACAATCATCATTGTTTTATTTTAATCTTCTGTATTTCATTAGTACATACACACATAGTATATTTTTTTAATCTATTACTTTTATGCTGTTTGAAGCCTGTAAGAACAGCGGGAAGCAATATACGTTGTTGTTTTATGTGTCCAGTCTTATTATAAACCTAAATGACACTTGTGTCTGTCCATTTCAATGTTTTTATGATAAACTTTCATTTTTTTCCTAATTATCAAGACATATACGTCACAGTTCTTTACGAGCTGTTCTAGTTCACCACCGCGAAAGCTTTAATAATTGCTATGTTAGATGGTTGTGTCAGGTGGGTGAAATGTATCTCTGTTTCTGAAGGAACTAATACTCTTCAAATGCTTCAAACCCATAATTCTTTGTAAATTAATTGGGAATATTATAATCAAGTTATTCAACGTTTCACATAAAGTCTATACAGCTAAAAGTGGAATGCAGCCAGCATGTTTTGGTTATATCTAATTTCTGTTAATAGGAAGATTCTTCAAACGGAAAAAGACTGATGAAGCTTCATTGTGGTGTCCTCGTTTTTTGAAAGCCAGCAAACCATCTGAAATATAATAGGTTTATATTTTTTTGTGAACTTAAGTAAACACAAATGACCCATTATATTATCATCAGTAAGGTATATAGGTTTTTCTGTATTCAATTTTTGAATAAAAGCTTTTTGAATAGATGCATCAATACTGGCTTAAAATTTAACTTCACAGTAATTTTTTGTTTGTGACCAACAATGTAACCCAGAACGTACGTTTCCATCCCATACCATTATTAAAATTCTTATTTAATTATATCATTAATTGAAGTAAATGATTCTTCTTAACCTAGACGACTACGAATCAGCTGATTGCCAGAAGTGCTGTAAAAAATCATGGAATGAAAACGATGTAAAATGTTGAACAAAGACACTGATAAAATACTGAGTCTTCTGAACACCCTAGGAAAAAACTGAGTATATTGCGTTTGGTTTTTGTTTTTATAAAATTTTAGATGATACTACAGAACTACATTATACCCGGTTTTAGTTTACGAATATAGCGTACATTGTCTTAAAGTAGTGATCGCATCAATTATTTGAGGTATATCAGCTTAAATAAATTAGTATGGAATTGGGTAACGTACTATGAAAAAACTCAGATGGGCGTACTCCAGCATGTTCATTATTATAAGAATTATTATTATTAAGCTAATTTCTGTCATAGCCCAACTGTAACCATAACTCTCAACACCACTTCTCTTTCATTACGACTGCCATTATTGATTAGACAATCAAAAATAGTAATGTGCATCTTATTTCAACTTATCATTTGTTCATCATAATCGTAAATTATTTATGCAATGACATTTTACTGTATTCTCCCTCTTAGTCATAGGTTTTTGTATATAATACATACAAGACTAAATAGTGGAATTATTTCGATAGACAAAGAAAGATCAGATTTTCGAGGATATAAAGAAAATATTATAACGTTTTCTTTATTATCTTTCAAACATTGTAGCAGGAAACGTCATTATTTATAACCATTGTAATTTCAGGTAGTTTCAGCTGATAAGAACCTGTAAAATAGTATGTCATCATTTCACACAGCAAATCTGGTCTTTTTCTCTCTATCAAAATTTACCGAGAGAGTAAGATTTATGAAATGGAATTACCATAATACTCCATTACATCTCAATATACCATTTCACTCTCAGGTGTATTACACAACCACAGCTCAAGCCAATAATCCAAAAGATATAGATGGAAGGAAATCTACCCAGTGATTGAATGAAAGCCTAACTTATCAAAGCCATCCGCAAGAACTGGCGTGAAAACATCCTCTTGCATACACCAAGCAAAATACTAAGTCGTGTCATCCTGGAGACAATGAAAGATGCACTGGATGCAGAACTCTGCCAACCGGAACAAGCTGGATTCAGGGAAGGCAAATCATGTGCTGATCAAATCGCAACTCGATACATCATCATCGAACAAAGCAAAGAATGGCAGTCAAACCTCTACCTCGACTTCGAAAAGGGCTTCGGCAGACAGTGTTGACTGAGAAGTAATTTGGAAACTAATTCAATACTATGGCCTACCTCAAGTCATCATCAACCTCATTCAAAAGCTACGTGACAGTCGGATAATCCACAACAGAAAACTCAGTGAGGCGTTTGAAGTGAAGACAGGAGTAAGTCAAGGCTGCCTACAACTATTGATGATATTCCTGACTGTAGCGGACTGAATTATGAGTCAGGTTGTAGGGAATACAGGGATACGCTGGACCGATAAGAAGACTCCAGAAGGTCTGGATTTCGCGCGCGGATGATTTGTGTTGAACCTCACACAGACTCAAAGATTTACAGGCGAAAACCAACGAGCTGATGGAATAAACAGCAAAGACACCATTTCAAGTACACATAGACAATATTGAGGTGATGAAGGTAACCAACCAACAGCAACAACAACCAATGCTAATCATTATCAACGGAATAAATTTGAGGAAGGGCAGTCTTTCCACCTATGTAGGCTGCATTGTTTCAACTACAAGCGCACGGCATGGATAAGGGTGTCAAAACCAGACAGAATCGGAAATACGAGATACACCTTCACCAACCTGAAACCAGTCGGGAAATCTTCTGCACTCACTCAGCCATCACAAACAACAAGATTCGGATTTTCAACACAAATGTGAAGTCAGTCAGTTCTTCTATACGAGTCAGAAACTTGGCCAGCGCGTCACGAAAATGATTTCCAACAGGTTGCAGACTTTCATCAACAGCTGCCCAATTCTCTGGCTGGCTCCGTACTGACGATCACATGGCCAGTCGGTTGTCCAGGAAGAATTAGCAAAAAGAAACTCTCGCTGGGAACAAACCAACGAAGAGCCGATTGCTCAACAAATATTTGGGAGAAAGTGGAGATGGATAGCGCATACGTTGAGGAGTCCGTGGAATGATGTCACGAGCATTGAAGGCTACCGCTCGAGTGGAATCCAAATAGGAAGCGACGAGTGGGTCGTCGGTGCGAGGGTGACATGGAGGAGATCGTGGGAGGAGGAGATGAGAGATTACGGACAGTCGTGGGACGAGCTAAAGAGTACCGCAGGGAATGGGGCCAAGTGGAGACCTGCTGTCAGAGCTCTATGTTCAACTCAGTACCCAAGGGTACAATAACGATAATACTGAATACATATCCACAGTATTATTAGCATAAATATATAATATTTCCAGGTTATGATAATACAACAAAATAAACTTGTTCAAACTTCTGAATAGCTATAGCGTTTCACATTTGCATAACTTATAAACATACTTCTTGCTGTCTGTTTGATATTTGTGCATCGTGGAATAGATCAATTATTTATAATTGTATTTCTTCCAGTGGTTATTTACACACAATGATAGGTATTTTACTTCGGTAATGCTTCGTACAGAACGAAAAATATCATCGTGTGTAAACAATTATTGGACCACAAAGAGATTTAATACCTTTGGCTTTTGAAATACTTACCGAAATCGGGTGAACTAGAATGACTGTAAGAATTGTTCAGGTTTTATTCGCCTCAGAATGACGTTAGGACTGCGTACTTGTTGCGGGAAATGGAGTATCGCATGTGGCACATTTTACTAAAGAATACTAAATTTCTTTCATAATTAGAAGAAAATTATATGGCTTACGTGGTACAAATAGAACAAAACGTTTGGAGAAAACAAAATCAGGAAAACCCGACCGATAGCTGCTACCTATCGCAATGAACCAACGAGCTACACTGGCTGGAACTATTTTTCCTGCAGGTCCTACTATGCCAGGAAGTTTGTTAGGATAGCGATTAGACTAAAGGCAGTCATTGGCTTAGTGTAAGAATATTTTTGCACTACACTGGGGGTCTCTGCGCGAAGTCGTACTGCTGGGAAACAGGAATGTAACAGCGGTAAGGTGTTTCCCTCAGATGACCAGCATGCCAGCTATGCTGTCTGTCCACTATGGATGGAGGGGGTTAGAGAAAGTCGACCCCAACAATTGTACATCCCGACTTGCCCTACCGTGGTCCGTAACCGGCGGTAAGTTTACTAATACGGAACCATTCCAAGAAATCAGCTCATACAGGCCGTGTGTGAGCGGCCTCAAGCAGTTGTACTCTGGGCTCTGCAGTCACGCAACACTAACCCTCTTTATGTTTCAGGTACCCGAAGAATCAACCAACTTCCACGGTGTGGGCAGCCAGGAAGTAACAACCACCCACACACTTCCAAGAGCACACGAAGCCTCCTCGAGCATCATTCTCCTTTACCCATATCACCTTACTCCCGTACTACAGTTAGTACTGACATAAGATCAGTCTGGGAAGGAGCAAGTGGTGGTCAAACTAAGACATGGCACCAGTCAATAAAATCCACAACAGTTATTTTAACCCAGACAATCACGTAGGGAGGTGCAGAGTTCCTGACTGATTGGGGTCATCGGGACCGTAAAAACCAGTGGCTGGAGACAATCGGTGATATGGCTCAAAATCATTCTCAATGGCCTACATGCATCCACTCCTTATGACTTGTAATACCGAATGAAACTATATCGTTCTTCGTTATTACTATTCTTTTTGTCTCATATCTCTGTTTACTGCCTCTATTTTGCATTCCTTCTACTTCCTTCTCTTGTTTTGTGTGCTACATGGAGTGTGTTGACTTGAACTGCTGCACATCGGTGCAAAGTTCTATGTTGAAAACAGACAGAAATCAGGAAAAGTAACTTGATGAAATGAAAAAAATCTTGGTAATAAGGGATTGTGCTGTTAGTCAACAGTCTTTCTGTACACAGAGTTTAGGCTGTAATTGTTTGGTGTAAAACTAAGTGCCAGTGTAATGACTGTCCTAAAAGGTTTAGGTCACCCAGTAAATAGTACTGTTTCACTGTGTATTATTTCCAGTAAACAGACTGACACGGGATTGCGTACTTCTACACTGTCCAATTTTTGGTAACCTCAGGATTGTATTCAGTGTCGATTAGACACTTGTCAGTGAAGCTAAAAAATGTCTTCATATTTCTGTAAAGCTGTGTGTTTAGTTATTTGCTGATAATAACTTGAACTGTATTACAAGTTTTACTCACGAAAGATTACAACCACTGCCTCAAAACCATACTACTTATCTCCCATCTTTTTGGTCCTAGGTGTACTGATCAATCAGGTGTACAGTGTAGTCACTAAGCTGAATAACAAGAGACTGCTGAACATTGTAATTGCTTTTGGGTGCTCATAGGAATCGATCAGAAAGAAGAACTGAGTCCAATGGTTACTTTTGCTAAATTCGATGTCCTTAGTTTAATTAGTTAAATGGGACCATATGAAACTTTATTATTCAACATTTGTTTTTTGGGAGAAACTATACACCTTATTTAAGGTTTCACTGAATTCTACGAGTTGTACAATTTTTCCTTTTTATGTTCATCAGTATTCGTCATTGTCTGAATATATAAATCCTCGGCACAAGCTAGATACTTCTATTTAAGGAAAACTACTTGGTTAACTCATTAGCATTACTCCAAAGAAATGAAAAATCAGACCCCACTTTCTTAAAACAAATAGAATAGACCAAAATATACCATAATCGCAAAGACACTATGCCAAGCAATTACAACATTGCAGCGGATTTATCTGAGGTCAGATGATCAAACATTAAATGATTTCATCAAAATTTAAGTCTCTGTCGTTGCTTGGTTTGGGATTAAGAATAGTAAATAATTTATTTTTCCCAGGAGAAACCCTTCTCAATCATCGACAGAACTAATCAACCTCTGCTAATGTATGTTGACACCTTCAGATTTACTTCGATAATGTAATCAGTGTTATTCTGAATCTGTTGGTCACAGGCTAACTCCAAAATCCTCTGTACCCAATTCTACCTAATTCAGAAATTATCATACAGACACGAGTTTCGAATGCTGCTGTGCGAATGAATTGGTCACAAATAAATAAGAAAGACTCATTGGTCTCTACATGTTATAGATGCACTGTAAATACTGAACTGGCTGCAACAATAAATCAAATCTCTTGATCCCACTAGCCCTTGACATAGATGGTCAATGTCACATACTGCAAACCATAACTTAGGGACGATTAATGAAGTTCGTCTCAACACCTCTTTTAAACCCACACGTTAGATACTTTTGGTGAATATAGTTTGGTTTAGTTGAAGTCGTAGAGGATTAAGGCTCCACCAGAATTAATGTGTGCCATAAGTATTATTACCGTTACTATGTTAAACCTGATTTGCAATTCAATCGTAAAACCACGGGTTATTTAAATTATCACATTTTTTGTCTCATTAGTCGTGATTTCAACCCCTACTGATTTTAATTTTCTGTATTCTGCTGAATTTTATGTAACTGCTTGAGAGGTATGAGTAAGACTAGAATGTCCAATATATGTGTTAACATCTTGGCTTGTCAGTATTCATGTTAAGGACTATTTGCTTGAACGGTTGCTACGTTTATACTTCATAGAATATCTAAAGCTCTTGTGAATAAAATAAGTGAAAAAAATAAATAGATGAAAATATATTAAAATTATCACACTCTTCAATGACCTGATGAAACCTCACTTTGGCATAAAGCCACAACATTCGATTCCAAAGATAAATAAATCATGTCTCTCAAAGTGCTTTCGATCAAGTAACTGTTGGTAATCCAACGTGGCTTGGAACTACAGATAAGTGAAAAGAAGATTTTAATATTTAAATACCTGCAGGTTTTAAAGTGAGAACAACATGCGAGTGAGGGTGTTTATTCTAATAACCGGGTATTTCTGAACTCATAAATAAATTTCACACATTTTAATGGCCAGGTGTTTAAAAAGCTTAAGCACGTGACCGGGACATGTTTTGCAAATGGGTTGAGAAGTGTTAGAAAACATTTTGTGACGGACCTCTAGAATTTGCTGTGAGATGACCCTCAATTCTTAGTGAGAAAATTACTACTCACTGCCACGCAATTAAAGCCAGATGGTTAATTTTAAATATAGCAAACGTTGTATCCTAGATTCCATTTATTGGGAAGAAATTCTCATTTCAAAGAATTACAAATTTATATTTCAGTAAACAGATTTTTTCGAACCTCGCCAGATTACTAGCTTGCTAGGCTATTAGCTTCCTAGTTTTCTAGCCGGTCCCAAGCCCGGATAAGGAGGGAGGGTTGGGGCGTGTTGCTAGCAACTTCACCCCCGTAAAACAACCAAATCGCTGCTGAAACTTCAACTCGCAAATATATTAAAAATTCTAAAAACATAAACAATAGCCTTATTTTTGGCTGGAATAGGGGAAGTGAAATGACGCAGGCTGGTGAAAGCCTTCGGGAAGCCAGTCAGCCGATGTGGATGGGTACCTGGAATGTTCGTACAATGTACGAAACTGGAAAGGCTGCCCAGATAGCCGCTGAAATGAGAAGGTACAGAATAGAAGTGTTGGGAATCTGCGAAAGCAGATGGAACGGAACTGGAAGGTGCCAACTACCAACTGGAGAGACAATAATCTATTCCGGCCACCCAGAGGACAACCACGAGCACACCGAGGGAGTGGCCATCATGATGTCACCAACAGCAGCCAAAGCTCTCATGCAGTGGGAACCAATCTCCTCCAGGATAATGACAGCCAGGTTCAACTCAAAAGGAAGGAAAGTTACAGTCATTCAATGCTATGCGCCTACAAACGTCTCAGAACAAGAGAAGAAGGAGGCGTTCTACAGACAACTACAAGCAATAATGGACAACGTCCCAAATGGCGATATCAAAATCCTGATGGGCGACATGAATGCGAAGCTGGGAGGAGACAACACAGGAAGAGAACTCACCATGGGTCGAGAGGCCCTCGCTGAAATGAACGACAATGGTGAACTCTTCTCAGACTTCTGCGCCTTCAATGATTTGGTGATTGGTGGCAGTGTGTTCAAACACAAGGATATACACAAGACGACATGGATTTCACCAGATGGAAACACCAAAACCAAATAGACTTCATCTCAATTTCAAGAAAGTGGAGACGGAGCCTACTGGACACAAGGTCGAGGAGAGGAGCAGATGTGGGTTCAGACCACTATCTAGTACAAGGGACTTTCAAGGTGAAACTAAAAGCCTCGAGGATAGCTGGGGATAGGCCACAATGCAAGTTCAACACTCAGAAACTGAAGGACACAACCACAAAAGACACTTTCACTGCAACTGTCAGAGCAAAGCAGGAAACACTACGCGACATCACTGAAGAATCATGCGTGGAAGAACATTGGAAGTCTCTGAAGGCGATTCTCAACGAAACGTGTTCAACGGTTCTAGGAAGAAAGAAGAGACAAGACAAGGAATGGCTCTCAACGGACACTTGGAAATTAATAGAAGAGAGGAGAATGGTGAAAGAGAAAATGATTCAATGCAAGGACGGACAGGAGAAGGAGACGCTGAGCTCAACTTACACAGCACTGGACAAAGAAGTGAAGAAGAGTGCTAGGAAGGACAAAAGACGATTCTACGACAACCTCGCCACTGAAGCTGAGAAGGCAGCAGGCAAAAGGGACCTGAGGACACTATATCAGATAACCAAATCTCTATCCGGGAAGAGATCAACACAAGCGAAACCTATAAAAGACAGCCAAGGGAACCCAATTACCAAGGAAGAAAAACAGATTAAACAATGGGCGGATCACTTCAAAGGACTCTTGAACCGACCACCACCTGCAACCCGTCCAGAAATACCAACAACAGCGCGCACACAACTGCAAGTTGACACCAATCCTCCAACGAGAGCTGAAGTCTTGAATGCAATCAAGCTTCTGAAAGCTGGAAAAGCAGCTGGACCAGATGGAATACCCCCTGAAGCACTGAAAGCGGACCCAGAGACGGCAGCAGACATGCTGACTCCATTATTGCAAAAGGTCTGGAAGGAGGAAAAGGTGCCTACTGACTGACTGGAGGAAAGGTTACCTCGTGAAACTACCAAAGAAGGGAGACTTAGGACTCTGCAAGAACTGGCGAGGAATCATGCTCCTGTCGACGCCAAGTAAAATCCTGAGTCGCATCATCCTGGAGAGATTAAAGGACGCACTGGAGACAGAACTCCGACCAGAACAAGCTGGATTCAGGAAAGTCAGGCAAATCATGTTCTGACCAAATTGCAACTCTACGCATCATCATCACAGAACAAAGCATGGAATGGCAATCAAACCTCTACCTCAACTTTATAGACTTTGAGAAGGCCTTCGACAGCATTGATCGTGAAGTAATTTGGAAACTACTCGAGTACTACGGTGTACCCTATTTTTTTTAAATTTTTGGTAACAGCTTGATTCCACACTGTATTTTTGGTACAAGTATGGAATTTTCAGCATGGATATCGGTAGCCCAAATTTCGCAGGCCGACCATAGATATCTGGTGTGCGCCGGTGTGGGCTCGAACCCCGGACCATGCGCATGGTCATCGAGAGTCCTAACCATTGTGCCACCGACGCACCCTAAATATTCATCAACCTTATTCAACAGCTGTAGGACAACGGCACATGTCAAGTCATCCACAGCGGAAAACTCAGCGAGGCGTTTGGAGTAAACACAGGAGTCAGACAAGGGTGCTTACTATCACCAATGATATTCCTAATTGTGGTGGACTGGATTGTGCGTCAGACAGTGGGAAACGAGAAAACAGGAATATCCTGGACTGACTCGAAGAACCTAGAAGACCTGGATTTCACGGATGATTTATGTTTGATGTCACACAAAATCGAAGACTTACAAGTGAAAACCGACAAACTGGTCGAAGAAGCAGCAAAGACAGGACTCCAAGTGAACATAGACATAACGGAGGTGATGAAAATAACTAACCAACCACAACAGCAGCAACATCCAGCGTCAATCAGCATCAACGGGAGGGATTTGAAAGAGGTTACTTCATTCACTTATCTAGGGAGCATTGTCTCAACTACACACAGTCGGAACGGATGAGGATGTGAAATCGAGTGAGAATCGGGTAGGCGAGAAACACATTCATCAACCTGAAATCAATCTGGAAATCTTCGTCACTCAGCACCAACAACAAAGTTCGGATTTTCAATACAAACGTAAAGTCAGTTCTTCTATACCGATCAGAAACTTGGAGGGTCACAAAGAATATTTCCAAAAGGTTGCAGGCCTTTATTAACAACTGTCTTCGCTCTATACTGAAGATCAGATGGCCGGAAAGAATCACCAACAAGGAATTATGGGAACAAACAAAGCAAGAACCAATCGCCCAACAAATATGCAGGAGAAAGTGGAGATGGATCGGACACTCACTGAGGAGACCGCTGGGTGACATCACGCGTCAAGCCCTCGAATGGAACCCGAAAGGGAAGTGGCGTGTGGGACGTCCAAGGGTGACATGGAGGAGATCGTGTGAAGAGGAGTTGAAAGAGTATGGACTAACATGGATGCATGTGAAAAGTACAGCAGAATACAGAAGCGAATGGAGACGTGCAGTTGAAGCCCTATGTTCCACTAGGAACCCAAGGGAGCAATAATAATAATAATAAAACAGATTTTTTCGAACAACTTCCTCCTTAGCCTTTAGAGTCAGGAACCAATAGGTGTTGTGACACAATCTTCCAATAAAGCCATGGTTAAAATAACTGAAGAAACAGGAGTGATTATCATGGATGAAACTGAGTGTAGTTGAAGTAGGACACAGAGTATGTAGCTTTTATTTTTGAAAATCTGAGATGAATATAAGATGAGCAGTAAAATTAGTTGTCATTAAGATTTTAAATGAAAAAAATCCTGTATTTCTAACTGATATTACCGATTGGGTGTTAAGAACAAAACTTTTCCTAAAAATTAAAAAATACTTATTCTCCACATGAGAAACACTGTCATTTCATGTTCTGAAGGATTAAAATAAAAGGCAATCAATTTACCACTGAACGAGATAGGCTAGTTAAAAGCTGGCATTTCTCATATAATCTTCAATGAAAAACATACTTTAAATTAAGCTTATTTACTGTTTATTGCAAACGTACAAATTATCTATGACAAAACTATTTAAACCGTAATTTTTTATAGCACTCAGGTTTTCATTAGTATGATAGTTGCATTGTCAAGAAATAAAGCAAAAACCAACTCACTGGGAGGACATTTAAGTGGATACGTTTAAAAAGAAAGTAGTTTGG
Source organism: Trichobilharzia regenti (assembly GCA_944472135.2). Classification (NCBI taxonomy): domain Eukaryota; kingdom Metazoa; phylum Platyhelminthes; class Trematoda; order Strigeidida; family Schistosomatidae; genus Trichobilharzia; species Trichobilharzia regenti. Next base: position 104,217,170 of record OX235262.1, read on the forward strand.
CTGCTAACATGTTTTACAAACTTATATAGTTTGAAACGCCTTATGACCGTACTTTTTACTTCTTAAATTTCATTTAGCATTTATCTTTTAAGAGAATGTGATTTCAAGTGGAATAAACTATTACGCGTTCGCTTTCTTAAATTCCTTGCACTAAATTTCACAAATTATGAAATTTTAGTTGAGAATACACAAGCTACTCGAGCTAACAAATTAGTTTATGACTGTCAGTTATGATATATATTTATCAATACTGGGTACAATGTACTCATTTGTTTCTGTGATGGCATTTTTTAGAATCAACACAAAAATATTATAAGTTCTAAATTTACTTCAGTTTACAAGAAACAATTCCTTGTTTACACTGAAACACTTCACCTTTCATACAGGTTTTTGAAATGATCGCAACTAAAATCAATTACCTGTGGTAAGACTGGGAAAAAGTGCAGTATAATGAACAAGTAAAGGCATATTTCCCCTATCACATTTATGATAAATATGGCAGATAAAGGAGTATAAAACATGACTTGGAAATAATTTATTCAGGAAGCAGAAAATGGCCCCTTACATAACAAAGACTTGCATATAATTTGCTTTTGCTCAGTTTGAAACATTATACTGCATTGAAAAAAACCTTTGTGGCAGAGTAGTTTAGTGATAAAAACAGAAAACAAGTGTGAAAATGAAATTAACTCAAACTGCATAGATAAACCCTTCAGCAGACGACAGACACGTTGAGTTTCACTCTTAACATTTTGATTTGAAGAGAGGATGAATACTTTGTCTTATTTACTAAATGAATTGATTGTCTAGCAGATCAATTTCAAACTCCCAAACATTGTAATTAATGGTAGGGATAATATTAGATGACGCTTTAAGATTTTTAGTGTTATTCATTATTTTACCATTACATTTTTTAAATGTCCGTATCATAAGCTATTTCGCCTTAGTTTATACATAATGAGTAATGAATGAATTACTTACCTCTTCTTATCAAAATATTAAACCTTCCTAAAATTATAACACAGATACTTATTTCAATTTCCTTCCCAACAGTTGGCCAATATCATATTTTCGAAAATTTCATTTTTGTTTTATATGATTTTCATGTGTTTGTTCTCAGAAAGACACTAATGACGGCAAACAAAACGTTATTTCTTAATTGCATTAAGAAACACTGTCGATAGTTTAATTTAACATATTTTCAATTCTGTTAAGGAATACTTTCATGGGTAATGGACTGTTGTCACACTAAAGGGACTAAGTGGTCGACATACTTGTTTTAAAAGATATTAATGTGTGTGTTTTCAGGCAAACATCGTAAAAATGTTAACTGTCACCCATTAACGTACTGACCTAATGAAGCACTCAGGAGTGCATCAGTTAAAATTTATGATATAATCCTACTTTCTCGTCAAGAAAGACAACGCTTCAGAAAATTTAGCACTCGTCTTAGCCACCTTAACTTAAGAAGCTTCATAATCTCATTGATCAACTTCCCTTTCTCATATAACATTCAACAACTAATGTTACTACTACCTGCGCATCACCCCACATAAAACGAGCAGGTGAAAGAAGACATTTGTGATCAAACACCTTAAATGCCTTTAAACATTCTTCTCTTATTAGTCATGTCCTATTCGGTTTCAAACTTTATGTTTTAGCCAATTTAACAAATCGCAGAATCAGTACATTAAAGTTTAGTCGATAACTGCAATGTGATTCAACCAAATTCATTGGAAAATTAGTCAACACCAGTGACAAGATCGACAATGTACAAAGAAGGTACAAAGAATTGGATTCTCACTAAGATATGTTTAAGTGGTGGTAGACAAGGGCCAGGCAATAGATTGTTTATTGAGAAAATCAAGAGGTATTTAGAGATTTTTATGTACATTATTGTAAGCGGAGAAGCAACCTTTTCTGATTAATTGTTTTCTTGCTGAAATTATGTGTTATCTCTTTGTGGCCGTTTCTCAGAAAATCAAGCCATATATCTGCGAATCATATTTCTACACGTTAACTTCGCTGTGTTTTGCTGGTGATTTTCTCAAGGTTGAGCTTTGTCATTGTTTTTCTCATGACCCTGATTCAGGTCGTGAACATTGACGTAAACTGTTGTCTACAATTTCGGCTTGCAGCCAGCTCTCACCGCAGAAGTAATGACTTACTACATACTGGGGACATGTACTCCACTATACATGTGCTTTTTAAACCTAATCCTTATGCATAATCAATACCGCTCCAAAACTGTAACTAATATTATAATACAAAGCTAGAAACTCAACACTTAACTAATATGAAAAAAAACCTCTTATTAAAATTTCTGTATGAGGAAATCATCTTCTTCCACGTATCACTACTTCAAGGTTCGGGGGAAAATCAATTTTAAAGCTGATTGGCAATAACTTATGGATCAGTAACTTAACATCTTGATATATATCACTGACTGTTTAGAATTAGACTTATGGCACGAATCTGCGCTGATTAACCCTCACCTCTGCATATTACTGAGTTCTTTGCATTAACCACGATACTTAGTGAACGATCAGTCGTTTTATATTCATGCAGTAATACGGTGTTATCATAAACCTGTAATTAAGAGAATAAAACACAGATTCAGCGAAGACTGCTGACTGCTTCTTGGCCAGTTTGGAGAATAGTATTTTACGGCCTACTATCGACAGTTTCCATCTGTATCTAAGATATCTGGATGATACTTTCATCATATGTGATGACAATACTGACATCGAATTGATAACTGAGGAGTTCAACATCTGCCATCATGCCATCAAATTCACGTCGGAATCAGAGATTAACTCGGAATTCCACTTTTTGGATGTTTTTCTAAAGAGGAGATCTGATGGTTCTCTTCAAAGATCAATCTACAGGAAACCAACATGGAATGGTCAGTACACAAGTTTCCATAGCTGGGTACCTTTAAGAAGAAAGAGAAATTTGATCCATTCCTTATCCTCAAGAATAAGGAGGATTTGTTCAAGTGATACAATGGATGGGGAATTGGAGCGACTCAGACAAGTTCTCATAGAGAATGGATATCCTCCCAGATTTATCGGGAAAAACATGGAGTTAAGAGAAAAGCCTGAAAGAATTCAGACTGTGCCGAAGAAACTGCTCTTTATGAGTGTTGAATTTAAAGGTGATACTGCAGCTAAGATCTTGAAGAATCGCTTACGCAGATCACTGAGGAAAGCCTTCTTTATGGCTGAACTACGTATCAATTTCTACAGCCGACAAATGATCAACGGATGTGTCAAGGATAAACTGCCGCTTTGGGCCTCTTCACTGTGTGTTTATAAATTCACATGCTCGTGTGGAGCAAGTTATATTGGCCGCACAAAGTGCACGCTTTCCAAACGCATCTCTGAACATTATCCGGCATGGTTAGCAAAGGGACAATACAAGACAATTACTAGCTCAATTCTCGAGCATTTGGTGAACTCAGGCCACGTAGCTCCACCAGAGTCGTCTTTCAACATCATCTACAAAGTGAAGCCAGATTGTACAAAGGGTGTCAGGTCCCGGCTTTTGTGTATGGCGGAGGCGCTGGCAATACATCAATACAACCCTGATCTCTGTATGCAGAAAAAGGTTGTCCAGTCTCTTATTCTACCTTGGTCTTAACCTCTTCACTTATCGTTCCCTGTAAAAAATATTTTTGATTTTTTCTTTTGTTCTTAATCTTTTATTTTACTTTTAGTTTGCTTTTGCTTTAATAATTAATTCGCTATTATCAATTTCATATATTTTCACACCTTCTTCACACTTGTTAAATTGATACTCTAATAACTTTATTCTCACTTAAGAGCAATTTTAACCTTTTCTAACTTCTATCTTTGTTCCGTCGAGTACCGTGTAATTTACAACTTTTAATTTTCACCTCTAAAGCCACTTAAGATTAATTACATCAATTTTGTCAACCCCTATTACTCAATAATAGACCACTATACATTTTTCTAACTATAAATACAACTGTACAGCCTCTGAAGATGATTTCGTCGATAAAGAAAATTTTCTTCGCTGAATCTGTCTTTTATTCTCTTCATAAACCTGTAATTAATATCTGAGCATCACTTGCTCAATTTATCAGTCATATCCACCAAACAATGAACAATCCGTGCCGAAAACCTAATCAGTATTATGGTCAACTATCCTGATATGCGCTCACACTCTTAACACTATGGAGTAATCAAAAACTCGTATACTTTTTATCATCACCTGTGCCAAACGAGTGCTTAATTACAGTGAAATCATTACGGATGGAATAATTAACCTGAGTTCTTTGAAAAGCGACTAGCTTTCTTGAGTTAAATTGTTTTTTCTCCCTCACAATGTTTTTTTCTGATTACAGGATGTTTCACACATGGACAGCTTACAGAACTGCCGTAAGTTCTTGTACAATTGGCCATTTTCTTACACCTTTTGTTAACATCGTATCCACTGTTTGACGTCTTGACTGTTTTAACTGGTAACCAAATACGCAGACTCAGTTTATTGAATGATACAGTAGTGCCAGTTAGTATGTCAGCAATAATCGTGAAGCCAACATATAAGTACGGAGTCACAGATAATGACTATAAGTAGCACAAAAAATAAATTGTAGTAGTTAGACAACTATGCAGAATTATAAGAACTATTACAATGAAATGTCGTGTTTTAATGACCTAAGTCACCAAAGTTCGGAGGTTGACAAAATGCGGCCAAAACACGAGTCTAGATATAATGTTAGTGAGAGCTACATTTTCATTGTATTTATCATTAAATTATACATACTTATGTGTGCATTTAAAAAACTATATTCTATTAAGAAATTTAAATAGGGAATGATACTAATAATTGCAAAGTTAATTTGATTACTGAGACACTTAAAAGTTGATAGATGAGAAATTGGTTCGAATAGAATGGTTACTTTTCCATAAAATATTTTAGAGTCTTTAAGAAGAATAAGTGGAACAACACCAATAAGTATTTATTTTTATGCCTTAATCCATTCAAAAATCCATACACAAAAGAAAATCTCTGTTCTGATTTATCACCTTATGGTACCAAGATTCAAACGTATCCATGAGTACCTTACAAATTGATCATCAAGACAATTTTTTCTCGCAAAACTTTACGAATCGGAAAATCCTTTTCATCTGCATATGAAACAAGTTACTTTGTTTGATCATTTTCATGTATCTGAAATGAGATTACTTTTTCCTGCCAATATCTCCTGAAACTGTATTTACTACCCTACATTTCCGGTCGCATTTACAGTAGAAGTTCTGAGAAGCGGCTTTCCATCTAGGAAAATCTAATACGAAAGCAAAGCAGGTATTGTACCAGTGGAAACGCTGAATAACATCTGGATAAGGTACTGGAAGTGTCTGGATTAAAATGGCTTCACCTGATTACTTGCACAGACCGAATGTCTTTGACTTTGACTAGACGCTAGTTAGTAACTAGTGTCTAGCTTTTATTTAGTGTAGACTAAATTCTACCACTCAAGTCTGCAATGTGATCATCACTCTAGGTCACTCGGTATCAGAATCCACTGTAAAATTTTGATATTAGATGGTTTGAGGCGATAGACAAGAAGCCTTGATACTAGGTTTCTTGCTAGTTGGCACCATCTAATGTCTGTGACTCTATTGATACCTAACTATTTACTTCGATCACTTCCGTATTAGATAAGTTTATCTGATATAACACAGTTAATAAGTTAACGTTGCTTGAAGCACAATTTATTGCTCGTATTTATATCAATGATTCCATTAGAATCAAGCTTATAGTAACTTATTTAACTTGATAATTTAATTTGCTCCCCTAATCTGGTACCAGTATTTCGGAATTGATTTTTTTCATATAACAAGCAATTGCTGTAGTTAGTAATAGTAATCAATCGACGGGTAAATCAAAAATTCAATTAAAATAATAGCTGTTTACTTTCTTCATTCTTCTCCTCCGTTATTGAGAAAGTTTAAGACTTCATTATGACATTATACATACATATATAATTGTAACGACAGAAGGCAAAAATCAGGCAACAGATCGTTTATTAAGGAAATCAACACGTGTTTATATATTTTCATGTACACTATTATAGCTTATTCAAGCAAACAAACACACTCTTCTCATTAGTAGTTTGTCACAGAAAGTTGACCTTGCATCTCTTTGTGACTGTATCTTGAATGTCGGGTCATCTCTATGTTAACTGTATCTGCCTACGCAAAGTCTGCTGTGATTGGTTGTCGAATCAGTCTTGTTCATATTTTCTCACGACCAATATTTGCGACATACTCATTGACGTAAGATACTGCCTACCATTTTTGGCTAGCCTGCTCTTACCACATAATGACTTCAGATATAGTATACCTCATGAAGACATTCAAAATAAAACTGCATTTTTTACGCTGCAAGTTTCTTTTGTTTTTCTTTGTTAAAATTTATCAGCCGTTTTATCTTATTTTATTTTTTTTATTTATTTTTGATTACAGCTTGATTCCACACTGTATTTTTAGTACAAGTATGAAATTTTCAGCATGGATATCGGTAGCCCAAATTTCGCAGGCCGACCATAGATATCAGGTGTGCGTCGGGAGTGTATTGAACCTTGGACCATGTGCATCGTAGGCGAGAGTCCTAACCATTGTGCCACCGACGCACACAAAAATAAAAATATAAAAATAAGTCCAGATTTAAAAGTATTAAATGAAATACTTTTTTCAGTTGAACTTAGCTGAATTTTATTGTTCTAGTATGCTCGCGTCACAACGAACATCAAACAATGGGCGTATAGTTATTTGCTTCAAAGTATACAAACCAATAATCATTGATAAGTGATTGATAATCATTCGAATCACCATTCTATGAGAATAATTATATATATAAATATATGCTTTTAAAGTTTGGTAGCATTTTCATATCTTTACTCTGTCTGAGTTTTTTAAAGCTGAATAAATGTAAACAGTTAAGTGTAGAAATTCCCCCTAATAAATGAGTACAACTGAAAGAAATATATATTGCCCTATAGCCTTTCGTTTTTGCTATCACCATTACACATATTCGTCAGTAGTCACTGTCGCTTATAAACAAAATATACTGAAGAGTATATCAGACAATGGAAAAAGGTAGATTGTGAAACTCATTTAAACACTAAAATATATCAGCACTAATGAACAGTATTCTGAAATGGTTGTAGGAAAATAAATGCTTGGAAATGGCACCATAGTGCAGATGCAAGAGAGATTGTAATCTTTAAAATAACTGTTAAAAAAATTAATATAAAGCTAGGGAGATGAAAGTGTGTTGCAAACGACTTTTATTTTAAAATGTATAATAACACTTTTGTAGGTTTAAGGTAACATGTTCAAAAATTGAATAAATAAAAATAAATAAATAAAAAATCCTTACACAAAGTCCAGGATTTTCTTAATGTCACAACAGTGGAATTTGTTTTGTGAAGAAGATTCAATCGAAATCTTGCAAAGTGACTTTGTCTTATTCTATTTTTCAAACTAAAAGGATCACCTATTGATTTTGAATAATAAGAAACGACAATGTGATTAAAACTGAGACTATTTGGTGGCATTACTGTAAAATATTGATAATCGAATCTACTGCTTTGACCAAAGTACTAGGTAATGCGAGTTTAGTTTGTGTAATGCAGTCAAGAATGTTTTTAAAGTGGTTTCGATAACCAAATTCGAACACTATCAGCTGCTGTGTCAGCCTTTAATTTCAAGTATACAACCATCTTATTTAAAACTGCTGCTTTACGTAGAATATCATTTTTTCAGATGCTTTTAAGTGGATAAGGCTAGGCATTCATCTGAACTAGAGCGTTTTCCGAGAATTTTCATTTTTCACTTAAGATATTGTCCATAAATATACGATAAGTTTCCATCACAAAAGTAGTGACATGATTTCTTGTCAACTTATCGAAATTTGAATGCAAGGCCTACTCAGTGCTGTGTTTTATTTTGGTTAAAGATGAATTTAGTTATGAAGCAACCTATTTGTTCTCCTTGTTATTTAAATATCTAAGAAACAAACGTTAACCTTAAACTGACACTCAAGATTAGAAACAAGTGACTAATGAACATCATCGAAGACTGTGATTCTAGATAAGAAGAACTCTTTATAGGTAAAACAGTCGTGAATTCAAGTCGAATTATTAGTTAAAACATATCACCTAATTACGTGTTTGGTAAAAAATTTGATAAGTCATTTCATTCATAAGATTCAAAAGAGGTTGTTCAAGAAGAATTCAAATAATTCACAATGCTTTTGAAGTGAAGCTAGACGTTGGACATGGCTGCCTACTATTAGCAGTCATCTCCTCGACTGTGATGGAGTGGAACATGTTGAGGAACGTAGGGAGTGAGGACATCAGAATACGTTCGACCGGTGAAAAGACACTTGAAGATATGGAACCTGTAGGTGATTTATGTCCCATGTTTCAGAAACTCTAAGATATGCAAGAGATGACTTACATTCTGGCGAAAGACATACGATGAGGATACTCCACTGTCAGAAAGAAAAAAGAGTTGTTAGGAAGGAAGAAATCTAAAAAGATTCATCCTTTTCAATCGCATAGGCACAACTGGTCCGACTGTAAGCGGCACAAATGTAGTTTTGGAAGTCAGCATCGGAAGAGGAAGACAGACGCTAATTGGTTTCACATGGGTATGAATATCTACATCAGTCACAGCAGAACCTTAATTTTTGATACTTTTTCTTAATAACCGCTTTTATATGGTTCAGTGGCTTGGTACACGCGTCTCGAAAGCATTTTTAACTGTCTTCAGACTTTCATCAACAGTTGACTTCGGTTTACACTGAAGATCTGGTGGTCGGTCTGAAAGTATAAGCAACCAGGAACTCTGACAGCGAACTAGCAAAACATCTATTACGTAGTAGATATGTAGAAGGTAATGCAGACGGACTTAATATACGATGAGGAAATCTTCAATTGACACCACACGCCAGTTGAAATTGGGTTTGAAGCGACGGACTGGGTGTCTGAATGTAAAATAGAAGGAATCATGTAATTAGGTTATCACAGTTTGTAGGCAGTCATAGCACCTGATAAAACTGATGACAGAGAGCCAGATTCAATAAAATTATTCATCTAGAGTCCTTTACTCCAGTCACAACCTCAATAATGAGTAATAATGATGAGATTGTGAGGACTAAACTGTCATACTTATTAGCCTAAAGTATCAGTTCTTGGAACCTAATCAATAACTGGGCTGTAAAAATTGAGCTCTTAAACCAAGGCGAAATGACTTATCTGTTAGCTGCTATTTTCCACTTGCCTCTTTGCCCAGTATGTTATGATAACTGGAGTTATTCTAATAAGTACGTTGGGGTTCAAAGCAGTTATACTGTAGAAAAGAAATGTTCTTAAAAGGTTGATAATTTTCATGTAATAAATATACTATTTACGTGTAAACAAACATATACATAAACTGGTAAACACAGTGGGATGTGAGAGTTAACATGACAAAATAAACTCCATTTTCACCATGAATTCTACGCTGTACCACTCGCCTTTGTTTAGTGATCAGACTTAGATAACCACTCTTGAATGGTAAATTTATATAAGTATCTTTCCTAGGAGTTGATTAGATTGGTGGAGCCTTTGTACGATGCTTCTGTGGAGTTTAATTAATTTCAGAGGATAGTTACTATTTAGTAATATCTTAGTACAGTTTCGCATTTCTTCTTCAGGTGTATCCTCCGTGCATATATTCTGAACATGCCTGAACAGGTTCCTAGCTTAAATCTTTTTATGCTGTAGTGGATCGAAACTATGGTAGTCTATATACTTACCCTTCCAAGTGGGTTTCCTGTAGGCAAGGTGTCTTACTGACCTGTTGTTGAGCTAGGAGTACATCTAAAGATAGCAAGCAATAATTATTTCATTCCACATATGCTAACGATATGCTATTCTGTACTTTATTCACCTCCGGCACCTCTTGGTTTGTGAAAAATAACTATCATACCTTCCACGCACCATCCATAAAAACAAACCTTTCCAGTTAAGTGTCCAGATAAGTTGTCAACATGTGATACATATCAGTAAACAATTGACCCAAGAGATTTCCAATCGCCACACTATCTATACAGCGGAAACACCCAACATCACACGCAAATTTAATATTCCTAAGATAAAAATGGCTGCTTCAAAAATAACTACAAACTGCTACATGGAATGTGAATCCAAAAAGCGTCAGTTGTATCTAACTATGGTACATTTATAAATAAAGTACCAGAATCAAGGGAGAAAATGGTTTCGCCTTTTATATTAATTTTACAAAGACACTGGATTAGACTAAAGGTGTTTCTTTCAAATAGAATAAACTTATACACTAAACACTTGTCAAGCTGGTGAGTTGGAAAGCTGTACATTGACACTATGGGGCTAAGACGAATGTTAGGTCTGTATTTTCAGCAGACCATAAATGTTTAGTAATTTAGATCAAACGAGTTTTTGTGTATTGAGTTTTTCTTTACTAATCCATTCATACTCGAGAGTTTTACTGGATCATTTTCAACCTTACATTGTATAATCATCATATCTTCTGAAGTGAAGTCGTCATTTTTTATAATGGATAACATTTTGTTTTTCTATTTACTTCTGTTTAATACGACCACACCTGAAACTTTGTCTGTTCTGAGAATAACGATATCATAATTATGCCTGACTTCTTCAAAGCGTTAGAGTATTGGAACGTTAGAATATTTTTATATGCCATGCCTCCGTTGCAGTAGTGAACGGCATTATCAACTAACTTAGCTTTCAACCAGCCTTACTGACGAACAGAAACAAGAACAATAGACGTCAACTGATCATATAGATTTTCAAACTGTATCTGGATTTCCAAATCTGAGCAGTACTTTTGAGAAATACAAAAACTAGGTACAAATAATAATAATAAGTTATTAGAAACTTTCTCAGGCGTGAGGCTAACAACCCCACCCTGTAAACAAAGTTGCTACAGAACCTTCAGCAAAATGAACCTCTTTGCACCAAAAGAAAAAGTCTGTGTAGGAACATGGAACGTCCGAACTATGTACGAGACTGGAAAAGCTGCCCAGATCGCCAACGAGATGAAAAGATACGGAATACAAGTGCTGGGAATATGTGAGAGCAGATGGAATGGGAGTGGACTCACCAAATTGTCAACAGGTGAGTCAGTGATCTACTCCGGTCACCCAGAAGATAACCACACGCACACCGAGGGCGTGGCTATCATGATGTCACCAACGGCAACGAAAGCCCTGATACAATGGGAGGCGATTTCGTCCAGGATAATGACCGCCAGGTTCAACTCCAAAGGAAGGAAAGTGTCAATCATACAATGTTATGCACCCACAAACAACGCAGACCTCGAGAAGAAAGAAGAATTCTACAGGCAACTACAGGCAACAATGGACAATACTCCAGCTGGCGACATGAAAATACTAATGGGAGACATGAACGCCAAACTGGGACCAGACAATCAGGAAGGGAACTCATCATGGGTAGAGAAGCTCTAGGAGAAATGAATGAAAACGGAGAACTCTTCGCCGACTTCTGCGCCTTCAACGAACTGGTGATTGGTGGCAGTGTATACAAGCACAAAGATATCCACAAGGCTACATGGGTGTCACCAGACGGGCAAACCAAAAACCAAATCGACTTCATCTCAATCTCAAGGAAGTGGAGGCGCAGCCTACTGGACACAAAAGCAAGAAGAGGAGCAGACGTTGGCTCAGACCACTATCTCGTACAAGGGACAATCCAAATCAAATTAAAAGCTTTCAGGGAATCAGGAGCTGCAGATAGACCACAAGCCAAGTTCAACACTCAAAAGCTGAAGGACCAGGCTACAAAGGACATCTTCATTGCAAGCATAAAGGACAAAGCCGAGACACAAATCAACACCAGCGAAAAGGTCGGCGTTGAAAAGCACTGGAACAACTTGAAAACGGTGTGGAGCCAAACCTGCATAGAAATTCTAGGCAGAAAAAAGAGACAGGACAAACAGTGGCTCACTACGGACACTTGGAAACTAATAGAAGAGAGAAGGACAGTGAAGCAAAAGATTATCCAGTGCACTGACGAGCAACAAAAACAGGAGCTGAATGCAAGCTACAATACACTGAACAAAAGAGTGAAGAAAAGTGCCAGGGAAGACAAAAGAAAATATTATGAAACCATGGCAAACGAAGCAGAACAAGCTGCAGGCAAAGGAGACCTCGCCACACTCTACCAAACAACTAGGAACCTTTCGGGCAAACGTTCGACACAGATTAAGCCAATAAAGGACGACAATGGAAAGTCAATCACCAAAGAGGTGGAACAGAGAAAGCACTGGGTTGAACACTTCAAAAGACTTCTAAATCGTCCGCCACCTACAACACGTCCAGCAATACCAACAACGGAAGCAGAACTACCAGTGAACACTGACCCCCCGACGAAATCAGAAGTCCTGAATGCAATCAAGATGCTTAAAGCTGGGAAAACACCGGGACCAGATGGAATCCCAGCAGAGGCTTTGAAAATAGACCCAGAGACAACAGCGGACTTGATGACACCACTGCTGGAGAAGGTGTGGAAAGAGGGCAAAGTACCCGAGGATTGGAAGAACAGTTACTTATTCAAACTTCCAAAGAAAGGAGACTTAAGTCAATGTAAAAACTGGCGTGGAATTATGCTTCTGTCCATTCCAAGCAAGATACTAAGTCGCATCATCCTGGAGAGAATCAAACAAGCCCTAGATGAAAAACTTCGTCCGGAACAGGCTGGATTCAGGAGAAACAAATCATGTATTGATCAAATCGCCACTCTACGGATCATCATTGAACAAAGCTTGGAATGGCAGTCACCTCTCTATCTCAACTTCATCGACTTTGAAAAGGCCTTCGACAGCGTCGATCGAGAGGTCATTTGGAAACTACTTCGCTACTACGGGGTCCCATCGACAATTATACACCTCATCCAACAGTTATACGACAATGCTGCATGCCAAGTAATCCACAACGGGAAACTTACGGAAGCCTTCGAAGTGAGGACGGGAGTGAGGCAAGGCTGTCTACTATCACCAATGATCTTCCTGATTGCAATTGATTGGATAATGCGACAGACAACGGCAACCAACGAGGGAACAGGCATAAAATGGACTGACACAAAAGACTTGGAGGATCTGGATTTCGCCGATGATATATGTCTGATTTCCCATAAACTGGAAGATATGCAAGTGAAAAGTAACAAGTTGGCAGAAGAAGCATCAAAGATAGGACTTCACGTGAACATAGATAAAACAGAGATGATGAAGATTCCTAGCCAACATCAACAGCAACAACAACAACAGACCACAATAAGCATAAATGGGAAGAACCTGAAAGAAACAACCTCCTTCACCTACCTGGGAAGCATCGTCTCAACTACAGGCGGAACTGACGAGGACATCAAAGCCAGAATCGGAAAAGCAAGACAAGCTTTCATTACTCTCAAATCTGTGTGGAGGTCAACAGCACTCAGCATCAAAAATAAGATCCGGATTTTCAACTCCAATGTGAAGTCAGTGCTACTATACGGATCAGAGACTTGGCGAGTCATAAAGAGCATCTCAAACAAACTTCAAACCTTCATTAACAACTGTCTCCGCTCAATACTCAAGATCAGATGGCCAGAAAAGATCAGCAACAGGGATCTCTGGGAGCGAACCAATCAGGAACCGATTGTGAAACAAATAGGCAGAAAGAAATGGAGATGGATTGGCCATACGCTGAGGAAACCATCAAGTGACATCACTAGACAAGCCCTCGAGTGGAACCCGAAAGGGAGGCGGCGAGTTGGTCGTCCAAGGGTGACTTGGAGGAGGTCATGCGAGGAGGAGATGAAAGCATGTGGACAGACCTGGAGCAGGGTGAAAAAGTTGTCAGAAAACCGAAGTCAATGGAGGTGCGCAGCTGAAGCCCTATGTTCCTCTAGGAACTAAAGGATACAATAATAATAAGAAGAAGAAACTTTAGTGAATATCCATACTACGTAAAGTAACTGATGCACTATATTGGGGAATAATACTACTTGAATGAAAGTGCGAACAGATTTGCGAAAATCGTTGAAAAGTGTTTCATATCTTAAAATTCATGAAAGTGTGAATTTAATTTTATTGTTTAAATTAAAAACTATGATATTTTGTAGAGAATTAAAGAACATGGACTATCCATTCATCAAAGTTTTCATACATTGTGATAAGTTCACGCGAAGCAATTATAAAACAAAACAAAGAGAACTTTTTGATAAAAATGAAGCTAACTTTCCTTAATTTGCTTCTCAGAGATAAGGGAAGTAAATGGCATTCTAACACATACTTGTTATCTGTATCAAATAGTTGCTATGATATACTTCATCTTGTTGGTTTATTTGTTTTGTATACACCTATTAAGGTGTGACTTTTATGTTTTACGAGCTTGATTTGTAATAAGCAAAGTGCTTTTAAATAATTATCATGTAAAAATTTCCTGATTGACTATTTTCATTACTGTGTTGCCTAAATGTCCATTATTATTCATCTCTATATGTTATATGTACACGATGCAAATAGTTCGGCTGAATACGAACTTCTGATTTCTGTTCTCTCCATGTTATTCTTTCGTTTACTTGTAATGGGGAAACTGTGGGTTACAGTTACAGTTACAACAACGCCGTAATAGTTAACTAAGCTTTTAAATGTCATTCATTCTCCTTTAGTTTTGGGTGTTGGTAGGCACTTTGTACAAAGCCTTCGATTCTTACACCACATTTATCAACAACTATCGTGTGGATAAGTTAGCGGAGTTGAAGTGGCAAAGTCCCTCTGAAAAAGAGCTAAAATTCTACAGTTCTTCATTCAGTTTCGACAATGAGGACTTTCAAATTAATTACAAATTCTCCTTCCTTACTGCTGAATGACACACACTTCACCTAGTAAAAGATTCATTGAATCAGTTAGATTACCTCATTGCAAAGAATTAGCGTTAACACTTATTTAGTGACCATTTTCGAAGACAATTGAAGCGAAGAAAATTTTCTTTTCGACGAAGTCATCATCTAGGCTGTACATTCATGTATTTATATCAAATGGATGGGAAAGTTCCAAATTAATATCCGGTCAAGGGTTAAATCAATAAAAATTAAAATTAGGGATTAGAATGCCATAATAAACAGGGGGTGGATAAAACAAACAAAGTAGCATCACGATAGCTAAGAAGATTGACATTGTGCAATTAGGATGTTTGGATAAGAACTAATGTGATGAATAATTGTTTATGCAATCAGGGATTAAATGTGTAGAAATAGTAAAATGACAAAATAAACACGAAGTTCGGGTATGAAAATATGGTAGTGTAAACAGGGATTAAGAAAAACTTAAAAAATAACATGAATAAGCAGGAAGTTTAGGTAAGAAAGGCGATGGGATGGTCATCACTAAAAAATTACCTGTATAAACAGGTCATGACAGTAACAGGGGTTGGATGTATTTCTTTTGGATACAAAGGGTGGGTTTGAGCTTTTGTATAGCTAGCGCTTCGGCTATGCCCAGATGTCTTGATTTCACTCCCTTTGATAGGTTTGATTGAATCTTGTATATTATTTTGAAGGATTTTTTGAAAGGTGCTGAGTGTCCTGAATTGACCAGATGTTCTGTCACTGAACTGTATACACGCTTTTGGTCTCCTTTTACTAACCAGGCTGGGTAGTGTTCACGAGCGCGTTTTTCAAGTCGGTGCATGGTACGGCCAACGTACTCAGCTCCACAAGAGCAAGTCAACTGGTATATGCACGTTGAGGTGGCCCAATGCGACAGCTTGTCTTTCGCGTTCTGGCTGAACAGTTTCTTGCAGGAAAACGTCAGTCGTAGGCTCGCAGCGAAGTATGTTTTCCTTAGCGATTTGGAGAGGCGTTTGCGAAGGAAATCTGCTTCAATATCACCTTTGAATTATAGATTAAGCCCCAAATTGCACAATGTCAATCTTCTTAGCTATCGTGATGCTACTTTGTTTGTTTTATCCACCCCCTGTTTATTATGGCATTCTAATTTGCCCCTTGACCGGATATTAATTTGGAACTTTCCCATCCATTTGATATAAATACACGAATGTACAGCCTAGATGATGACTTCGTCGAAAAGAAAATTTTCTTCGCTTCAGTTGTCTTCTTAATAACTCCTATTACTATTTTTAATAAAGTTACATCATGCAACGTGCGTCAAAATCTTATGTCACTAAGTACGCCCCCTTAAATATCATTGAAAGCTTTCACTCATCTTCTAAGAATAGTCCCATACTCTTGTCACAGTCTATTGAAGAATAACATCTACTTTATATAATCCAAAATCATTTAAACAATGGTTGGGGTCGCGCTAAATCACAAATTAGTAGAAGTTAGAATTCAAGAGCCATTGAATCGGGTCCCAGTGGCTGAATGGTATACGAGCTTGCCTTGTAACCGGAAGGTCCTGGGTTCGAATCCCAGTGGATGCGTACTCCCGGTAGTTCCCAAACTAGGATGAAACAGCAGCTGTCCAGTACTCCCTGGTTTTCAATGGTTCTCTAACTGATATCAATCCGTGATCAACTCGTAAAACATAACTAATCCTTACAAAACAAACTATAGAAATTTAAACAATCATTATTTTAGTCACTGGATATTTATCTGAGAAATATGTTGAATTTTCTTTACGGGTGGATATACAGTAAATTCAGTGTTTTCACAAAATAAATATTCATTTAAGTGAACAAAACAGCAATCGATATTAATAGTGAGATTGCTGTTTTATGTATTTTCAGTTTCATGTATGAATTTGCTTTAGTATTTTGATTGGACAGTAGTAACTAGTGTGACGTGTCTAGTCCTTTCTTTGGTACAGACTGAATTCTATCAGTTAGGTTTGCAATGTGACCACCATTCTAGGTAGCTCGCCATCATGGTTGGAGGCAGTCGGCAGGAAGCCTTGGACCTAGATTTCGTGCCAGTTGGCACTCGTCAGCAAGGAGTATCTGCAACCTTGAAGGAACTCATGTTCCTTCTGAGATTCGAACCCGCGTCACCAATGTCGGTTAAATAAGTGGCAAAACCTTTTGTTTCGATGTAGAGAGCACAGAATAGCCTGGGTAACTTTCATTTTCGTTAAAACATTAAAAAGCACCATGAAAATGTAAGCGTAAGTTCTGGTTCAGTAATTATTCAATTAGTTTAGTACAACTAGACCACTGACCTCTGACCTATTACTCAAAATGTAATGTCAAATCTGGTGCTATACAGTGTGCTGCTAAATTTAAATTCAGTTTTCACATAACTAGGAAGCCAACAAAAGTTGTGAAAGCAGATTCATTGCTATATTGTGAGCCAGATTATCACCTCATAATCGTATTTTAGATGTGAATAATTAGAAATTGAGATTTTTTTATTTTAACAAGAAGCCTAGTATAACAATTTTTAAATAACTTCATGTATACATTTATTGTTAAAATCAACGAACAGTGTAAAGGCAAAAACATTTAGGTTATACTAATATTTTCAAAAAGCCTTTAAGTTCTGAAACCGATAAGCTAAATGAAGATTTTCTATGATAACCAATAAAGAATTTTAACAAAGACTGTGTCATTGATTAACCACGACACTTTAGTTAGCCACAGCATATATATATACATATATATATATATACTGGTAATATCGAGATCACTTAGGTAACCTAGATTTGTTTTGAATAAGGGTTGAAAATTTCAGACTTCATGCACTGGTACTGATTTCTATGCTTGGCCATCATAAGTTTTCATTCCACCAAATATTACAAAAAATGTCAAGTTAAGAGATTCAGGTATAGTTTATACTTATAACTTCATATGAATTTACACTTCACAGAATTCCGTTCGCGTAAAAATCACTATTATATCTTATAAATGACATTAGAAGTGTGTACATGAATATGGTACGAGGTTAGCAGAAACGAAATTTGGTGAGATACACAACAGACAAAGCCAGGTGGTCTACATGACCAGTGATCCCCATTTTGTGTGAATACCAAGAATTCATAAATTTTACTTTAATATTTGTGATCACATACCGTTTTATTTTCACTTTGCCTGGTTACTATTGTTCTTGTCATGGCTTATTTTTATTTATACCAAGAATACTGTATCATGTCATTTGCTTACCATTCAAATATCAAAATATTTTCCAGATATAATCTAAAGACTGACTAAAACCATTACAAATGTTTTAGGGATTTATCCGTTGGATGTTAAAATTTAGTGAAGGGATTTTCGTTAATTAAAAGATGTGTATGATACATGAGCGTCTTCTTGTGTTGCACATTTTTTTGGTGCTGCTGATTCAAAGGAACTACAACTCAGCGAATCTGCTCACATTTTATTGAGAATCTACTGAATAACTAACAATTAAAATCTATGGAAACTTCATTCTATCGTGGTTTGTTGATAATAGTTATTTAGTTTATGAAATCAAAGTAATTTATATTATTTGTCGAATACAGTGTGGAATCAAGCTGTAATCAAAAAAAAAGAAAAAGAATATTATCATACGCTCTTAATGATAGCCATATATGCCATTTTTATTTCTTGCAAGTTAGAAGAGTTTTTAACTAACATCCTACCGTATGTAGAAGAAAGTTGTAGTGTTTTTACTTTTCGAAACGTGCAATGTACATGTACAAATTAAGGTGACAGGTAAACTACATCTTCTTGTTGTGTTTCTACTTTTATTAGAAACAATTTGCGTTAGTTCCTTCGTGTCAAACTTTCGTCTCTTAGATTTCTTATCATATTACATTTCAGTGCATGCTGCTTCTACCTACTTCATTCAGCTTTTTTAAGCTACTAGATAATATGCCTGGTTGAATATACATTTGCATTATTTTCTGAGAATTTCTGATACATTAAAAATATGTCTAACAAAGGCTGTCAGCTTGATTGCTTTATATTTTATTTTATTAGAGAAAGGCACATCGATTATAAAAATAATTTGTAGATGAAAGTTTAGATAGCCCTGCATTCAAACAGGCCACCAGTTAGGGAAGGGTTAATCAGTTTCTAACAAAAATATTCATTCTTAATATTCTCTTAAAATGAAAGTCTAATATTTCGCGACAAATTCTTACCTTTCTGAGCAGATAGACAGAAAACAGTGGACATTTTTGATTTGCTTAGTTAGGCAAAGGTTTGTCTGTAGCCAGAAGCATACATAATAAGCTAAAATTTAATGAAAGCACTATAAAAATAAGCACAGTTCAGAAAGGCAAACTGAATCAAACTCTGTGTAACACACATTCCCCAATCAAGTTTTAATCATATTGTCCACTGGGATTCTTTCCATATCTGTTTCTCGAATAAAATTAAACTGTGAAATACAAGTATGTTAGTCAATGTACTTTTAAAAGAAAATGCTAAGGTGGCTAGCGGGGGACTGGTAGAAGTTGGAATTCACGGATCATTGATTATCACCCAGTACTTGAATGGCTAGCGTTCTCGACTAATAACTTGAAGGCACAAGGTTTGATCCTTGATGGAATCATGGGTGCCCACTATTGAAGAGTGCTTAGTTTTTCTTAGACGTCTAATAGATGTCGAGCTATGTCAAAATTTACTTTACATATCAGAGAAACTATGAAGTAAAAAAGTTGTTTGGTGCCCATTGACTTATACCATGGAATTTCTGTGAAAAGCTTCCTAATAATGTTTAGAAATGTGTTCACGAAATCGATAGAAAAATGACGTGACACTGTAAATCATACGGTGATGAAGAAATGAACAAACTAACAACTTGTCAGGCTTCAAGGCATTCGCCTAGAAACGCTGTATACGCTTTGTCCGTTTAAGCAAATAAAAGAAATTAGAATACATACATCTAAACATATTTTACTTATACGAAGAAATTTAGATATCTATGAGCCTGATAAAATTTTTTTAACTGATTTTAGACGTGACGCAAATAGTAACATGCAGAAACGTGTGACCTTTAAGAAAACTAAAATTTCAGATAAAAAATTATCAATTTGCTGGATAAAATGTTCATCCTCTTTTCAATAACCACTCGTGTGATTTTATTACACACTTATGACATAACCTTACAAACCAAACTATAGAAAAATAAGCTTAATAAATGCACCATTGATATGAGTGTAAAATTTGGGCACTGTGGTAGAGTATAACTCCATTATGGAAAAGATTTTATTGTGATAAATCACACAGTGTTACACCGTTATATTAACTGATGACATTTAGAGCACAAATTATTGCTCATAATCTTATCCATAATTTCAGTTGCTGGAATGAATAAGGCAATGTGGTGTGCACGCACTTTCTAAATTATTTACCCAGTAAAACAGTTAACTCGGTTTGTAATAAAGCTGCAACAGCTGGTGTATTTCATTTGTTTCTGACCATCGAAATTACCGAAGCCAATATGCAAATGCATTGGCCTACTGCTTAACCCCAAAAAGTAACTATAATTTAATGAGAGACCTGGTTTAAATACTTCTGAATCGAATAAGATAATGAGAGTGAAGGCTAACATGTGTTTCTTGGCTATCATTGACAAAATGTTAAGATAAAAATTATAATAAGGATAAGAAGTTAAAAACAATGTAGTGTATGTTGTATTACCTCTGTCTGTTTTAACTAGTGGGGATTGCATTTTATTCATGGCCATAAAGCTATTAACACGGACAAGCCGTGTAACTGTACTGCATTGAATTTCTTGATTTAGAAATTATGCGCACAGGTGCTTCAGTTCAATTTGTCATACTTCGTGAAAGTTTAAATAAATGCACCGGAAATAAATGCAGTGAAACTAAATTAAAAAGAAGTACATGCGAGAAGGAATAATCAGGTTTTGATGTAACAGGAAGTCTACACCTTCCGAGGCGGAACTAACCAATAGTTGATGGCTTCCCGAATTAGCTCCGTGTTTTCTTCTCATCCCTCATACCACTTTTCCTACCTAATCCACTTAATAGTATGGACTAATTCGAGATTGAGTGCAGATTTCGTTCATTATATAAATTGTGAGTTTTAGTTCGATCGATAGTAATTGATATCTGAACAGAAGTGTACTTTTGTATTTTTTTCATGATTACTATTTTGATACTTTTAATTGTCTTATGCCGAAATCTAAAACAAATTCCAGAGAATTTCAAAGAATGGATTCACATCATACTGCAGCTTAAAGTTATTATCACTTTCACCAATTAAATGTATTAGGATTCGCTTTTCAGTAAAAACGCACGGGATTTTGAAGACACTGACAACTTTTAAAGATTTTATTCTCCTCTGCATAAATGGAATGCCAGGTTTAGGTTCATGAGTGCTTCACACAGGAATTAATTATGTGCTGAACATGTGGATTTCAAAAAATATCCCAATTTAGACATTTAGAAAAGAGAAAGATTGAGCGAAGAAATATTTACTTTTCAATTAGATCCTCATCTCTGGCTCTCCTCTAATATATATATAGCATTTTAGTTACAATACACAACAATTTACCAATCAAGTGGCGATAAGTTTGTTAACAATAATTAGTCAGTGTCAAAATGTCAATGGGGTGATAATTAACGAAGAAAAATTAATATGTATAATTAAAAGGTGGAAATGGTTACAACACGTGGATTGCATAATGCATAATTTTGGAAAAATGAAGAGCAATTAAGGAATAAGCGTGCGCACAGGTTGATTACGTAACAGATTGTTGAAGAAAATAAAACAATTTGGACAATGATAATTTGTAACTAAAGTTGAAGTGGTCATAAGAATAAAATAACTTTTACAAGGATAAAACGTAATTAAAAACAAAGTAGTCAGAAAAATAAAATAATTTGGGCAATTATAGTTTTTATAGTTCACATCTAGGTGCATTTACTCTTTTACTTGCTCTTGTGGAGCTGTTTATATTGGACGTTGTAAGCGTAATCTCCGAAAACGTGTAGCTGAACACTATCCGGTTTGGTTAATGAAAGGCGAACGTAGAACTGCTAAGTCGTCTATTTGTGATCACCTGTTAGAGTCTGGTCATTCAGCCCCACGTGATTCATCTTTCAAAGTTATCTACATGGCAAAATCGAATCTATCCAAAAGTTTACGTTTTCTTCACTTATGCATAGCCGAAGCTTTAGCTATACATGAACAGAAACCTAAATTATGTATTCAAAAGCGTTTTGTCGAACCCTTTTCTTTGCCTTGGTCATAATGATGTTCTTTCTAGTTTTTATTTTATTTTACCACTTGAATTCTTTCCACTTCACTTTACATCTTCATTCTTATCGTAATCGTACTCCTAATTTTCAAAATTTTTAGACAACACTTCACATTTTTGTTATAGAACAATCTTTAATATTTTTGTAATTTATCCACTTCAACTCTACCCCTTATAACTTTTATCACATATATACGTACATTAACTGAGCAATTATTTAGTGCCACTTAATAACCTTTTTCTGTAATGTAAATACGACAAAACTGTGTTTTTACTTATGAATATAATAACAGTATAATAATATAATATAAAAAAGTAAAATTATTTATCGCATTCCTACTAATCCTAATTTTGCTTTACGAGTCCGTCTTCTACATACAGCTGAAGCAATAGGAATCCACCTGAAGAAGCCAAACTTGTGTGTTCAGAAGAAATTTGTACAGCCATTTTCCTTACCTTGGCCATCGTTACATGATTGTATAAACCGGACTACTTGATCCCCCTCCACCTAAAATATTTTTTCTTTTTAAAAAACCATAAAAGACTATAAAAACTATAATTGCCCAAATTATTTTATTTTTCTGACTACTTTGTTTTTAATTACGTTTTATCCTTGTAAAAGTTATTTTATTCTTATGACCACTTCAACTTTAGTTACAAATTATCATTGTCCAAATTGTTTTATTTTCTTCAACAATCTGTTACGTAATCAACCTGTGCGCACGCTTATTCCTTAATTGCTCTTCATTTTTCCAAAATTATGCATTATGCAATCCACGTGTTGTAACCATTTCCACCTTTTAATTATATATATTAATTTTTCTTCGTTAATTATCACCCCATTGACATTTTGACACTGACTAATTATTGTTAACAAACTTATCGCCACTTGATTGGTAAATTGTTGTGTATTGTAACTAAAATGCTATATATATATTAGAGGAGAGCCAGAGATGAGGATCTAATTGAAAAGTAAATATTTCTTCGTTCAATCTTTCCTTCTTCTAGATTTCAAAAACCCTTTTTCTTTAAAGGATTTTACGAGATAATAACTAACAGTGTGTAGATTCATGTATCATTGAAACATTTTGTCTCGTGATGAAAAGATATGCTTTTAGTTGCTTTTAGGGGCCATAATCAAATCAGCTATCAAATAATACGTGTGAACGTCAAATAAGTCCATCGATATTGAGTAGTAATTAGATTATTTCTAGCAATGAATAGATGAGCAACTGATTAAATGTGATTAACGCATTTTCATCTGTTAAAGATTTTTGAACATATTTCATCTGTTATCCATACACTTGCTTCTGCAATTAAAACAAAGTCAATACATTCACTGAATTATATTTACTACAGCCTTGTGTTGCAAACAATATTTACT
This sequence comes from Trichobilharzia regenti, assembly GCA_944472135.2. Lineage (NCBI taxonomy): Eukaryota > Metazoa > Platyhelminthes > Trematoda > Strigeidida > Schistosomatidae > Trichobilharzia > Trichobilharzia regenti. Next base: position 104,240,800 of record OX235262.1, read on the forward strand.
CAGACATTAGGAATTATGAACCTCAATATGAAATAATCATGGTGCATGAATATATTGGATTATACATTATTTGTTAGTCTATGGATTAAATCTGCAATATGCGAAAGAATGAAGGATAACCTTGAGTCTTTTTTGTTGCCTTCCTTATTCTTTTAGGTTCCTAGTGGGACAAAGGATTTCAGCAGCAAATCACCACTTCACCCTGTTCTATGAATTAGTCAATAGCCTGCATTTCTTCCTCACGTGACTGCCTGGATATCACCGCCAGATGACTAACTAGCAGTTTGCAATTATTAGTGTTCTCTGAGCTAATTGGTTTAGTTGCAGAGCTTTCGTTGTCCTTCTAGACAACATCTTCAGCGCAATATTTAGCATAAAGTGAAATGATTTAAATTTTCTTCCTGAGTGATATAGTTGCGTCTTCCGGTAAAAATCTTTACATATATATTGACCATTTTCTACTGACTTGGATTTTAAACTTTCTGGTCACCTGATTTACTTTTTATTAGTTGGTATATTTCGTCTGTATTAACGTGTTTGTTAATTGCATTTTCGTTTGAGTAATTCCCTGGCCTAAAAGCCTGGTACTCACACACTTTTAATTTGTTCTAATCCGATGTAATTTTGTTTCTAAACCTCTCGTAAACCATATCTTGTTGAAAATAATTGTCACCTTTTATTCGCCTTCGTCATTATGTGGAATCAAGTAAAAACTGTATCTATGTAAAATTATGTATGTTGAATGAGGTTTATAAACGTTTGTGGTAGTGAACTCCGGAGTGTTTGGGCAGCTGCCAAATTACTTTACAGTCAACGCTATCTAAGTTTTTTTCAAAGTCGATGGAATTAATTAGAGATGTTACTGCTATTTTATGATCTATTTAGTGATGATACTTAGTGTCACAATTTGATTGGCACCCTATCTCTTTTTCGTAAATAGAACTTCTCACCGATGGAATTTCTTACTTAAAGTCTCCCCAAAATGACAAAACCTAATACTTTGCTTAAAGTTTTTGCGGTGGCTTAGGTTGGTCTTCTTTAGCAGATTCACAAGCTAGCCTTTCCTTCCCCTCACACATTCTGCAATAATGGGGTCACCATATCTGCTGGAGTCTTTTACTCTTTTTTCAATGCTTTGGGGGGAATTCTGCCTGAACCTGCCGCCTTCTGGGCTTTTCGTGACATTGTGGTCCTCAAGGCTGTATTCCCAGCTTGTTTGAAGGCTTTCAACTTGATCTTGAGAGTTCCTTGCACCAGATAGTTGTATGAGCCTGCATTTGCTCCTTTTATCAATTTTCTTTCCGGGAGGCCGTAGTCTGAGTCTAAGTGAAAAGAAACTATACTCTATAGCAGGTGCCTTGGAATAGTTTATTCCTATCTGCAAGTACCCGTTTTGACCTTTTCTCATGAGGTTTTCATAAAGAAATGGTTTAACGACTCAGAAGACTTGCTTAGAAGTGGTAGTTGAAAAGCTTTCACAAACTAGTATATTTCAAGAGAAAACTGAATCGAATATGGTTTGCTGTTTTAAGAATTATGGTAGTAACTGTTGCAGACACTATTTTTTAGATATAAAAAACATAAGTAAATACCATTCAACCTTGACTTTCCATTCAATTAAAGGGGATTACTCAGTAAAATCACCTAACATTAAAACGGGTTGTGCAACCAACTCCAACGCAAGGTGAGCATTATTTGTTTCTGTTTGTTGATGTCCCATAGCAGGAAATTTTATATTTCAGTTTTAGGATCTTCATATATCAGAAGCTGATTTTTTACCCCATGAAGTCAAAGTTGAAGCATTGTGTTTTAATAATATGTATTTACAAGTTCACTTCTAATAGGACTGAAAATTTTCAGTACGCCATTTGAATATAATGATGATAAAGCAGCTACCTACAGACAAGGTGGATAAATATTTCAGCTATGCATTATCTTACTACACTAGTCATTTTCACTGCAAATTAATCTTTTGTCAACAATTTAAGTTAAAAAAAATACTGAATTAGCTCAATCAAGGTAAGTACAAACCTTTTCTAAATACTTCCAAAATTACACTTTTATTCACCGGCTTTCAGTTCACACTGAAGATACTGACTAGACTGCCACTGCATTCTGTGTAATAATACAATAATTGTACACAGACTACTTTTTACACAATATCGAAATTCTGAGTCAAAGTTGCTTATCATGTCTGTTCACCTGTATTAGGAACAAAGTCGGAGTGACTAAATATTTACACCATCTTAGTCATTTGGTAAATAATTATACCAATGAAATTCATTGACTTCATCTTTTTTTAACAGGTGCTGAATCAAAAGCCAAAAATGTAACATTTTTAAAGAGACAGAACAAATTTTCAGTTTATTTACATAACTCAATTGTTACTTTGTTAATGAATAAAAATGTTCACCATTTTCGAAAACTGTATTACAGAGATTAATGATCAAATTTGAATACATCACTTATTAAAGTCAGTATTTATAACATCATACTCAATAAGTGACAGTGATGAACAGTTATCTCCTTGGTATATGATGCGCAGAATTTCAAGACCTACTAAATAATGTGACAAACTGAAGCCTCCCAACACTTCGGTTTCAACTACAAGAAGGTACCTAAACTGTTACCCACTAGTTACCTCTCGTATTACAGGGAAATATTTTCAATATTAAGCTAAGTTATATATCCTTACAACATCGATTATCAAATATTCTAGATTTTTTCTGTATACAAAAAGTTAGTTGGTATGATGTTTTGACAAGATTTAGCATTATTCAGACTAGCACTTAAGCAGTAGAAGTTTGCATGTTCTCAGCCTAAGAAATAGTAACAAGCACTATAGCTCTCATAGTATTTGAGGGATAATCTCCTGGTTTATTTGAACAGTCTAAGTACATATCGAATACTTCTGATGTCCTCAACAGTGAAGATATATTTTTTAAATTACGCTTAGTTTTGCAAATGTAATTTTTACCCCTAATTTTGTCTTTATTAATATTCTTGACTAGAATATATTTTGACATTCTTTCGACTAAAATATTAAACACTTACGTGTTTTACTGATTATACACTTCGGTTTAATTTGCAATAATCCTTTGTGGACCTAGAAAATTCTTTAATTATTTCTATACATACACAAGCCTAACAACAACTTTGATTTCTTTCCATTATTTTTTCTAACCATGTGATATTATTGTCCTTCATCTTTATGATCACTAAATAAATTATTTTAATTGATTGAGGATGCCCATTATATATGTCAAAAGACGGGTCGCTGAACAAAGATTATTCTTTCCGATCACACCATTAGCTTCTACAGTTACATGTCCATATTCATTACTGAATTATTGAAGACTGACAACAATAAAGTTTTAAATATCTAATGAAGAATGCAGTTTAAAAGTATCTGTTAATGATAATGTGCACCACTATAAAACTTTACATCATTGGTATAACAGTAGAATGCTCACCAGCTACGCATGTGGTCCGAGGTTCGATCCCCGACCGATACACACTTTTACCTCGCTGAGCCAGCAGTAAGACTGGTAAAGAGGGGATGTTGGGCATGCAGCTAGAAACCTCATCCCGTAAAAATAAACACCATTGCTATCGAAACTTCAAGCCTCTAGCTTGAAGCCCTGTGTTCCATAGGGAACGTAAAGGAATAAAAAAACTATAACACTAAACTAAAAATTAGATACATTAAGAAAAGTAATGCACAATTTATGAATTTATAGATTCCACAACAGTGCAGAGCAGCAACAGTAGTCAGAATAGTTTGTTTTGTACTTAGAGTTCTGGCTGTTTTAAGTGGATTGCAGTAGTCTGTTTTGTTTGGAGTATTATGTATCTACGGCCTTTGGTAGTTTGTTTACACCCAAAAGATGATAGAAAAAGATCTTACAACACCGTCATCATAGCCTGTTTGGACCATGGGGTCTAATATCGAGATGCTGATTGTTTTTACTAAACTAATACTTAGTTATTCTGTTAGTAGTCTTGCAGCAAAAAAGGCTGAATTACTACAGCAGCCCATATAGCTGAATTGAAAGGCTAAACTATTTCGTGTACTGATATTAATATTGTTTATAGTTGTATGCTGCTGAAAAGAACCAATGGAATATAATGATATCATTTTATTCTTCTCGGTTCAAGTTTATCAAGGGACATAATTGTATGAAGAAATAGGTTTTTATGCGTAAATCGATATCATCAATGTAAAATAATATTTGCGATATTCTTGTTAAGTGGAAAACAAAAATAAGGACTTAGTTATAATAGATTGATATAACAGATTTTTCTTAAAGTTATATTGGAGTTTCTTTCTAATACTCAGTGGTTGTTGCTTTACATTTTATAGCACGAAGATGATGAAAATTTAAAAGTAAAGCAAGTCATTAATTTTCGAGCTTAAACAGCCTTTTTAGTTCATGTTTATACAACTGAGACTAAAAAAACGTTGTATCACGGTAAAACTGAGTTTCCATTACTCATTTTTTATATGCTCATCTTGGAACATTATGGTCCTAGACACTTTTTCTCACAAAAGCTTTTACTCGGTGCTAAAGAGTCTCGAAATGTCACTAAATAACTCTTCGATGCTCCTCTGTTTTCGATATTTCTCATGTAGCCGTGGTTTGTAAAGAAGCTTGCAATAAAATTTCTAAGCAATTTCAGTCTGTTGGTGAGTTAATGTTCATTCAAACGGCTAAATGCTATCTAGGTTATACAATTTCAATAAGACATTGTTTGACATTTATAAGGAAGAATGATATTTATTAAAAGTGGATTCTTCAGACTAAATGCAAACTTCATATCAAGTGTCTGATTTAGCGATGTAGACAGCTTAGTTACAAACTGATAGTTTAGTCCCAATAAATTACTACAATGCTCACACTTTAGTCATAATGAATGAATTCAGTTCTTAAATTACAGAAATTATAGTATTTACAGAATCTTTTTATGCCGTTGTGTATTCTGTTTCAGTAAAGCAGTAACAAAAATTATTATCACCTATCTAGTTCTAGGTATTTTCACTTTTCTTGTTCAAGTTATTTTAGATGCAAAGTTAACCATTTAAAGGTTGAAGTATTCAAAATTATTAAAATAATATTCAGTATTCAGTAATATCAGAATTTATGTTGTTAAAGTTTGTTTCCCTCATTTCTGTGAAGTGTAACATCTTGAAACAATATAAACGTTGATGTCTATCTGAACAGTTGCATCAACAGAATTTATTAATACTTCGGAGAATTTATTCAGAATTTATTGCATGGCACGGTGATACTATTGAATGTTGTCTTCTAAAACTAGAGACTAGTAAACGGCTGCTTCATCCTAAATGTGAATACACTATCAGGAAAACTGGCTACTCAGTCAAAATACTCTGCCTGATATTAATTAAAAATAAAACGTACGTATATTTAAATAAGTTCCTATCAAACTAAAAATTTAATTAGTTAGTTAAATCGATTACAAATTATCTGAATTCAATTAGGCAGAAGGGTTTCTTCTTCTTCTTATTATTATTATATTATTATACACTATTGTAGTGTCACTCTACTTAAAAAATTGTACAAAACAGATCTGCTTGATTTTCCGTATGCACTTACCTAAAAATAAACCAGATCAAGAGAATAGCAGTTTGGTTCCTCAAGATGATTAAAGATTGAATACTCAATGATTATCATTTAAAGTAAAAACAATCGAGTTTCTGACGAACTCTGATGAAAGGAAGAATTAAAGTATATTGTGCTGGTCAAAATATTTTTACTGATTTTAAAAACGATACAAGAAAATTGTTTTATTTTATCAAAACGACTTCCACAATAAATTTATAAAATATTTTCAATATTTACTTTGTTATAAAAATATTAACTGGAAATATTATATAGCTTACAACTATAACCCACGATCGGATGAAGTACAGAACCTACATGAAAATAAATATATTTTTGAGAAGTTTTGACGAGATACTGTCTTCGTATATTAAAAACTGCTTCAGTAGCCGTTTGAGGTCACAGCTTATGTTTTTCTTAACTTTTGGATTCTTTTTGCAGTTTTACACACATTATTATAAAAGGTAACACCGAAGGTATTAATTCGGTTGCATAAGAAAATATCTTTAAATCAGAGTCTTTAAATGCTTATCCTTTAATATTTTCCACTGGAGGGACTGTAGTTATTCTGTATGATTTCAGATGTTTTCCTAGTATACATTAAGTAGTCTCTTCAAGAGTTGGAAATATAATCTATAAGCTTTATTACAATGATCAGATAATCTCATATATGCACCTATGATTTTTTATTTTACTGATATCTAGTTTATAGTCTATATAGTGACAAATTAGTAAACTTAGGTGAGCACATGTGTAGGTGAGTCGTTAATAATTCCTAATCATTCACCTGCACAAGTTTATAAAAAAGATGCTCATAGGCAGCAGAGAGGCGAGCCTATCTGAATTGGGTCAGTCACCAGGTATGTAGTTACCTGGGATTCCAGTGGGAATTCGTGAGCGCTTGTGTGCAGCTGGTCGGGTGTGAGGGCAAATACTCACCGAAGACATTGGCTAGCGGTTGCGCCATATCGTGAACTGGCAGAAGTTAAAATTCAAGGGCCATTGGATCGGGTTCCAGTGGCTTAATGGTATACGAGCTCGCCTTGTAACTAGAAGGTCCTAGGCTCGAATCCCGGTGGGTGCGTACTGATGAAGAGTCCCAAACTAGGGCGAAACAGCTGTCCAGTACTCCCAGGTTTTCCAATGGTTCTCTGACCCATGTCAGCTCATGATGAAATCCTGTAACCAATCAACCAAATCCCTAAAAACCAATACTTGAATATGGATAGCGGACTTTTTACCCCTTGTGCTGTTTGTACTAGCTGGCGCCTGGAGATATCAGTCGGTGACAAATTCGATTTTAAATACACATCGCATTTTTATGTCTTCATCTGATCGTACATGTTTTAGGCTGACACTATTTTCTATGGTCAGCCAGTAAATTCATTTAAATTTCTGTTAGAGTCTTTTTGAATGTGTTTTTCATGACTTTTGTTGTATTTTTCTCCCACATACTTACGTGAAATCATGATGACTGTCCAAGAAACTCTCGCATCTTTCTAATCCATCACTTTGTATGCATCACTATCAGTTTGAAAGCAGTTACAGGATTGCAAAATAAAAGTTAGTTTCTTAAGAATTGAACGCCTAATTACAGTTCATTGCTCTGCATTAATAGGAAGAACTCATACACCCACTTATCGCGTTATGTTTGCACTAGATTTGCTTTATAAGGAACACTTTATTCTTCATAGACTGTTCAAATGTTATTGAGCTTAAACACAGATTATCAAATTGAGATTCCTCATTAATTCTGGTGCAAAGATCTACTGGATAATGAAAACCAAACCTAAGGTAATGCCGTGCACTTCAAAGTAATTTTCAAACTTCCTTCCAAATATCCTCAGAATGATGCACTCTAATAATATAAATCTATTGCCACGTTTTAGTTGTAAATTATGTATAGTACAAAAAACTTCAAACTGATCAGTTAGCAAGTGCTTGTAGTGTACCTTGTACCTTTGAACTTTTGTTTCAACGCATTCACCCACTTTTGGCGCTACTTTATCTTTTGATTTGCGACGCTACTATATATACTTGGTTCGCTCCCTTGTTGTGCTTTCATTCAGCGTACTCTTCGAGCTTACCACCCAGTCAAGGCTTCAGATAAGTTGTATAACATCTTTATTTATTAAAATTGATATTTCACACGTGTAAAATACAGTTCAGTCCCAGACATACTTCCCGTCTCAAGTCTTTTTACTTCGATTTCGTTCGTCAGTACTTACACGCTAAGAAGAGTGCTGCTAAGGTTATTAAGCGGTGAAATATTTAGTAAGTGTGGTTATTGGAGGTCTATCTTAAATGTAACTTAACTGTCACATGATCTTGTGGGTAAAGCAAGGATATCGTGGTTTAACTAAATCTATTTAGAGCAAAATTATCATTATAAAATCTACGTTTCAATTTATTGACTTACAGTAGTAATTTATTAAAATACCTCTGTGTTTCTTGTGATTTCCGCATTTTTATTCTTTGGTATTTAGATTTGATAGATGTTTACGTTAATGTGTCGTAAATCAGGATGCCCACTTTTAGTCAAATTATTATCTCATCAAATTTTTTCTGAATAGTACTGAAGTAACCTCTCGAGTTTATAAACTCTAAAATAGCGAAGCTGATCATCATATAATTTAAGTTTATAATTTAAGTAAAATTATCAACTAGTGAAATAATGCTACATAAGAGATATTATCAAAATACTCTTCTTAAGTCATATACTGAATAGGTGATGAAAACAGAAATATACTGCATGAAGCCATTAGAACTTAAATGCTCGATGGTGACTAGCAGTGGAATCCAGGATGCACATTTCGTCCTATTTGGGACTCGTCAGCTGGATGTACCTGCATTTCTCACTGAGTGATGACGTTTCCACCGAGGCTCGAACCCAGTACCCATAGTTTCAAACGCCAAAGCGTTATCCACTAGACCACTTGGGCCGCGAGAGCCACCTCTTGTGCAACGGGTCATATATTAATTATTGAATTGAATTTTTGACTGATTTTCCCGTCGATTGATTGGACCGAAGTGCTCGGTCTCAGGTTGACATGTCGGCTTCTTGTGCAGATGCTTCGACGATGTCTGGGCATTTAGTTAGTATTTAATTGGTGGATGGTGACTAGCAGTGGAATCCAGGATGCGCATTTCGTCCTATTTGGGACTCGTCAGCTGGATGTACCTGCATTTCTCACTGAGTGATGACATTCCCACCGAGGCTCGAACCCAGTACCCATAGTTTCAAACGCCAAAGCGTTATCCACTAGACCACTTGGGCCACGAGAGCCACCTCTTGTGCAACGGGTCATATATTAATTATTGAATTGAATTTTTGACTGATTTTCCCGTCGATTGATTGGACCGAAGTGCTCGGTCTCAGGTTGACATGTCGGCTTCTTGTGCAGATGCTTCGACGATGTCTGGGCATTTAGTTAGTATTTAATTGGTGGATGGTGACTAGCAGTGGAATCCAGGATGCGCATTTCGTCCTATTTGGGACTCGTCAGCTGGATGTACCTGCATTTCTCACTGAGTGATGACATTCCCACCGAGGCTCGAACCCAGTACCCATAGTTTCAAACGCCAAAGCGTTATCCACTAGACCACTTGGGCCGCGAGAGCCACCTCTTGTGCAACGGGTCATATATTAATTATTGAATTGAATTTTTGACTGATTTTCCCGTCGATTGATTGGACCGAAGTGCTCGGTCTCAGGTTGACATGTCGGCTTCTTGTGCAGATGCTTCGACGATGTCTGGGCATTTAGTTAGTATTTAATTGGTGGATGGTGACTAGCAGTGGAATCCAGGATGCGCATTTCGTCCTATTTGGGACTCGTCAGCTGGATGTACCTGCATTTCTCACTGAGTGATGACGTTCCCACCGAGGCTCGAACCCAGTACCCATAGTTTCAAACGGCAAAGCGTTATCCACTAGACCACTTGGGCCGCGAGAGCCACCTCTTGTGCAACGGGTCATATATTAATTATTGAATTGAATTTTTGACTGATTTTCCCGTCGATTGATTGGACCGAAGTGCTCGGTCTCAGGTTGACATGTCGGCTTCTTGTGCAGATGCTTCGACGATGTCTGGGCATTTAGTTAGTATTTAATTGGTGGATGGTGACTAGCAGTGGAATCCAGGATGCGCATTTCGTCCTATTTGGGACTCGTCAGCTGGATGTACCTGCATTTCTCACTGAGTGATGACATTCCCACCGAGGCTCGAACCCAGTACCCATAGTTTCAAACGCCAAAGCGTTATCCACTAGACCACTTGGGCCGCGAGAGCCACCTCTTGTGCAACGGGTCATATATTAATTATTGAATTGAATTTTTGACTGATTTTCCCGTCGATTGATTGGACCGAAGTGCTCGGTCTCAGGTTGACATGTCGGCTTCTTGTGCAGATGCTTCGACGATGTCTGGGCATTTAGTTAGTATTTAATTGGTGGATGGTGACTAGCAGTGGAATCCAGGATGCGCATTTCGTCCTATTTGGGACTCGTCAGCTGGATGTACCTGCATTTCTCACTGAGTGATGACGTTCCCACCGAGGCTCGAACCCAGTACCCATAGTTTCAAACGCCAAAGCGTTATCCACTAGACCACTTGGGCCGCGAGAGCCACCTCTTGTGCAACGGGTCATATATTAATTATTGAATTGAATTTTTGACTGATTTTCCCGTCGATTGATTGGACCGAAGTGCTCGGTCTCAGGTTGACATGTCGGCTTCTTGTGCAGATGCTTCGACGATGTCTGGGCATTTAGTTAGTATTTAATTGGTGGATGGTGACTAGCAGTGGAATCCAGGATGCGCATTTCGTCCTATTTGGGACTCGTCAGCTGGATGTACCTGCATTTCTCACTGAGTGATGACATTCCCACCGAGGCTCGAACCCAGTACCCATAGTTTCAAACGCCAAAGCGTTATCCACTAGACCACTTGGGCCGCGAGAGCCACCTCTTGTGCAACGGGTCATATATTAATTATTGAATTGAATTTTTGACTGATTTTCCCGTCGATTGATTGGACCGAAGTGCTCGGTCTCAGGTTGACATGTCGGCTTCTTGTGCAGATGCTTCGACGATGTCTGGGCATTTAGTTAGTATTTAATTGGTGGATGGTGACTAGCAGTGGAATCCAGGATGCGCATTTCGTCCTATTTGGGACTCGTCAGCTGGATGTACCTGCATTTCTCACTGAGTGATGACGTTCCCACCGAGGCTCGAACCCAGTACCCATAGTTTCAAACGGCAAAGCGTTATCCACTAGACCACTTGGGCCGCGAGAGCCACCTCTTGTGCAACGGGTCATATATTAATTATTGAATTGAATTTTTGACTGATTTTCCCGTCGATTGATTGGACCGAAGTGCTCGGTCTCAGGTTGACATGTCGGCTTCTTGTGCAGATGCTTCGACGATGTCTGGGCATTTAGTTAGTATTTAATTGGTGGATGGTGACTAGCAGTGGAATCCAGGATGCGCATTTCGTCCTATTTGGGACTCGTCAGCTGGATGTACCTGCATTTCTCACTGAGTGATGACATTCCCACCGAGGCTCGAACCCAGTACCCATAGTTTCAAACGCCAAAGCGTTATCCACTAGACCACTTGGGCCGCGAGAGCCACCTCTTGTGCAACGGGTCATATATTAATTATTGAATTGAATTTTTGACTGATTTTCCCGTCGATTGATTGGACCGAAGTGCTCGGTCTCAGGTTGACATGTCGGCTTCTTGTGCAGATGCTTCGACGATGTCTGGGCATTTAGTTAGTATTTAATTGGTGGATGGTGACTAGCAGTGGAATCCAGGATGCGCATTTCGTCCTATTTGGGACTCGTCAGCTGGATGTACCTGCATTTCTCACTGAGTGATGACGTTCCCACCGAGGCTCGAACCCAGTACCCATAGTTTCAAACGCCAAAGCGTTATCCACTAGACCACTTGGGCCGCGAGAGCCACCTCTTGTGCAACGGGTCATATATTAATTATTGAATTGAATTTTTGACTGATTTTCCCGTCGATTGATTGGACAGAAGTGCTCGGTCTCAGGTTGACATGTCGGCTTCTTGTGCAGATGCTTCGACGATGTCTGGGCATTTAGTTAGTATTTAATTGGTGGATGGTGACTAGCAGTGGAATCCAGGATGCGCATTTCGTCCTATTTGGGACTCGTCAGCTGGATGTACCTGCATTTCTCACTGAGTGATGACGTTCCCACCGAGGCTCGAACCCAGTACCCATAGTTTCAAACGCCAAAGCGTTATCCACTAGACCACTTGGGCCGCGAGAGCCACCTCTTGTGCAACGGGTCATATATTAATTATTGAATTGAATTTTTGACTGATTTTCCCGTCGATTGATTGGACCGAAGTGCTCGGTCTCAGGTTGACATGTCGGCTTCTTGTGCAGATGCTTCGACGATGTCTGGGCATTTAGTTAGTATTTAATTGGTGGATGGTGACTAGCAGTGGAATCCAGGATGCGCATTTCGTCCTATTTGGGACTCGTCAGCTGGATGTACCTGCATTTCTCACTGAGTGATGACATTCCCACCGAGGCTCGAACCCAGTACCCATAGTTTCAAACGCCAAAGCGTTATCCACTAGACCACTTGGGCCGCGAGAGCCACCTCTTGTGCAACGGGTCATATATTAATTATTGAATTGAATTTTTGACTGATTTTCCCGTCGATTGATTGGACCGAAGTGCTCGGTCTCAGGTTGACATGTCGGCTTCTTGTGCAGATGCTTCGACGATGTCTGGGCATTTAGTTAGTATTTAATTGGTGGATGGTGACTAGCAGTGGAATCCAGGATGCGCATTTCGTCCTATTTGGGACTCGTCAGCTGGATGTACCTGCATTTCTCACTGAGTGATGACGTTCCCACCGAGGCTCGAACCCAGTACCCATAGTTTCAAACGCCAAAGCGTTATCCACTAGACCACTTGGGCCGCGAGAGCCACCTCTTGTGCAACGGGTCATATATTAATTATTGAATTGAATTTTTGACTGATTTTCCCGTCGATTGATTGGACCGAAGTGCTCGGTCTCAGGTTGACATGTCGGCTTCTTGTGCAGATGCTTCGACGATGTCTGGGCATTTAGTTAGTATTTAATTGGTGGATGGTGACTAGCAGTGGAATCCAGGATGCGCATTTCGTCCTATTTGGGACTCGTCAGCTGGATGTACCTGCATTTCTCACTGAGTGATGACGTTCCCACCGAGGCTCGAACCCAGTACCCATAGTTTCAAACGCCAAAGCGTTATCCACTAGACCACTTGGGCCGCGAGAGCCACCTCTTGTGCAACGGGTCATATATTAATTATTGAATTGAATTTTTGACTGATTTTCCCGTCGATTGATTGGACCGAAGTGCTCGGTCTCAGGTTGACATGTCGGCTTCTTGTGCAGATGCTTCGACGATGTCTGGGCATTTAGTTAGTATTTAATTGGTGGATGGTGACTAGCAGTGGAATCCAGGATGCGCATTTCGTCCTATTTGGGACTCGTCAGCTGGATGTACCTGCATTTCTCACTGAGTGATGATGTTCCCACCGAGGCTCGAACCCAGTACCCATAGTTTCAAACGCCAAAGCGTTATCCACTAGACCACTTGGGCCGCGAGAGCCACCTCTTGTGCAACGGGTCATATATTAATTATTGAATTGAATTTTTGACTGATTTTCCCGTCGATTGATTGGACCGAAGTGCTCGGTCTCAGGTTGACATGTCGGCTTCTTGTGCAGATGCTTCGACGATGTCTGGGCATTTGATTAGTATTTAATTGGTGGATGGTGACTAGCAGTGGAATCCAGGATGCGCATTTCGTCCTATTTGGGACTCGTCAGCTGGATGTACCTGCATTTCTCACTGAGTGATGACGTTCCCACCGAGGCTCGAACCCAGTACCCATAGTTTCAAACGCCAAAGCGTTATCCACTAGACCACTTGGGCCGCGAGAGCCACCTCTTGTGCAACGGGTCATATATTAATTATTGAATTGAATTTTTGACTGATTTTCCCGTCGATTGATTGGACCGAAGTGCTCGGTCTCAGGTTGACATGTCGGCTTCTTGTGCAGATGCTTCGACGATGTCTGGGCATTTAGTTAGTATTTAATTGGTGGATGGTGACTAGCAGTGGAATCCAGGATGCGCATTTCGTCCTAATTGGGACTCGTCAGCTGGATGTACCTGCATTTCTCACTGAGTGATGATGTTCCCACCGAGGCTCGAACCCAGTACCCATAGTTTCAAACGCCAAAGCGTTATCCACTAGACCACTTGGGCCACGAGAGCCACCTCTTGTGCAACGGGTCATATATTAATTATTGAATTGAATTTTTGACTGATTTTCCCGTCGATTGATTGGACCGAAGTGTTCGGTCTCAGGTTGACATGTCGGCTTCTTGTGCAGATGCTTCGACGATGTCTGGGCATTTGATTTGTATACAATTGGTGGATGGTGGCTAGCAGTGGAATCCAGGATGCGCATTTCGTCCTAATTGGGACTCGTCAGCTGGATGTACCTGCATTTCTCAGTGAGTGATGATGTTCCCACCGAGGCTCGAACCCAGTGCCCATAGTTTCAAACGCCAAAGCGTTATCCACTAGACCACTTGGGCCACGAGAGCCACCTCTTGTGCAACGGGTCATATATTAATTATTGAATTGAATTTTTGACTGATTTTCCCGTCGATTGATTGGACCGAAGTGTTCGGTCTCAGGTTGACATGTCGGCTTCTTGTGCAGATGCTTCGACGATGTCTGGGGATTTGATTTGTATACAATTGGTGGATGGTGACTAGCAGTGGAATCCAGGATGCGCATTTCGTCCTAATTGGGACTCGTCAGCTGGATGTACCTGCATTTCTCAGTGAGTGATGATGTTCCCACCGAGGCTCGAACCCAGTGCCCATAGTTTCAAACGCCAAAGCGTTATCCACTAGACCACTTGGGCCACGAGAGCCACCTCTTGTGCAACGGGTCATATATTAATTATTGAATTGAATTTTTGACTGATTTTCCCGTCGATTGATTGGACCGAAGTGTTCGGTCTCAGGTTGACATGTCGGCTTCTTGTGCAGATGCTTCGACGATGTCTGGGGATTTGATTTGTATACAATTGGTGGATGGTGGCTAGCAGTGGAATCCAGGATGCGCATTTCGTCCTAATTGGGACTCGTCAGCTGGATGTACCTGCATTTCTCAGTGAGTGATGATGTTCCCACCGAGGCTCGAACCCAGTGCCCATAGTTTCAAACGCCAAAGCGTTATCCACTAGACCACTTGGGCCACGAGAGCCACCTCTTGTGCAACGGGTCATATATTAATTATTGAATTGAATTTTTGACTGATTTTCCCGTCGATTGATTGGACCGAAGTGTTCGGTCTCAGGTTGACATGTCGGCTTCTTGTGCAGATGCTTCGACGATGTCTGGGGATTTGATTTGTATACAATTGGTGGATGGTGGCTAGCAGTGGAATCCAGGATGCGCATTTCGTCCTAATTGGGACTCGTCAGCTGGATGTACCTGCATTTCTCAGTGAGTGATGATGTTCCCACCGAGGCTCGAACCCAGTGCCCATAGTTTCAAACGCCAAAGCGTTATCCACTAGACCACTTGGGCCACGAGAGCCACCTCTTGTGCAACGGGTCATATATTAATTATTGAATTGAATTTTTGACTGATTTTCCCGTCGATTGATTGGACCGAAGTGTTCGGTCTCAGGTTGACATGTCGGCTTCTTGTGCAGATGCTTCGACGATGTCTGGGGATTTGATTTGTATACAATTGGTGGATGGTGGCTAGCAGTGGAATCCAGGATGCGCATTTCGTCCTAATTGGGACTCGTCAGCTGGATGTACCTGCATTTCTCAGTGAGTGATGATGTTCCCACCGAGGCTCGAACCCAGTGCCCATAGTTTCAAACGCCAAAGCGTTATCCACTAGACCACTTGGGCCACGAGAGCCACCTCTTGTGCAACGGGTCATATATTAATTATTGAATTGAATTTTTGACTGATTTTCCCGTCGATTGATTGGACCGAAGTGTTCGGTCTCAGGTTGACATGTCGGCTTCTTGTGCAGATGCTTCGACGATGTCTGGGGATTTGATTTGTATACAATTGGTGGATGGTGGCTAGCAGTGGAATCCAGGATGCGCATTTCGTCCTAATTGGGACTCGTCAGCTGGATGTACCTGCATTTCTCAGTGAGTGATGATGTTCCCACCGAGGCTCGAACCCAGTGCCCATAGTTTCAAACGCCAAAGCGTTATCCACTAGACCACTTGGGCCACGAGAGCCACCTCTTGTGCAACGGGTCATATATTAATTATTGAATTGAATTTTTGACTGATTTTCCCGTCGATTGATTGGACCGAAGTGTTCGGTCTCAGGTTGACATGTCGGCTTCTTGTGCAGATGCTTCGACGATGTCTGGGGATTTGATTTGTATACAATTGGTGGATGGTGGCTAGCAGTGGAATCCAGGATGCGCATTTCGTCCTAATTGGGACTCGTCAGCTGGATGTACCTGCATTTCTCAGTGAGTGATGATGTTCCCACCGAGGCTCGAACCCAGTGCCCATAGTTTCAAACGCCAAAGCGTTATCCACTAGACCACTTGGGCCACGAGAGCCACCTCTTGTGCAACGGGTCATATATTAATTATTGAATTGAATTTTTGACTGATTTTCCCGTCGATTGATTGGACCGAAGTGTTCGGTCTCAGGTTGACATGTCGGCTTCTTGTGCAGATGCTTCGACGATGTCTGGGGATTTGATTTGTATACAATTGGTGGATGGTGGCTAGCAGTGGAATCCAGGATGCGCATTTCGTCCTAATTGGGACTCGTCAGCTGGATGTACCTGCATTTCTCAGTGAGTGATGATGTTCCCACCGAGGCTCGAACCCAGTGCCCATAGTTTCAAACGCCAAAGCGTTATCCACTAGACCACTTGGGCCACGAGAGCCACCTCTTGTGCAACGGGTCATATATTAATTATTGAATTGAATTTTTGACTGATTTTCCCGTCGATTGATTGGACCGAAGTGTTCGGTCTCAGGTTGACATGTCGGCTTCTTGTGCAGATGCTTCGACGATGTCTGGGGATTTGATTTGTATACAATTGGTGGATGGTGGCTAGCAGTGGAATCCAGGATGCGCATTTCGTCCTAATTGGGACTCGTCAGCTGGATGTACCTGCATTTCTCAGTGAGTGATGATGTTCCCACCGAGGCTCGAACCCAGTGCCCATAGTTTCAAACGCCAAAGCGTTATCCACTAGACCACTTGGGCCACGAGAGCCACCTCTTGTGCAACGGGTCATATATTAATTATTGAATTGAATTTTTGACTGATTTTCCCGTCGATTGATTGGACCGAAGTGTTCGGTCTCAGGTTGACATGTCGGCTTCTTGTGCAGATGCTTCGACGATGTCTGGGGATTTGATTTGTATACAATTGGTGGATGGTGGCTAGCAGTGGAATCCAGGATGCGCATTTCGTCCTAATTGGGACTCGTCAGCTGGATGTACCTGCATTTCTCAGTGAGTGATGATGTTCCCACCGAGGCTCGAACCCAGTGCCCATAGTTTCAAACGCCAAAGCGTTATCCACTAGACCACTTGGGCCACGAGAGCCACCTCTTGTGCAACGGGTCATATATTAATTATTGAATTGAATTTTTGACTGATTTTCCCGTCGATTGATTGGACCGAAGTGTTCGGTCTCAGGTTGACATGTCGGCTTCTTGTGCAGATGCTTCGACGATGTCTGGGGATTTGATTTGTATACAATTGGTGGATGGTGGCTAGCAGTGGAATCCAGGATGCGCATTTCGTCCTAATTGGGACTCGTCAGCTGGATGTACCTGCATTTCTCAGTGAGTGATGATGTTCCCACCGAGGCTCGAACCCAGTGCCCATAGTTTCAAACGCCAAAGCGTTATCCACTAGACCACTTGGGCCACGAGAGCCACCTCTTGTGCAACGGGTCATATATTAATTATTGAATTGAATTTTTGACTGATTTTCCCGTCGATTGATTGGACCGAAGTGTTCGGTCTCAGGTTGACATGTCGGCTTCTTGTGCAGATGCTTCGACGATGTCTGGGGATTTGATTTGTATACAATTGGTGGATGGTGGCTAGCAGTGGAATCCAGGATGCGCATTTCGTCCTAATTGGGACTCGTCAGCTGGATGTACCTGCATTTCTCAGTGAGTGATGATGTTCCCACCGAGGCTCGAACCCAGTGCCCATAGTTTCAAACGCCAAAGCGTTATCCACTAGACCACTTGGGCCACGAGAGCCACCTCTTGTGCAACGGGTCATATATTAATTATTGAATTGAATTTTTGACTGATTTTCCCGTCGATTGATTGGACCGAAGTGTTCGGTCTCAGGTTGACATGTCGGCTTCTTGTGCAGATGCTTCGACGATGTCTGGGGATTTGATTTGTATACAATTGGTGGATGGTGGCTAGCAGTGGAATCCAGGATGCGCATTTCGTCCTAATTGGGACTCGTCAGCTGGATGTACCTGCATTTCTCAGTGAGTGATGATGTTCCCACCGAGGCTCGAACCCAGTGCCCATAGTTTCAAACGCCAAAGCGTTATCCACTAGACCACTTGGGCCACGAGAGCCACCTCTTGTGCAACGGGTCATATATTAATTATTGAATTGAATTTTTGACTGATTTTCCCGTCGATTGATTGGACCGAAGTGTTCGGTCTCAGGTTGACATGTCGGCTTCTTGTGCAGATGCTTCGACGATGTCTGGGGATTTGATTTGTATACAATTGGTGGATGGTGGCTAGCAGTGGAATCCAGGATGCGCATTTCGTCCTAATTGGGACTCGTCAGCTGGATGTACCTGCATTTCTCAGTGAGTGATGATGTTCCCACCGAGGCTCGAACCCAGTGCCCATAGTTTCAAACGCCAAAGCGTTATCCACTAGACCACTTGGGCCACGAGAGCCACCTCTTGTGCAACGGGTCATATATTAATTATTGAATTGAATTTTTGACTGATTTTCCCGTCGATTGATTGGACCGAAGTGTTCGGTCTCAGGTTGACATGTCGGCTTCTTGTGCAGATGCTTCGACGATGTCTGGGGATTTGATTTGTATACAATTGGTGGATGGTGGCTAGCAGTGGAATCCAGGATGCGCATTTCGTCCTAATTGGGACTCGTCAGCTGGATGTACCTGCATTTCTCAGTGAGTGATGATGTTCCCACCGAGGCTCGAACCCAGTGCCCATAGTTTCAAACGCCAAAGCGTTATCCACTAGACCACTTGGGCCACGAGAGCCACCTCTTGTGCAACGGGTCATATATTAATTATTGAATTGAATTTTTGACTGATTTTCCCGTCGATTGATTGGACCGAAGTGTTCGGTCTCAGGTTGACATGTCGGCTTCTTGTGCAGATGCTTCGACGATGTCTGGGGATTTGATTTGTATACAATTGGTGGATGGTGGCTAGCAGTGGAATCCAGGATGCGCATTTCGTCCTAATTGGGACTCGTCAGCTGGATGTACCTGCATTTCTCAGTGAGTGATGATGTTCCCACCGAGGCTCGAACCCAGTGCCCATAGTTTCAAACGCCAAAGCGTTATCCACTAGACCACTTGGGCCACGAGAGCCACCTCTTGTGCAACGGGTCATATATTAATTATTGAATTGAATTTTTGACTGATTTTCCCGTCGATTGATTGGACCGAAGTGTTCGGTCTCAGGTTGACATGTCGGCTTCTTGTGCAGATGCTTCGACGATGTCTGGGGATTTGATTTGTATACAATTGGTGGATGGTGGCTAGCAGTGGAATCCAGGATGCGCATTTCGTCCTAATTGGGACTCGTCAGCTGGATGTACCTGCATTTCTCAGTGAGTGATGATGTTCCCACCGAGGCTCGAACCCAGTGCCCATAGTTTCAAACGCCAAAGCGTTATCCACTAGACCACTTGGGCCACGAGAGCCACCTCTTGTGCAACGGGTCATATATTAATTATTGAATTGAATTTTTGACTGATTTTCCCGTCGATTGATTGGACCGAAGTGTTCGGTCTCAGGTTGACATGTCGGCTTCTTGTGCAGATGCTTCGACGATGTCTGGGGATTTGATTTGTATACAATTGGTGGATGGTGGCTAGCAGTGGAATCCAGGATGCGCATTTCGTCCTAATTGGGACTCGTCAGCTGGATGTACCTGCATTTCTCAGTGAGTGATGATGTTCCCACCGAGGCTCGAACCCAGTGCCCATAGTTTCAAACGCCAAAGCGTTATCCACTAGACCACTTGGGCCACGAGAGCCACCTCTTGTGCAACGGGTCATATATTAATTATTGAATTGAATTTTTGACTGATTTTCCCGTCGATTGATTGGACCGAAGTGTTCGGTCTCAGGTTGACATGTCGGCTTCTTGTGCAGATGCTTCGACGATGTCTGGGGATTTGATTTGTATACAATTGGTGGATGGTGGCTAGCAGTGGAATCCAGGATGCGCATTTCGTCCTAATTGGGACTCGTCAGCTGGATGTACCTGCATTTCTCAGTGAGTGATGATGTTCCCACCGAGGCTCGAACCCAGTGCCCATAGTTTCAAACGCCAAAGCGTTATCCACTAGACCACTTGGGCCACGAGAGCCACCTCTTGTGCAACGGGTCATATATTAATTATTGAATTGAATTTTTGACTGATTTTCCCGTCGATTGATTGGACCGAAGTGTTCGGTCTCAGGTTGACATGTCGGCTTCTTGTGCAGATGCTTCGACGATGTCTGGGGATTTGATTTGTATACAATTGGTGGATGGTGGCTAGCAGTGGAATCCAGGATGCGCATTTCGTCCTAATTGGGACTCGTCAGCTGGATGTACCTGCATTTCTCAGTGAGTGATGATGTTCCCACCGAGGCTCGAACCCAGTGCCCATAGTTTCAAACGCCAAAGCGTTATCCACTAGACCACTTGGGCCACGAGAGCCACCTCTTGTGCAACGGGTCATATATTAATTATTGAATTGAATTTTTGACTGATTTTCCCGTCGATTGATTGGACCGAAGTGTTCGGTCTCAGGTTGACATGTCGGCTTCTTGTGCAGATGCTTCGACGATGTCTGGGGATTTGATTTGTATACAATTGGTGGATGGTGGCTAGCAGTGGAATCCAGGATGCGCATTTCGTCCTAATTGGGACTCGTCAGCTGGATGTACCTGCATTTCTCAGTGAGTGATGATGTTCCCACCGAGGCTCGAACCCAGTGCCCATAGTTTCAAACGCCAAAGCGTTATCCACTAGACCACTTGGGCCACGAGAGCCACCTCTTGTGCAACGGGTCATATATTAATTATTGAATTGAATTTTTGACTGATTTTCCCGTCGATTGATTGGACCGAAGTGTTCGGTCTCAGGTTGACATGTCGGCTTCTTGTGCAGATGCTTCGACGATGTCTGGGCATTTGATTTGTATACAATTGGTGGATGGTGGCTAGCAGTGGAATCCAGGATGCGCATTTCGTCCTAATTGGGACTCGTCAGCTGGATGTACCTGCATTTCTCAGTGAGTGATGATGTTCCCACCGAGGCTCGAACCCAGTGCCCATAGTTTCAAACGCCAAAGCGTTATCCACTAGACCACTTGGGCCACGAGAGCCACCTCTTGTGCAACGGGTCATATATTAATTATTGAATTGAATTTTTGACTGATTTTCCCGTCGATTGATTGGACCGAAGTGTTCGGTCTCAGGTTGACATGTCGGCTTCTTGTGCAGATGCTTCGACGATGTCTGGGGATTTGATTTGTATACAATTGGTGGATGGTGGCTAGCAGTGGAATCCAGGATGCGCATTTCGTCCTAATTGGGACTCGTCAGCTGGATGTACCTGCATTTCTCAGTGAGTGATGATGTTCCCACCGAGGCTCGAACCCAGTGCCCATAGTTTCAAACGCCAAAGCGTTATCCACTAGACCACTTGGGCCACGAGAGCCACCTCTTGTGCAACGGGTCATATATTAATTATTGAATTGAATTTTTGACTGATTTTCCCGTCGATTGATTGGACCGAAGTGTTCGGTCTCAGGTTGACATGTCGGCTTCTTGTGCAGATGCTTCGACGATGTCTGGGGATTTGATTTGTATACAATTGGTGGATGGTGGCTAGCAGTGGAATCCAGGATGCGCATTTCGTCCTAATTGGGACTCGTCAGCTGGATGTACCTGCATTTCTCAGTGAGTGATGATGTTCCCACCGAGGCTCGAACCCAGTGCCCATAGTTTCAAACGCCAAAGCGTTATCCACTAGACCACTTGGGCCACGAGAGCCACCTCTTGTGCAACGGGTCATATATTAATTATTGAATTGAATTTTTGACTGATTTTCCCGTCGATTGATTGGACCGAAGTGTTCGGTCTCAGGTTGACATGTCGGCTTCTTGTGCAGATGCTTCGACGATGTCTGGGGATTTGATTTGTATACAATTGGTGGATGGTGGCTAGCAGTGGAATCCAGGATGCGCATTTCGTCCTAATTGGGACTCGTCAGCTGGATGTACCTGCATTTCTCAGTGAGTGATGATGTTCCCACCGAGGCTCGAACCCAGTGCCCATAGTTTCAAACGCCAAAGCGTTATCCACTAGACCACTTGGGCCACGAGAGCCACCTCTTGTGCAACGGGTCATATATTAATTATTGAATTGAATTTTTGACTGATTTTCCCGTCGATTGATTGGACCGAAGTGTTCGGTCTCAGGTTGACATGTCGGCTTCTTGTGCAGATGCTTCGACGATGTCTGGGGATTTGATTTGTATACAATTGGTGGATGGTGGCTAGCAGTGGAATCCAGGATGCGCATTTCGTCCTAATTGGGACTCGTCAGCTGGATGTACCTGCATTTCTCAGTGAGTGATGATGTTCCCACCGAGGCTCGAACCCAGTGCCCATAGTTTCAAACGCCAAAGCGTTATCCACTAGACCACTTGGGCCACGAGAGCCACCTCTTGTGCAACGGGTCATATATTAATTATTGAATTGAATTTTTGACTGATTTTCCCGTCGATTGATTGGACCGAAGTGTTCGGTCTCAGGTTGACATGTCGGCTTCTTGTGCAGATGCTTCGACGATGTCTGGGCATTTAGTTTGTATACAATTGGTGGATGGTGGCTAGCAGTGGAATCCAGGATGCGCATTTCGTCCTAATTGGGACTCGTCAGCTGGATGTACCTGCATTTCTCAGTGAGTGATGACGTTCCCACCGAGGCTCGAACCCAGTACCCATAGTTTCAAACGCCAAAGCGTTATCCACTAGACCACTTGGGCCACGAGAGCCACCTCTTGTGCAACGGGTCATATATTAATTATTGAATTGAATTTTTGACTGATTTTCCCGTCGATTGATTGGACCGAAGTGCTCGGTCTCAGGTTGACATGTCGGCTTCTTGTGCAGATGCTTCGACGATGTCTGGGCATTTAGTTAGTATTTAATTGGTGGATGGTGACTAGCAGTGGAATCCAGGATGCGCATTTCGTCCTATTTGGGACTCGTCAGCTGGATGTACCTGCATTTCTCACTGAGTGATGACGTTCCCACCGAGGCTCGAACCCAGTACCCATAGTTTCAAACGCCAAAGCGTTATCCACTAGACCACTTGGGCCGCGAGAGCCACCTCTTGTGCAACGGGTCATATATTAATTATTGAATTGAATTTTTGACTGATTTTCCCGTCGATTGATTGGACCGAAGTGCTCGGTCTCAGGTTGACATGTCGGCTTCTTGTGCAGATGCTTCGACGATGTCTGGGCATTTAGTTAGTATTTAATTGGTGGATGGTGACTAGCAGTGGAATCCAGGATAAAGCGCATTTCTTCCTTTGTAGGTCTCGTCATCTTCCCCGTTTCGAGCCTCGGTGCGATCGTTATCACTCAATAAGTAATGCAGGTACATCCAGCTGACGAGTGCCTAATAAGACTAAATGCGCTTTATCCTGGATTCCACTGCTAGTCACCATCCACCAATTAAGTACTTACTAAATGCCTAGACATCTTCGAAGCATCTGCACAAGAAGCCGACATGTCAACCTGAGACCGAGCACTTCGGTCGAATCATTCGACGCGAAAATTTTATATTCAAATGAAACCATTATTTGTTTGGTGTTGCATTATACATTCAGTTTTATACTAGTCAACTTTGGTGGCATTCCAAAACTGTCTCTCTTTATAAAGCTGCTGACTACTGTTATTTGTTTGATACAACGTGTTACTTGATTGCCTAGTTAAATATATTTTTGGGGGCTTTTATATAATTTAGAAGCCACAGCATCAAATTTTCTGCACATACTTCACTTCCCTAAAAGAAATTTTATCGTGATCGGTAAAAATTTTAAAAAGGCCATTCAATTAAGTTGTATTTAATAGTTTAAGTACTTTAAAATGAAGCAAATAAGTTATCAAAGAGAAACTTAGAAGTACATATCATTGCAAGTGGTTCTAATTTACATAAGTTTTGATATTTTGTTTTTCTTCAGTTATATTTAGTGTAGGGAGAAAAGAGAAGATATGAGAAAGTTATTTTGTTCAGAATTCAGCAGCGTGTATCATTTCAATTCATTACACAGGCATTCATATACAACCAAGTTTGTTTCGGTTATGGCATGTGCGAGTGACTTTTTATATATTCAGCCCCTGGGGGTTAATTAGAAAAAGCATATCTTGTACACTCAGAAATAGGTAAGATGTTAATCAAGTTATTTCTGAGTATTCCACTGAACTATGAATTTCTTTCTTTTCAAATAGAAAATAAAAACACGTATACGATATTAATTTCAAGCATATTCCAATTGTTTTTAACTGTGCAACGCCTATTCAAGAAATGAACTAACTACAGAACAATGCAATCATAATCATGAAAAGGTGAAATGATCAGCTAGCACTACGGAGGGATATCATCTTTAAATGTACATTGTGATTAGAGTATTTCAAATTTGGTATGATTCTCATCAATTCTGAACTTTACATTGAATGATTAACATGAATAAATAAAATATAAAACCAGGCAGCATCAAAGGAATTTTTCATCGACTACTTTCCAAGTAGAGAATGGAGATTAAATATAAGTGCTTTCATATTTCAGTTAAAGATGAATAAAGAACAGATTGTTTTTAAAAATACTTTCGTTGAGCTTATAAATGTTAGTAGGTGAACACTAAGCAGCAGCTATTATATCTCCTGCCTGGTTGCATTGATGTCAACATTTTGATGAGCATACTTGCTTACCAGTTTATTAACTAACCAGGCAATATACTGTTGAAGTTCAAATGACTCATTATGACCCATTGACAAAATATAACTCAAGTTCATCTAAAGGGTGAAGATCAACATTCACCTAAGCATATATTGCACAATGTGAGCTCAATATATATATATATATATATATACTTAATATAAATTGCTAACTTATATGCTTATTTAATTTATTTTCTATAGTTTGATTTGTAAGGGTTAGTTATGTTTTTACGAGTTGATCACGGATTGATATCAGTTAGAGAACCATTGAAAACCAGGGAGTACTGGACAGCTGCTGTTTCATCCTAGTTTGGGAATCATCGGGAGTACGCACCCACTGGGATTCCAACCCAGGACCTTCCGGTTACAAGGCAAGCTCGTATACCATTCAGCCACTGGGACCCGATTCAATGGCTCTTGAATTCTAACTTCTACCAATTCGTGATTTAGCGCGACCACAAACATTTTAATTTTTTATTCACCACACTCCCTACTTAGTTGATATGAGGTGCTACAATTGATATTTTTCACTACTTGTTTCTTGCTATTCATTACTTACTTTGATAAAATTTGTATTACTATCTATCAAAAATGTTTACAAAATTATATCTAGTGTTAAATGCTTAAGCTGTACATTACTTATTAAACATTTTAAATTAAATTGTGTACAGTTATAACATAACTGATATGATTATGAACAATAAATTGTGTTCGAAATGTCATCCAGTAAATAATACTATTTCACTGTGTGATATATCTAATACATGGAAAATTCCCATCGTAACATATAGAAAATTAAATCAAGTGATTTAGCGAAGAGATTGTCTTCAACGAATTTATTATCAAGCTGTTCAATCGTATATAAATGGTTTTTAAGAAATTATATCCGGTGATGGAATTGAATTGCATTTCATACTACTATTATTTTATGCATTTATGACTGAATTCCTTCACCGTATATACTTTCTTAAAAACCACATGTATACGATTATATACAGCTTGATAATAAATTCGTTGAAGAGAGTCTCTTGGCTGAATCATTTTTTATTTTATATATCTAATAAGCAAATAATATGAAATTACAGCTACGGTGATTGTGAGATATCTACCCTAATTTTACTGAAAATACGATTATCAGGTAAACTATGATGCACTGATATATTTTCGAAGAAAATTTAGAGTATTTTCTACTTTTGCAAAGACAGCAAACGCTACACTTCTAAACATCCATTTGCTTATATCCTGTTTTTAAAGTGAGTAATTCAATGTGAGTTTAGTTTAATTCTCCTAATTTTTATTCATTATTAGTATTCCGGAAAAAACTGTCACGTCAAGAAGATAATTAAATCAGCTTTTAGTGTTTTTTTGAGAATTTTATTGTATTCGATTGCATAAATTATTGATTGCAATTAATTTCGAGAACGACTTTCAGTGTATCCCTAAACATAATATTTAAATATTCAAATACTCAGCTGAATTACTGTAGAATGAAAGAAATTTCTATGAATCACTTTGTAGCGTGTCGTTCAGCAGAAAACAATTCTTTATAGTTCAAAAGATTTTACTATTGCAAGTAGAATTTGCTATATTTTATCCTCCTTATTAAAATTCAGTAAATTATTTGATATCTTCATTTTTAGTTCTAGACTAACTTTTAATTTGAACAGTGAATAGGTCATAGTATTCACACAGTTTGTAGTGGCTATTTTCATCCTGTTTACGACTCATCACTAAGACGTAAAGATATGATAAAATACAGAAACTTTATATTGAAATTTCCATTTGCACATCTTCTCCATTCTGCGCTACTTCTGTCTCCTCTTCAGGTTTTCCGCATTGTTTCAAAAAGATCTTTTATATTTTTAATTTGCAACTCGGTTCGTCTCTTTGTTATTCGGGAGACATGACACAAAATATAGTACTTACGAAATCGCGTCAGTTACACACACCACAATAGCATGTTCATTGAAACACGAACCCACTAATAAATATTTCAAACGCTAAAACGTTAACCACTTCAATAAATAAAGTCATTCAGTCCTTATAATTGAAATGATATTTTCAGTATACAAATGGCAAGTGAACTTAACATACAATAGACATACGTCCATGAATTTACCAGATGATTACAATATAAACATTTATTATCCAAAATTAAAAGCGGTTATAATCAATCATAAGTTATTCGTCAAAAGGTTCCATCAAGGCTTAGATGGCTATGCCGTTTTTCGTTTGGTCACCCAGCTACATGGACATTAAGCATTGTCGGAAAAACCTGTTAGTGAATCCACTGAAAGTTTATTAAATCAGTATGCCTTATGTAGTGTTTGTTGTTATTACTATGATGGATAGTTGGGGTTCATTCTTCGTGCAATGTCTAGGTCGTTTTACGCATATCCCCCTTTAAAGGCGTTTCCCTAGACGCCTAGTTTTACATGTGTCGCTCCAAAATCTTAATAACTGTTTACCATGCTAATAATTTACTGTAATCAAAGCTGACTGAACACTAGTGACCTGAGTTTTCATGGTTTAGATGAACAGCATTACTTTTATGGGTGGACGGAAGTATATATCAAATTTAACTGCCTTTACACTTAGAATTGTAGATTTTATGAAAGAAATGGAAACTAACTAAAGTTGCGATAATGTGGGAATTTGCTACAAAATTCGAAAGCTTCTTCTGTTAATCACAAATGCTGTTTTCCATTCGTTTTATTTATATATAATATGTAGATAATTTGTTCCGAAAATAAAATCAGCATAAATCAGAGTACCATATGAAAACTGGAAGGTTTCACATCTTTATTGCATACTTTTTTCAGATTACTCACTTCACGTATTCAAAATTGACCAAGGAGATTATAATACTTGAAATGACTAATCGTTTGATGGGATTTTCGCTATCAGCATTTAGAATCACTTAACTTAAGTTTTCCAGTTTCATAACGTAATGCAAATATCTTTCAGTGTAGTCAGCTGATATCCCATCACCCTTTTATATTTATGACTTTCATATTTTTTTCTAGAAGTTAAATGGTCTTCCTCAGGCTAGGTACCCACTGTATCTCCTCAGAATATTACTTAGACTAGTTACTTTCATAAGCACTACCACTCCGATAGATCAAATGATAAATAAAATCTTCGCGTACCACCTTAATGAAGTTAAAGTAATTTCACTTGTCTTATTCTTCCTGGGTTCGTTCACATTTCTATAGTATCCCCAATACTACATTCGCTAATACATTGGAAAGATACATAATGAAATGAAAAGTGAACTATAAATAATTCAGTAAAATGGTACTTTGTGTATAATCTCATCAATCCCAGGTTTCAAGAATAAACTGATCCCGCAGATACATGTGAATTTGTATATGCAGTTGGAGGTAACATATGAGGTGTGCTTACCGATTTTTGCTGTAATAGTATAAAGTGGTTGAATGATTTTCTTTTATATACATAACTACGGTTTTTCTAACTAAATGGCTAAAACTTCAGCAATGTAAACGAGACGAAAGTGTATTGCTTTTGGTAAGTTTTTCTTGACTTTGTAGATTACTTTGAAGAAGGCCAAGAGTTATGACCCCACTCAGTTGCTACAAATATTCGACAACTGCGATACATCAATAAAATTCACTCTAAAATGGTAAACGAGTCGAAAATCTGCTGTCATTAGTGAAATTAACAAGACAACCAGACGAAATCTTCAAAAGGTCAGTCCGAAAGAATCCTACTTGGAATGGCCAGCTAACAAGTTTCTACAGTTGGGTGCCCTTTGAAAAAAAATGAAATCTAATTAAATCCTCTACCACTGAAATCTGATGCATCTGCAGTCTCCGTGCCCTGAAGCAGAATTGGATCTTCTGCAAGGAACCATAATCCGAAATGGATACCCACTAAGAGTCCTCAACACGAATGTCAGACCGAAAATCTAGAGGAACGAAAGATTACCTGTTCCAGAAAAGAGACGTTACATGAACCCGCATTTCAAGGGATACTCAGCCTGTAATATCCTAAAGAGAAGAATTCTAGAATCTCTGAGAAGAACATTCATCGCAGTCTCCCTACAAGTAGTATTCTACAGTGTCCATTGGTATTCAAAAGCCCTAAGGACAAAATATCGCATCTGAACACTTCAGTGTACATATATCAGTTCACATTTTGCTGTGGAACTAGGTACACTGATCACTCAACGCGTATCCTGCCCAAAAGAGATCGAGAACACTACCCAGCATGGCTGCAAGAAAGGTAGGAGTGACTCCATGAAGAATGCGATAGTCAAACACCTCCAAAATGTCTATTTTCAAATAATGATTTTTTGTAGGGATTTTGCTTGATTAGTTGGAGTATTTTCATCATGAGCTGACATCAGTTAGAGAACCATTAGAAAAGCTGGCAGAATTTAGAATTCAAGGGAAACCGGGTGGTGGCTTAATGGTCTACGAGCTCGTCTTGTGACCAGAAGGTCCTGGGTTCGAACCACGCTGAGTGCGTACCACTGAAGTGTCCCAAACTAGGACGAAACAGCTTTCCAGTACTCCCAGATTTTTCAATGGTTCTCTAACTAATGTCATATCATGATGAAAATCCTCCAACGAAAAGTAGCCATTACGTCTCAACGAACGTCTCCTTCAAAGTAATCTACAGAATCAAGAATAACCTACCACAGACAATACACTTTCGTCTCGTCTATATTGCTGAAGCCTTAGCCATTTAGTTTGAAAAACCGTAGTTATGTATATAAAAGAAAATCATTCAACCACTTATACTATTACGGCAACGTCCGTGTCAATTTGTACTGACTTGATCTTTGTGTGCCTGCTTTTTTACTTTTACATAACTCCATATTTTGCATAGTTTCTATGTACATCCTAATCAAAGCTCATTCATAAAATTATTCATTTTACTACGTAACTGCAATACACTCACTCAGCTTCCATTATGCACTGATTAGCATTAACAGCTATCTTTTGACGACTCATTACCACTATCCACTTACCAATCTCTACCTTCCCCCATGGTTACAATCTGATTATTCATCACATTATTTCAAATATTTTGATAACGTAAACAACAACAACAACAACAAATTTTTCATTCTTGTCTGACAAACATGCAAAAATAATTGTATATAATAGCGAATGTACAGTTAAGTGAATAAATTCCCCTTAAAAGAGACTCTACGCTGAACTGATTGTTTTGTTTTCATTAATGCCTGGAGGGGGATTATTCATGAATTAGAATTGACACATCGTGCAATATGTATTGTCATGTACACTTCTATGAATGTGTCAAACTTCATGCTACCACTTGACAAAAAGTATCAAATATCCCCTAACTTCCCATAAATTATGCTATGATAATTTTCAATAATTGATCAACGTAGTTAATATTTTGAAACTCTGACGGAAGTAACAAGAAGTATTCAAAAATATTTTGCACTATCTGTCTAGTATATTAAATTCATAGTTCATGGTTTAAAAATTAAAATAACTTTCATAAGTTACTAGCTGCGCGCGAATGGCCTCCAGAATGATCATTAGACTGTGCTTTTGAATAAAATACCTCATGTTTGCTTATTACTATTAATTCGCCACACCTAAATGTTTCGTCATTAGAACTGGCTACCATAAGACACTGAAACAGTAAACCTGTAGACTATCTGATTCTAATATGGAGCTTTAACTGCGTTTTTGGGCTCGTTTTATAACATATCTATCCCACTCTAAATGAAACTACCAGTGTGTAAAACTCTATGTTTGCATAAAGGCTCTTTACCTTCCGATAATTTTGCTGTTTAGTAACATATTTACCCATAAATCAATAAATTCCTCAAAAAACAGTGAATAATTACTGAAGCAATAACTTATAGTGCATCCGATTGCCTGTAGAGAAATACTGCTGAGGCAAGAGAGTGAAATAATTTTTATAATCTGGAATACTAGTTTTGTAATGAAATGGTTAAAAATTACCCCTTTTATAAGCTAACAGGATACGAATTATAAAAAGACAGATCAGCACGACACGAATTGTTATACACATGACAGTGCTTAGAGCCCTCATTTCCGGTCTACTGAAAATTGGCACATTATTCCATTTTATTTTTATTTCAGAAAGATATTACCGTTTGTACGCAGATTTGGTATTAAATTTAATTCCAGTCTTTTCTGTCTGAAAAATTCAACGATTTACCATAGAATCTTTACCCTTTCTCTAAAATTTTCTGTTTAACTCATTTAAATAACTTCATATTTAATCTGATCAGTTAATCATTTTTCCATAACCAGTAGTATGTAATAAATGGCCATAACCGACAATAATTCTGATAATTTTTTTTGACTTCTCTTGATTCAATAACTGTTCAAAGCAATATCGACAATATGTGATAGGTTGCTTATAGATTGGTCAAAAAATAAAAATAATTTATGATATATATATATATATATATATATATATATATATTCGTTTTACCTTCAAACATAATAAATTTCACCAAAAAAGTCTAGAGATAGGGACTGTCAAGTGTAGACTTACAATAAGTTTCCAATAGTATTGGTGTTCTTTATGACATGAGTAATTGCTCGAAATCCCAATTTCATGAATTGTTGTTCAAATGAGAAATGTATAGAAGCACAAGACTGTGAGCAGTTTTGAGTTTGTTTTCCTGGATTTTTCAAAAAGTTTGAATCATATATATCATGTTCTTATTGACTTAATCGACATGGTAGAAAAAGTGATTTTAATTCAACCTATCTGTTCACATGTCACTTACTACAGAAATAGTGGGGTATTTTTTATCTAAAACTTAATTAGTTTTGTCATTACATCCAAAATCTAGCTGAAAAATACTTGTTGTTATTGTCACGCTCTAACTCAGAAGGTACACTCAGAAACAAAAAACCTAAACCTATTTTCCTTCCGATAGTTAACTGTATGACATTCTGCAGTAAAGACTTCTAAAAACAGTAACTTGTGTCCAAAATGATAAAAAAATAGTACCATTGTTATCCATTGTTACACCCAATGCTACTATTATTTCATTCACATTCAAAATCAAAAACCTAAGAAAATATAACCATTGTTGTAACAACAGGAGACAAAGACAGGCGACAGATCGTTTATTGAGGAAATCAACAGATATTTATAGATTTTTATGTACATTATTATTTGTTATTGTTAGCAGAGAAGCAACGTCTTGTGACTGGTTGTTTTCCTGATGAAGAATATTTTGTCATCGCTTTGTTGCCGTTTCTTAGACAGTCCGTTCGTTGATATATCTGCTAATCGTATCCGCCCACGCTAAGTCTGCTGTAATTGGTTGTTGAGTTAAACTTTATTCTTGTTTTTCTTATGACCAAGATTTCGGATGTAAACATGTAAATTGTTGTCTACCAATTTTGAGTAGCAGACAGCTTTCACCACATTGTCATTTCAGTTCATAACTAAATAAAATTCCATAAAATTCATCATAAGTTAAATATCCAAATAACCGCTTCTGACTATTTCACATCGTAATAAACTAAAGTGGAAAGAACAGTTAACCAAGTGCTTTTATGTACTACTTGGTTTAAACACGTAAGCCTATTTGAAATAGAAGATCTTTCCAGAAAGACGACAAAAACTTCCAAAATAAACTATCCAGCTCAGAGGATACCATTAATTGCAAATCACGCATACACTACTTTCATTAAACAAACGAAATGATCATTACTTTTAGAAGGCTAAAATGAATGACAATAAATATTAATGTTCTATATGATCTTGAGTGGAAAGTAGGGCTTCAAAAACACGTCTCCAATTGGCCCCATTCTCTGTGGTACTCTTTAACTCGTCATACGACTGTCCGCAATCTCTCATATCCTCCTTCCGCCGATCTCCTCCATGTCACCCTCACACCGACGACCCACTCGTCGCTCCCTATTTGGATTCCACTCGAGCGATAGCCTTCAATGCTCGCGATATCATTCCACGGACTCCTCAACGTATGCGCTACCCAACTCCACTTTCTCCCAAATATTTGTTGAGCAATCGGCTCTTCGTTGGTTTGTTCCTAGCCAGAGTTTCTTGTTGCTAATTCTTCCTGGACGACCGACTGGACATATGATCGTCAGTATGGAGCCAGCCAGAGAAGTGGGCAGCTGTTGATGAAAGTCTGCAACCTGTTGGAAATCATTTTTGTGACGTGCTGGCCAAGTTTCTGACTCGTATAGAAGAACTGACTGACTTCACATTTGTGTTGAAAATCCGAATCTTGTTGTTTGTGATGGCTGAGTGAGTGCAGAAGATTTCCCGACTGGTTTCAGGTTGGTGAAGGTGTATCTCGCTTTTCCGATTCTGTCTGGTTTTGACACCCTTATCCATGCCGTGCGTTTGTAGTTGAAACAATGCAGCCTACATAGGTGGAAAGACTGCCCTTCTTCAAATTTATTCCGTTGATAATGATTAGCATTGGTTGTTGTTGCTGTTGGTTGGTTACCTTCATCACCTCAATATTGTCTATGTGTACTTGAAATCGTGTCTTTGCTGTTTATTCCATCAGCTCGTTGGTTTTTCGCCTGTAAATCTTTGAGTCTGTGTGAGGTTCAACATAAATCATCCACGCGCGAAATCTAGACCTTCTGGAGTCTTCTTATCGGTCCAGTGTATCCCTGTATTCCCTACAATCTGGCTCATAATTCAGTCCGCTACAGTTAGGGATATCATCGATGGTTATAGGCAGCCTTGACTTACTCCTGTCTTCACTTCAAACGCTTCACTGAGTTTCCCATTGGGGATCACCTGACATGTGGTCAACACTGTCGAAAGCCATTTCAATGCCGATGAAAGTGAGATAGACGTTTGACTGTCATTCTTTGCTTTTTTCGATGATGATGTATCGAGTTGCGATTTGATCAGCACATGATTTGCCTTTCCTGAATCCAGCTTGTTCCGGTTGGCGGAGTTCTGCACCCAGTGCATCTTTCATTGTTTCCAGGATGACACAACTTAGTATTTTGCTTGGTGTATGCAAGAAGATGATTCCAGGCCAGTTATTGCAGATGCCTGACTAGTTCGCCCTTCTTCGGCAGCTTGACGAGATAGCCTTTCTTCTAGTCAGTAGGCGCCTACCCTTCCCTCCAAACCTTTTGCAGTAAGAGCGTGGGCATATCTGCTTTAGTCTCTGAGTCGGTTGTCAGAGCTTCGAGGGAAATTCTATCTGATCCTGCTGCCTTCCCGGATTTCACTAGCTTGATGGCTTTCAAGATTTCTACTTTTCTGGGTGAAGTGGTGTCCATTGGCGGGAAGTTCCGTGCGTGCTGTTGCTGGTATTTCTGAGCCAGTTGCAGGTGATGGTCGATTCAAGAGTCCTTGAAAGTGATCAGCAAACTGTTTTGCTTGCTTTTTCCCTTTGGTCGTTAGCTTCGGTTGACTATCTTTCGTTGGTTAAATATGTGTTGATCTGTTCCCGGATAGAGACCTGGTTATCTGATACGATGTTCTGAAGTCTCGTTTACCTGTGCATGCACAACTCTCTGATTATTCATATATACTCTTCTTTTTTGAAACTGTAGTAACAACTTTGATATCACTGTTTTACATTCTAAGAAAATTAGAGTTGCAGTTTCATGTAGTACAAGTGAAAAAATAAAAGATCGATTGTATTTGGGAGAAATAATGAATGGTGATGGAATGAAATGAAAGGATATAATGTTTGTTTTATAGATATTCTTTAGAGACTAAAAAATATTTTAAGAGAAATGTAGCAGGAAATAGGGAATCACTGATCAATAAAATTTCAGAAATAAGTGTATTTTATATGCCATGATGAATCGAATATTATATTCATTCAATACATGTGGTTGTCTGAAATGAACTATTCCTGACTAGGTGAAATAAATGCCTAATGAGAGTTTTGTGTACTTTTCATTCAAAATGCAGGCAGACGACAGGAGTTTTTATTGATTTTTGTGATTTTAAATATAACAAACAGCGCAAATGCACTTCACGTCTGACTTATAATCTAGACACAGTAATGGAAATATTTTGATCAAAATAGCAGCGACAACAAGCAAAAATGCTTTTCTTCATTTAAATAAGCCAATGAATCTGAGTCTTCATATCTTGATTGTTGTCTGTTTCCCCTTGTACAATATGAATGTAAATGTTAATTTTAAATTCCATTTAGAATCTTTGCAATTCATGATTGTAATAAGGAAATATACATCAATATTGCGAAGTTTCTCTGGTTTCATATTCAATATATCACACAGGTAAGTAATATTATTTACTGGATGACGTAACTTCAATTTCTTATCACTACAGCAAAAAGATATATAACAGAACCTTTTAAAATTAAGGTGGCCTGCTTAAATCACTTAGCTACCGAAATTGCTTTCCACCAAAACGCCTAATTTCATCTGGATTTACTATTCTTTCAATCGTCTAATTATATCAAATGACCTAAATATGAACTTGAGCGCTGATTTAGCTTGCTCACAAATAAACGCTGCGCAATTCTTCGACGAAATGAAGATATACTTTGGATTATTACTTTACATGTAAATCCTTTATGAAGAAAAAAGTATTTTGGAACTAAATTAGCCAAAAAAGGGTACCATTTGTTCGCATATTGTTTGAAATAAAGCTTGATTATTAATAATAGTTACTCCGATAAACTAATCAGGGAGTACACAGGAAATTATATAAATAAAATTAGTGATAATGAAATCTAAAAGGCTGATTAATGAACAAAGAATATTCTCTTCGATAAATTCGACGAAGTGCACGACGAACATGCACAACACCTAAAACAGGAAATTTAAAGCACCAGTAATGGTTCCGTACAAAGAGGAAACTTCTGAAACCTTGCGTAGGATTCTTAATAAGGAAAAAATAAAAGTGAAATTCAAACTCACAGAGTTACTTATAGGCGAATTATGTTGGTTATTGTACCCTGCACAATCTAATAAGCAAAATAATTTAGTGTATCTAATAACATGCAATGTTTGGGGTTAAATACATGGGTTAGAGTAGTTGGACGGCGTTAGTTAGATTAACGGAGCACTTAAATCTGGCAAAATCTAGGTTAGATAGCCCTAATATGATACGAAATCTCGAAAAAATCTCAGCTATAGCACTATATGCAGTTACATGAAACCACACAACTGGATGGAACAAGGTGACACTCATAAAATCCAATATAACAGGGAGGAGGGAGAGGTTCATAACGGAAATTTAATTTATCTAATCAGCTGAGAAGACGTGCCAGAGGAATGATTCAGCACCTATCTTGGACACCTGAAAAATTCCACTTCCCCTACGTCAAATGGAGCAGACGAAATAAGACCGTAAAATTGAAGTTTTGAAGCCGTGTATCGTTGACATAATGATGAACGATGAATAGTTTTCGAGACATTATCCAGTAAGTAATGCTCTCCCACTGTGTCATACATTCAATAAATAGATTATTGTACAATTACATACTATTACAGTACCCAAAATTTACTCAAATATTCAGTTTGTTTGATGTTCAATGTTTCAAAAGTTTGTAGAGTATAATTTATTCGTAATATGGCGGTACGTATTCAAAGCTTTCATGTTAGTGTAATACAGCATATTCTATGGAAGTATATAGGAAATCATAACTTATAGAAATCGAATATGACTAAAAAGAATCCATAATTAACTAAATACATCTGAAATGTGCAAATGTACAGCTCCTAATACGTACTAACAGATTTACTCAGAGAATCTAAATAGAATATATAATATTCATTTCTAAATATATTATATAAGCATAGCTCACTAACAGCGAAATCAGCTAGTTATCCTATTCTATTCTTCTAAGTATAAAACTTGGGTAAAGCATAACTCCATTATAGATACGATTTTGTTTTGATAAATGATAACGTTTCGAGCACAACACTGTGTGATTTATCAAAGTAAAATCTTATCCATAATGGAGTCATTCTGTTCTTCATTTTAAAGAAGCCACTGTAGTCACTGGATTTATCAATAAATTTGTATTCAGACATAAGTTTTATCGGTTTTTGACTGATTTACTTATTATTATGTCATAGCTTTGCTACTCTTATATTATTAACGCTCTATCACAGTTGCAGTCTGTGTTTCATGAGCATATATTTAGTACAAGGGCCATTCACGCTAACGTTTATTCCACTGAGTTTTACATAGTTTTATAAAGGTTCCGCAAACAACCATACTGTATATAAAGGTAGGAATATAACTGCGAACCTCAAAGAATTGTAATGAAAGTAACAAGAGACGATCCTTCTAACAGACTGAAAAAATTCGACATATTGAATTAAAGTGGTTTTACCGCCTTTTGTGAGTACAATTAAACCAAACAAAATAGGTGTACCTTAATCATTTAAATGGATCATAATTTGTTATATGAAGAGTATTTAAGTTTTCATAAATCCTTGTTAAAAGACTTCTTTTATACTGATGTTAGTCTTACCGTATTTTGGAAAGTTTGTTTAAATGAAAAAGATAGCCACAGTTAAAACTATGTATTCTTAATGGTTTATCAATACTCCTCCTGCTGATTTGCTGAATTTAATAAATATAACCTCATCATTCCCTGTCAATACTCACGGTTTATTTTCTAGACTTCTTGTTATTCTTAGTTAGTTTTCACAAGCCTTTCCTTTTTGATGAGAACTTCTAGCATACCATTCTAGCTGCTTTGCAGCTGTTTTTCAAACAGCAACTTAAGCTTTTTGAAGTTTTGAGAATTTGAGTTTTCATTCATTTTGTTTCCTTAAGTTTAAATGCTTTAATATAAGGCTTGAATAACAGACATTAAGCCATTATATTTGAGTAAACCATGTAAAGATATGTGAAATGAATTATGTTAGTATTAAGAGGTACTATCACAGAGTTGTCCGCCTTTGCTTTACTTTTCTAGCTCACTGCGAATAAAAACAATTATTGACTTTAGACTGTGCTTTCATTTTCGATTCTACACACAACAGTTTGAAGAAACACCATACAAATTTGGCTGGTTTGAATATTAAATATCCAGGTATAAGACAGTGATAAAAAGGAGTTGATTTTTTTCGACTGAAATTGTATATCAAGTTTTTTTTCTAACGACCTTCAAATAAAGGGCTCTCAGTGCAAAAATGTTATGAATACTGTAACCAATATCTAAAAGAATTTCGTTTGGAATTTTGTGAATTTCACGAAAATGAGCTTTGGTAGCGCTAGCAGGGTAAAAATTTTAAAATCAGGTAGCTAACATTCCACATAATTTTGTCATATGCTTGTAAGGTATCTTTTGACACCAGAACAATTCGGTTCATCAATCAACAGGAAATTGGAATTAACCTCAATAAATAAAAGAAAGAATTTTTTCAACATAGAATAACCAATACGGTGTGGAATCAAGCTGTAATCAAAAAAACAAATAAATAAATAAAAAAATAAATAGAAATAATAGCAGACTAAGTCTACCAAGTGAGAAGGCGCAGTAGTTTATACATAGTTCTTTTTATTTGTATTTTTAATGAACCTCACTGATTGGTCGATATATGCCAAAAGACTCTTTGAATTTCTCGAAATGTAACTCAAAGAAGTTAGTTGGAAACGCTTCAGGTTGAAGTCTATAAATGCTGGATTCACTTTTCATTGAAAACTTCATCATCGATTGGGATGCGGTTGCATCCACCTGACTAATCCAAACATTGGTACAGGTGAATTTTAGATTCTACTGCCAAAATAACTATATCAGCTTACAATTAATCAATATTTATTCTTCCTGTATTTTGTGATTGTGTTTTTCACTAAATTACTGTTTCACTTTACATGAGTGTAATTTTACTCACCCTGATACGATTTATTTAGAAAATATTCTAAGCCACACTTCAATTCTATTTATTACCTTTTGAGTCACTTTCATGTAAGGAAGCCTAACTTCGAATTTAATCGATAACTTATTTAAAACAGACAGATTAGATTTTTCTGGTTGTATGCTCTAATATCTATCTTATTTGGTTAGGATTTTATATATAAAGCTATTTATATTACAGTAAAGCCTGAGGAAGATTTAACTTAAAATAATACTGTTCATTGATGTTTAATATGGTAACTTGTTGTCACAAGATAGAATATAAAACATAGCAGAATTGTAAATTCTGAACTGTAACTTCGTCCATCAGGAAGCACATACTGCTTGGGAAACTGTTTGTCAAATTTGTCAGTTACGCATGAAAAGAAAGGTGCGTCGGTGGCATAGCGGTTAGGACGCTCGCCGGCCATGCACATGGTCCGGGGTTCGGTCACCGGCAGCCAGAAATAATGCTGGTAAAGAGGAAAGGTCGGGCATGGGGCGAGCAACCTCATCCTGTAAAATTAAACACTGCTACAGAAACTTCAAGTCGCTAGCTTGAAGCCCTATGTTCCACTGGGGACGTGAAGGAAAAAAAATACAAAGCAATCAACAGTCAAACGTATCATGTCAGCGCATCCATATATTCACTTAAACTAAGTAATGAATATGTAGTTTTTAGTAGAGACTATCAACAAGCCTCATTTATACCTTCCTTAATTTTCAAGTTTTCTCGATAAACTTAGTAAAATGATTTTTTAGTCATTACAAAACACAAAACTAACATTGGATACATATTTTAAGGGCAAACTAAAGTTATCTCATTCATGATGTTATTAATAAAATATACTGATATGCAAATTTTACACTACTTTTGAATGCTTAAGCAACAAAGTCCCATTTATCGCTAACTCGATAAACAAAATATCTTTCCTTAGGATAAAAGAATATTTTTTTGGAAATTTATTATGAATATGCATGGCTTTGACGAACTTACGACATACGGATTATGCAAAATCTTATGCCACTGTGTGTAGATCTTTTGGTTAACATATTTAATCTATGCCTCTATTCATACAATTCTGTCAAAAAGCAACCTATTTTTGAAACATATATGGTTGCTCTTTGCTCTATGTTCGCTTTGATTTCAGCTTAATTTCGCATTTTCCACTAAACTATCCGACTATCTGACGTTATCTCATTTTGTTAATGATTTTTATTTAGTTTCCTGTGTCTATTTCTTTAAATTCTTTACTAAAGATGATTTTAATACTTTTTTAATTTCCTTTCATATTCTTCTACCTTTTTCAATTTCTTTCTGCTCCTCTGATAGAAAACAGAACAGAACGGAACGCTAATTAAATGTGATATTTTGTTCTTCTGTCTTCAATCAGTCAGTTTGTCTGTCTGCTTAGCCGTTTGCCTCAAATCGAAATTATTTTTAGACAAGATAAACTTTAAAATCGAAACAGAATGATATGCTAAAATATCCAACTGTTGTAAAATAATAGTTGTAGTTATTTTCAATTCTTTCAGGTATCGGAAAAACATTCATCAGTGTTATGATACAAAATGTTATTTAACTTTCGATAACAAAAAGCAGATAGGCAGGCTACAGAAATCAGTAGTTTTAGGAAGATAAAATGCTATTAAGTCACAAAGCTTATAAGAATAATCTAAATTTTTATGATATAATGATATACTCAAGATTTTTCTTAAATTAAAGTTTGAAGTTCATTAAGCCTTCACAGAAGAATGATGTATCACCGAAAATAACAGTTAATAAGGGTTACTAAGTACTTACATGAGCATCTGCTTGAAACAATCACTTTCAAAATACTTCTGACTACATAGGACAGCAGACGTCTCAGATTACAACATGCGTAGATAACATAGGGAATAAAGAGATGAGAAGCGTGCATAAATTAAAGTATATGGATGGAATCATAAGGACTTTGTCTAGACGAGCTCGTAAACACCTATTAGTATGGGTGTCGAGAGGAGAACTTAAAATAGTCAACAGTCTAATTATGAGGTACGTTAACCTTTCGGGTCACGCAGTATCAGAAGAGACTTTATTTAAACTCATATATAAAGTAAGAGCAAAACTTTCAAACGGATTTCACTTGCATCTTCTTCATACAACTGAAGACCTAGCCATCCATAAAGAATAATCTGAACTTTGCGCTCAGAAACACTTTATCCACACTCTTTCATTACCATAGTCTTAAAACCAATTCTATTTTCCCGGCTTGTTTCACAATAAATTATGTTTAATCTTTCTGATTTTTCTATTTCTTAGCAATCCGCTTTCCTTTCTTTGTTCTCACATCTATCAAATATTTCTGTATGACTGTTCGTCATATAACTTAACAGTTGTCGATTGCTTCGATTATCTAAAACTGTTCACTATTTTTCTCGTACACTAATTTAGACTAGTTACAAACTGGCAACAACCTATGACTTTCGCTATCAGTTAAAACTCTACGTCTAAACCCCTTAATAACTGCACAGGATTGAGGAGAAGTTATGAGGAGTGGTCCGTTTGCTGACTTGTGTTATTATCCTAAAATAAATAACATCGTTAGACAGCAAAAGTAGTACAATATTGTAGAAGATCAACTGACGCGTTCCAGAAAAATTTGGTTTATTGCGAAATCAAAAATCGAAGGTTATTAACTAGTTACCAAGTAAAATTCTGATCATATTAGCCATTATATTCCTTAGATAAACAAATATCGACATTGGATTCACTTGCCTGATTCTTGATTGCTTTCATATCAATACTAAGTCAATTATTCAGTTTAGGTGTTAGGGCTTAATCTCGATTTAAATATCATTGAAATATAGTAATATTTCATTTGTGTGATGAAGGCTTCTACTGAGTGAATGCCTTTCAATTAGGTGCCTGACTGGTTTAAACATAGACCTTTCCACAGATGTGCAGCAGTTCGAGTTGCCACATTCCCTCCTTGTACCACACTAAGCAAGAGAAGAGAGTAAAAAGAAGTTCAAAAGAGAGATAACAAACACAAGTGTGAGGGAAAAAGAGTAGTGATATGAAAAAATGATAGGGCTTTATTGGTTATGACAAGTCACAGAGGACGAATGCATCATCTGTGCCATTCATTGAGAACGATTTTGAGCCATATTACCAAATGTCTCCAACCATTGTTTCTTACCATCCCGAGGACCCCAACCAGGAAGTATACACCTCCCTACGTGACTGGCTGGCTTAAACTAACTGTTGCGGATTTCATTGACTGATGCCATGTTTTCGTTTGACCACCACCAGCTCTTTTCCAACCTGATCCATCCTATGTTAGCTAACATCTCCCGTCGAGGAAAGCGATGGCTAGACATACGTAACACACGCCCCAGCAATCTCAATCGATGTACCTTCACAACCTCGTTGATTGATTTCCCCTCCTTACCTAGCACTCGACCGATGCCCAGCCTCGATATTCCTCATCCTATTATACCACCTAACATGGGAATTGGACACAGACACTTATGATCAAAGACAGCTAGCCTTTCCATATCTTCCACTTTCAATGGCCTTGGAGCCAACTGCTGAGCAGTGTACACGTCTTGTGGTCGACAGCCGGATATGACGTCTCCGCCAGGGGTGGGTAAGTTGGCAGACAAATACCAAACGAGCCATCTGTCTCCGTGATGCGATGTCGTCAGTGATCAACGCGCTGAGAATAGGTGAAGCAACTTCCGAGAAAAATGA
Organism: Trichobilharzia regenti; assembly: GCA_944472135.2. Taxonomy (NCBI): domain Eukaryota; kingdom Metazoa; phylum Platyhelminthes; class Trematoda; order Strigeidida; family Schistosomatidae; genus Trichobilharzia; species Trichobilharzia regenti. The sequence goes on from OX235262.1 coordinate 104,283,294, forward strand.
AGTGGTCAACACACTCTTACCACTTGAATCCTGCCTATCTTTAAGTTAGGAGTTATTGTAGTGCAGTCCTTCAGCATCATCTTATATTTTACAGTAGGAGCGAATCGTATACCAAACACTGGAGAAGATAGCTGCCTGTCAAGGTGTTCAGAGGCCCCTACATTTTGCCAGCGTCTTACCTCAGGTATGATGATTATATCATCTGCATATTCTAAGTCGATGAGATTATTCCCTGATGGTAACAAGTCAATCCCTGAGTCTCTGAAGTGAGTTAGGGTTAAGTCTATTGGTACACCTATTGTGAAATTATTCAGAAATGGGGACACTGGGAATCCTTGACGGAAACCACTGGTTGTCATCACAGTTGTCAACTCTCCGTAGGCTCTCACCTGGCTACATGAGTTAGAGAAGAGTGCTTTGATCAGTGCGATGCATTTTCCTACAAGGAATTACCGACTTTAAAGGCAATTATTTCTTTGCCATGATGTCAAATGCATTAAGCTCACTCAAAACTAACTTGAGAGCGAAACCGTGTTATCTAGATAGCCAAGTTATATATAATGTTGAAAACAATGTAATAAAACTATAAGAAGCCATAAAGTTGTAGATGAAAACTCGTTAGTTGAAAACGTTATCTTACAATACGTTCATATGTATTTTCACTGACATGTATTTTTTTCCTAGAAACGTTAGCCTACTACAGTGTTTACTGAATCTTATAATACTGACTGTAAACATTATCTGTCCATTACATCCATACTGAATCTATTTATAGGTTATATTTCCTCTGGGAAACGCTGAAAGTGCATTGAAGTTACAGACCTTCAAATTTGCGTGGCTTTAGTATCAGCACTGTCTGTAGCATTCAGTGAGCAATTATACATAAACACAATCGCATACTTTATTTCCTAGGGATCAGTCAGTATTTACATTGATTTCTAGGTCCTAAAATTTTGAAATGTTTCATTCACGAGGTATTCTAAGTAAGATTGACTGCTTTTCATGCGAAATGTCTAAGTTATGACTAAAAATCCATAATTTCTTTGAAATGAAGTAATTACAAACGATATAACTGATTACAGGTTTTTGACCTAATTATTATACATTAAATATTTCAATTTTATTCTTTTGAATATGTTAAAAAAAGAATTTTGGTGAGAGATTTGGTAACATCTGTTTTAATTACATATGGTTTATTTGAGTAAAACTTAAATTGCACACCTACCTTTTATTCACTGTCGAATGTTTGAGAACATATTCACCCAAGTGATGACCAATATTCATTTAAAACGTACTAAAAAGTTGAAATTTTTTATCTTGAACAATGTGACCTAATTACAAACATATGCAAAAAGAGAATCCGAAAACCTGAGTTTAGGTTGTCCTCATCTTTATAGTCAAGTTGCCTTATTGGCACTCTGGTAATTATAATAATAGTGTCGGTGTACAGACCCAGAAACCACAGCAGACATGCTGACTCCATTATTGCAAAAGGTCTGTAAGGAGGGAAAGGTGCCTACTGACTGACTGGAGGAAAGGTTACCTCGTGAAACTACCAAAGAAGGGAGACTTAGGACTCTGCAAGAACTGGTGAGGAATCATGCTCCTGTCGACGCCAAGTAAAATCCTGAGTCGCATCATCCTGGAGAGATTAAAGGACGCACTAGAGACAGAACTCCGACCAGAACAAGCTGGATTCAGGAAAGGCAGGCAAATCATGTTCTGACCAAATTGCAACTCTACGCATCATCATCACAGAACAAAGCATGGAATGGCAATCAAACCTCTACCTCAACTTTATAGACTTTGAGAAGGCCTTCGACAGCATTGATCGTGAAGTAATTTGGAAATTACTCGAGTACTACGGCGTACCCCAAATATTCATCAACCTTCCTTATTCAACAGCTGTACGACAACGGCACATGTCAAGTCATCCACAACGGAAGACTCAGCGAGGCGTTTGGAGTAAACACAGGAGTCAGACAAGGGTGCTTACTATCACCAATGATATTCCTTATTGTGGTGGACTGGATTATGCGTCAGACTGTGGGAAACGAGAAGACAGGAATATCCTGGAGCGACGTGAAGGACCTAGAAGACCTGGATTTCGCGGACGATTTATGTTTGATGTCACACAAAATCGAAGACTTACAAGCGAAGACCGACAAACTGGTCGAAGAAGCAGCCGGTGAAGACAGGACTCCAGGTGAACATAGACAAGACGGAGGTGATGAAAATAACCAACCAACAACAACAGCAGCAACATCCAGCGTCAATCACCATCAACGGGAGGGATTTGAAAGAGGTTACTTCATTCACTTATCTAGGGAGCGTTGTCTCAACTACAGGAAGTCGGAACGGACGAGGATGTCAAATCAAGAATCGGGAAGGCGAGAAACACATTCATCAACCTGAAACCAATCTGGAAATCTTCGTCGTCACTCAGCATCAACAACAAATTCGGATCTTCAATAAAAACGTCAAGTCAGTTCTTCTATACGGATCAGAAACTTGGCGGGCGAGTCACAAAGAATATTTCCAACAGCCTGTTGAAGACCTTTATCAACCAACAACTGTCTTCGCTCTATACTGAAGATCAGATGCCCGGGTCGGAAAGAATCACCAACAAGGAACTATGGGAACAAACAAAACAAGAACCAATCGCCAACCAACAAATATGCAGGAGAAAGTGGCGATGGATTGGATACTCACTCACTGAGGAGGCCACTGAGTGACATCGCGCGCAATGCAGGCCATTGCTCGAGTGGAACCCGAAAGGGAAGCGGCGTGTGGGACGTCCAAGGGTGACGTGGAGATCGTGTGAAGAGGAGTTGAAAGAGTATGGACTAACATGGATGCAGGTGAAAAGTACAGCAGAAGACAAAAGCAAATGGAGACGTGCAGTTGAAGCCCTATGTTCCACTAGGAACCCAAGGGAGCAATAATAACACTGTGAATTCTACCACGTTTGTTATAATTTCAGATAATTTTACAGGCAGATGTCATCACAGGAAATAGCTATTAGCACCAGGGCTGATGAGGAATCGGGCTACTAAACTTCATGGGATAAGTAATGTTTGTGGAAGAGGATAGAACAGTTGCTAAAGTATGATTGAACAAGAATATTCTCCTGTCTTTCAGAAGTATTTTAAAGTGTCGTCAAAACACAATTACTTATCACTTTTAAACTTGAACCAATTGTTTTAAGGCATTAAATAAATCAAATTTTTTTTCTAATCCCTGTAAGATTCATTCTTTTATGTATAAAGGTCATTTACTATAAACAAATGGTTCACTAATTTTTAATGAGCAAACTGCTTGACTTTAAAAGATAATTACAAGAGGTTGAAAATGTAGTCTCAATCCAAATGAAAATTTAACATATTCTTAACACGAAGAGCTCATTATGCAAAAGAGATTCGCAGATAGTAACCGTGTTAGTATTTTGGAATCAGAATATGGAAAACAAATTTAATGAAATGTACATAAAATGGTGAAACGAAAAGTGGTTTTTAGGTAAAATATATGTCTCAATATGTATATATATATATACAAAAAAGGAAATGAATTTCAAGCAGTAATGATATTAACGTGCAAGCAAACACTAGACATCCAAATTTTCTAACGAAGGTTTAGATATCTAGCCCTCCTCAGGAATTGTGTGCCTTTATATACTTTCCAAGGGTGAGATGGGGGGGGTGAGAATTATTTGCCAAAAGAAAATTATACTTCACTAGTATGGTGAATATTGATCGTTTCGCGTCACGTTAAAATAACTCTGAAATATTGAAGGTTTTTCATTATAACTTCATTGTTTCTATAATAATTATTGTCAAACTTGTAGAAATTGTCAAATTAAAGTCATTTTTGTTGAAGACATACAGTGTAAAAATATATAAGCATGCAAATGGAGAATAAATAGACAGATATTGATTTGGACAATATCGATAAACTGTACAAACGTCAAACAAAATAATTTTCGAAAAGAAATACCATAACCAAAAACCAAAGGAATTTTTCACAGGTATATAGCATAGTCAAACGATAAAGAACAAAGAACATCCCTTAAATGGAAAAAGGAACTTCAGAGAAAGATCACTTCAGTCTAAAAGCAAAAAACATCTAAACTCCAACGAAAAAAATTTAAGAAAATCTATACAGGATTTAGTAACCTTAGTACAACAAACAGGACTGATTTCATTGGAATTTTAAAATGGTGAAGTCAGAAACTTGTCAATAACGGTAAACAAAAGAAAATGAATCGTAGAGAATATACCTGAGAAAAGTCAACAGGCACCAATGCAAATACTGTCTGTTAACAACCACCTGTACTTATAGGAAGGATAATTCTAATACATTATCTCCAATCTATGCCTACAACAATCACTGTCATGTCAAAATGAATGCTGTTTCACTGACCATCTCAGAAATGAACCTTTTTGAGAAGTCGCTATTTATGGAGTCAAAAGTTTACGGAATTAAGGTAGACAGCATTCATAAACAGTAGGTAAAAGGTATGTTACTTTCTTAACTAAGAAAAATTTAATACATATGCTTACTTTTAAAATAAAGCATTTGTTTCAGTTTTAGTCACCAGACGAAACTAGAGAGAATTTGCCGGGTTTTGGTATTTTTTTCTTTTAACGTTTATCCTTAGTGAGTTTCAACATTTTTAAATGAATGTTTGTCAATTCGATTGACCTATTTGAAATATTAACTTATAAGATGTGAAGTCCACACTTGTAAGCAATACAGATAGTACTTTTTATTCATGGATAAACAAAATTAATCAAGACTGAACTATGATTTGCATTAGGAAAAAGGAGTAATTTCACTAATTAAGGTCTTAAAGTTAGACGTCAATGAATGGAAACCTCTTCATCTTGGATAGTTTTTGATTAATGCAACAATGAACCTTCTATACCATATTATATCTAAGTTCTTACTGTTGTGCAAATAAACTCTGAATAATCTATTTTATTTGTGATGCCTTTGTTTAGTGGTGTTAACTTATAAACGAATAACGCGGTGTCGTTATAAAAACTCTTGGTAACTCTTTCTCAACCTACCGTAAATTCAAGTCACGTAAGGTGTTGCATCCACTAGTACGTAGTTTTTTTTCCAATGATGCTATTACATAGGTGGAAAGTACAAGTACTACTCCAACTACGCTAAAACCATATATTCTAATGGTGTGGAATATCTCGTTGTAAAAGGATTTGCCAATTCATGATTTTAATCAAATTGGTTTAAATCACTTTATACCCTACTGGTCAGTATACTTTAGTATATTTAAACAAGTGTTTAAATTCTTGTTTAAATAGATATCGTAATTGTTTGAAGTCGCAATTGAATTTCGTATTAATTTATCATGGTTTGCTTTTCTTTTCAGATTTTTTTTATTCTACTGGCATCATCTATCAAGTGACAATTTAATAGGCACGAAATTTTAGGAGTGTCTTAAATAAAGCACACAGCAGGAATATAAACGTAAGTGTATTTCATTTGGGAAAAAATGACAAACTAGCAGTCCCATATGAAACAACAAACAGTTGTCTCGTTACTTACACGTATCACATAGTGTAAGTACCAATTTCAGAACAATTAAAAGCTTTGAATTTTTTATATGATCGCGTTCCTAACACTATAGTGCTATGCTGCATTTATCTCTTTATCTCTTATCTTACTAGGTTCAGTGAAGTTTATGTGAGCTGATGTTGAAATCCAAATCGGCTCAGTGATCTGTCTTCTCAATGACATCATAAAAATCCACAGGTGGTTACCTTCTCTTTAAACAACAGAGTTACTGAGAAATCAATTTATAAGCTTATATCCTGCAAAAGATTTAATCCTGATAAGAAACTTATGCGGATTTTCCATACTCACAGTGTGTGTACATCATAACCAGGATCTAATTATCGTATTAGCCAACTCAGTAGTATTTCACTTTCGTATCAGTAGAGGTAAATTTGACTGACATAGAAAGCTCTATGCGAAAAACACTCAGACAGCAATAAAAATACAAGAATGTTAAATACATTTAGCCAAACGTTTTAATCGTATTTACATCAATGTAGTAGGTAACTCACTAAAATGAAGTTATACATCGTATACAGTACAATCATTAGACGATCGTTTCCAACTTCAGGTAGTCCATTTTGATCAGAAGGGTCATACAAAGGTATGAGATCATAAGAAGACTCCATTTCTGCTCGACTTGAACCAATAGACATAAGCTTTTCTATCCCTTGATTGGTTGGTTTTTCAAAATCTTTATTTGCACGATTTCCGCCTAAATAATTAAGGTGACATAAAATCCTCAATTTACGAAATATAAAATGATACGCCGAGCAATAATGTTTATAAGTGAGGAAATTTTTACTAAGGTAGTACAATACGGTTATTAAATGATAATGCAAGAAATTCTTAAGCATATATAGTTACTTCGATAGATATGATAATCATATTTACTTACGCTTTCCCACAGCGAGGCAACTCAACCTCACCAAAATTTGAGGCATGAATGTACTGATTATATTATGCACTAATTCCATAAAAACAGATCTGGCACTTTCCGTTTCCTCTTTGCACATAATACGCCACTTATCCCTCCCATAATTATACTAAAATGAGGAAAATGAAGGCGGGACACTAAATGTTCGGTGAATGTGATAACAAGGTGTTATGAAACTCTAAATATTACACAAAGAAATTTAGCGAAAACCATAATTTACCACTTTCTTCAGAATAAAGATGAAGAGAAAATAAAGGTCATATGGCACTGACATATTCGCTTGACAAACATTCTTAGAGGACCCTTCATATAATCGACATGAAAGTGTTGGAATGGATGTAAAGTCCATTACACAACTGATGTCGTCTTATTCTAGGTCTCTGCCATGACAGATCTCAATTTTTCTATCATTCCAAAAGTAAAACTCATATAAAAACATAAAGGACAGAGCCTTTGAAACGCTATAAACAGTAGTATGCTTGTAGGCAAAAACTGAACGATAATAAGTCAGCAATGGTTATAGGAGAACTATAATACCTCTTACGGACTTAGTACACTTTATTTGATGGCACAGTGTTTGGGACTCTCGACGACCATGCACATGGTCCAGGGTTCGATCCCCTGCCGACGCACACCTAATATCTATGGTTGGCCTGCAAAATTTGGGCTACCGATATCACATGCTGAAAATTCCATACTTGTACCGAAAATACAGTGTGGAATAAAGCTGTAATCAAAAATTAAAAAAATAAATAAATTATTTAAGCTACTTATAAGTAGAATCAAACGACTTCTAGGAAATATAGAACAGTAAGTATACCGATGATACGACAAATTTTACAAAACAAAGATCAGTATTACCTTCAACTGCCAATCTGGACGGCTTGAAACACGAGAAAAAAGTAACTTCCCAGAAACCCATTCGGGACCTTTGCTAAGTAAAAGCGATTTAAGTCGTCTTGCACATGCCACAGGAGTTTTCAAATAGTGTAGCTGAAGTGAAATTAAGAGAAATTAACATTTAAGATGACTAACAACACTGTACATAAAAACACCCTTGAGGGGTACGTGCATTAATGAATCTTGAAGTCATGAGTTTATGTACTGGAATCCGGGAGTGAATACGCAGAACTAAAAATCTTAAAATGAAGTCTCTGTCGAACATACATAGAGAACGTTTGAAACAAATATTTAGCACGTCATTTGTGAGTTGTTTTTCCCATTTAATTATTAGTGCTAGATAAATCACACAGATACTGAGGTGAAAAAAAGCAACATTTCACAACATATGTACTTCATTATGGACACAGTGGTAAAGTAACTGTATTGTGTAAGATAATGACTTTGCATTTTTTTTAATTGCTTTACGTTCCTAGTGGAACATAGGACTTGAAGCTAGAGGCTTGAAGTTTCGGCAGCAGTAGTGTTTATTTTTACAGGATGGGGTTGCTAGCCTCATGCCCAACCTTCCCTCTTTACCAGTCTTACTGCTGGCTTAGCGAAGTAAAGGAGTGCGTAGGCCGGGGATCGAACCCCAGACCACCTGTGTGGTCGGCGAGCAGTCTGCCGCTGTGTCACCGACCCACAATGACTTTGCATTTAAATGGAATTAATTCATGCGGCATATGCAAGAAATCAATAAGGAACCCTAATACGATCAAGAGTGGGGCATCATGAAGCTGGATAGCATCACAAGCCTTCACACAATCTGTGTGGATCATAGGCCGGTACGTGAAAAATCAGCCCAAAATAAGTGAGTTTATTTGAAGACTGATAAGTTAATAATTTAATGAAATACTACAAAACTCTACCGAAGGTATATGCAGAAATAAGGAAAATGAAGGTATATACCATACAGAGCACCAAGACAGCAAAGAACAAATATTTACCAACATTCAAAAAGATTATAACCGTTTACCTGAGGTATATAACGATGAAGTACATCACGAACGAATGTGTAAGGCGCTGTAATGTATTCTCTACGCGTTTCACCAGCTATCAGTACAGAAGCGATTCGACAAGTGAAAAGCTGCAAATATAAGATATGACGTATATATTCAAAGTACTAAAATGATATTAACAATTTTAAAACTAAATAGGTACCAATATTTGGTTGTATTTTTCTAGCATCACAATTTCGTTTATTATACTTGTTGATGCCTGTTTCATGGCTCATGATTGGACAAAGTTTCAAAAACAAGAAAAGTTCCTTTTCAGTTTCCGAGTTGTGAAAACACCTACATTCGTATGAACTCAAACATAGACTAAGCAATATGCAACCTGAAGAGTAAAAAGAATAAGAATTCTAGTGTCCACGATAGAAATGAAAGTGTTGGAACCAATGGAATACCCTCCAAAATAAAAGAAAACAATATACAATGTTCAAATTAATCTCCTTTGAATAATAGTGATGTATATCATGAAAGGAGAAGAACGCGATGAGAGAATACAATAGTAGTCTTGATTAATCATCATATTATTACAACATTTAGATGATTAGACTTACGGTTTTCATCACCAGAGTAAATTCCATTCTAACCACAAAAGTATTCCTATATTATTATTATCTTCAGTACCGAGTCAAATATACGGCTTCAAAAACACAGCTCCAATCAAACATATCACCACCCATCGTCACCAGGTTGGAAGAGGGTAGTACAAAATCTCTCAATACCTCCGTTCGGTACCAAAGCACTTTATCGATGAACTCTAACGTTGACTAAGTTATAACCTTATGATCACTGAATGTCTAGTTTAGACTAAATTCCAACTACTTTGACCCTCACGAAAAAAGTGTGGAGCATATTTTTGTATACTAACATGTAACAGGTTGTCATACAGTAATACTTTTAATATATTTTGGATTGTACCTATATACATAGTGTCGATAATCTACTGCCTTATCAAACTAGTAGATTATACACGCAACAAATGTTTTCTCGCTTATGTTTTTCTATACAAGAAAAGCTACAGATGAAATATTAGTGTTAGTGGCTACTGGTACGAAATGTATTCCCCCACAACGTGAATAAAAAGCTTGTTTAGGAACTAAAATATTTTGAAAGTACCACCTAGAGATGACATATATGCAAAGTATGAAGTTTTATAGATATCATTTACTTGTTGACCTAAAAAGAGTAGAGCACATAATAATCTCTTCTTGAATTAGTTGTGTTCTCTCAGCTGGTTAATTTAATTGCGATGCTTTCGTCGTCCTTCTAGACATCTTCAGTGCAGGTTTCAGTATAAAATGAACTTATTTAAATTCTCCATGAATGATGTAAGTGTATCTCCTGGTAACCACTGTCGTGACTGGTTATTAATTTACGTCTCTATTGATCATTTTTTATTGACTTGGAATTCTAACTTTTTTGTCATGTGATTTACTTTTTATTACCTGATACATTTACTCTATAATGTGTTTGTTAATTGCTGTTTCACTTGAGGACCAGGCTTCCAGGAATTCCCCGGCACTTCTAGTGTTTCCTCTATTTAAAATTTCTACATCATCCCAATCAAATTGATGTCCATAATTGGCCACATACATTGATACGAAAGAATATATAATGCCATTTTACAATTAATTTGTTCTTGGATTCGGATTCGAAGAGGAAGCCTATTTTGACCGATGTAGTGTTTATTGCAGTTCATACAGTTTATTTTGTAAATGGTATTGATTTTGTCTTCTTTTTCTGTTGGATCTTTCGGTTCGCACAATATCGAAAGAGGTGATTGTGCTGACCTGTGTGCTATATCTATTTCAAACGATCTAATTATTCTAGTTGTTATTTCGGACATATGTTTCATATACGGTAAGATAAATTTTCTTGTGGTTTTTGATGTTAGCTTGTTGTTGGTGTTATGACTCAAGTTTGAACAATTTTTGATGAAATTGTAAGGATATCCATTCTTTTTGAAGACGATTAGTGAGAACTTTTCCTTCATTCTCCTCAACAAAGGTGTGCTACAGCCAATAAAAAGTTCGATGGCAGTACGCCCAAACTAAAGCTGTCCAGTACTCCCCGGTTTTCAATTGTTCTCTAACTGGTAACAATCCGTGATCAACTCGGAAAAACATATCCAATCCTGACCAGCCAACTATTAAAAAAAGTAAATCACATGACAAAAAAGTTAGAATTCCAAGTCAATAAAAAATGATCAATAGAGACGTAAATTAATAACCAGTCACGACAGTGGTTACCAGGAGATACACTTACATCATTCATGGAGAATTTAAATAAGTTCATTTTATACTGAAACCTGCACTGAAGATGTCTAGAAGGACGACGAAAGCATCGCAATTAAATTAACCAGCTGAGAGAACACAACTAATTCAATGTCATCCACCTGACCTAGCAATCTTCCTCATTATTTCAATTACCTCTTTCGAAAAAGAAAAGAATAGACTAGTGAATATAATAAATTCATGCAATGAAATCAAATGTTACAGGGAAAGTTAACTTTTGATAATTAACTAAAACTTGTGTAGCGTTTTATATATGATTAGAAAAAGAATACAAATAATTATAATAATGAAGTGAGTATACATTACAAGATCCATACACACTACTTTGCCAGAGATTAACTGCAACTTTTACGCACCGTTATAATTGTCGGTTATAATTATTATATGCATACAACTATGTAGATTTGCTAAATTTTGATGGCATTAAACAGAATATTCTGGTCATAAACTACCTTTCGTTTGTTTCAAAATGAGCATAGACAGACATTTATTAATAAATTAATGAATACGGTAATTTATACTAATTAATCTACTTATCGCCACCTTATACTGTTTCGCAATATTTTGTTTGGTACATGAACACATGTAACTTATTAATACTAAATATATTTCAGTATTAGTTATCATCCCTTTAGCTTTAGATGGTTGCTTATAGGTCCAATCACTCAACTTGCAAAATACATAGTCACAAGTTCAAAACACGCACCGAATACCGATATTAAGAAAATTTAATGGCAATTACTAAATCACAATGTTTGTTGTGAAATCTTGAACACGATTTACTGAGTTGTATTACATAATCTTTCCATGCAGTGAAGAATGCAGTTAATCCATGATATTCAGTTATTTATCAGTAAAAATTAGGGAATAAGTAAATAAAACGATAATAATTTAGGAAGAGAACAACTAACCTGAAATAGAATATGTCACTGCATCTGAAAATAAGCATGCCTTTGAGTTGCCTACTATGCGCACCATACGAATCGCTCCTAAGTCACGCAGGAACTAAAGTACAATAAACAACTACAGTGACAGGAAGTCATTACTCTTTGAAATAATTAAAATAAATACGTCTCCATTAAAAAAACAAAACAAAACAAGTTTATTCAACTATGAATTCATTCTAAGGACACGATTTTACCATCATTTATTCCTAATAATTATCATTTAAATGGGTTCCAAGTGAAACCCAGGGCTTCAACAACACGTCTCCAATTGGCCCCATTCTCTGTGGTACTCTTTAACTCGTCATACGACTGTCCGCAATCTCTCATATCCTCCTTCCGCCGATCTCCTCCATGTCACCCTCACACCGACGACCCACTCGTCGCTCCCTATTTGGATTCCACTCGAGCGATAGCCTTCAATGCTCGCGATATCATTCCACGGACTCCTCAACGTATGCGCTACCCAACTCCACTTTCTCCCAAATATTTGTTGAGCAATCGGCTCTTCGTTGGTTTGTTCCTAGCCAGAGTTTCTTGTTGCTAATTCTTCCTGGACGACCGACTGGACATATGATCGTCAGTATGGAGCCAGCCAGAGAAGTGGGCAGCTGTTGATGAAAGTCTGCAACCTGTTGGAAATCATTTTTGTGACGTGCTGGCCAAGTTTCTGACTCGTATAGAAGAACTGACTGACTTCACATTTGTGTTGAAAATCCGAATCTTGTTGTTTGTGATGGCTGAGTGAGTGCAGAAGATTTCCCGACTGGTTTCAGGTTGGTGAAGGTGTATCTCGCTTTTCCGATTCTGTCTGGTTTTGACACCCTTATCCATGCCGTGCGTTTGTAGTTGAAACAATGCAGCCTACATAGGTGGAAAGACTGCCCTTCTTCAAATTTATTCCGTTGATAATGATTAGCATTGGTTGTTGTTGCTGTTGGTTGGTTACCTTCATCACCTCAATATTGTCTATGTGTACTTGAAATCGTGTCTTTGCTGTTTATTCCATCAGCTCGTTGGTTTTTCGCCTGTAAATCTTTGAGTCTGTGTGAGGTTCAACATAAATCATCCACGCGCGAAATCTAGACCTTCTGGAGTCTTCTTATCGGTCCAGTGTATCCCTGTATTCCCTACAATCTGGCTCATAATTCAGTCCGCTACAGTTAGGGATATCATCGATGGTTATAGGCAGCCTTGACTTACTCCTGTCTTCACTTCAAACGCTTCACTGAGTTTCCCATTGGGGATCACCTGACATGTGGTCAACACTGTCGAAAGCCATTTCAATGCCGATGAAAGTGAGATAGACGTTTGACTGTCATTCTTTGCTTTTTTCGATGATGATGTATCGAGTTGCGATTTGATCAGCACATGATTTGCCTTTCCTGAATCCAGCTTGTTCCGGTTGGCGGAGTTCTGCACCCAGTGCATCTTTCATTGTTTCCAGGATGACACAACTTAGTATTTTGCTTGGTGTATGCAAGAAGATGATTCCAGGCCAGTTATTGCAGATGCCTGACTGGTTCGCCCTTCTTCGGCAGCTTGACGAGATAGCCTTTCTTCTAGTCAGTAGGCGCCTACCCTTCCCTCCAAACCTTTTGCAGTAAGAGCGTGGGCATATCTGCTTTAGTCTCTGAGTCGGTTGTCAGAGCTTCGAGGGAAATTCTATCTGATCCTGCTGCCTTCCCGGATTTCACTAGCTTGATGGCTTTCAAGATTTCTACTTTTCTGGGTGAAGTGGTGTCCATTGGCGGGAAGTTCCGTGCGTGCTGTTGCTGGTATTTCTGAGCCAGTTGCAGGTGATGGTCGATTCAAGAGTCCTTGAAATTGATCAGCTCATGGTTTTATTTGTATCTACTCCTTGGTAATCAGGTTCCCTTGAACATCCTTTATTGGTCTCATCATTTAAGTTGATCTCTTCCCAGATAGAGACCTCGTTGTGATGTAATGTTCTTAGGTTTCTCTCGTCTACGGCTTGAGCCACAATAATATGTCAACAAATATTTAAAGAAACTCTACACAATGGAGTGGCTACAGTGACAAATCTAGAGAAATTGCTTTCCATTCTAAAACTGGGTCATTCAAAATCATGAATTCACGCATTGATCCTCAAAGATAGGTGAAGTGACTGTATTATCTCATCTGACATGGCACATATTTTGTATCTTTGGGCAAAGTGGTTTCTTGGTCTCCAAAGTACTAGAAAGACTCCACTTATGAAAGGAGTTCTACATCAGTGCGTCCTTTATCAGAAGTCAATACCCATTAACTAAACTATAGTTGCGTTCTCATAAACCGAAATCTATATCATGAGGTTTAACCCTACAAGGAACCTACAGTAAATGCGTCTGGTTTTCTAGGCGACCCTAAACCTGCAAAAGAGGGAAGGTTCCGCGCGGTCAGAAACTATACCCAATAAAAAAGCCAAGGCACAGAAAAAAACTTGTTTCTCGTTGGAATCCGCAATGACGACATAAGGTAAACATTCGTTTATTACACCGAAATCAGTCTGGGGACGTCTTAGTACGAGGAATAAAAGTCAACTTTTTAATGTTATTATCAAGTCAATGCTTTTATATGGGTCACAGACTCAGCGTATACGAGACAAAAAGCATTTCAAACAGGCTGCCACAGTTTAACAACAGCTGCTTTCTCTCGATGCTGAAAATCAGATGGTCGGGAAGAATAAGTAATAAGGAATTCTAGAAGGTAGAAGGCCAGCTAGGAACCTATTGTTTGACAGATACGAAGGAGGTGGATTGGGTGTACGCTGAGGAGACCTTCAAGTGACATCACATGCCATGGGATTTGGATGGGAAGTTATAAGTTGTACGTCTCTATGTGACATGAAGATCATGTAAAGAGAAATTGGAAGTTTGTAGGTGGTCATGGCGCCAGGTCGAAGTGACGACAAAGAACTGGTGATCTATTTTGCACTCGCAGCTCAAGGAGTGAATGGACCATATCATTATCCTTATTATTACGTATGACTACACAAATATAATGAATTTATTTACAAAGTAGTTTACAAATACTTCTGACAAAAAAATTCACTAAAAGGTAGCTTGGACAAAATAGGTGAAGGAAAATAGAAACATAGTTTGTAGAAAGTTAGATTATAAATATATCGTGGTTGAATATGCATAACAATTCATGAAAGCAGTACCCTTCAGGAAATATGTTAAAATGCCAAAGTATGAGGGAAATAAGAGCAAGACATTAACAGCCATTGACTGAGATCTAACAGAAATACATGAAATATCAATTACTGTACAGTCAAAAGCTATACATTCAAATTATTCGTTAATGGTGTTAAGACAGATTAGGTATATGCTTTAAGGAATATAAGCTATCGTTTTCTGCAAATACGAAAAGAAAACTATTAACATTGTTCAATTATATGAGTAAATGCAAAGTCACTTCAAATAATGTACATGTGTTCACACGTAGTTTTTGCTCATGTATATCAAATTGTCTTTTTGAATACTATACCGATTGAGGGTTGTTACTAGTTTCATTGTCAGTTGTAATGCTGTTGTGTCGTATATAGAGATCTGTAAATGTACCAATAATTGTCACATAATTCGGTTCAGGGATCAATGTTAACTCTTCAGGTGATGCTAACAGGATATCATCTAAAAATAAATATAGCAAGAGGATAAATACAAAAACAATGAAAAAATGTAGTGTTACTGAAGAGCAGACGAGTGACAGAAATTTAATTCATTTACATGATCGCGTTGGATACCGAAGCACTTTATCGATGAACTCTAACGTTGACTAAGTTATAACCTTATGATCACTGAATGTCTAGTTTAGACTAAATTCCAACTACTTTGACCCTCACGAAAAAAGTGTGGAGCATATTTTTGTATACTAACATGTAACAGGTTGTCATACAGTAATACTTTTAATATATTTTGGATTGTACCTATATACATAGTGTCGATAATCTACTGCCTTATCAAACTAGTAGATTATACACGCAACAAATGTTTTCTCGCTTATGTTTTTCTATACAAGAAAAGCTACAGATGAAATATTAGTGTTAGTGGCTACTGGTACGAAATGTATTCCCCCACAACGTGAATAAAAAGCTTGTTTAGGAACTAAAATATTTTGAAAGTACCACCTAGAGATGACATATATGCAAAGTATGAAGTTTTATAGATATCATTTACTTGTTGACCTAAAAAGAGTAGAGCACATAATAATCTCTTCTTGAATTAGTTGTGTTCTCTCAGCTGGTTAATTTAATTGCGATGCTTTCGTCGTCCTTCTAGACATCTTCAGTGCAGGTTTCAGTATAAAATGAACTTATTTAAATTCTCCATGAATGATGTAAGTGTATCTCCTGGTAACCACTGTCGTGACTGGTTATTAATTTACGTCTCTATTGATCATTTTTTATTGACTTGGAATTCTAACTTTTTTGTCATGTGATTTACTTTTTATTACCTGATACATTTACTCTATAATGTGTTTGTTAATTGCTGTTTCACTTGAGGACCAGGCTTCCAGGAATTCCCCGGCACTTCTAGTGTTTCCTCTATTTAAAATTTCTACATCATCCCAATCAAATTGATGTCCATAATTGGCCACATACATTGATACGAAAGAATATATAATGCCATTTTACAATTAATTTGTTCTTGGATTCGGATTCGAAGAGGAAGCCTATTTTGACCGATGTAGTGTTTATTGCAGTTCATACAGTTTATTTTGTAAATGGTATTGATTTTGTCTTCTTTTTCTGTTGGATCTTTCGGTTCGCACAATATCGAAAGAGGTGATTGTGCTGACCTGTGTGCTATATCTATTTCAAACGATCTAATTATTCTAGTTGTTATTTCGGACATATGTTTCATATACGGTAAGATAAATTTTCTTGTGGTTTTTGATGTTAGCTTGTTGTTGGTGTTATGACTCAAGTTTGAACAATTTTTGATGAAATTGTAAGGATATCCATTCTTTTTGAAGACGATTAGTGAGAACTTTTCCTTCATTCTCCTCAACAAAGGTGTGCTGCAGCCAATAAAAAGTTCGATGGCAGTACGCCCAAACTAAAGCTGTCCAGTACTCCCCGGTTTTCAATTGTTCTCTAACTGGTAACAATCCGTGATCAACTCGGAAAAACATATCCAATCCTGACAAACCAACTATTAAAAAGTAAATCACATGACAAAAAAGTTAGAATTCCAAGTCAATAAAAAATGATCAATAGAGACGTAAATTAATAACCAGTCACGACAGTGGTTACCAGGAGATACACTTACATCATTCATGGAGAATTTAAATAAGTTCATTTTATACTGAAACCTGCACTGAAGATGTC
Source organism: Trichobilharzia regenti (assembly GCA_944472135.2). Lineage (NCBI taxonomy): Eukaryota > Metazoa > Platyhelminthes > Trematoda > Strigeidida > Schistosomatidae > Trichobilharzia > Trichobilharzia regenti. Next base: position 104,300,333 of record OX235262.1, read on the forward strand.
TAGAAGGACGACGAAAGCATCGCAATTAAATTAACCAGCTGAGAGAACACAACTAATTCAATGTCATCCACCTGACCTAGCAATCTTCCTCATTATTTCAATTACCTCTTTCGAAAAAGAAAAGAATAGACTAGTGAATATAATAAATTCATGCAATGAAATCAAATGTTACAGGGAAAGTTAACTTTTGATAATTAACTAAAACTTGTGTAGCGTTTTATATATGATTAGAAAAAGAATACAAATAATTATAATAATGAAGTGAGTATACATTACAAGATCCATACACACTACTTTGCCAGAGATTAACTGCAACTTTTACGCACCGTTATAATTGTCGGTTATAATTATTATATGCATACAACTATGTAGATTTGCTAAATTTTGATGGCATTAAACAGAATATTCTGGTCATAAACTACCTTTCGTTTGTTTCAAAATGAGCATAGACAGACATTTATTAATAAATTAATGAATACGGTAATTTATACTAATTAATCTACTTATCGCCACCTTATACTGTTTCGCAATATTTTGTTTGGTACATGAACACATGTAACTTATTAATACTAAATATATTTCAGTATTAGTTATCATCCCTTTAGCTTTAGATGGTTGCTTATAGGTCCAATCACTCAACTTGCAAAATACATAGTCACAAGTTCAAAACACGCACCGAATACCGATATTAAGAAAATTTAATGGCAATTACTAAATCACAATGTTTGTTGTGAAATCTTGAACACGATTTACTGAGTTGTATTACATAATCTTTCCATGCAGTGAAGAATGCAGTTAATCCATGATATTCAGTTATTTATCAGTAAAAATTAGGGAATAAGTAAATAAAACGATAATAATTTAGGAAGAGAACAACTAACCTGAAATAGAATATGTCACTGCATCTGAAAATAAGCATGCCTTTGAGTTGCCTACTATGCGCACCATACGAATCGCTCCTAAGTCACGCAGGAACTAAAGTACAATAAACAACTACAGTGACAGGAAGTCATTACTCTTTGAAATAATTAAAATAAATACGTCTCCATTAAAAAAACAAAACAAAACAAGTTTATTCAACTATGAATTCATTCTAAGGACACGATTTTACCATCATTTATTCCTAATAATTATCATTTAAATGGGTTCCAAGTGAAACCCAGGGCTTCAACAACACGTCTCCAATTGGCCCCATTCTCTGTGGTACTCTTTAACTCGTCATACGACTGTCCGCAATCTCTCATATCCTCCTTCCGCCGATCTCCTCCATGTCACCCTCACACCGACGACCCACTCGTCGCTCCCTATTTGGATTCCACTCGAGCGATAGCCTTCAATGCTCGCGATATCATTCCACGGACTCCTCAACGTATGCGCTACCCAACTCCACTTTCTCCCAAATATTTGTTGAGCAATCGGCTCTTCGTTGGTTTGTTCCTAGCCAGAGTTTCTTGTTGCTAATTCTTCCTGGACGACCGACTGGACATATGATCGTCAGTATGGAGCCAGCCAGAGAAGTGGGCAGCTGTTGATGAAAGTCTGCAACCTGTTGGAAATCATTTTTGTGACGTGCTGGCCAAGTTTCTGACTCGTATAGAAGAACTGACTGACTTCACATTTGTGTTGAAAATCCGAATCTTGTTGTTTGTGATGGCTGAGTGAGTGCAGAAGATTTCCCGACTGGTTTCAGGTTGGTGAAGGTGTATCTCGCTTTTCCGATTCTGTCTGGTTTTGACACCCTTATCCATGCCGTGCGTTTGTAGTTGAAACAATGCAGCCTACATAGGTGGAAAGACTGCCCTTCTTCAAATTTATTCCGTTGATAATGATTAGCATTGGTTGTTGTTGCTGTTGGTTGGTTACCTTCATCACCTCAATATTGTCTATGTGTACTTGAAATCGTGTCTTTGCTGTTTATTCCATCAGCTCGTTGGTTTTTCGCCTGTAAATCTTTGAGTCTGTGTGAGGTTCAACATAAATCATCCACGCGCGAAATCTAGACCTTCTGGAGTCTTCTTATCGGTCCAGTGTATCCCTGTATTCCCTACAATCTGGCTCATAATTCAGTCCGCTACAGTTAGGGATATCATCGATGGTTATAGGCAGCCTTGACTTACTCCTGTCTTCACTTCAAACGCTTCACTGAGTTTCCCATTGGGGATCACCTGACATGTGGTCAACACTGTCGAAAGCCATTTCAATGCCGATGAAAGTGAGATAGACGTTTGACTGTCATTCTTTGCTTTTTACGATGATGATGTATCGAGTTGCGATTTGATCAGCACATGATTTGCCTTTCCTGAATCCAGCTTGTTCCGGTTGGCGGAGTTCTGCACCCAGTGCATCTTTCATTGTTTCCAGGATGACACAACTTAGTATTTTGCTTGGTGTATGCAAGAAGATGATTCCAGGCCAGTTATTGCAGATGCCTGACTAGTTCGCCCTTCTTCGGCAGCTTGACGAGATAGCCTTTCTTCTAGTCAGTAGGCGCCTACCCTTCCCTCCAAACCTTTTGCAGTAAGAGCGTGGGCATATCTGCTTTAGTCTCTGAGTCGGTTGTCAGAGCTTCGAGGGAAATTCTATCTGATCCTGCTGCCTTCCCGGATTTCACTAGCTTGATGGCTTTCAAGATTTCTACTTTTCTGGGTGAAGTGGTGTCCATTGGCGGGAAGTTCCGTGCGTGCTGTTGCTGGTATTTCTGAGCCAGTTGCAGGTGATGGTCGATTCAAGAGTCCTTGAAATTGATCAGCTCATGGTTTTATTTGTATCTACTCCTTGGTAATCAGGTTCCCTTGAACATCCTTTATTGGTCTCATCATTTAAGTTGATCTCTTCCCAGATAGAGACCTCGTTGTGATGTAATGTTCTTAGGTTTCTCTCGTCTACGGCTTGAGCCACAATAATATGTCAACAAATATTTAAAGAAACTCTACACAATGGAGTGGCTACAGTGACAAATCTAGAGAAATTGCTTTCCATTCTAAAACTGGGTCATTCAAAATCATGAATTCACGCATTGATCCTCAAAGATAGGTGAAGTGACTGTATTATCTCATCTGACATGGCACATATTTTGTATCTTTGGGCAAAGTGGTTTCTTGGTCTCCAAAGTACTAGAAAGACTCCACTTATGAAAGGAGTTCTACATCAGTGCGTCCTTTATCAGAAGTCAATACCCATTAACTAAACTATAGTTGCGTTCTCATAAACCGAAATCTATATCATGAGGTTTAACCCTACAAGGAACCTACAGTAAATGCGTCTGGTTTTCTAGGCGACCCTAAACCTGCAAAAGAGGGAAGGTTCCGCGCGGTCAGAAACTATACCCAATAAAAAAGTCAAGGCACAGAAAAAAACTTGTTTCTCGTTGGAATCCGCAATGACGATATAAGGTAAACATTCGTTTATTACACCGAAATCAGTCTAGGGACGTCTTAGTACGAGGAATAAAAGTCAACTTTTTAATGTTATTATCAAGTCAGTGCTTTGATATGGTTCACGGACTTTTTAGTTGAATTGTGCTGGTAGAGTTCTGCAGACCTAGGTTACCTCCTACAACATCGGATTTTAGGCTCGCATTGTTGATATCATGATAGCCCCCCACTTCCTGAGTGTGCTCATGGTTGTCGTCTGGGTGACCAGACCGGAGTAGTTTAATGACTCTTCAGTTGACAATTTTGAGAATCCAGAAGCATTCCATCTGCTCTCGCAGATATCCATCACTTGTAAGCCGTATCTTTGCATTTTCTGGACTGTCTGGGAAGCTTTCTTTGTATCGTACATTGTACGGGTATTCCATCGCCACATTCTTATCCGCGCTTTCATCGAGAGAGGACACACCGGGTGACTGGCTTCCCGATGGCTTTCACCAGCGCATGGTATCACTTTACTCCTCCGGTTTCAGTCAATAATAAATTTATTTTTAATATTTCTCTTGTGCGCTGAAGTTTGTGGGGTAGTTTAATTCGTTTTCCGGGGTACGGTCGCAAGCCTAAAGCCCAACCGTCCCTCTTTATCAGGGTTTGGGACCGGTTATAAAACTATCAAAGCTTCTTACCTAAGCGAGGCTGGCTTTACTATCAGGGTAAAATAAATGTTGTAAAGTCAAAAACAAGCCTCAATGGAAAGTGAGGACAATGTTTTAAATACTTAGTTTGAATTGATGAACACTGATGAACTGAAGAAACCTTTGAAATGTTGAAAAAAAGCATCTCTTTGGTAAGCATAAAGAGAGCATTATTGCTGACTGCAGATAGATGAGTACTTGAACAACTCTAAGGGATTTGTATTTTCAATGAAACGGTATATTAAGTACTTTTCTTTTATTTCAACGAGAACAACTTTAAAAACCATAGAATTATTGATCGAAAACATAGAATAGTCTCACTTAGTGAATAAAATGTAATATTCAAATGAATCAGTATTGTTTAAAAATATCATGAAATGCGATAACAATAAAATGCATCTTTAAGAAATACATTCATATCGCTGCTGTAAGACATGTCTACTGTATGAGCGTAAATACACAGCCTATTTTCTTTAAGTATGTAAAACCGAAGAGAACCAGTGTGAGAAAAAGACACATTAGGCACATGTGAGATTAAAAACAGGAATTTTTTGAATATCCCTTTAAAAAGATTCTCCTGAATGTATTTAAATTACACTTACCATAATCCGTCAAAAGTATTTCTGCAGAACACTTATCACTATGATGTGTTGTATTTTGTATTAATTTTATCTAATAGTTCGTTAAGAATCAGGCACTTCAGAGAATGTGGTTTATTTGTTAGACTAAACAATTATATGAGGGAAATGAGTTACTGACAAAGACTAAGTAAGTACTCAGCCTCAATATATACAACCATAGGATAAATCAAAGAGGAAAAAACAGAAAATGGAGAAAAATTACTATTTAGTTCATAAAAACCTACAGGAGTGAATAATGCTACCGATATCCTAAGATTATCGCAGACGTAAATACCGTATTCACTGGATAAATTCACCAGCTAATGAAATAACGATTCACATCATATAATAACTGGATAAAACTTTCAGCCTACCCCATCTGCCAACACTATCGCTGTTTAACTTCTTGCAAACTAACATGTTTTCATAAATGATCGGTCTATTGCTAATGTCAGTCAGCAATGTAAAAAACGAAATATGAATTTAATGAGGTGTGTATAAATTCACTTAAATGATACAATTCTCAAATGCTTATTCTCAGGATGGTGCGTTTTATTTACAATAAACAGATTATTAAGTGTACAAGCTTTAGTTGTTAAAACGGTAAACATCAACCATAGATTACATTATATTTTAAAGTAATATTTGAAGGGAAACAATTAGTACAGGATAACAGTCAATAACGAATGTGACTGAGTAGTGAACGTCCAAAATTTGGAAGTGATTTCAAAATCACTCCGTATTTTCAGGTTAAATTCTATTGCCTTTATTAAAAGAGAATATTAGTAATAAGAAATCAAAGGTTACTGATTTCTTTCTATACATGTGATAGCTCATTAACACATCATAAAAGAGCAGGGACGTTGAGAAATTCCTATTCTTTTTTGATAATAATCCCTACACCATTTAATTCCTATTCTACATTATTATTATTATTATCAAAAGTTTTAAAAAATTAAAGATCTAACATATCAAAAGAGTTGATTAGTGAATATAAACTTACGCACAGTAATTGACGGATAGCTTGTTGACCAAATAGAGTTTGATGTTGCTGAGCAAATAAGGCTAGTGTGGTTCCACCATGGTTAGTTAAATTAGCACATAAACTTTGTAGAATATCACAAAATAACCTTGGTTTAGGTGATCCTATTTCGGAAAACCAAGGTTGTGGAAAGAAATAACCTTTAGGTATTTCATCCATACTGGACGAGTATGTAGCTGGAGAACTTGGGTCATTTTGATTCTCCACTGTCTCTGATAACGTTGAATCTAACCTTTAGGAAATAATTTAAAATGTACGGTGAAGTGAGCAATCGAACACATATTCTTAACAAAAAGGTAATTCCTTTAAAAGCCGACACAATAAAATAGTACCAAATAATAAAATTTTCAAAAAAAGCATTGGACTGCATATGAAATTTTAGCAGAGAATGCGAAAAGAGGCCAGTCCAAACAACAAAAAACGACAAACGAATTACATAACCGAACGGTTAATATGCTTGTTTTGTGGTCTGAAATATTTTTTCTTATAGGACCATGGATACACATCCCTAGGGGAGCTAAACTACAGCAATACAGGTTTGCTGTCACCAATGGTGTCGGTGAGTGACTAATTAATTCAATTCCTACAAATCTAAAAGGGTCAAATTTATTCCAGAATGTAAAATGTACTTGTAATGTCGATCAGCTACATTTCAATCTATCATCAAGTTCAAATGACTTCATTTAACTCCTTCACTTTTATAACAGCCATTTAACGCAAACGAACAGGCTTTCATTTATTCAATCAGCTCACAGTTTAATAGGTCTGTCTGTCCGTCTGTTTTCGACATAGAACTTTGCACAAATGTCTGGTCTGGTCTGGATTCAACATAGAACCTGGCACCGAAGTGCACCAGTTCGAGTTGCCACGTTCCAAATAGCACACAAAAATAGACAAGAAGATGAGTGAAGAGAATCAATAGAGTTTGACAAGTGTAAGAGTGAAACAGAATGGGTAATGGTAGAAAGGAATATGAAAGATTACAGAGACTAAATACATCTGCGCTGGCCATTGACAACGATTTTGAGCCATGTCACCTATTGTCTCCAGCCATTGATTTCTAGAGTCCCGAGGCCCCCAACCCGGAAGTCTGCATCTCCCTACCTGACTCAGTTTAACTGTCAAGGATTTCATGGATTGATGTCATGTTTTTGTTTGGCCACCACTGGCTCTTTTCCAACCTTCACATATATCAGTTAGCAATGCCCGTCGGGGGAGGCGGTTGTTAGGCATGCGCAGCACGTGACCTAACCATCTCAGTCTGTGTAACCTTATAGCCTCGTCGATTGATTTTCCCTCTTTGCCCAACACTCTACGCCTAACGTCAACATTACTTACCTTATTAAACCACCTAACGTGAGACAGAGATCGCAGACATCTATGATCGAAAGCAGTCAACCTTTTCATGTCTTCAACGCGTATTGGCCATGTTTCGGAGCCATAGACAAGGACGGAGCGAACTGCTGAGCAGTACACACTTCCCTTGGTTGATAGCCGGATGTCACGCCTACGCCAGAGATGGTGTAAGTCAGCGAAAGCAGCTCGAGCTTTTCGGATCCGTGCTGAGATTTCATCGCCAATCAGTCCGTTGGTGCTAATACAACTTCCCAAATAGGTGAAGTGGTCAACATGTTCTATCACTTCACTCCCTATCACTAAGTTAGGAGTTGACGTGGTCCAGTCTTGTAGCAGCATCTTACATTTTGTAGGAGCGAATCGCATGCCAAACATACGAAGATTGCTGCTCAAGGTGTTCAGAAGACTCTGCATTTTGTCATCATCCTCCCCTAACAGGACTATGTCATCTGCATATTCTAAGTCCATAAGACTATTCCCTGGTAACAAGTTGATTCCTAAGTCATTACGTTCAGTTAAGTGCGGCAGTTAAACCCACCACACTCCATGCAGCACACAAAGCAAGAGAAGAAAGTACAAAAAATGCATAATAGAGACCGTAAGCAGAGGTGTGAGACAAAGGAAGAGTAATGACGAAGAACAAAACAGTTTCATTGGAAATCATAGGTCACAAGGAGTGGATGCATCTGCGCCACTGAGAACGATTTTGACCCATGTCAGCAATTGTTTCCAACCATTGGTTGGAAACAGTTTGGGAAACACACCATTATATGAAGCTATACTCCGTGGAATGGATGGATTAGACACATTTTGTGTGTCTATAACATGTTTATGTAATAGACACTTACCTCAGTCTTTTTGGTTGAGGAAAGGATTCGGATTGCTCACTTTTTACTATTTCTGTCAAATTCGGTTTAACATTTGGATGAAGATTTATATTCGGCTTTAAGTGAACTAGCCACAAACGTATGTGTTTCTGATGCACGAACCTAGAATGAATGCTGCCGACATTGAACACCTAAGTAAAAAAACAATGACATAGCCGTACTAAATTTAAATAAAACTACCAAAATTGAAATATAACAAAAGCCCTGTAGATTTATTAAAACATTTCTACTCATTGGGTTCCGAATTAATCATACTTCAAGAATTTATTAGTAAATTAAAACAATTAGTCCCTTTAACCATGTTAGTTGTAAGGCGGTTGTAAAGAAACTACGAAATGATATCATCTCGCGAAATTTGTCTTCTTAATGCCTTGTTCAAATTTATTAGTAATAAAATAACCGTCATGATAGTAAATTTATTATTCTTATCATAAAGATCAACTAATGGAAGTATATCTATTACTAGAGATAGAGCATAAGAAGCCAATTCAACAAAAAAGTGAATGACTTTGAAATGCTTAATGATTTAGTAAAAGAAATCTTAACCATTCACTGATCACTTTCATCATGGACGATTTGCGCACTTCCCATTCCTGTCATACATCGGCAATAATATATTCGCGAAAAAAAGGCGGATGTTCATTATGTGAATGCTGAAAACACTTAAAATTCATGCATACATTAAAAAAAATGATATGCTAAAATGTAACATATATCAATCACGCCTCAGGTATTCAGAAGGATATATTCTTTTAAATAGTAAGTAATACTGACTGTTCATTCATACGAGATACGAGATTATACTCAAATAATTAGAATACAATTACAAATTCAGCTTGTCTCTAATACGTAATTAGCACCTTCTGTCTGTCTGTTTTCGACATAGAACTTTGCACAAATGTGCGGCAGTTAAACCCATCACACTCCATGTAGCACACAAAGCAAGAGAAGAAAGTACAAGAAACAAGTACAAGAGACAAAGGAAGAGTAATAACGAAGAACAAAACAGTTTCATTGGAAATCATAGGTCACAAGGAGTGGATGCATCTGCGCCATTGAGAACGAGCCATATCATCAATTTTTTCCAACCATTAGTATTTACCGTTCCAAAGGACCCCAATCAGGAAGTCTACACCTTCCCACCATGGCTTAAACTAACTGTTGTAGATTTCATTGACTGGTTAAGCCATGTTTTGGTTTGGCCGCCGCTAGCTCTTTTTCAACCTGACCCTGAGTCAGCTAACATAGCCCGTCGGAATCTAAAGATAGTAGATGTGAGGCATAACTGAATCCCTAAATTTCAAGGTAAAATATATAGACAAACAGAAACTGTAGCAATGGGATCACCAAAATCCCCTATCGTAGCCGACATATTTATGGACAGCTGGGAAAATAATGCTCTTAATACGTTTACTCCTACTCCAAAAATATGGTGGAGATATGTGGATGACACTTTCACTGTGTTTAATACAGAACATATCTCTAGCATCTTGACACACATAAACTCACTAGTACAGGGAATAAAATTCACATTTGAATCGGAAAATAAACAAGGAGAATAGCTATGTTAGATTGTAAAATAAAACGAATAGAAGGTAAACTGCACACTAGTGTGTAGAGAAGACCAACTCATTCTAATAAATACTTGGAATTTAATTCATCTCATCCGTTAACTGTTAATGCAGGCTTAGTTAAGTGTTTAACAAACCGAGCAGTGGCATTAAGTAGCACAAAAAAGACCTAAATGATGAAATAAAACAGATGGAAGAGGCTTTGGTGTAAAATAACTATCCTTTAAAATTCATTAGGAAGATCGAAAAAGGCCAAACGAAAAATAAAAATAATTGTGAAACTATTAATAATAACATAAATAAGAGAGAATATAAGTCATCTACAGTTATACCATATAAAGAGTGGACATCTGAAACCCTACGTAGGACTCTAAATAAAGCAGGAATTAGGGTGGCATTCAAACCAACAAACTCACTCAGGAACAAGCTGTGTAGGTTAAAGGACCCAGTTGACCCAATTAGACAAATAATATAATTTACAAAGTATCCTGCAATGACTGTGAGGTCAACTACATAGGTCAAACTAGTAAGTCAGGGATAGTCAGATTGTCGGAACATAAGAATTTAGCTAAGGTAAGAATGGTTGACCCCGAGAAGATAAGTAATTTAGAAAAAAGCTCAGCAATTGCAATGCATGCGCTAACACACAACCACACAATAGGGTGGGAGAGGGTTAAAATTCTAAAAAGTAATCTAGGTAGGTGGAGAGAGAGGTTGATTACTGAATCCTTGTTCATCGAGTCTACACCAACCACATGCAATAGCAATGATTCATCACTCATACCTGAAATATGGAAAATACTACTACCAATCACATCTAGTGAAAAATAATGGAACTATATAAATGAAGTAAGGAAATCGTGTGAGTACCTTGATATGATTATGAGAAATAAATTGTGCTCGAAACGTCATCAGTAAACATTACTGTATAACACTGTGAGAATTAATCAAAACAAAAATTTATGCATAATGGAATTATACTCTACCACAGTGCACAACTTTTCTTCTTATATTTCTCAACTTATTATACCATTTCACACGGGAGATAGAACGCAGGCACCTATGATCAAAGAAAGCTAATCTTTTCATGTCTTCCACTCTCAGTGGCCAGGTCTCACAACCATAAAGGAAGACGAAGCGGACTGATGAGCAGTACACCCGCCCTTTGGTCGATAGTCGAACATCTCGTCTACGCCAGAGACGGCATAAACTGGCAAATGCGAAACGAGCCCTCTGTATCCGTGCTGAGATTTCGTCAGAGATCAACCCGTTGGCATTGGCTGATGGTACTTCCAAAATAAGTGAAGCGGTCAATGTGCTCTACCACTTCACTTCCTATTTCTAATCTAGGAGTCGGTGTATTCCAGTCCTGTAACATCATCTTACATTTTACAGTAGGAGCAAATCGCATGCCAAACATTCGTAGATTGCAGCTCAAGGTGTTTAGAAGACTCTGCATTTTGTCAGCGTCCTCGCCTAGAAGGACTATATCGTCTGCATATTCTAAGTCGATGAGATTATTCCCTGGTGGTAACAAGTCAATCCCTGAGTCGCTGAAGTGAGTTAGGGTTAAGTCCATTAGTACATCTATGATGAAGTTGAATAGAAAAGGGGATACTGTGCATCCTTGACGGACACCACTAGTCGTCACCAGTTCAGATGACAACTCACCGTAAGCCCTCACCTGGCTGTATGAGTACGAGCAGAGTGCCTTAATCAGTGCAATATATTTTCTCGGCATTCCCTTTACAGCCAAGCATCTCCAGAGAACCTCTCGGTCGACAGAATCGAATTCTGCCTTTAGGTCAAGAAATATAATGACTGTTGGACGCTGGTAGGAATGTCTATGTTCTAGAATCTGTCGGAGGGTGAAGATATGATCAATACACCCTCTTCCTGGTCTAAAGCCTGCCTGGCTGGCTCTCCCGTGTCTGTGCCTCTCGAGCACCACTTAGTCTACGCAATATTATTAAGCCTAGGACTTTAGATACTATATAAGTCACGCTAATCCCACTGTGATTATCACAAGAAGACTTGTCTCCCTTCTTGTATATGGAGATAGCACCTTACTTTATAATAAAGAATTTTATCACAGAATTTTTCCAGTACACAGAAAAAGAACAGTCACCTATCTAAGTAACATCATATTATATATATATATATATATATATATATCATGCACGTTTTCACAATATATTCTTCGGTATTATTTTCTTATTTTATGTGCAAGTTGATTGCTTTACAAATAAAACTAAATTTCTAATTTGAAATACTTAAGAAATAAAGGAAATAAAACAAACTTTACACTGAGACTATTTTGCTCGATCGAGCGGTTAACTGAGACAACAATCTTGCAGTGTTTTGTTGGAAAAGTATATGATAAACTAATCAATACTAATCTCGTGTCATTCTTTGGTTATGCTGGCTTTTCAGTTGTCTAGAAGCACAGACTAACTTATTACCTGGCAGAGTACAAAGCACAAAATCTGTTTAACAATAACCGCCTAAACACAGACATTCACTTAAACGTGTACATGAAACACTCATAAGAAAAGGATATTCTCCCGACATTATTTTCACAAATAGGACAAACTTCTCTTTCATCTTTTTTAAACATGATTCTACATTTACAATCATAACGCAATAAAGTTTCGATATCTAGACAATTGAATCATGTACATAGTATAGGTGGTACAACCTAGTCGCTTGAAGTACTCTAACTAGGATTTCAAGAAATTATGCACACACAATCGAGAATACAAAAAGCAGGGTACATCAGTAATGGAGTGGGAGGTAAAGAGTGTTAAAAATTAAAGTATTTCATTCCCTTAGGATTGTATGGAAAATGAAAAACTAATGCCACTTTACCAATTTTTTTGATTTTGATTACAGCTTGACCTAACACTGTATTTTTGGTACAAGTATGTAATTTTCAGCATGTGATATCGGTAGCCCAAATTTTGCAGGCCGACCTTAGTTATCAGGTGTGCGTCGGCAGATGATCGAACCTTAGACCATGTGCATGATCGGCGACAGTCCTAACTACTGTGCCACCGACGGCTTAAAATATCTTGGAACCACTATGATTTCAAACAAACAGACAAATATGAACTTGTACATCGGTCAAAACGGCCACATATCTCATTGATAGGGGGACTTTGTGGAAATTCATAAAACAATGCAATACATCAACAATAATAGTAAGAAAAAAAAGTGTGATGTGAATGTATCGATATGGAAACTTAAGAATTGTGGTTTTTGCGTGAACTTCTACGCACTTCCGACCACAATTAATAATATCCGTTAGGATGAAAAGCAGTGATCGTCAAACAATATTAGAGGTGGTTGTATATTTATTTCACATTATACTACAGTATGTTCAGCGAATAATTTCTTGGAAAGTATGTATAAGAATACCCCTGTGTTAATTATTGAGTGGGGATGTCGTAGTGCTTAAATTTTTCAACTTCCGTCAACCGACAGCCACCATCTGTACAGCCTGCTGTGTGATAGCAAGATATAACCATCCATCAACTTGTGTTCCACTTATCGAAAGTCAAAGTGTCTATATCAATAAGGTTCAACTTCAAAATGTAAAGATGCAGAAAAAGTTACAAATGCATTGTCAGAAAACTAATCATTTTTGAAGCTTACCACACGAGCATCTAATAAATGCCTTAGTGCACTCAAAACACTTTTACGATCACCAATATTTTCCTGAAAAAGTAAATAAATAGTGAAATAATAAACCAAAATTTTAAAAAGCTATAAATAATCATGGTGTGTGAAATTGGTGTGAATAAATCAAACAATAAGATTAAACTCCACAGTTGTCCTAACCGCAGATGCTTCATATAATTTTACTGTGATAAAAATTATTACTTGTTCACTAAACAATGGCTTATTGATTCATCTACTAATTAGTACTCACATTTAAATTATTATATGCAACAGAGAGCAGTATGGATTCTGAGATTCGTAAAATACAAGAGATCACTAAATAAAAAGTAAGTAACTCAAAAATTTACTAGCGAATAATGGATATTATACTGTTGTCTAGAAGGATAGCGAAAGTTTCGCAATTAAAACAATGAGAACCAAATCAAAAAGTTATTTCCAGTGAAACATCGAAAACATGTATGTTCGTAGAAACATTATAATTATTATACCCTTAGGTTTCGAGTGAAGCATATGTCTTCAGCAGCACATATCCATTTTTATGGTACCCTTGGGTGCTGAACTTTTCATCTCCCATTCAGGTCCTACTCGACGTCCTTGTGTGTAATATCATTCAACGTGTCCAATCTGTCTCCATTTCTTTAGGTGTATTTGTTGGGCAATAGTTTTTCGGTTAGTTTGTTGCCAGAGTTTCTTGTTGCTTGTCCTTTCTAGCCATCCGATCTTCAGTAATGAGTGAAGGTAGGTGTTGATGACAGTCTGCAGCTTGTTGGGAAGGATGCCTCTGACGCGCCAAGTCTCTCAAAAACTGAAAATTGATAACTATAATACTGTGCTCCACAGTATTGACCGATCGTGTAACAATGCAATTAGCATATTAGAAGAAATAAGCTCTCACTGTATAAATTGACAAAAAGATTAGTAAAACTCGGTAGACATAATCCAATCTAATAATTAGTTTTAAAGAAATCTATAGCGTTTTATACATTCCCAAATAATGCTTCGCGACTTGTGTCACTTAATTAGAAAAAGGCATTCCAGTGGAAACATTCAAATAATATAAACTCATCACAAGTGAAAATCATTTTATTATAGAAAACCGGAGATTTAAAAAAATATGTATGAGCAATATTCAACGCGGATTGCTTTAACGCCAATAAAACGTGAGCTTTGGGGCAAAAATAAATCATCTACAAGTAACAGCTATAAACTAACCTTAATTTCCATGACAGAACGACCACTGAAACGGCCAGTCTGAATATAATCTTCGAGACGATAGGATATACTATCTTCTATTTTCATATCCAAATCAACGTCCAATGTTAGATTACGTTGATTTTCATTCACATTTGAACAATTTCTTTCAAAATCAGGTAACTGAAAAACTAGTGAATTGCTAGCCGATTGAATTGAAGATTTCAGTGAATCCCTATATAACTCGAACAACTTGGATGGACACCAACTTATGGTGTGGTTATCATTACTGCTCAAGACAGCTTGGATATAACCACCAGTAAATGATAGATGATGATCGAACCAACGGGAGTGTCGCATAAAGTTGTAATCACCAACAAATAGTGGATCACTCAATATATCATTAGACACACCCATACGATATAGTAAATCTTTTCGAATTTCTGTTGGTTTCAGTCGCATGGTAGAATTCTGCTTAATCTCTTGTAATGAAAGTAAGTCAACTGTCTCATCTGAAATATGTGTTGGAAAAGAAATAATACACTAAATTTTAGCGGAGAAAAATTAAGACACTTCAACTATTTATAGTATCCTTACTCTAAGAACATTGAGAAAAATGATCATATATTAAATTGCTTGAACAGTTTTATTCACTTGCGATTAGACAGTGAAAAAGCATCATAAATAAATGTATGCTTTCTACCCAAAAATAACACAAAAGACAAATTTGTTGATGACACTACCTATTTGCCCAGGCTGAAGTAAGTGGGACAAGATTCAGTCTTGGAACCCACTAAATATAAACTTACTCCTAAAGTCAATGAAACATATCACTGGATTGCAAAGGTATTTCTAAAATTAGGAAAACGACCTGGTATGGAGACAGTTCTGATTTGCACAACTACTACAATGAAGAAAATATTTTACAAGAAAACATTGGCCAAGATATATTCCAATTAAACTGATTAGAATCAACATATTAGTAAAACTAAAAGACGTTTAGATAACTAACATTCAGAAATGTGTATACATAACAAGAAAGGCATGAGCTTTCAGCAGGGTGACAAAACGAGCAATAAACAAATTAGATTAAGAGAACTTTAATTAGTTTAAGAAGAGACTATTAGAAAGGCTAGGAAGATTAGATACTGCTAAGATAATTAGGGAAATGATAATGAAGGTAACTATAACAATACAAAATATCCAATCTGGAAATCATCGTTTCCATATCACTTAGTGAAAATTTGTACAGGATTGATGAAAAGAATGAGCAGAAAATAATAGAATCCACATAGTAATAAATACAGAATAGTCAGATACTAGAAACACTAATAGAAATAATCCCCATTATAAGCTTTACGTGTGCCTACTACTTGATGAGAAAAAAACGACTTATTGCTGACTGACCATCTATCAATCCAACAATGAATTTGAAACAATTAAGATATATATATATATATATATATATATATATATACATGATGCAATAAATATTAGTTTTTACGTTAAATGCATGATCACTTAAAAATGAACATATATGGAGGATACAGCAGCATTTAAATGCAACGTCTAAAAGTGAAGACGTTTGATTGACTGTTTTAAACGTAAACCTTTCCACAGAAGTGCAGCAGTTCGAGTTGCCACACTCCCTCCTTGTACCACACTAAGCAAGAGAAGAGAGTAAAAAGAAGTTCAAAAGAGAGATAACAAACACAAGTATGAGGGAAAAAGAGTAGTGATATGAAAAAATGATAGAGCTTTATTGGTTATGACAAGTCACAGAGGACGAATGCATCATCTGTGCCATTCATTGAGAACGATTTTGAGCCATATTACCAAATGTCTCCAACCATTGGTTCGTACCATCCCGAGGACCCCAACCAGGAAGTATACACCTCTCTCCCCTAGGAGTCTATGTAGTCCAGATTTTTTAGGATGATAAATATGTGACCCAGTAGGAGGCTAGTAAATAAGTAATACATTACTTACCTTCACACGTTTGATTGCTACCAACTAGAATTATATCCTCCACTTTAATAGATATCTGAATATCTACGTGCTAAAACAAGAAATATTTTAAGCATGAATCAAATTATTTAAAACAAATTTAGTAAACAGAAAATAAAAGAACATGATGAGTTGTTATAACACGACATCCTGATTGATTACAATACAGGGAAGAAGGAAAGTAAGTTATAAGCTGAACTATCTACTTCGATTTCTCAGATTTAAGACCCCGTTACACAATGTCCACAGGAGTGACTTCATCACTTAGTAAACTGGATAACAACACACTTATACAGAACACTCGTAATATTATAAATCAGTATTTTACTCAAAAGCAGTCTAGTTAATTACTAAAGCGGTATTACGATATACACAGCATTGCGTGAAGGTTTATGATATTACCCAGTCGCCAAGACTGAAGTAGTGGAGCGAGATTTCAAACCGGGTCTATTGGCTGAAAATTAAATGCTCAAGATAATGAGGCACATCTCTGATGGCAGTACAAACTCAAAATACTTTACTGTATGAAAACATGAAGGGAAAATAATCCGTATTACAACAGAAGTAACATTTAGAACCTAAGATTATAAACTAACTATCTCGGTATCGAGTTGTATTTTAATAATCGAAAAATTTTGGGTTCCGAAATCACCAATCAGACGGAAAATAGCATTTGGAACGTGAGAATATAAACAGACAGCAAAAAGTAAAAACATTTGGTACAACCTACAAAAAAGTTAACAAAACTATTGAACAACTGTTTTTAAAACTCGAAGAGAGACAGTGATAGTTATTGATTATTTAACCTTTTTAAATGTACGCACATGTAAATTAACCACTTTTAACCTGAAATTAAAATTGAAATCATGAGATAGGAAAGTTAGCTGCAATACACGATGGTTGTCGTCGCCAATGCATACTAATGTGAACAATATAGAATGTGTTTTATTTATAAATGAAAGTGTCCATTTTGCAATATCACAACAAACGTGTGGCATGAAATATTCTACAACAATAAACACTTCACAGATAACGCATTGAATCAATAATTACTTACTGTTGTACCCAAAGTCTAAGCAAACATCTCATTCTTAGAAATATATGGTTGACTTGTTTTTCCGTACTTATTTACCAATTTGTCAATTGAAAGTGCTGTCTGTCTGTTTTCGACATAGAACAGAAGTGCTAAGATAAAAATCCCACTTCATGAAACAGATAATTTCAGACACTATAGCCTTCTACCCCAACTATTCATGAATAAAGCCAACTTTTATTATATGACCTAAGTTAACGGTAAATAAATTCATGGGTTCATCACTATGTAAGATTCTAAATTAAGTCTTTTTCCTAAAGGCATTAGTCTTCAGTGATGCAGTGACTGAGAATTAACAAGACATAAGGTATACATCCCAGTAGATAGGGTTTCTAAACCTTACTAACAATTCAACACTGAACTTCAATTTATCTCACCAGTTGGTTCAATAACAAACGAACGTTATAAAGGGTTATTGGAAGCATATTTTTACGCCATAATATCCAAAGCTAAGAGGTAGAATATTACATTTCTGCCCGGGTAAGATGAATACTGTAAGACAATACTACTATGACAAATATTCCGACTGAAATCCAACTAACCGAACTTACTGGATAAAACAATAATAATTCCAAGAAAAAAGCTACACAACCACCAGTTGTTATATCATTGAATAAATGTTTGTTTATTAGTTTTTGAGATTGTTTATTGACTTCTACAGCTTCTTTTTCTTTATTTCTGCTTAGCTGAGACCTTATCATTACAGTATTACTACCAATCAAATCCATACTACCAATACGAGAAGAATTCAGTTGGTTAACAGCATGAAGCCAAATTGAATACGATTCATTAATATACTTAGTTTGTGTAGTGAATTCTCCATGAGTCCATCGTGAAAATCTATAGATGGTGAATAGGAATATGATTTACATTAATTAGTTAAACAAAAAATCTGAATGAAAATCTATAACATCCCCAGAAAATACACTCTTTTAATTGATATTTTTCACTCTTTTATGGTAAATAGAGGTTCTATATCTGTTTTGAAATCGAAACAATATTCGAAAGTATTGTTAATGATAATGAATGGACTGATTATCTTGTAAAAGTGGTATTCAAAGGACAATACAGAACAGTATAAACTTGTTCAGCTTTATATAATACAATTACAATTTTGATGTTAAGTTTACAAAACTAACCAAATTTCCATATAAGTATGTTTATTAGATATATCACACAGTGAAACAGTATTATTCGCTGGATGACGTTTCGAACAAAATTTATTGTTCATAATCATATCATACCAAAATTCAATAATTAACAATATTGGTGCCCACTCAATCACTCACAATCACTTATTGCACATATTTATACAAGATGACAGTTCTAGAAATGGGAGGTTTATGTAGGGAAAAAATGATACGGTCTCTAACAACCAGTTGCATAGTCCATTATCGCAAGCATTTACCTAAGCACCACCACCAGAACAATATTTCACCAGGGTGATAATAAACTACTTAGAAAGAAGTAGTAGTAAAATTTACTCTTCTAAAAATGAATGAATTCCTGTCATTACCACCTTCCTTTGTGCATAACTCCATGGACGATTTAGATTTAACAACAGCTTAAGTTACAATGAACTTTATTGGAAAAATAAGGAGGCACTTTAACGCCTCTATGTGATTTAAAACTAAGGTGGAAAACCACACCAACATTAGTGGAAATGCCTGAAATTTTGCAACAGTTGGATTGTGTTCATCACGAAGCTACATTTAGAATATTCATGGTACAGAACCAAATCGATACTATGAAATAAAATGTGCTTACCGGTGACTAATAGCAATGCGCACAGAGTTGACTACACGAAAACCTGGATCCGTCTAGGTAGCGTATATGAAATAAAGGAAAACATGCATAATAAAAATAATAATAGAATGCAGTATAACACTGCAGTGCTCTGTGTACAATGTAAAAAAAGAGTTCCAGACTACTCATCACGCAGAAACTCCACGCGATTCAAGTAGGGAAACCAATTAGAATAAAAATTGTTGACTTATCAACAAACACCATTATTAATCAGAAATATTTAAAAAATAAAATATCTGCTAAAAAGGAGAATGTATTTAAGAACTCATCCAGAACAAAGATTTCAAAGTAAGCACTTATAAAAAAGTGTTCATATTTTCAGTGAATCATAGTGACAAGTTGAATCAATCCACTGTACAGAGTAATTTACCATTCGAAAAAACAAACATTACCAATACCTCAAACTCTTTAATTTAAGAGTAACCACTGAACATTGAGACTATTAAAAGGCTTGTAGAAATCAGGCATCGGTTAGCACCTATTTTAAACCTTAAAAATTATGAATTAGATACAAATACTGTGAGAACAAAGGCAACCTAGGAGATCAACTCACAAATATGGTGAATTAAGTGACAGCGTTCTTTTGAATATTTATATGTGATGGATTTGAAATGGAATAAACACATTTCGCATTCAGTGTTAAAATTAAACAGCATAGTTCACATCAGATACATTTGATAGAGTTTAACACTAGAAAAAAATGGAATGAACATTACACAACTGAAAGTTAAGATGCGTCCCCCGTTTTCAGGGAAAACTAGTTAGTACAATCTAGTTGTCGAATAAACATTCATTCAGGTACTGCCTTATTACTTATTAATGACAGGCATTGACAGTTCATGAAAGTTTACCTAGTTTATAACATTGAAGCATAGCTTTATCATTTCTGGTATAACAAATTACTTATGCTTAATTATACTTAACATCATTTATTAGTGATAAGAATATTACATGGGCAAGGTGTCTTAGTAAATTTAGGTATCCCGTATTTAAAACATATCAGGATAATATGTATTATCGCCATGAAACTCTTTCATCCATCCGAAAACATAAAGGTTAGGAAAGACACAATCCGCTGTTATTCTTGATCTTAACATCAAAAAACCAAAAACACGAGGTAATAGCTGGTCTTCAGACAGTTCAGATTTCCATTTATACAAGAATAAAACTTATTACAAATTACTTGTAAAGTCACTATCAACGATATATACTGATTAATATAATTATCTTATATTATTTACCTTCTTTTCATACGATTTAGGTCGTTTAATAATATGATTTTTCAGGAGTAGAGCTACAGCATGATTAACTTGTGCTTTCGGATAATGCTTAATAACCCAAAGAAACAAAGATTCATTGAATCCTGTTGAGTCCATTGGATCGGAAGAGAAACGGAAAGCTGCCTGAAAATATTAAAATAATAATAAGTGACATAATCCACTAATAAATAATCTAGTTTTACAAGTAAACTATACAGACAGTTTTAACTAACTTCCCAAGACAGGGAAATTAAGAACATGTCATTATCGATTCCGATTTATGCTATTTCAACAATTTTGTTTACGTTAAGATGGATATTTAGTCTGAAAACTTTGTTTATAAGTGAAAAAAATAATTCCACTAAATAGAACATGACATCGTCTTATCTGGATATGTTTATACTGATCTCAAAATGTATGCAAGAAATAACTGCTTTTCTAACAGGAACGATCATTCATCTGAAAAAAACAACTAGAAAATACATCTGCATGTGTTCTTGTATTCGTGACACGCTTGACCAATATCAATGCATATTACATAATACAGTAAAAAATTTAATTTATACTCCTATAAACTCGAAAAGGTCCCCATAAGTATTATTAAATAGGACGTGGACGAGAATAAAATAATAACTAGCCAGGTAGCAGAAAACCAGCAAAAATGCAGGTGTTACTGATGAACAAAGGATAGAATCTGAAACTTTTAATAGAAATTCATTCACTTGATTGCTAACACTTTCACTGTATATCCAAGACTCAAATCCCTTACACCTTTCTATTTAGGTATTAAAGTAAATCCTAATATGCATCCGTTTATTCAATGATGCTGCATTTTGTTAAGTACCAATTACTTTCGTCCGCTGACCTCGTATGTTTTTTGTTGATAAAATAACTGAACAGTATACGGTTACGCTGGTGATTTATTCAAAAACATTACTATATACACTTGTTGCTTAAATAGACAAAATTCCTCGTTTGTTTCAAAAAATTTGATGCAAAGCCTTATTTGTGTTTTTATCTGTTGAGGCGTACAAACGATTCATCATAGATTGAAATCTTTTTCTGCGTATGTTTAGGAAGAGCAAACTGAGAATGGTGGCTTAGATAACCATATAATCTAATATCATTTCATACTCCATATATTACTAAATCTTAAATAGGACCTTCAACCAACAAACTGTCTGTCTGTTTTCGACATAGAACTTTGCACAAATGTGCGGAAGTTCAAGTCGCCACACTCCGTGTAGCACGCGAAGCAAGAGAAGAAAGTACAAGAAAAGCATAATAGAAACAGTGAGCAGAGGTGTGAGACAAAGGAGTAATAAAGAAATACAAAACAGTTTCATTGAAGATCATAAGTCACAAGGAGTGGATGCATCTGCGCCACTGAGAACGGTTTTGAGCCATGTCACCAATTGTTTCCAACCATAGATTTTTACCGTCCCGAGGACCCCAGCCTGGAAGTCTACACCTTTCTACGTGGCTTAGACCAACCAACAAACAATCTAGAATAATATATTAGCTGATACAGCAGAGAATGTACAAAAAAGAAACTTCCCAGGGGAAAATTAATAAGTGAGTAGGGATATATCAGCTGAAACTAAACATTCATTTTCCACCAACAACTTGTAAGAATAACAACAGAAACATATATTCCTCAAATCACAGTATAACATCCTTTCATTGGATAACAATTACTGGAAGTCCCGTAAGATGTGTCTGACTGACTCGTTTCAACGTAAACATCTCCACAGATGTGCAGCAGTTCGAGTTGCCACACTCCCTCCTTGTACCACACTAAGCAAGAGAAGAGAGTAAAAAGAAGTTCAAAAGAGAGATAACAAACACAAGTATGAGGGAAGAAGAGTAGTGATATGAAAAAATGATAGAGCTTTATTGGTTATGACAAGTTACAGAGGACGAATGCATCATCTGTGCCATTCATTGAGAACGATTTTGAGCCATATTACCAAATGTCTCCAACCATTGGTTCTTACCATCTCTACGTGACTGGCTGGCTTAAACTAACTGTTGCGGATTTCATTGACTGATGCCATGTTTTCGTTTGACCACCACCAGCTCTTTTCCAACCTGATCCATCCTATGTCAGCTAACATCTCCCGTCGAGGAAAGCGATGGCTAGACATACGTAACACACGCCCCAGCAATCTCAATCGATGTACCTTCACAACCTCGTTGATTGATTTCCCCTCCTTACCTAGCACTCGACTGATGCCCAGCCTCGATATTCCTCATCCTATTATACCACCTAACATGGGAATTGGACACAGACACTTATGATCAAAGACAGCTAGCCTTTCCATATCTTCCACTTTCAATGGCCTTGGAGCCAACTGCTGAGCAGTGTACACGTCTTGTGGTCGACAGCCGGATATGACGTCTGCTCCAGGAGTGGGTAAGTTGGCAGACAAATACCAAACGAGCCATCTTTCTCCGTGATGCGATGTCGTCAGTAATCAACGCGCTGAGAATAGGTGAAGCAACTTCCGAGAAAAATGAAGTAGTCAACACGCTCTAACACTTTACTTCGTATTTCTAAGCTAGGAGTCGATGTAGTCCATATTTTTAAGGATGAATAATATGTAATCAACTGACATTAGGCGACAACATCATAACAACCTTATCAGGAAATAATCTGTTGTGTGGAATATATACTTGCAAGACTCAAAATTATCAAATATTTTTTATTGAATTTTCAAAAGAACAGATATTAGTATACACGAAATTTTGTACATGAGAAGCCTCTGGAGTTAACATATAATGAGTGAGGATGTATACATTTCTGTTAATCACACCTATTATGGCGTTTAGTTCAAAATTATCCTAAAGAACTGCGTCTTTATTTGACGAGACAATGCCATTAAAGAAGTCAAATAATACCGTAAGTTTTAAAATTTCATGTAAAGAATTGCAAAACTATATATCCACAACGGAAAACTCAGAGAGGCGTTTGGAGTAAACACAGGAGTCAGACAAGGGTGCTTACTATCACCAATGATATTCCTTATTGTGGTGGACTGGATTATGCGTCAGACTGTGGGAAACGAGAAGACAGGAATATCCTGGAGCGACGTGAAGGACCTAGAAGACCTGGATTTCGCGGACGATTTATGTTTGATGTCACACAAAATCGAAGACTTACAAGCGAAGACCGACAAACTGGTCGAAGAAGCAGCCGGTGAAGACAGGACTCCAGGTGAACATAGACAAGACGGAGGTGATGAAAATAACCAACCAACAACAACAGCAGCAACATCCAGCGTCAATCACCATCAACGGGAGGGATTTGAAAGAGGTTACTTCATTCACTTATCTAGGGAGCGTTGTCTCAACTACAGGAAGTCGGAACGGACGAGGATGTCAAATCAAGAATCGGGAAGGCGAGAAACACATTCATCAACCTGAAACCAATCTGGAAATCTTCGTCGTCACTCAGCATCAACAACAAATTCGGATCTTCAATAAAAACGTCAAGTCAGTTCTTCTATACGGATCAGAAACTTGGCGGGCGAGTCACAAAGAATATTTCCAACAGCCTGTTGAAGACCTTTATCAACCAACAACTGTCTTCGCTCTATACTGAAGATCAGATGCCCGGGTCGGAAAGAATCACCAACAAGGAACTATGGGAACAAACAAAACAAGAACCAATCGCCAACCAACAAATATGCAGGAGAAAGTGGCGATGGATTGGATACTCACTCACTGAGGAGGCCACTGAGTGACATCGCGCGCAATGCAGGCCATTGCTCGAGTGGAACCCGAAAGGGAAGCGGCGTGTGGGACGTCCAAGGGTGACGTGGAGATCGTGTGAAGAGGAGTTGAAAGAGTATGGACTAACATGGATGCAGGTGAAAAGTACAGCAGAAGACAAAAGCAAATGGAGACGTGCAGTTGAAGCCCTATGTTCCACTAGGAACCCAAGGGAGCAATAATAACACTGTGAATTCTACCACGTTTGTCATAATTTCAGATAATTTTACAGGCAAATGTCATCACAGGAAATAGCTATTAGCACCAGGGCTGATGAGGAATCGGGCTACTAAACTTCATGGGATAAGTAATGTTTGTGGAAGAGGATAGAACAGTTGCTAAAGTATGATTGAACAAGAATATTCTCCTGTCTTTCAGAAGTATTTTAAAGTGTCGTCAAAACACAATTACTTATCACTTTTAAACTTGAACCAATTGTTTTAAGGCATTAAATAAATCAAATTTTTTTTCTAATCCCTGTAAGATTCATTCTTTTATGTATAAAGGTCATTTACTATAAACAAATGGTTCACTAATTTTTAATGAGCAAACTGCTTGACTTTAAAAGATAATTACAAGAGGTTGAAAATGTAGTCTCAATCCAAATGAAAATTTAACATATTCTTAACACGAAGAGCTCATTATGCAAAAGAGATTCGCAGATAGTAACCGTGTTAGTATTTTGGAATCAGAATATGGAAAACAAATTTAATGAAATGTACATAAAATGGTGAAACGAAAAGTGGTTTTTAGGTAAAATATATGTCTCAATATGTATATATATATATACAAAAAAGGAAATGAATTTCAAGCAGTAATGATATTAACGTGCAAGCAAACACTAGACATCCAAATTTTCTAACGAAGGTTTAGATATCTAGCCCTCCTCAGGAATTGTGTGCCTTTATATACTTTCCAAGGGTGAGATGGGGGGGGTGAGAATTATTTGCCAAAAGAAAATTATACTTCACTAGTATGGTGAATATTGATCGTTTCGCGTCACGTTAAAATAACTCTGAAATATTGAAGGTTTTTCATTATAACTTCATTGTTTCTATAATAATTATTGTCAAACTTGTAGAAATTGTCAAATTAAAGTCATTTTTGTTGAAGACATACAGTGTAAAAATATATAAGCATGCAAATGGAGAATAAATAGACAGATATTGATTTGGACAATATCGATAAACTGTACAAACGTCAAACAAAATAATTTTCGAAAAGAAATACCATAACCAAAAACCAAAGGAATTTTTCACAGGTATATAGCATAGTCAAACGATAAAGAACAAAGAACATCCCTTAAATGGAAAAAGGAACTTCAGAGAAAGATCACTTCAGTCTAAAAGCAAAAAACATCTAAACTCCAACGAAAAAAATTTAAGAAAATCTATACAGGATTTAGTAACCTTAGTACAACAAACAGGACTGATTTCATTGGAATTTTAAAATGGTGAAGTCAGAAACTTGTCAATAACGGTAAACAAAAGAAAATGAATCGTAGAGAATATACCTGAGAAAAGTCAACAGGCACCAATGCAAATACTGTCTGTTAACAACCACCTGTACTTATAGGAAGGATAATTCTAATACATTATCTCCAATCTATGCCTACAACAATCACTGTCATGTCAAAATGAATGCTGTTTCACTGACCATCTCAGAAATGAACCTTTTTGAGAAGTCGCTATTTATGGAGTCAAAAGTTTACGGAATTAAGGTAGACAGCATTCATAAACAGTAGGTAAAAGGTATGTTACTTTCTTAACTAAGAAAAATTTAATACATATGCTTACTTTTAAAATAAAGCATTTGTTTCAGTTTTAGTCACCAGACGAAACTAGAGAGAATTTGCCGGGTTTTGGTATTTTTTTCTTTTAACGTTTATCCTTAGTGAGTTTCAACATTTTTAAATGAATGTTTGTCAATTCGATTGACCTATTTGAAATATTAACTTATAAGATGTGAAGTCCACACTTGTAAGCAATACAGATAGTACTTTTTATTCATGGATAAACAAAATTAATCAAGACTGAACTATGATTTGCATTAGGAAAAAGGAGTAATTTCACTAATTAAGGTCTTAAAGTTAGACGTCAATGAATGGAAACCTCTTCATCTTGGAGAGTTTTTGATTAATGCAACAATGAACCTTCTATACCATATTATATCTAAGTTCTTACTGTTGTGCAAATAAACTCTGAATAATCTATTTTATTTGTGATGCCTTTGTTTAGTGGTGTTAACTTATAAACGAATAACGCGGTGTCGTTATAAAAACTCTTGGTAACTCTTTCTCAACCTACCGTAAATTCAAGTCACGTAAGGTGTTGCATCCACTAGTACGTAGTTTTTTTTCCAATGATACTATTACATAGGTGGAAAGTACAAGTACTACTCCAACTACGCTAAAACCATATATTCTAATGGTGTGGAATATCTCGTTGTA
Organism: Trichobilharzia regenti; assembly: GCA_944472135.2. Classification (NCBI taxonomy): domain Eukaryota; kingdom Metazoa; phylum Platyhelminthes; class Trematoda; order Strigeidida; family Schistosomatidae; genus Trichobilharzia; species Trichobilharzia regenti. The sequence continues at coordinate 104,327,135 of OX235262.1, forward strand.
AAAGGATTTGCCAATTCATGATTTTAATCAAATTGGTTTAAATCACTTTATACCCTACTGGTCAGTATACTTTAGTATATTTAAACAAGTGTTTAAATTCTTGTTTAAATAGATATCGTAATTGTTTGAAGTCGCAATTGAATTTCGTATTAATTTATCATGGTTTGCTTTTCTTTTCAGATTTTTTTTATTCTACTGGCATCATCTATCAAGTGACAATTTAATAGGCACGAAATTTTAGGAGTGTCTTAAATAAAGCACACAGCAGGAATATAAACGTAAGTGTATTTCATTTGGGAAAAAATGACAAACTAGCAGTCCCATATGAAACAACAAACAGTTGTCTCGTTACTTACACGTATCACATAGTGTAAGTACCAATTTCAGAACAATTAAAAGCTTTGAATTTTTTATATGATCGCGTTCCTAACACTATAGTGCTATGCTGCATTTATCTCTTTATCTCTTATCTTACTAGGTTCAGTGAAGTTTATGTGAGCTGATGTTGAAATCCAAATCGGCTCAGTGATCTGTCTTCTCAATGACATCATAAAAATCCACAGGTGGTTACCTTCTCTTTAAACAACAGAGTTACTGAGAAATCAATTTATAAGCTTATATCCTGCAAAAGATTTAATCCTGATAAGAAACTTATGCGGATTTTCCATACTCACAGTGTGTGTACATCATAACCAGGATCTAATTATCGTATTAGCCAACTCAGTAGTATTTCACTTTCGTATCAGTAGAGGTAAATTTGACTGACATAGAAAGCTCTATGCGAAAAACACTCAGACAGCAATAAAAATACAAGAATGTTAAATACATTTAGCCAAACGTTTTAATCGTATTTACATCAATGTAGTAGGTAACTCACTAAAATGAAGTTATACATCGTATACAGTACAATCATTAGACGATCGTTTCCAACTTCAGGTAGTCCATTTTGATCAGAAGGGTCATACAAAGGTATGAGATCATAAGAAGACTCCATTTCTGCTCGACTTGAACCAATAGACATAAGCTTTTCTATCCCTTGATTGGTTGGTTTTTCAAAATCTTTATTTGCACGATTTCCGCCTAAATAATTAAGGTGACATAAAATCCTCAATTTACGAAATATAAAATGATACGCCGAGCAATAATGTTTATAAGTGAGGAAATTTTTACTAAGGTAGTACAATACGGTTATTAAATGATAATGCAAGAAATTCTTAAGCATATATAGTTACTTCGATAGATATGATAATCATATTTACTTACGCTTTCCCACAGCGAGGCAACTCAACCTCACCAAAATTTGAGGCATGAATGTACTGATTATATTATGCACTAATTCCATAAAAACAGATCTGGCACTTTCCGTTTCCTCTTTGCACATAATACGCCACTTATCCCTCCCATAATTATACTAAAATGAGGAAAATGAAGGCGGGACACTAAATGTTCGGTGAATGTGATAACAAGGTGTTATGAAACTCTAAATATTACACAAAGAAATTTAGCGAAAACCATAATTTACCACTTTCTTCAGAATAAAGATGAAGAGAAAATAAAGGTCATATGGCACTGACATATTCGCTTGACAAACATTCTTAGAGGACCCTTCATATAATCGACATGAAAGTGTTGGAATGGATGTAAAGTCCATTACACAACTGATGTCGTCTTATTCTAGGTCTCTGCCATGACAGATCTCAATTTTTCTATCATTCCAAAAGTAAAACTCATATAAAAACATAAAGGACAGAGCCTTTGAAACGCTATAAACAGTAGTATGCTTGTAGGCAAAAACTGAACGATAATAAGTCAGCAATGGTTATAGGAGAACTATAATACCTCTTACGGACTTAGTACACTTTATTTGATGGCACAGTGTTTGGGACTCTCGACGACCATGCACATGGTCCAGGGTTCGATCCCCTGCCGACGCACACCTAATATCTATGGTTGGCCTGCAAAATTTGGGCTACCGATATCACATGCTGAAAATTCCATACTTGTACCGAAAATACAGTATGGAATAAAGCTGTAATCAAAAATTAAAAAAATAAATAAATTATTTAAGCTACTTATAAGTAGAATCAAACGACTTCTAGGAAATATAGAACAGTAAGTATACCGATGATACGACAAATTTTACAAAACAAAGATCAGTATTACCTTCAACTGCCATCTGGACGGCTTGAAACACGAGAAAAAAGTAACTTCCCAGAAACCCATTCGGGACCTTTGCTAAGTAAAAGCGATTTAAGTCGTCTTGCACATGCCACAGGAGTTTTCAAATAGTGTAGCTGAAGTGAAATTAAGAGAAATTAACATTTAAGATGACTAACAACACTGTACATAAAAACACCCTTGAGGGGTACGTGCATTAATGAATCTTGAAGTCATGAGTTTATGTACTGGAATCCGGGAGTGAATACGCAGAACTAAAAATCTTAAAATGAAGTCTCTGTCGAACATACATAGAGAACGTTTGAAACAAATATTTAGCACGTCATTTGTGAGTTGTTTTTCCCATTTAATTATTAGTGCTAGATAAATCACACAGATACTGAGGTGAAAAAAAGCAACATTTCACAACATATGTACTTCATTATGGACACAGTGGTAAAGTAACTGTATTGTGTAAGATAATGACTTTGCATTTTTTTTAATTGCTTTACGTTCCTAGTGGAACATAGGACTTGAAGCTAGAGGCTTGAAGTTTCGGCAGCAGTAGTGTTTATTTTTACAGGATGGGGTTGCTAGCCTCATGCCCAACCTTCCCTCTTTACCAGTCTTACTGCTGGCTTAGCGAAGTAAAGGAGTGCGTAGGCCGGGGATCGAACCCCAGACCACCTGTGTGGTCGGCGAGCAGTCTGCCGCTGTGTCACCGACCCACAATGACTTTGCATTTAAATGGAATTAATTCATGCGGCATATGCAAGAAATCAATAAGGAACCCTAATACGATCAAGAGTGGGGCATCATGAAGCTGGATAGCATCACAAGCCTTCACACAATCTGTGTGGATCATAGGCCGGTACGTGAAAAATCAGCCCAAAATAAGTGAGTTTATTTGAAGACTGATAAGTTAATAATTTAATGAAATACTACAAAACTCTACCGAAGGTATATGCAGAAATAAGGAAAATGAAGGTATATACCATACAGAGCACCAAGACAGCAAAGAACAAATATTTACCAACATTCAAAAAGATTATAACCGTTTACCTGAGGTATATAACGATGAAGTACATCACGAACGAATGTGTAAGGCGCTGTAATGTATTCTCTACGCGTTTCACCAGCTATCAGTACAGAAGCGATTCGACAAGTGAAAAGCTGCAAATATAAGATATGACGTATATATTCAAAGTACTAAAATGATATTAACAATTTTAAAACTAAATAGGTACCAATATTTGGTTGTATTTTTCTAGCATCACAATTTCGTTTATTATACTTGTTGATGCCTGTTTCATGGCTCATGATTGGACAAAGTTTCAAAAACAAGAAACGTTCCTTTTATATATAAACCTCTATTATGTTAATTTCGATTAATTTCCCTGAAGATGTTCGGACCAGATTGCCGAACGAAACGTTGGAATTACTCACTTCAATCTCGCTGTGATTTTACAAATATAATTTTTTACAAATGTCTACTTCTCACTCGGCGCCCAAATATTTTAGAACTATTCTGTCAAATCTTGACGACAGTTCATTTGAATAAAGTCTTATTAGTTTAACTTAATAACTATTGATTCACATCTTTTGATAATTCAACAACTGAATCCCTAATTTAATTAAATAAATGAGAAAGCAGATGCAATTTTAGCACACACGACTCACCAAACGATCTTCCAATTTAGTCCAGCAACAGCGAGGAGCACGAAGATACAGATCATCTAGTAATGGTTAGGAGAAAACAGATGTTAGGTGAAAACAAAAAACAACAGTGTAAAAATTATGAAAATAATAGTAAAAATGGGGACGGACAGATTTTATGGGTGTTGAGGTTTCTTCACAAAGGACACGTGAAATAGTCGGTTCCTCACTTGGAGTTAGTGTAGATAAAAACTAAAACACCATCTCAAATATGACAGAAATGAAATGTATGCTAAATATATTCATATTTTTGTAACAGTGTTTAGAAGAATGGATTTCATCAGTCTTCACCGAACAGAAAATAATAGTCTGGTGGATGTTTTCCTAGTAGAAAATCAATTGCTAAGAATTTCAAATCAAGTAAAATCACCTCTATCAATAAGTATATAATGAAATTTACTAAACCTGGTGACACCAGATATTACTCATTGGGGCCAGCAAATGCTATCGTAATCAATGAAAAATCTCTGTTAAGCTCCTACATAACTATATGAATTCGAGTAGAACGTCTTAACTGAGATAACACAACTTCTTGGTATATTCTTTCCACATAGTCAGTACCACAGCAACTCTTGAGGATCAGAGTGGATACACATTCACATGCTTCGGAATATGAAAAATGTAAGGTACCAGAATATACACAAAGACATATTATCAAAGGATGGGAACTTGATTGTTGTATCTTCTTGTTCAATTAAAATCCGCCTCATTTTCTCGAGTTTGCTCTTTCCTAGCTTAAATTAGCCTTCGGATGACCATAAACATTAGAATGTTATGTATAGTAGTCAAGATGTTCCCTCTGCGAATGCCCCAGAAAGATGTGTGCCTATTTTTGTGAGCTTAAGAGATCAACAATCTAGACTAATCCATGAATTATAAAACGAACTGTCTAGCACATTAGTTAGTATTCATAATAATTTAGCAACACTAACACGAAACACTTATAATGCAAACCACTGAGATCTTGGTGCTTAACACCATCGTATATAGGAGACAACATTTGACGCTTCAGCTGAAGTTCAAGGATCCATATCAAATTTCCATTCAGTTGTTACTGGATAGTGAGCTACGGAAGTGTAGTTTATGGACAAGCTAGACTATTGCTCTAAGTGTTCTACAAAAAGTTTAAGCCATCTACAGTGAGAAATTAAAGGGCTATGTTTCATAACTTTCATCAGCCAAATCCTGTAATAATAATTAGACCGTCAACAGTCCATGACTGCTTCTACTTCATCATGCACCACTGGTTGTGGTCATTATGAGGATTAGTAGTCGATTTGTTTAATAATACCTTTATCATCACGTTATGTTCAAAGCTAGTAGGTAGACAAGCTGCACTAGGATACGACTGGTTTTTGATAACCATTGGTCACAAGTTTCTGCGGCAGGCTGTATGCAGCACCAAGTTTTTTATAATCGAAACTAACAAACTATTAATGTATTTCCCCGTTAAATGTATCGATATATTTGACAGGAATATGCATTTTCGCTCCAGGAATCATATTTGGGTGAAGTGAAAAAAACAATAAAACTTACATGGACCTGATTGAGCATAGCCTGCTTTCTCTACAAAGAAAAACATTTGTTTATGAAGGTGCAGAAAAATAACAGTGCTGATAGTAAGGTTCAAATAATAAAGTTGTTTGCATTAATGAGTGGAAATGTTTTTAAAAACATAATATGACCTCAGTCTGTCTGTGAAAACTACAGGAACTATATATATACTGGCATATGCACAGTTTTATGAGCTGTAACGTCTATTATTCTCACCGGCTTGCACTGAAACTGAGTTTAAACATGCGACAAACCTATGAAAAGCGTTGCACCTATGGTAGTGTTCGGCCGAAAACTGCTACCTTGCTGTGGTGGTCGGACTTGAATATCACAGTGACCCAACAAGTTAAACTGGCTGGGACTCATGTCCCTGCAGGTTCTACCATGTCAGGAAGGTTGTTTGGATAGCGGTTAGAATAAAAGCAGTTACCACGGGGTACATGGGCTCCAAAATCCAATGGGACCAAATGGCGTATGAACACATATGAGTCACCGGCAGCCATGGGAATGTAGTTCCTGATGCTGCTCCGCTGCCTTGCGGATTAGACTCGAAGTCAAAAGCTCGGGGAGTGGTCCCTTAATAAAACCACCTGCTTCTGTCTGGGCGCCCGAGCAATACCTCAGCCCTCACACAAGAAATGAAGTGAAACAACAAACTATTATTGAAACTCTCCGCGCACTCGAAAAAAATTATTTCAAGTAATAACGAAACCTCAAGCAACTTATGTCCTTTCAACCTTACTTTCATTTTTATACTTAGATTCCTGTATTTTACCTATGCTAACCTTGACTTCTCAACCTTCGACAGCCTTTCGCCTTTGTCTGGATTCCCAGTCTATCTGTGTAGTTTGGAGGTGTTGGTGAGTAACCCTTAAAATGGTTGTCCCCAATGAGACATCTAACACAGATATCCTGAAACCACGTGCCGCGTTCAAGCTGGCCACCTAAAATGTTCGGACGCTGATGCAAATTGGACAACAGGCAGGGTTGGTAGGAACTTTGGAAAACCTTGCTATCGATGTCTGCTGCATTATGGAGACCCACATTCAAGATCCCAGTGAATTGCTTCGATTATCCGTTCCATGTGGAAATTCTAGCAGTATGTACCACTTGCGCTTGTTCGGGGACGCTGTGGCTTCAGCATCCGGCATAGCTGGTGTCGGTGTCGCACTGAGCACTAGAGCGGAAGCCGTATTGCTCGACTGGATTCCCATCAACAGTCGTTTATGTGCTGTGAGGCTGAAAGGTTATACAAAAGTAAGGAGTAGTAGGCCAGATAGGCGGTGTCTGTTTGTTGTCTCTGCCTATACACCGACGGATTGCAGCCCGGATGCAATGAAGGATGAGTTCTACTACCAACTGAGCGATCTCTTGAAACAGACGGGTCGAAGGGATATCGTAGTGCTAGCTGGGGACTTGAATGCACAGGTCGAGCGTCTAAGCTCAGAGGAGAATCGTCTAGGTGGTCAGATAATGGGGACCGTCTTCTGCAGCTTCGCGCTGGTCACAACCTATTTCTAGCCAGCACCAACTTCCGGCACAGCCATCGCCGTAGCGCTACCTGGCGTCCTCCCTCTGCGAATCAAGCTTGGACTCGGATTGATCATATTGCTGTCAGTTTCCAGTGGCGAGGATGCATACAAGACTGTCGCTCCTTCTAGAGCACATGCCTGGATTCCGATCATGCGTTAGTGTGTTGCAAGTTCGTCTTACGATTTTGTGGGGTTCATAAAAGCTGTCGTCTAAACGTTGATATGAGCAAACTAGTAGCACCTGCTACTTCTTTGAAATATCAAAAGAGTTACAATCAATGAATGCCAGCAAATCCCCCAAGTGGTATAAATGAACATTGGCTTCATCTCCAAGGTGCCATTAAAAGAGCGAGTTTAGCCGCTTGCGGCTTGAATGAATGCTCCTATAAAAACCATGGGTTTTCTACGAGTTCTTTGCAACTTCTGGATGAACGCCGGTCCATTCCAGCTAGCAGCGAATACAACAATAAGCAAGAGGCGCGAAGAGCAGGGTGGGTTTCGTTCAGGTGGTGGATGCATTGATCTTGTGTCCACCCTTCGTCAGTTGTTGGAACACCGCCACACGTATTGCATGCCAACGATCGTTGTGTTTCTTGATATTAGGACCGCCTACGATTCGTTGGACAGAACTGTGCTCTGGAACTGCCTGTTTGAGAGAAGTGTACCTGAGAAATTTGTTAACATCTTGAAAGCCCTATACAGAAACACCTCAGGTAGAGTGAGGACATACAACCAACTATCATCACTGTTCCCAACCAACAGTGGGGTTAGACAGGGTTTCCCAATCTCTCCATTTCTCTTTAACTTTGCCATCGATGACATTCTGAAGTCAGATCTGAAGGATGTGCGTGAAGGTGGTGTAGATCTGCTACCTGGAGGTAGACTTCCGACCTCGAGTATGCAGACGATATCGTCTTACTGTGCGATAGCATGCAGGCTGCCCGAATCGCACTTAATCAGTTGGCGATCATTGTCTGTATGTATGGTATGTGCTTTGCGCCGTCTAAGTGCAAAGTACTGTTACAAGATTGGCAGGAGCCTGTACCTGCACTCACTCTTGCGGGTGAACCGCTTGAAGTTGTTGATAAGTTTGTGTATCTGGGTAGCTGTGTGAGTGCTGGCAGAGGGGTGACGGATGAGATTCCTAATCGTATAATGAAGGCTGGGGTGGCATACATCAACTTGAGCCACCTATGGCGCCGTCATGATGTTAGCCTGGTTGTCAAAGGTCGGGTATACAATACTTCGGTGCGGGCTGTCTTGCTTTACGACTGTGAAATCTGGCCTCTCCGAGCTGAGGATGTTCGGCGACTCTGTGTGTTCAATCATCGCTGTCTCCACAGGATTGCTTGCGTTTGATGGCCAAGAATCGTAATCAATGGCGAACGTGTTGCAATTTCCTCCTTTCTTCCCTTCCCGATGATAGTTAACGAATACTGTTTGAACTTGTTACGCATGACTGTTTTCCTTCCAGATGAAGTTCTTTATCCGTTCTCTACTTATATTTTTACGTTTAATCTTTGTTGTTTTATTATTATTGTGTGGCGCATCCTTCTTCGTTCCATATTGTACCAAGTCTTTTTATGAGTTTAAATAAATAATAATAAATAAATAAAGGTTTATAAGATTCTTGCTATTGATTGGTTCAGAACTCCAATGTAAACTTTTTGAAACCGGGTGCACAAAAAGTGTAAAGTGCCACCTTAAAATCAGGCCAAACTTAATTTTATCAATATGTTTTCAATTTAGCTTTTTTAGCACCAATGGTAGTAACTATCCTACACCTTAGATTCCCTAACGCTATTCCTTACCTACTGATTTAACCTTTACTAAGTTAATGTTCTATTTCTTAGATAAAGTCAGAAGTTATGTCCTTATGTACAGATGTTGAAATTAGTTTCGGTCGTTATCACAACAGCAAACGGCTTCTACTGATAATCAACCATCCTCAACGGCTTCCTTTGTTAGGGGAGTATCTATGAGATTGTCGGCAATGCATTCTTTGGCTGCATGCAGTTTACAATGCCAAGGTAGCATGAAGTATTAAAAGATTTTCTAAATCCCTTGAGCTGAGAAAAATAATACGCCGATCTGTAGATGGCCGTTAACTTTTATAACAAGTTGAAAATAAAGAAGGGACACTTTATAAGACTGTATCACTTGCTAAATGAGTGACTATTAGATATATACATGACAAAAGTATAAGCGTATATCATATTGGTAAAGAACCGCAGTTATACTGTAGTGAGAGCAGGCTAGCCAAAAAGGTAGATAAAATTTTACGTCAATGGGCGTCGCAAATATTGGTGGTGAGAAAATATGAACAACACTGATTCAACAACCAATTACAGCAGACTTGGCGTACAGATTATCTGACATTCAAGAAACAGTCACAAAGAGATGCAAAGTCAACTTTCTGTAAAAAACAACCAATCAGAAGACTGTGTTTGTCTGCTTGAATGAGCAATAATAATGTACATGAAATACATATAAATACGTGTTGATTTCCTTAATAAACGATCTGTTGCCTGACTCTTGTCTTTTGTCGTTACAATAGTAATAATGACGAGTTTGTATCTTTAATAATTATTCACTTACTTCCGCATTGTTTTAAAATTCCACGAATTCGACGAACAACAACTTCCAAAAAAATAAAAAGAAAACAATATTGACGGTAATCGAGATGGAGCCGATACATCAGGCAAATAATATGAAATTGCTTCGAAATCCGTTTGATAAGTGCGCATACACAGTAAAATTACCGAAATACATATGTGTTTCAAAACATTCTATCAACTATGTACATCAAAATGTGAACCAGAGAACTGGCTATGATTACTTTATCACCTCTGTTCAAATATACAATATTTACATCCAGAAGACCAAGAAGAAGTATTCGCCTCCAAAAATGTGCTTATAAGACAAATAAATGTCACACAAGATTAAAAGTAGCTTGCAACTGTTTCATATATATTAGATATAAGCTCTTCTCAAATAAACGAACTGTAACCATTACCGAGTTTATAGTAAATCCAAAATACTGCTTAAAACCTTAATGAGCCTTCTATAAACCTAGACTCGAAAATCACAAAAATGGTAACCGCTGATATTCACTAACTGAAACACATCAACCCATTTAAATAGGTACGACTATACGGTGAGTTGGGATCACTCAGTTAGACAGACTATCTTCAGTACCAGAGATCCTCGTAGACGACGTATACACAACAGTTATGGCTTCAACCTCGTCCCAATGGCTTTATAATACGCCTTAATGAGATTAATTACACCAGTATCGATCATTGTGTCAGCAATGAAAGAGATTAAGTTCGGTCGTTCTCCTCCTGAATTTCGAAGTGTTTGATGCACATCTCCACTTGCAGTTTTCGTAATTTAATTTGATCCAGTGAATTAGAAATTATCGATTCTTTTAAAAGAACTCACAACAAAAATCAACATAATGCACAACTCTTTCCATCAGCCTTTTTGTTTATTTTCATACTGCACAAGTTAACGAGGTATGAGATCACTGGTCGTCAAATTTATTTGCCGATAATTAAACTGTTAAAATACCTCCCATATATACACTTATTAAGACTCAATCGAATGCTATCTTCGAACACATTGAATAAATATTATCAGTGAAGGATTCTGTTTATATACTCTTCATGGGTATCTTCAATTTTACTTATTCAGACCTACTGATATGACTCACTGACTTAGGCGCTTCACTTTCAGACAATCAGCCAATGGTTTGAATCCCACGCCACTACACCAGCCAAGATAGCTCTTACACAACAAGTGTGATTCATAACCACAGCTCCAACTAGCTTCAGCGTATATGAACTGTCATAAATAACGACTTTGTTTTGTTTGTGTTAAACACAGGACAGAATAAAAATAAGTTGAAAAATAAAACGACGACCGAATTTTTCACCAAAAAATAACAAGTGACGCAGCATTACTTGAATGTTACCTGTTTGACGAGGAGTAAAACTGGATGATACGTGTGACGATAACCGATTGATAACATTTTCCTTATTTTCAAATGAGGAAAACTCTTTTTGCAAGCGTTGATTGGTACTTCGATGACTCACTGAGGTATCTAATAAATTTTGCTGACGAATATCCTTCAAGATACTATCAGTATCTCGGGATTCTGCTCCCTGATCAATATCATCTGATAGTGAATCCATTTCATGCATTCCACTTTTCTTGGTAGAATCATCCTCATAAAAGCTGGATCGATTAATCCTTGCAGAACGGCGGCAAACTGACCGTCTATTGACCACTTGCGGTGTATCAACAAATTTTAAAATCGTGGGAACATCAAGGTCTATAGAAGAAATATGAAAATTAACAACCCAATTCATGAATGATAATGATCATTTACATTACCCCAAATTGAATAATCTTCTTAATATCGAAATTAAGTGAACTAAGTGAGCTAATTGTCGAACATTCTATTAGGAACTGTGACTAACACACATGAGAATAGAAACTAAAAGTTGTTAGCTTGTAATCAAAATGTCTTGTTACATCAAAGCTACTACATGATATCTCTGAATGGTTGACTGTATAAACGTTTTAGGATAATAATAATAATAAAGTTGAAGGGAAAGATAATTTCAAGAGGCAATAGTGAGGTTTTGTACGCTTGATAACGAAATAAACAAAGTATAATATCGACTTACAGTGGACCTAGAATCTTTGCACTGCATAAGTACTCCTGAAACAGACAATTATATTAGATAAGAGAAACAAACCGGTACTCATCTTAATAAGAAGGGGACAGTTTTCCTAACAGTCTAAGCGTATGTCCAAAGGAAGTTTAAATCACCAAATCAAACTGATGATAAATGGTACCAACTGTTTGATCACCTTAACGGTTTATCAAAACATGTCAATTATGAAGGCGACTGTTAACTGATGTGGCGATACGTGATTATAAATCAGTTGAAGAAACATTTCTCAGATACTATTAACACCTGAGCGCAGATGAAGCAAAATGAAACTTAATTATGAGTGACTGTGTTACCCAATCACAATACGCAATATTATAAATAAAGTTCAAAATAGTATAGAGGAATAATACAAACATTATAAGTTGACTTATTAACAAATATAAAACTAACCAGCAAACAAACTAGGAAGCCAGGGCCAGAAAGGTTCATCAGTAGGAGCATTAAACCCGCAAGTATCATCCATACCGGTAAATTCTCCCAAAAGATTTAAGAGACGTTCACCATCATTTTTACGTTTAGATTTACTGCGTGTTGAACCCCAATTACGAACGTTATAAGTACAATCAGTAGGATGATACCCACAAGCACCACATGGAAATACTTCTGTACCATCTGACAAAACGTTTCTAAACTTAGACGAAATGTTTTCTGACCAGTTCAAATTAATTAATGCACCGTCATCCACAGGTTGAGTAGATATTCTTGGTGTTAATGGTGGCAGAAGCTCTGAATCTATTTCATCTTTGCAAGAATTATGACCTACAAATGGAAATCAGTAGACGATAAAAAACATACACGCAGACGACCAGCACATTTTAGCGAAAATGAGTATACGAGTTAGTTAGATGCAAGAAATAATTTTAAATCATTATAACCGCTCAATTATTTGGATTGTATAAGTGAGTAATAATTACGAAAATCATTAGTGTAAAACATAAACACTTTACAAATGAGCGAATATACTGACAAAAATCAAACTGCAAACATATCTTTCATCAGTACCCTTAGTTTACATAAAGGCAGGTATAACAGAACAATGTCATACTGATCTTAACTATACCTCTGACGGACGAAAAGGAAAGGATAAAATGCAATCAGAAGCGAGATATCGTGCTACCTAATATGTAAAGTATCATGACTTCGTGGTTGCGTTCTCTAACCTCATAGTTTAATTGTAAAGCTTTTGTTTTCTTTCTAGACAACAGTCTCCGAAGACAACCAATCATGCTTGAATGCATCAGGATAGATGGTTACTATATTCTGTCTGTCAGTTATCGACATAGAACTTTGCACAAATGTGCGGAAGTTCAGGTCGCCACACTCCCTTTGTAGCACACAAAGCAAGAGAAGAAAGTACAAAAAATGCATAATAGAGACCGTAAGCAGAGGTGTGAGACAAAGGAAGAGTAATGACGAAGAACAAAACAGTTTCATTGGAAATCATAAGTCACAAGGAGTGGATGCATCCGCGTAATTGAGAACGATTTTGAACCGTATCACCAATTCTTTCCAACCATTGTTGTTTACCGTTCCGAGGACCACAACCAGGAAGTCTACACCTTCCTACGTGGCTTAAACTAACTGTTGTAGATTTCATTGACTAGTGGAGCCATGTTTTGGTTTGACCGCCGCTAGCTCCTTTTCAGCCTGACCCTATGTCAGGTAACATTGCCCGTTATAGAGGAAGGCGACGACTAAGCATAAGTAACACATGTCCTAACCATCTCAGTCGATGTAACTTCACAACCTCGTCGATTGATTTCCCCTCCTTACCTAGAACTCGACGCCTAACCTATCTTTTCACACTGTCTTCCACTCAGTGGCCAGGTCTCACAACCATAAAGGAGGACGGAGCGGACTGATGAGCAGTACACCCGCCCTTTGGTCGATAGTCGAACATCTCGTCTACGCCAGAGACGGCGTAAACTGGCAAATGCGAAACGAGCCCTCTGTATCCGTGCTGAGATTTCGTCAGAGATCAACCCGTTGGGGCTGATGGTACTTCCCAAATAAGTGAAGCGGTCAACGTGCTCTACCACTTCACTTCCTATTTGTAATCTAGGAGTCGGTGTAATCCAGTCCTGTAACATCATCTTGCATTTGGCGGGAGCGAATCGCATGCCAAACATTCGTAGATTGCAGCTCAAGGTGTTTAGAAGACTCTGCATTTTGTCAGCGTCCTCGCCTAGAAGGACTATATCGTCTGCATATTCTAAGTCAACGAGATTATTCCCTGGTGGTAACAAGTCAATCCCTGAGTCGCTGAAGTGAGTTAGGGTTAAGTCCATTAGTACATCTATGATGAAGTTGAATAGAAAAAGGGATAATGGGCATCCTTGACGGACACCACTAGTCGTCACCAGTTCAGATGACAACTCACCGTAAGCCCTCACCTGGCTGTATGAGTACGAGTAGAGTGCCTTAATCAGTGCAATATATTTTCTTGGAATTCCCTTTACAGCCAAGCATCTCCAGAGAACCTCTCGGTCGACAGAATCGAATTCTGCCTTTAGGTCAAGAAATATAATGACTGTTGGACGCCGGTAGGAATGCCTATGTTCTAGAATCTGTCGGAGGGTGAAGATATGATCAATACACCCTCTTCCTGGTCTAAAGCCTGCCTGCTGGCTCTCTCGTGTTTGTGCCTCCCGAGCACCACTCAGTCTACGCATGATTATTGAGCCTAAGACTTTAGATACTATATTAGTCAAGCTAATCCCTCTGTGATTATCACAGGAAGACTTGTCTCCCTTCTTGTATATGGGGATAATCAGTGACTTACACCAACCCGATGGGACTTCTTCTGATTCCCAGACGCTGCCTAGTACCTCAGTTAATGCAGACAGTAAACTGTCTCCACCGTACTTAAATACCTCTGGAGTCATTCCATCAGGTCCCGCTGCTTTGCCTAGTTTCAGATTGGTGACAGCTTTAGTAACCTCAGTTAAGGATGGAGGACCTGTGTCTATATCCCATTCAGGGAGGTGTTGGATGTTCGGAAGGTTGAGCGTGGCTGTGGGCCAATTAAACTGCTCCTCATAATGCTCTTTCCAGCGATCCAGTCGTCTATCCTGGGAGCTAATTATAGTGCCATTTTTCTCCGAGATTGTTTCACTAATGATTTGTCTTCTCCCACCCGTTTCCCTGATGAGTCTAAATAGTTGCCTGGTGTTGCCTATCCTCGAAGCTTTCTCCATCTCTTTCGCTTTTGTCAGCCACCACTGTTCACGGTCCTTGCGGAGACTTTTCGTAAGTTTCCTTTTGTGCAGCTTTCGCTCCTCATTGAATTCGGAGCTCGCCGGAATAAGTCTTCTAGCATCTATCAGTTCGGATGAGGCGGTGGAGATCCAGTGGTTTTTACTCACCTTTGGATTTACCTTATTCACAGCTTTTACAGCTGTATCTATGGCTGACTGAATATTCTTCCAAGCTTCTTCAGGGTGAGCACAGCTGTCGAACTCAGATATGTGTTTAGCTAGTTCTTCCTCAAATAGGGATTTAGTTTCCTGATCGAGCTGGGGACGTGATGGGTTTACCGCCAGCTGTTTCCTACGTCCGTTCAGTCGTAAGCACACACGAGCGCGGACCAGTGCGTGATCGGTATCTACACACGTGTTCCAGAAGGAGCGACAATCTCCTACCGACCCACGCCAACGATAGCTTATTGCTATGTGGTCTATTTGTGTCCAGCGTTGGTTTGATGAAGGGGGTCTCCAAGTCAAACAGTGTCTCTCCTTGTGTTTGAAGTTAGTGCTTACAAGAAACAAATGATTATCTGAACAGAACTGTAGGAGACGGTCACCGTTGTCGGTTCGCTGGCACGGAACTCCATAGGTGCCACCGACATCCTTCTCAGATTGACACAATTTCCCTACTTGAGCATTAAAGTCACCAGCTAGAACGACTATATCTGAGCGTTTAGCCTTTCGCACCAAACTAGACAGCCTTTGGTAGAACTCATCCTTCGTTTCATCTGAACTGCAGTCAGTGGGGGCGTAGGCGGAGATTACGAAAAGGCATCGGCGAGTAGTGCAGTCCTTTCTCCTTTTTACTGACCCGTTCAGACGGACAGCACACATTCGGCTATCTACCGGGATCCAGTCGAGCAATGTCTTTTCTGCCCTTACTACATTACTAAGGAATGCCGAGAATTCATTTCGTTTTGAAGATGTTGTCTAGAAAATAAACAAAAGCCTCATAATTAAGCCATCCAGATGAGAAAATGCAATAACACAGAAAGCTTCCACTTGAGGTACGAATTATCTATCTCTATGATTTCTTAAGTAACATGTTAATACACCTACATCATCTTGTTTATCTTAAAATTAAGCTGTCAGCTATATTCATAGATTCGCGCTACTGAGAAACTTGAAAATGTCACACTTTCATATACTCTCTAATACATTTTGAATACAATAACCATCATATTTGAGTGGATAATATTAACAATACAAAGGCGTTAACAATTTTCATAATAATATTCTATTTTGTAAACCAGCGGTACTTCAAAATTTTAGTACATGAAATTTACCTGCATAATTAGATGATATATTAAAAATAAATTAGTGGAAGCGAAACAGGTTGAATGAAAAGGCTAAACACTAGTTTACAGGTCACGTAGGAGAAAGTGTCCTAAAGTATGTTTCCTCCTGACCCAACACTGAGTAATCTTGTCCCCTACTTTCAAGATGTCTCTTCACTAAGCCAAACACATTAGAAAATAATTCCAGGATACGGACACCAAATTGATGATGAACAACTAAATTAAAACAAGTAACAACATTGTTAAAATGTTTATGCCAGAAAACGAGACATCCTACGTTTGAGGACTGAGATGCAACCAGTTTTTAAGACACGTGAAGTAGTTAACAGATTGGAAGCTGAATTCCTATTCTAATTGGGCACAAATCCAAAGAATGATATGACATGTACAGAAACTTATTTTATCCTGCAAGACTTCTCGTTTTTCTCGAATTTATATTCAGTCGTATGACACTGGCACTATATAAATCCCAAGTGAGCAGTGTACGCATTAGTTCTAACAGACTACAAAACGAAAACTTACTATGATTACCAAACGTGAGATTATGGACTCAACCGTTAGAAACATATTAACGTATATTCTACAATGATGACTTCGGAATGGTTGAAAATAAGGGAATTATTAGTCACAAATCAGAAATTAACATAAAACACGTATTTACCAAGGGGAGTATTGCGGGCAATGGTTTCACAAGTCAACCAATAACTAGCAACATCGGCAACAGTTTGAAAGTCAAAATGTATAACTTCTGTACGTTCCAAACGAGTCAGAGTTTGATAAGCTGGATTAGCACAGCGAGTATCTAATAAGCTTGCCCGACGGTGAAGAAAACCAAGCATCTAAAAATGAATACAATTTAACACAATAAGAAACAAAATAAACATTTTAAACAGTTACTAAATTACAAAAGGATGACCTCCTCAACTTACACTTGTCTTAGCCTGAGAAACATTTTTCTGCTGCATAGTTACTAGACCAGTAACACCTGACAGATCTTCAATCATTGCAGAAACTGCTCTCAGCTTTTTGGAAGACAATAACCAATCATTAAGCAAACCTCGTGATCCTCCAGGTAGTTCAACGTATCGTAAGGGATATCGTAACAAATCTCTGAGAGGAATATCCTTTTGATTTATCATATTGGCATTGTGAAAACGTGCTAACTCTGCATCTAAATGCTCAATTTCTTCTCGATTTAGATCAGTTAACAAGTGATCGAGTTTAAGCCACCGACACAGTATGCGTGGCAGTGATGTGGTGATTGTAAGTCGTAAATATAAGCCGAAGGGAATGCCACGTAAAACTTCACTGATCAGAAACCAACCCTTGCTCATATCTACGAAGGAAGTAAACAAGTTAAAAAGTATAAACAAACTTAGTTACCGGTTAATACACAATGACAATATTGAAAATAATAGCCTTATTCACTTGGCATAAGCAAACAGAAAGGACTGTGTGATACGACCTAACTATTTACTGTAATAGTAATAATAGCAAGCATGGCATATAGTACCCCATTGAACAGACATCCGTTTAGACTCTCACATATAACAAGATTGGGAAAGAATCATAAAAGCAAGCACATGTTTTTACCTCTTAATGGCTCCAATGGAGCTACATATCTACGCCATGTGTCGTCATCACAATAGACTGGAGGTTCACTTTCAGACTAAAAGAGATAAGACGAGAAGAATCAATAAGAATGAAGATAAAAACAACAGTATAAATGTACACACAATTTACGAGGCTGAGAAACTGTATCCAATGAATGTGAGCAATAGGCTCCAGTTAAATCGAAAGAACAAACAGCAGGTGAGTAATTTCTAAACATATGACTCAGCATTTAGAAAGCATTTACTTAGCCTACTGAGTTACAGCTGCAAACTCAACAACGACAGTAGTCATCAACTAATTTTAAAAGCAATGCAAATATTGTCTCTGTCTGTCTGTTATCGACATAGAACTTTGCACAAATGTGCGGAAGTTCAAGTCGCCACATTCCGTGTAGCACGCGAAGCAAGAGAAGAAAGTACAAGAAAAGCATAATAGAAACAGTGAGCAGAGGTGTGAGACAAAGGAGTAATAAAGAAATACAAAACAATTTCATTGAAGATCATAAGTCACAGGGAGTGGATGCATCTGCGCCACTGAGAACGATTTTGAGCCATGTCACCAATTGTTTCCAACCATAGATTTTTACCGTCCCGAGGACCCCAGCCTGGAAGTCTACACCTTCCTACGTGGCTAAGACCAACTGTTGTGGATTTCATTGACTGATGCCAAGTTTTTGTTTGACCGCCGCTAGCTTTTTTCCAGCCTGACCCTATATCCGCTAACATAGCTCGTCGAGGGAGGCGATGGCTTGGCATACGTAACACATGTCCTAACCATCTCAGTCTTTGTAGCTTCACGACTTCGTCGATTGATTTCCCCTGTTTACCTAGAACTCTACGCCTAACCTCCATGTTGCTCACCTTATTATGCCACTTTACACGGGAAATAGAACGCAGGCACCTATGATCAAAGGTAGCTAGTCTTTTCATGTCTTCCACTCTCAGTGGCCAGGTCTCACAACCATAAAGGAGGACGGAGCGGACTGATGAGCAGTACACCCGCCCTTTGGTCGATAGTCGAACATCTCGTCTACGCCAGAGTCGGCGTAAACTAACAAATGCGAAACGAGCCCCTTGTATTCGTGCTGAGATTTCGTCAGAGATCAGCCCGTTGGGGCTGATGGTACTTCCCAAATAAGTGAAGCGGTCAACGTGCTCTACCACTTCACTTCCTATTTTTAAACTAGGCGTCGATGTAGTCCAGTCCTGTAACATCATCTTGCATTTGGCGGGAGCGAATCGCATGCCAAACATTCGTAGATTGCAGCTCAAGGTGTTTAGAAGACTCTGCATTTCGTCAGCGTCTTCGCCTAGAAGGACTATATCGTCTGCATATTCCAAGTCAACGAGATTATTCCCCGGTAGCAAGTCAATCCCTGAGTCGCTGAAGTCACCTAGGGTTAAGTCCATTAACACATCTATGATGAAGTTGAATAGAAAAGGAGATAATGGGCATCCTTGACGGACACCACTGGTCGTCATCAGTTCAGATGACAGCTCGCCGTAAGCCCTCACCTGGCTGTATGAGTACGAATAGAGTGCCTTAATCAGTGCAATATATTTTCTTGGAATTCCCTTTACAGCCAAGCATCTCCAGAGAACTTCCCGATCGACAGAGTCGAATGCTGCCTTTAGGTCAAGAAATATAATGACTGTTGGACGCCGGTAGGAATGCCTATGTTCTAGAATCTGTCGGAGGGTGAAGATATGATCAATACACCCTCTTCCTGGTCTAAAGCCTGCCTGGCTCTCTCGTGTTTGTGCTTCCCGAGCACCACTCAGTCTACGCATGATTATTGAGCCTAAGACTTTAGATACTATATTAGTCAAGCTAATCCCTCTGTGATTATCACAGGAAGACTTGTCTCCCTTCTTGTATATGGGGATAATCAGTGACTTACACCAACCCGATGGGACTTCTTCTGATTCCCAGACGCTGCCTAGTACCTCAGTTAATCCGGACAGTAAGCTGTCTCCACCGTACTTAAATACCTCTGGCGTCATTCCATCAGGTCCCGCTGCTTTGCCTAGTTTCAGATTGGTGACAGCTTTAGTAACCTCAGTTAGTGACGGAGGACCTGTATCTATATCCCATTCAGGGAGGTGTTGGATGCTCGGAAGGTTGAGCGTGGCTGTGGGCAAATTAAACTGCTCCTCATAATGCTCTTTCCAACGATCCAGTCGTCTATCCTGGAGCTAATTATAGTGCCATTTTTTTCCGAGATTGTCTCACTAATGATTTGTCTTCTCCCACCCGTTTCCCTGATGAGTCCAAAGAGTTGCCTGGTGTTGCCTATCCTCAAAGCTTTCTCCATCTCTTTGGCTTTTGTCGCCCACCACTGTTCACGGTCCTTGCGGAGACTTTTCGTAAGTTTCCTCTTGTGCAGCTTTCGCTCCTCATTGGAGCGAAAGCTGCACAAATATTGTACAAATTTCCATTTCAGGTACCAGATAACCAAGCATAAATATCTTCTCACCATATTCTCAAAAGAAAATGGCTTTTAAATACTTTTTATGTGGATTACGAGGACTTCACCGTAAGTTACTGAGGTAGAAAACACAGTATTGTGAAATAACAATACAATGACTTGTTTCAAATATACACCTGTAAATATATAATTCAGTGTGTATTTCTTGAGCCCAAATAATTGTCATAAAACTTTCAGAAAATAACCGAGATATAAACATAGAATCAATGGTAAGGTATCATAATACAACTGAACAGAAAAGTATATTTTAAATGCTCGGTTTAAAATAATGCTTGCAAACATGCATGCACATGCATAACAGATACGTAGAAAGTAAGTGGCAGAACTTTCTTTATCATAACTAAAACTCAATCCATTAAAGTGATAAGCACTGATGACATGTAAGTATTTCACAGAAGTCCTAAATTTCTGCAGTTCGCATAAGCACAATGAAGAGAAATCAACAACACAAGAAAAAACAAGAAAAAAGTACAGTTCCAGGACAATTAGACGCCCAAATTGTTGTAGTGGATTTACAGCACTGTTATCAAAGACCACTTTTTACACAAACATAATCGTACAAGACTTAGTGAGCATGTGCAACAAATTAGTTTTCTCAGATTTGTTTAGAATTTCTCCTAAAGTATTACATCATAAGTTAACACTTACATTTTTTCCTTTAGAAGTGTCTACAGTTTTAAAAGCGTAAAAGTTTACCTGAGGTCTGACAGGACGTGACGTTTCATTAAGGTCGTAAACCACATAGAATAAATATTCATGAATCAGTGACCTTCGACGCATTTTCGGTAACAATGGCATTTTGTGCAGGACAATAGTCATCGCCTAAAAGCAGTCGAAAAGAACGTATTAAGTTAGTAAAATATCGAAGTGTGTTATTCGTTCCCATCTGCTGCTTTGTTGTTGTTTTTAATGTGATGTATGATGAGGAAAAAGAGTTGATTCTTAAATTGTATTGCTCATTAATAGATGCTTGTATCAAATGACTGAAAACTGTTCACAAAAAATACTAGTAGCCTTAGTCCACGATGTTGTACTGATTCAGCCATATCTAGATTTCTTTTAATCAGTAGGCTGTGATTTCTTATTTTTGCAAATCATTATTAATTTTTAAGTATTGGTTTTGTAGGGATTTTGTTTGATTAGTTGGAGGATTTCATTATGACCTGAAATCAGTTAGAGAACCATTGGAAAACCAAGAGGGAGTACTGGACGGCTGTTTCGTCCTAGTTTGGGACACTTCAACAGTACGCAAAGACCGTGGTTCGAACCCAGGACCTTCTAGTTACAAGGCCAGCTCGTAAACCATTAAGCCACTGGGACCCGATCCGAGGGCCCATGAATTCTAACTTCTGCCAATTCATGACACAGCGCGGCCACTTCTCAATGTCTTCTTCGATGAGTTACTGCCTCACCCTCAACCCGCTGTACCCTACTGGTCACGGCTACTAAATTACCGTGCGATATGATATTTAAAGGTTAATATTATTAATTTTAAAGCACATTTGCACTCAATTTGAAGTATTTTCGTCGAGTTTTCGTAAGTACGTTTACTCATGAAATAATTTTTCATCAAATTTGATAAAAATACACATTTGATCTATTAATGATTCAAACGTTAGATAGAGACAGAAGGTTCTAAAAGTAAAAATAAGTACTTAACGAAAACTATTTGACGGAAATTAGAGTATATGTGTTGACAAAAATCACAAAAGTTAGGACATACCTCGGGTGACAAAGGATCAACACCTTCAATCTTCGTAACTTGGTTCGCACCAAATACAACAGAACTTTTCTCATCTTGTATGGGGAGATTACGTATAGCTGCGAGATCTATGTTCTTGATAGCTGTCAATATTAATGGATCATCTTCTTTAACATCTGGTTGGCAGATGAAAGTAACCTGAGAAGAAAACGTATGTGTAGCTGCTTTTACTGTAAGATATCACAGTTTTGAGAGAGCATGGTCCAGAGAAACATAAGCTGTAAAATTAATCCACGTTTCTGATTAATATGAAATGAGATAGTCTAAGATGAACTAGTTATACTTTCCAACCCTTTTAGCTCCTAAATTCATAAAGTCGGCTTCACAACTTTTGCAAATAGTCTTATGTAATTCGGATATCAATAGTTCAGCATTAATTTTTTCTAATCCATGCATTATCTTCTGATGCTATTTTTCTTTAATCAGCATCTTAACTACAAGCTGTTTAGTTTTTACATTACAATGACACTATGTTCACATTCTGTAATACCCTGTGAAACTGACAGTACAAAATCGTCTCTACATCTGCAAAAGATGAACGAATGTGTTTCAGCATTCTGATGCATATTTGTGTTTCAGACTGTGAGTATTAGCTAGTCTTCAGGAGCCTGCAATATCATTCGGTTACCGATCGAATTGTTAAAAATGACATCAGCATATGGTCTAATAGTTGAAAGTCAGGCAACTAAATCAATATAATAGATTGCTTCGATAGGTGCTAGCTCAGACTCAGCCAAGTAGTGAGGACTGTCAACCGTTTATCAGATTGACATAGGAAATGATTACAAATATTTATACTAAGTTCAAAGTATTACACCTCTTGTTTCTCATTCCCGACCGACAGCTACCTTAAAATGGTGGTCGGGTTTGCATTTCGCAATGACCCAACAAGCTGCACTGGCTGGAACCAATGTTCGTGCAGGTCCTACCGTGCCAGTAAGGTTGTTAGGATAGCGATTAGACTAAAAGCAGTCACCGGTTTAGTGTAAGAATATTTTTAAACTATGCTGGAGGGTTTCTGGGCTAAGTCGTAATGCTGGGGACACAGGGGTGTAACAGCAGTGAGGTGTTTCCCTCAAACGATCAGCATGCCAGCTATGCTGTCTCTCCACTCTGGATGGAGCGGGTAAGAAAAAGTCGACCCCAACAATTGTACATCCGACTTACCCTCCGGTAGTCCGTAACCGGCGGAAAGTCATTAATACGGAACAAAACCAAGAAACCAGTTCATACAGTTCGTGTGTGACCAGCCTCAAGCAGTTGTACCCTGGGCTCTGTGGTCACGCAACACTTACCCTCTTTACGTTTCAGGTTTTCGAAGAATTAATCAACTACCACGGTGTAGTCAGCCGGGAAGTAACAACGGCTCACACACTTCCAAAAGCGCACGAAGCCTTCCCGAGCATCATTCTCCTCTACCCACATCACCTTACTCCCCTGCTGCAGTTAGTACTATTCTTCAGGTTAGTGAGTTATCTTCACTTCACTCTGTGACCACAAACAACGATGAGAGCCATAGAAACACACCAGATAGCCTTTCAAAGCCGCGTCGCCAACTTCGTTTAGGGGCATTTAACGTCAGGACCCTCTGCCAAATCGGACAACAGACATCACTAGCTAGAACTCTGGCATCTCGAGTCATAGATGTATGTTATGTTTCGGAGACACGCATACAAGACCCGAGTGTGGTCATTCACTTAAACCCCACCCGGCCAACAAGGACAATCAGCAAAATTCACTTTAAGGGTGTCAGGAGACCCCTAAGCTAGCTCGCGAGTACTCGCAGGTGTGGCGATAGCATTGAGTGTTGGGGCTGAAAAATCCCTCCTTTACTGGATCCCGGTAGTTAGTCGTATTTGTGCGATCCGTCAGAACGGGTCCATTAGAAGGACGGCGTTACCCGTCGTTTTCATTTCGTAGTCTCCACTCACGCCCCAACCGACTGCGTTCGGAAGGACTTCTACCTGAAACTGTCTAATTTGTCGCAAAAATCAAAACGTTCAGATATAGTTGCTTTAACAGGCGACTTCAATGCCCAAGTAAGGAATTTGTGCCAGACTGAGAAGTACCTAGGTGGTACAGATGAAGGTCCCTGCCGACGAACCGACAACGGTGGTCGGCTTCTACAGTTCTGTTTAGATAATCGTTTGTTCCTAGTCAGCACTAACTTTAGGCACGAAGAGAGACACTGCGTAACTTGGCGACCTCGATCACCAAATCAGCGCTGGACTCAGATAGACCACAAAGCGACAGGGCATCGTTGGCGAGGGTCAGTAGAAGACTGTCGCTCCTTTTGGAACACGTGCGTAGACTCTGATCACGCTCTGTTTCGCGCAAATTTATGCTTACGACAAAACGGACATAAGAAATTGACGGCAGTGAAACAGTTACGTCCCCAACTAGATCGAGACACTGAGTCCCTATTTAAGGAAAAAATAGCGAAACGTGTATCTGAGGTCGACAGCAGGATTCTCCCTGAGGTAGCCTGGCACAACATACAATTAGCTGTAGACACAGCTGTAAAAGCTGTTAATAACCTGAAACCTAAAGTTAGTAAGAGCCATTGGATCTCTACCGCCTCATCCGAACGGATTGATGCAAGAAGACTGATTCCAGCGAGCTTCGATTATGATGAGGAGGGAAAGGTACTCAAATGCAAACTGAAAAGAAGTCTTCGCAACGACCGTGAACAGTGGTGGGCGACAAAAGCGAAAGAAATGGAGAAGGCATCGGCGATTGGTAACACCAGAGAACTATTTAGGCATATCAGGGAAACAGGTGGTAAAAGGCAAATGATAAGTGAAACTGTGTCTGAGAAGAATGGCACCATAATTAGCTCCCAGGATAGACGACTAGGACGTTGGAAAGAATACTTTGAGGAGCAATTTAATTGGCTTAGGCCACGCTCAACCTGCCGAACATCCAACACCTGCCTGAACGGGATATAGACACATGTCATCGGTCCCTAACTGAAGTTACTCAGGTTGTCACTAGCCTGAAACGAGGTAAAACAACACGACCTCATGGAATGACTCCAGATGTATTTAAGTACGGTGCACACCGTTTACTTTCTGTATTAACTATGGTACTAGACAGCGTCTGGGAATCATAAGAAGTCCAGTCGGGCTGGTGTAAAGTCATTGATTATTCCGATACACAAAACGGGAGACAAGTCTTCCTGTGATAATCACAAGGGATTACCTTGACTAATATGGTATCTAAAGTTCTAGGCTCAATAATGATGTGTAGACAAGGCGGTGCTCAGGGAGAAACAAACACGAGAGAACCAGGCGGGCTTTAGACTAGGTAGTGGGTGTATTGATCATATCTTCACGCATCGACAGATTCTGGCGTCCAACAATCGTCATATTTCTTGACCTAAAGGTGGTATTCGATTCTGTCGACCGAGAGGTACCATGGTGATGTTTGGCTGTGAAGGGAATGCCGAAAAAATACACTGAACTGATGAAGGGGTGTTTTCAACCCGATGATTTTCGTACTTATAATAACCTTAAGAAAAAGCATCATGGTGGTTGGCAACGATCCTTAAAGTGTACTCCAATGCATCAGATGGCTGTTTCTGTGATTATGAGCACAAATTGCAGGTCGTTATCGAACAAGATAAATTTCTCGGATGCTCTATTATGTTTAAATATTTACCGTAACACAGGTGTAATAGCGCTTCAAGAAATTTCGGCTCCACGATTCATATGATGACAATTTAATCTCCATAAATGGTTTCAATATGTACAGACAAGACCGAAGGAGTTGAAGGAAGACGCGAGGTAGTGGTGTTGCTACTTTTATCAATTCTCAGTGGTATGTTACCAACAACGCCTGCTTTAAGTTCTCAATTGATAATATTGACTGTATAACTGTCAAATATCGACCTAAACACCTGTCTAAGTACAACTTCATTTTTATCACGAACATCTATGTGACACCTTGTTGTAGCGCTTCAAAAATATCTATGCTTGCTGATGAATTCACTATTTTCGCTGCCGCCTCTTTTGGAAACTCATTGTCCATAGTGACAGGTGATTTTAATTCTTGTGACTGCAGCTTTCTTACAGTGCTAGGTCATGAAAATGTCGTTAACTTTCCCACCAGACTGGATACTTCTCTTGATCTTGTATTTATAAATGACTGCGGAATATACGAAGTTCGCAAAAGAGCCCCACTGTTTAACTCAAATCATTATATTGTACGGGTTTTACCCAAAATTTATGGAGAGTTACACAAGATAACTTTTTCACACCTTTCCAAGAAAATTGTACATGGATGTTATTCTTTTTGGAGAATGTTCAGAATCTTAGGAGCATGCTCAAAGACATCAGGTGGGACTTGTTTAATGAAGACTCTCTTGATGACACTATCTCTAATATTACACGTTATCTCAAATTTTGTCTTGACACCTGTTGTCCCAGAGAAACGCTCTTCATCAGATTTGAGCGTTTCTCTTTCACTCAACTTAAAAAGCTTCACAGGCAAAAAGAAAAGTCATATAAAATGAAGGATAATACTGGTTTGAAAAGAATTAACATCCTAATCAAGTCTGAAATGCACAGATTGAATTCAATTTACAGCCAAAAGCTTATATCCTGTAAAAATGCCCCTAATATGTGGAAACATTTTAAAGAAATTACTGATGGTAAGCAGATGAATAGTATTCCTAGTTCCCTTGATCTTTGCACACTAAACAAGTCTTTCATACATTCTCCCACAAATTCTAAACTTTCTAGTGTTACAAGTATTAATGAGACCTGCTTCCCTGGTTTCAATACAAATGATGTTCTAAAATGTCTCCAGTCTCTGAACAATTCTTGTAGCCTAGGTCCAGATGGGTTGCCCAGTGTTATTCTTAAAAAGTGTGCAGATATCCCGTGTTATCTTCTCATGGACATATTTAATGAATCTTTTTCCAGAAATGTCGTGCCAGCCGTTTGCGAGGACATTAAAATTGTACCTATACCTAAGTCGCCTACTGGAACATGTTTTATTTATTTATTATTATTTATTTAAACTCATAAAAAGACTTGGTACAATATGGAACGAAGAAGGATGCGCCACACAATAATAATAAAACAACAAAGATTAAACGTAAAAATATAAGTAGAGAACGGATAAAGAACTTCATCTGGAAGGAAAACAGTCATGCGTAACAAGTTCAAACAGTATTCGTTAACTATCATCGGGAAGGGAAGAAAGGAGGAAATTGCAACACGTTCGCCATTGATTACGATTCCTGGCCATATCCGATAACGTTTCGAGGCATTGATTAGAGCTATCTCGCGGACCCCAACCAGGGAGTCGTGACGCACCAACCGATGCTAACCTAGCACAAATATCCTTCATCTCACGACGCCACGTCATGGACTGACCACCTCTCCGCCTTCTCCATCCCGTCCCTGAGCTAGCGAACAGAGACCTGTACGGAAGCCTCTGGGATGACATTCGTAGCACATGTCCAAGCCACCGGAGCCGGTGTTTCCAGATGACGACACTCAATGAGTAGTGATCTCCATTGTGTTCAAACACACGCCGCCGAACCTCAGAATTATGTCTGTCTGTCTGGATTCAACACAGAACTTAGCACCGAAGTGCACCAGTTCGAGTTGCCACCTTCCAAATAGCACACAGAGGTAGACAAGAAGATGAGCGAAGAGAATCAATAGAGTTTGACAGGTATAAGAGTGAAACAGAATGGGTAATAGTAGAGAGAAATATGAAAGATTACAGAGACTGAATACATCTGCGCCATTGACAACGATTTTGAGCCATGTCATCTATTGTCTCCAGCCATTGATTCCTAGAGTCCCGAGGGCCCCAACCCGGAAGTCTGCATCTCCCTACCTGACTCAGTTTAACAGTCAAGGATTTCATGGATTGATGCCATGCTTTTGTTTGGCCACCACTTACACTTTTCCAACCTGCACCTATATCAGCTAGTAATGCCCATCGGGGGAGGCGATGGTTAGGCATGCGCAACACACCTCAGAATTACTCACGCGATGATGCAATCGAACGCAAGCAATCCTGTGGAGACAGCGATGATTGAACACACAGAGTCGCCGAACATCCTCAGCTCGGAGAGGCCAGATTTCACAGTCGTAAAGCAAGACAGCCCGCACCGAAGTATTGTATACCCGACCTTTGACAACCAGGCTAACATCATGACGGCGCCATAGGTGGCTCAAGTTGATGTATGCCACCTCAGCCTTCATTATACGATTAGGAATCTCATCCGTCACCCCTCTGCCAGCACTCACACAGCTACCCAGATACACAAACTTATCAACAACTTCAAGCGGTTCACC
Source organism: Trichobilharzia regenti (assembly GCA_944472135.2). Classification (NCBI taxonomy): domain Eukaryota; kingdom Metazoa; phylum Platyhelminthes; class Trematoda; order Strigeidida; family Schistosomatidae; genus Trichobilharzia; species Trichobilharzia regenti. The sequence continues at coordinate 104,355,563 of OX235262.1, forward strand.
CGCAAGAGTGAGTGCAGGTACAGGCTCCTGCCAATCTTGTAACAGTACTTTGCACTTAGACGGCGCAAAGCACATACCATACATACAGACAATGATCGCCAACTGATTAAGTGCGATTCGGGCAGCCTGCATGCTATCGCACAGTAAGACGATATCGTCTGCATACTCGAGGTCGGAAGTCTACCTCCAGGTAGCAGATCTACACCACCTTCACGCACATCCTTCAGATCTGACTTCAGAATGTCATCGATGGCAAAGTTAAAGAGAAATGGAGAGATTGGGAAACCCTGTCTAACCCCACTGTTGGTTGGGAACAGTGATGATAGTTGGTTGTATGTCCTCACTCTACCTGAGGTGTTTCTGTATAGGGCTTTCAAGATGTTAACAAATTTCTCAGGTACACTTCTCTCAAACAGGCAGTTCCAGAGCACAGTTCTGTCCAACGAATCGTAGGCGGCCCTAATATCAAGAAACACAACGATCGTTGGCATGCAATACGTGTGGCGGTGTTCCGACAACTGACGAAGGGTGGACACAAGATCAATGCATCCACCACCTGAACGAAACCCACCCTGCTCTTCGCGAATCAATCCCTGGATTCTGGAGCCCATGTATCCCATGGTAACTGCCTTCAGTCTAACCACTATCCAAACAACCTTCCCGTCATGGTAGGACCTGCAGGGACATGAGTCCCAGCCAGTTTAGTCTGTTGGGTCACTGCGGTATTCAAGCTCGACCACCACGGCAAGGTAGCAGTTGTCGGTCGGGTTTTAAATTTAGACCTATTGCTATTACCTCTCCTTTTCTAAAAACTATGGAAAAGTTACTCTTAATTAATCTTCAACCTTCACTTGAAGCCTCTAACGATCCCAAACAATTCGCCTATAAACACAGTAGAAGTACTTTAGATGCAGCTACAGTCTTGTATCATAATATTGTCTCCAGCTTAAATAAGGGGGCTAAATTTTTTCGTTGCACCTTCCTATATTACACATCTGCTTTCGACTCAGTACCTAGGGACATTTTGTTAAACAAGCTTGATGATACTCAAACTGACTGTTGGGTTGTCAAATGGCTCCATTCTTATTTCTCAGGAAGAAATCAGTACACTGAAGAAAGCAGTCCACTTCGTTGCTTACTGAGGCTGGTGTCCCTCAAGGCGCTGTCCTTTCTCCTTTTCTGTTTTCTTTCTTCTGGCATGACTTGCCTCATTCTGATGAAATGAACTTTGTCAAGTAAGCCGATGGTCTTACTATTTCAATGTCTGTTAACTCCCAGCTTGACTGTACTGAGGAATTAACAAATGGTCTTCCTCTAATGGCCTTGAACTAAATCCTTCCAAATGTCAGACTATGTAAAAGAAAGTTAAATGAAGCTGTTAATCCCCATGACCGTTGTATAATTGATGATACTGATATACAAACCAAGTCTGAAGTTAAGTATCTTGGATTAATTCTTTCTTCTAACCTATCCTGGTCTTCCCATGTCTTAGCGATTTCTAAGAGAATACTTCGTCTGACTTTTTACATTAAGAAGTTAAGGCACCCAGGCACCCCTCCTGTTACAGTTTGTCAACTCGTGTATTTTACCCATTCTTCTTTGCTATTCACCTTTACTCTTTCCTGGATTGCTTAAAAAGTCTATGGCGTACTTCGTCGAACTCTGAAGACTGTCAGTTAGGTGAGTGGTATCCCATTGGGCCATATCGTTGACATTGTCACTGACAGGTACTTGATGTCATGCGACAAATTCACTGAAGAAATGTTGTCAGACTGTGAGCACCCACTTTACCCGCAGCTCCAACCTAGCGTCTCCTCAGGTAAAACAACAAGTCTTTTCAGAAGAATTTATGCACGTACGTCTAAGTATAAAAATTCCACTAAACTATATTTGCCACGTACTTTATGTGATGAAAATAGTATTAGGTATAACCTAACTAACCTTCTTTGCACTACTAAATAAACCATTTCCTCCACCCTTACAACACCAACCCGCATTGCTATTGTACTTCTTATATTTATAATCCTCTCAATTTTCTGTTTTTGTTTATTTTCTTCATAAGTGTGACATAATTTAAGCTGAGTTATAACTGTTAATTTTGTATTTCCCCTCACTATACTATATCAACAGAACACTAGATTCAATAATCTATAACATGGTAGAGAACGAATTAAATTTATTACGTGAAACCCTACTAGAGAATGGGTATCCACGATGATTTATCGACAAAAACATGAAGGAGAAGCCTCCGGTGTCAAGCATCACAACGATTCCTAAGAAGACTCTCTTCATGAACCTTGCAGCGGGAATTCTCAGAAACCGCCTTTCTAAATGTCTGAAGAAGACATTCCCAACAGCCACTCTACGTATCACATTCTCCTGCAGACAGTTAATCCAGTGTAACGCTAAGGACAAGATATCGCTTTCGGCCACTTCAATGTGTATTTATCTATTTACTTGCTCGAGTGGAGCAAAGTATATCGGCAGTACGCAACGTCAAGTCCACAAACGTATACTGGAACATTGGCCCAGCTTGGTTAGCCAGAGGAGAAAAGAAGAATAGCAACAGCTCGATCCTCGAACACCTTGTCATCTCCAGACATCGAGTACCACATGAATGCTTCACAGTGGTACACAGAGTCCCTCAATATCGTACAAAGGGACTTCGGATACGCCATTTGTACATAGCTGAAGCATTAGCTATTTGAGACCTGAAACCGAACGTGTGCATACAAAAACGATACATACATTCTCTGGCTCTACCATGGCCAGAGTAAGGTTCTTACTGTAATTTTGCTTCTTTCTTTTAATACGTAAGTTCACTATTATTATTATTGTTCTTAATACTTTTACTATAATTATTATTCCCATCATCCACATTTTATTACCACTCTATTACTGTTTATTAATAACATTGCTTTTTCATACAGATTTTATACATAAACACTTTATAGCCTCTCCACTAGTACCTGTCCATTCTACACGAGCTTATTGATTAGTCATTATCTCACACTTGTTAAGACATGCCAACTTCGGTCTCCTTTCTAACTTACAATTAGTCATCCCTTCTTACACCTTACACTATGTAGTACAATTTTCAACGACAAAGTTTACCAGTATCTGATTGGTCTAAAGATTTCTGTGTTAATTATAGTTACGACTGTACAGCTCATGAAAATGAATAGTCTAAAAGAAAATTTTATTCATTGTTTGTGCCTTTTTCTTATGACTCAATATGGGAATATTTCATTCAATCCATAACGTGCTAAAATTTCCAAACTGAATGGGCAATACTGTTTGAAACATACTCACTGTTATTATAATTATAGTTATTACTATAATAATAATTATTAATATATTTAATATTCTCACTTCGTGCTTCGAATATTTTTGACTTTATATCGTAAACATGAACAAACTCCTCTGGCTAATTTTGTTTTAATTTTTAATTTTATTTAAAGTAAATCAGATGCAATATTGTGACTAATGCTGAAAAATCCATTTTGTATTATAGGTACTGTTTTTAGAATATTATTATTATTAAAAATGATATGAACCACAAGTTACAGCTTTAGGCTGTGTAAACATGTTTGCTTTGCAAAATTATAAAGACTCACGGCAGTTCTCTGCATGAACTATGAACTGTGATAAGGTCTCATGGACGCTTCCAATCAAGAAAACTTAAGTAAGTATTATATCTATCGGCTTCCTTAGGCTAGTATATAATTAAATATAACTTCTGTAAAACTGAGTGAGATCAACCGAGTTTCCTTGACAGATATCCAATGCTATCTCTCTGTCACTAGTCTGAAACAAGGCAAAGCAGCAGGACCTGATTAAATTACTCCAAAGGTATTTAAGTACGGTGCACACCGTTTACTGTCTGCATTAACTGAGGTACTAGGCAGCGTCTGGGAATCATAAGAAGTCCAGTCGGGCTGGTGTAAAGTCACTGATTATCCCGATACACAAAACGGGAGACAAGTCTTCCTGTGATAATCACAAGGGGATTACCTTGACTAATATGGTATCTAAAGTTCTAGGCTCAATAATGATGTGTAGACAAGGCGGTGCTCAGGGAGAAACAAACACGAGAGAACCAGGCAGGCTTTAGACCAGGAAGGAGGTGTATCGAACATATATTCACCCTTAAACAGATTCTGGGACATAGGCATACTTACCGGCGTCCAACAATCGTTATATTTCTTGACCTAAAGGCGCCATTCGATTCCGTCGACCGATATGTACTATGGGAATTTCGAGAAAACACATTGCACTGATCAAGGCACTCTTCTCTAACTCATGTAGCCAGGTGAGAGCCTACGGAGAGTTGACAACTGTGATGACAACCAGTGGTTTCCGTCAAGGATTCCCAGTGTCCCCATTTCTGAATAATTTCACAATAGGTGTACCAATAGACTTAACCCTAACTCACTTCAGAGACTCAGGGATTGACTTGTTACCACCAGGGAATAATCTCATCGACTTAGAATATGCAGATGATATAATCATCATACCTGAGGTAAGACGCTGGCAAAATGTAGGGGCCTCTGAACACCTTGACAGGCAGCTATCTTCTCCAGTGTTTGGTATACGATTCGCTCCTACTGTAAAATATAAGATGATGCTGAAGGACTGCACTACAATAACTCCTAACTTAAAGATAGGCAGGATTCAAGTGGTAAGAGTGTGTTGACCACTTCATTTTTCTCGGAAGTTGCTTCACCTACTCTCAGCGCGTTGATCACTGACGACATCGCATCACGGAGAAAGATGGCTCGTTTGGTATTTGTCTGCCAACTTACCCACTCCTGGAGCAGACGTCATATCCGGCTGTCGACCACAAGACGTGTACACTGCTCAGCAGTTGGCTCCAAGGCCATTGAAAGTGGAAGATATGGAAAGGCTAGCTGTCTTTGATCATAAGTGTCTGTGTCCAATTCCCATGTTAGGTGGTATAATAGGATGAGGAATATCGAGGCTGGGCATCAGTCGAGTGCTAGGTAAGGAGGGGAAATCAATCAACGAGGTTGTGAAGGTACATCGATTGAGATTGCTGGGGCGTGTGTTACGTATGTCTAGCCATCGCTTTCCTCGACGGGAGATGTTAGCTGACATAGGATGGATCAGGTTGGAAAAGAGCTGGTGGTGGTCAAACGAAAACATGGCATCAGTCAATGAATTATTGATATAAGTATAAAACTTGGGCACTGTGGTAGAATATAACTCCACTATGGATAAGATTTTATTTTGATAAATCACACAGTGTTATGCAGTAATATTAACTGCTATTACTGTATAATACTGTGTGATTCATCAAAATAAAATCTTATCCATAATGAATCAGTCAATGAAATCCACAACACTTAGTTTAAGCCAGCCAGTCAAGTAGGGAGGTGTAGACTTCCTGGTTGGGGTCCTCGAGATGGTAAGAACCAATGGTTGGAGACAATCGGTAATATGGCTCAAAATCGTTCTCAATGAATAGCGCAGATGATGCATTCACTCTTTGTGACTTATAATGCCCAATGAAACTATACTGTTCTTCGTTATCACTATTCTTTTTGTCTCATATCTCTGTTTACCGCCTCTATTTTGCATTCCATTTTACTTTCTTCTCTTGCTTTGTGTGCTACATGGAGTGTGACTCCTTAACTGCTGCACAGTGGTGCAAAGTTCTATGTTGAAACCAGTCAGTCATTCAGCCAGTCTTCTTTTACAATATACAAATGAGTAGTCCGTTTCGTCTCCAAGATATGTGTAAATTTTGTAAACGTATTCAAAAGTGAAGCAATTAGTTTCAAAGTCTACATACAAGCATTTGCTAAATTGAAATATCAACATTCTTAGTGATAGTGTAAGTCCGACGTGTATCCGACATCTCTCCATCCCAAATATGAGAAATTAAAAATTAACTGGAACTTAGGCAAAACTATACCGACATATTCAAGTAAATTAGCAACATACCAGGTATTGTAAATCTTAAGTTACTTAATAGCATAGACACAATATCTTTAACAAATGTGATAACGAATGATTACTAATGTGAATTAGTAATTAGATTTCTTTTCAAATAAGGAGAGAAATCAATTAAAACAGATCTCTACACCTCTAGATTCGTCAAATTGATAAAATGAAAGATGGTAGTGATGAAAAATTGTTTGGTGCCCTCCGATTTCTGGTATTTCCTGATGTATTTTTCATTAATAAGCTTGGTAACATCATCAGTGTTAACTTGATTAAGAAGTGAGGTATACTGACAAATTGCATGAATGTTTAGGATTTTGTTCTTCTCTATTTGTAAATGAATTTTTATTTCGTAACCATTACACCTCATTATATATCGCGCCACTTGAGGTTGCCTCTTTTCGGTAGCTCCATAGTGCTCTACTGCTGATTTAATTAGTTGTCTTTTATTTTCTATTTTATTAATACTGGTATCTTAACAGTTTCTACATAAAATCAGTGCCACCAGTGTGGATACTCACAAATGTTCGATGCGAACTGTTACTTTGGTAAACCTCAAAATTCAAGATGACTTACATCTCCTTTGAGAGATTTCGTCTTAAGGATTGTAGCCAGTTTAGCTGCGATTAATTCGTCCAAAATTCTACGTAGTGATTTACGATCCATGCGGATTTTCAGACCGATTGAGCGTTCATGATCCCATATTAACTGACGTAACGAGTACTCTGAAGCAATTATACGATATTTTGCCAAATAATTAAGGATAAATGCACGACGATTTTGTCTTTGTGTTTCTAGAAAACAAATAATTGCAAAGTTACAAAAATGCGAAAAGTAGTACTTCACGAGTGACATACCACCTCTCAAACAGCAAGATAGGAAAACACGAAAACCAACGCTTGCTTGACAACACACAAACAGAGAACGCATCTTAATGTAGGGGATAAGTACTAAGTTTTTGAATAAAAGAATACTTAATGAAAACGTACAAAAAGTTACGTTTTTACGTAAATGAACAAAAACGCAGATTGTTCGCACAGACTATTATTAAGCTGCCACACATTTTGCTGCATGTTATACTGCAAGATAACTGTTAAGACACTTTACAAAAAGAATAGTAATTCTGTATAATATACACTGTCCACGAACTGCAGTAGGTTTCACAGGCCAATCAGAATAGTTTTGGTGTTGGTTTCCAATGCTCCAGCAGTGGTCTCAGGATAAATCAGTTCCCCATTACAAACTCAGTGTCACTTGTGATATGTAGCGTCCAGTGGATCACATGTTTTAAAGCTCAACTTTTTTGCTTTTAAAAAGAACCACGGTGAAACTTCACATTTAATTTGCGCTAAATTCACCATGCAGACACACCTAATTCCCTGGTGAGACTTCAACACTTGATCTGATATCCTATTATACAACTAAGAAAACGTGATTTCTTAAATCAGTTGCATGAACTCAATCTACAAATTATTGGAAATCACGTATCAAACGAAATTCACTTTAAAACTTCAAAATGCTAGTTACTACTGCAATAATCTGCGTCAGTGACACGGCGGTAGAATGCTCACCAACCACGCATGTGGTCCGGATTTCGATTCCCGGCCGACGCACTTCTTTACTTCGCAAAACCAGTAATAAGACTGATAAAGAGGGAATCTTGGGCATGAAACTAGCAACCCCACCCCATAAAAATAAACACCACTGCTGCTGAAACTTCAAGCCTCTAGCTTGAAGCCCTATGTTCCACTGTGATCGTATAGGAATAAAAACAACTACAGTAATCTATCGGAGCCCGAAATCTCACTGCAAAGTAACACAAAAATCCCAATAAATAAATCTAGACTTACGAATAGTTGGCAATGTCTGCAATACGGGAGTGGTTTTATTTATTTTAACTTCTAGGTTTTCTTCTCTATCCGCATCAGTCACTAAACTATAACTGTGAAAGCAAAATTTTTAAAAAGTTAACACATTAATTAGTTTTAAAACAAGAAGCGACATTGAAGAAAGGAAACTCCTTAGATGCATTCAATGAGATATTTAAATTAATCTACTTCTAAAATTTTCTTGATATGCATTCCCCAATAACTATATACTGCCTATTTAGAATTCAGTTACTCAAAACAGATTTTTCACATGTCAGGCCATGAGCAATACTTGTTGTGAAAGAGCTGATGATACTACCCAGTTGTTGAAGCTGAAGTAGATGGGTAGAGATTAGATTAATTAATATAATAGCTGGGAAAAGAAAGTTCCGCATAATATCTGCCTAACGGTTCCAACATTTATTCTAATCCTTAAAAGGGCAAAAGGATGCTTTTGTGAAGAGTTCTTTCACCAATATACTTCTTAAAATCCAAAGTTCTATGATTCTGGGTATAATTAACACCTGAAAACATGAGACTAAAAAACAATGTTTCAAGTCTGACTGTGTGAAAAATTGGCGAGTCAACAGTCGATGAAGTCTCACAACGAAATAAAAAATTTGACTAACCTTTGAAAACTTGTAACCCCTTTATTGCGTACAACCACATATAATTTATTTGTTTAGCCTATTTCTCTAATGTAATTACTTTTTCCCACTTATATCCCTGCTTGATAACTTTGACGTGTTGGTACGACTTTTGATAAACTCAACTGTTATCATAATATTGGTGTTTATCTGCTGACTATACTCTTCCGAACTGAAGAGAAAATCATTACGCTCAAATACTCTTTAAATTTTGTTAACTTCCAATACATTCTACAACTTCATCTCATCTTCATCAACAAAGCAGTGTGCAATTTTAGTTTCCTCGATTACCTTAACGTTTCACAAAAGCAAATGAAGTAATTGACGACGTAATAACAGTGTAATAAATAATTAAGATAATTAAAGAGTGTACTTGCTTAAAGCTAAATAAACTGACACAGAACATACTAGAGAACAAAAGTAGATTCCATTGACCGTTTCACGGCTTTCAATGCGCCAATTGTAACTAAACTTTTCACAGTGCGACGTAAATTGTACAAACTTGTTTTTGTTACCGCCAGAAGTTCAGCCATTGTACACTCATGCGAGGCTAGGATACGAACTATTTGAACTGATATAGATTCATCAATTTTGATTGAGGGAATAACTAACAGTTAAACAGAAAATTAAGGGAAAATATAGTAACAGGAAACATACAACCTACATATATATATATATATATATATATATATATATTGCCTAAGAATTGAACCTCAAACTCATGATGCACCTTATTATGATCATTAATATAAAAATAAAAAAGGTTCTATAGACATGCACTTTTATTGTAGTATCCATAGTCAGCATCATATGAGACATTATAAACCTCAACTATTAATTAATATCCGAACGTACAACCCAAGTATTCAAGTGGGAACTAAAGGGACTTTGAAGCAGTGATCAGCAATTTGGAAGTCAAACTTTTAAAAGAATAAACTGTTAAACAAGTCAAAACAAAACAGTCGAGCTATCATATCAAATCGAATAGTTTAAATGATACTTCGAACTTCACAGGTACTGCGTATGATTCAACCAACGTTGATAACTACCGAATAACTAATAACAAATTACACGGAGGTCTACTACACGTTACCAGGTTTTTATGGAAAGAAATACATCGAGTTTGCTTCAGTGCATCTTGTATCCATTAATTGTGTTTGTGATTTGTACTTTTAGCTAACGTGCATGTTTCAAACTACTGCTGTTCACCAGAGAAAAACAACCCATTTCTAGTATGTCTCTAGATGCCAGCAGAGAAAGCTTGTACCCTTCAATATAAGGTAAGGTCACCCTATGACAGTGATTGCTTTCATCCTTAGCTATATCTAACTAGCTGTGGTTGTGAGACCTGGCCACTGAGAGTGGAAGACATGAAAATATTAGCTGTCTTTGATCAAAGGTGCCTGCGCTCTATTTCCCATGTAAAGTGGCATAATAAGGTGAGCAACATTGAGGTTAGGCGTAGAGTTCTAGGTAAACAGGGGAAATCAATCGACGAAGTCATGAAGTTACAAAGACTGAGATGGACATGTGTTACGTATGCCAAGCCATCGCCTCCCTCGACGAGCAATGTTAGCGGATATAGGGTCAGGCTGGAAAAAAGCTAGCGGCGGTCAAACAAAAACTTGGCATCAGTCAATGAAATCCACAACAGTTGGTCTAAGCCACGTAGAAAGGTGTAGACTTCCAGGCTGGGGTCCTCGGGACGGTAAAAATCTATGGTTGGAAACAATTGGTGACATGGCTCAAAATCGTTCTCAGTGGCGCAGATGCATCCACTCCTTGTGACTTATGATTTCCAATGAAACTGTTTTGTTTTTCTTTACCACTCCTTTGTCTCACACCTCTGCTCACTGTTTCTATTATACTTTTCTTGTACTTTCTTCTCTTGCTTCGAGTGCTACACGGAGTGTGGCAACTTGAACTTCCGCACATTTGTGCAAAGTTCTATGTCGAAAACAGACAGACAGATATCTAACCGACATTTATGTGATGATAGAAACAACAGAAAAAATCATTTCAAGTTGTAAGGCTTTCTGAGTCAGTGAAATATCCGGACCTGACAACACTGCAACAGTAATAGAATAATACTGAATAACAGAATATGTAGAACATGTCCTTGTTTTGAAACACCTTTTGGTGAGAAACAGCATACTACTCTTCCATATTACTTTGTTTATTAGATATATCACATAATGAAACAGTATGATGTACTGAATGACGTTTCGAGCACAATTTATTGTCCATAATCATATCAATTATATCGTTTCCTTTGTCCTCTCCTATTTGTCGTAGAGGCAGTAAAATTTTCCAGATATCTGGGACAGGTGTTGAATCATTCCTATTACACGTATTTGCAGTTGATTCGATGATTAAAGCTTCCGTTATCAATCTCTCCCTCCACTCTGTTACATTAGATTTTAAAACTGTCATCTTATCCCATCCTATTGTATGGTTGTGTGTAATTGCAAGTAGTTTTATAGCTGAACTATTCTCCAGATTTCTTATCTTATTCGGCTCAACTAACCTAGATTATGCTAGGCTTTATGCTCTATTAGTCTGATTGCACCTGTTCTACTATTTTGACCTAAGTATTTGACCTGGCAATCATTGCAACAGGGTATTAGACAAACTAAATTGTTTGGTTTTATTGGCTCCACAGGACCCTTTAACCGACAAAGCTAGTTTCTAATTGAGTTTGTGGGTTTGAATGCCACTTTTATTCCTGCCTTGTTAAGAATTTTGCGTAAGGTTTCCGAGGTTCCTTCATTGTATGGAAGTACTACTGATGATTTACATTCCTTATTGTTGTTGCCACTATCCTGCGCATGTTTAACATGCATGTCGTTATTAATATTATTATTATCACTACCACTACTATAATTATTTATTTTATTTTTACATTTCCTTACATACTTTCTGATTAATTTATCAAGGTAATCATTAAGTTTCAAAGTTTCTCTTATACGCCTCATTTCGTGTCCTAGATATTCCTTAATAATACTTAGTTTTTGTGACCTATTACTTAAACATTTCACCAATCCCACTTTTACTGACACAGGATGGGATGATCAGAAATCCAAGTATTTGTTTGAATATGTGGGTTTCCTGTAAACAATAGTGTTTAACTTCCCATCCTTTTTTCCTTTTTACGCTACAGTCTATCATTGGAAGCTCCCTTTCCTGACTTTCCAACTCATAAGTGAGTTGAATTGCCTCCATCCTTGAGTTGATGTGTTCGAAAAATCTGTTTATACCCTGTGTTTTGAGTACAGTGTATATGTCATATACATTCTTCTTTCATACTTTTGAAGTGGGGCTGAACGTTTCAATCGCTAAGTTTTCCCACCTATCTATGAATATAACTGCCACAACCGGGGATATTGGTGACCCCATGGAAACTTCCTCAGTTTGTTTGTATATTTTCCGTCGGCATTTAAATACTACCTCTACGACAAATAGAAGAGAACAAATAAAACTACCAAATTCAAGTTTCGAAGTCGTGTGATTATAATTGATATGATTATGGACAATAAATTGTGTTCGAAAAGTCGTCCAGTAAATAGTACTGTTTCATTGTGTAATATAACTAATAAACAAACTAATATGGAATTACTCTAATATATATAGCATTTTTATTACAATACACAACAATTTACCAATCAAGTGGCGATATGTTTGTTAACAATAATTAGTCAGTGTCAAAATGTCAATGGGGTGATAATTAACGAAGGAAATTAATATATATATATATATATATATATATATATATATATATATAATATGGAATTACTAACACAGCGCCCGTGTTTTACACATTATATTAGCATTCTACACTATTACAACATTTAAGAAAATGGTATATATTGTTAGCAACACCACTTTTAGTACTAACAGAAAATAAGGTACTGAGTAAGACGTTACACTAAAATAACGGCATCTAACCACCATGCATAGGTTTATATTACAAGGAGACTTCCAAATATGAAAAAGCAGGTTCGGAAACTTATTAGAAATGGTTACTTACATGCCAATAGTCTTTTAGCGTACACCAGACACTGGAATTTGCTAGACACAGGAAAATAAGAGGAAGCGTTTGTGGATATCAGTGTATCGCACAGAGCCAAAGTATTCTGATTTTCTTCCGATTTCAACCCAAGGAGACTGCCGTCGGGATTTTCAAGCTTTACAGCTGATAATTCGAGCTGGTCATCCACGCCCTCATAGTCGTCATCCAAAGCATCATCAGAGTCAATGTCATATTCTTCTTTCTTACACTTTTTAAATCCAAAAGCATTTTCACCTTGACCACACTCAGATATCCAAGAGTCCATACTAAACGGCTTTTTAAGCGACACCAAATTTACCATGCAAGGATACCGATGATGTGGATCGACCGCGCAACCTGTTTGCTGAAGGATGTTAAGCATATCATCATCATCTACATCAACATCACTCTTGTTAAGTAGTACAGCACAAGCATCCCTGAAACTTGTATTAATGACATCTAGCCAACCATGTCGCACACCGAATTTCAGAGTACGCTTGATTCCTTTGGAAGTAATGCCGATTAACTGAAAGCAAAGTCATGGGAAAATCAAGCTTTAAAATCTGCTGTCAGTTAGATACTACAAAAAAGTCTTTTCCAGTAAATAGATAATTTACTGGGAACAATTATTTAAAATAATTGTATCTTCATAAAAACAGAGAGAATAAGAAAGTCGACGAATAAAATATAAGTTTAAAAAGTGAAAGCGACCTGCTTTGTTACTAGTAGTATTGAACTATATATATATATATATATATATATATATATATATATATATATATATATATATGGATGCAAAGAAGCTATATTGATCCTTCTCATTTTCTAACGGCTGACCAGCATCCTTTGAAGAACAAATGGACATCTAGAAATCCTATGCAACTCCTTATACATGATCAGTACTTTCAGAACAATATGCTTCAGATGCTAGTTGGGAGCAAGATATTAGATGTCAGGTAGTTTGATAAGCTTGCAACCAACTAGCTAGAGAGTTGAGGTCCAAATCCAAACCAGTAAGTTCCTATACGGCACATCATTCATTCGACCAAGGCGAAAGTTTGAAACACGAGGTATTGCTTGTTTCTTCTTATTCAACATGCCTTAACATCAAATAGCTTCCCAAACTCTAGTTGAAAAGAACCTACACCTCCTCCCAATAAAGATGAGCAAAAGCACTTTTTCATTTTAAGAAAATGGCGGGACCGATGATTAAGTTTGCATCAGCACAGGTATTCGACCTACCAATTACTGACGACCTAACTAACAGCTGTTGAGCATTTACTGGTTATAATTTTGTCCTAGTTACCTAAGGTAACATGTCTAATCATAATGGTTTATGTGAAGTTTTAGATTACCAAGTATTTGCCTGAATGGTACACAGAAGTCGGATATTTTGCAAAAAGGCTATGAGTACAGACGTTTACGTTGTGTATATAACTCACAGTTCATCGATCACTAAAAACATGCAATTTCTAAAAACTGAGTATAAAAAAATAATGTAATTACAAACGTCCAACAAACCTTGCGAATTTCAAATCCAAAACATTTGTGTTTTGGTTTGTTCAGTAAAAATTGTGATATCCTGTCCATAAACATTGCAGGCGGGAACGGGAAGTGTGTATAATATTTGCGGTGATGCAGCAACAGACCTGGAGTCACAGGCTTTTTACCAACCTTCATTAAGTAAGGCTAAAACGACTTCGATCACTTTTAAACATACAATACCTGGGACTTTATTATACCCATTTTTTCAAGTTTTTGACGCATGTACCATATAGTACCAGTTGTCATACCAGAAGATAGTAAACCATCATAGTGGGTAGTAGATAACCCATTGTATTTCTGCCTAAAATATTCAGTTAAATGCAAAATGGGGAGATGATGATAATAAGACCGGAAAATATGGCATATAAACACAATACACTTGAAAATTTCCAAACGACACCATTACTTCAAATGAACAGAAGAGACCAGTTAACACAAGCGAGTTACTTCAAATTTCAACCATATCTAACAAATTGCTTGAACCGACAGAGTGAACTTAAATAGGGTAACCAAGTTGAGCGAAATTTTCATAACATGAAACAAGTTAAGTAAGTACGGTTTGAAATTCCTCAATAAGATTGTACTGACGGGTGATGGTGAAGATCTATCAAAAAAAATTTGCTTCCACTTTTAAGAAAAATGAAGTACTGATACAAGGACCCAAACATACAGCTTGAGGAATAATAATAATAAGTAGTAGACAAAACTTTTTTGCATGACCGGATTGTAGGTATTGATGTATCTTAACCACTGAATCGAAGCTACAAACACCAAAATAAATACTCTGTTATGTTGATCAATTAGTTGCTTAACCCATCGGGGAGTGAAATCAATTTCGGTATGAAAGAAAAATACATGATATCATTGGATGTATCTTCCTCATTCGCCTTTGATAGAAACACTTGATTACAAAGGTAATGAACTGATAAAGCAAGGTATAGAGACTGGAATTCCCGTGTCTTCCCTAGAGGAACTTTTTCCAAGGTGTACAATGGATGCAAACTTTATCTTGAATAAAAAAATGTATAGACAATCAAATGATGTTGCCATGGGATCACCACTAGGCCCAATCCTAGAGGACTTCTTCCTGGAGAAACTAGGGAATGGTCCTCTTAAAGATGTAATATATAATAATCTTGATTTCTATTGCCAATATGTCGACGAGAAATTGTTAGTTGTGGAGAAAGAAAGTGAGATAAAGGACATAATGGATCAATTCAACAAAACACATTCTGGCACAAGCTTCACTAAAGAAGAGGAAGAAAATGAATCCACCTCTTTTTTGGATGTCATAATGACTAAACCAACAGACGGAACAATATGTAGGCGTTTGCACCGAAAACCTACTTCTACTGGACAATAAACTCACTTCCTGATTTCCGTACCTCTACAATACAAACGTAATCTGGTCAGATGTCCGGTTCACCGGGCTAGTTATCTGTTCAAATGAGACACTCAACGAATAACTCGGTAATATTTGTGATCTACTGAGTAGAAACGGATATCCGACTAGATTCGTGAACAAACACATGAACTCAGGTGCCGACTGTTCCCAAAAAATCAGTGTTCGTAAGATTACAATTCACTGATGTCAATAACGAGATCTTATCGCAACGTCTGAGAAGGGCCTTCAACAGAACTTTCGACGCAGCCAAGCTATGCTGTACATTCACTAGCCAACCAATATTTAGTTCAAGAAGTAAAGATAAACTGCCCTGTTTCGCCTCTCCCATGTGTATTTACCCGTTTAACTGCTCATGCGAACTTAGTCATATATGGCGAACGACGAGGCATGTTCATCATCAAATTTCCGAACACTTCTCATCTTTGTTTGGCAAAGGTCCGGATAAAGCTATAGGCAGTTCAATACTAGATCATTTCGTCAATACTGGACATCAGGTCGACTGTAACAAAGCTTTTAAAGTTATCTACTGTATATCACCCAACCTCATGGTCTACGAGTACAACTTTCACATAGAGAAGAGGCGATCAGAACTTATCTGAACAAGCCAAATCTGTGTGTTCAACAGAAATTTTTACAGCCCCTTTGCTTCCATGGCCAATACATAATCTGTATTAAATGTTTAAAAACGAATTTTCCCCTCCCCTGGTAACTATCTTTTGACTTTGCAAATCTTTACAATTCTAGCCAATTCTGTTAACTTGTTTGTATAATACGTAATTCTCCCGAGTCATCCTATTCTTCTAAGTCACCATTATTTTACAAATTTCTTGATTATGTAATGCCTTGTTACTAACGCCTAAGAATTAAGTTGAATTCCGTAATCAATTTTCACCTCTCTTTTAAAACTGTTATAAACATCTATTAGTTAATTGTTTTGATGACTTTTATTATGGGTAAATTTTGTTTTGATAAAGTCTCACAGCGTTATACAGTAATGTTTACTGATGACGTTTCGAGCACAATTTATTGCTCATAATCATATCAAGGTAATCACACGACTTCCTAAATTCATTTATATAGTTCCATTGTTTTTCTCTTGATTTTCACTTGATTTGATTGGTAATAGTATTTTCCATATTTCAGGTATGAGTGACGAGTCATTCCTATTGCATGTGTTGGGTGTAGACTCGATGAACAAGGATTCAGTAATCAACCTCTCTCTCCACCTACCAAGATTACTTTTTAGAATTTTAACCCTCTCCCACCCTGTCTGTCTGTCTGTTTTCGACATAGAACTTTGCACAAATGTGCGGAAGTTCAAGTCGCCACATTCCGTGTAGCACGCGAAGCAAGAGAAGAAAGTACAAGAAAAGCATAATAGAAACAGTGAGCAGAGGTGTGAGACAAAGGAGTAATAAAGAAATACAAAACAGTTTCATTGAAGATTATTAGTCACAGGGAGTGGATGCATCTGCGCCACTGAGAACGATTTTGAGCCATGTCACCAATTGTTTCCAACCATAGATTTTTACCGTCCCGAGGACCCCAGCCTGGAAGTCTACACCTTTCTACGTGGCTTAGACCAACTGTTGTGGATTTCATTGACTGATGCCAAGTTTTTGTTTGACCGCCGCTAGCTTTTTTCCAGCCTGACCCTATATCCGCTAACATTGCTCGTCAAGGGAGGCGATGGCTTGGCATACGTAACACATGTCCTAACCATCTCAGTCTTTGTAGCTTCACGACTTCGTCGATTGATTTCCCCTGTTTACCTAGAACTCTACGCCTAACCTCCATGTTGCTCACCTCTCCCACCCTATTGTGTGGTTGTGTGTTAGCGCATGCATTGCAATTGCTGAGCTTTTTTCTAAATTACTTATCTTCTCGGGGTCAACCATTCTTACCTTAGCTAAATTTTTATGCTCTGACAATCTGACTACCCCTGACCTACTAGTTTGACCTATGTAGTTTTCCTCACAGTCATTGCATGGTATTTTGTAAATAATATTATTTTGTCTAATTGGGTCAACTGGGTCCTTTAACCTACAGAGCTTGTCCCTGAGTGAGTTTGTAGGTTTAAATGCCACCCTAATTCCTATTTTATTCAGAATCCTACGTAGTGTCTCAGATGTCCCCTCTTTATGTGGTATAACTGTGGATGACATAACATAAATAAGAAAGAATATAAGTCATCCACAGTTATACCACATAAAGAGGGGACATCTGAGACACTACGTAGGATTCTGAATAAAATAGGAATTAGGGTGGCATTTAAACCTACAAACTCACTCAGGGACAAGCTCTGTAGGTTAAAGGACCCAGTTGACGCAATTAGACAAAATAATATTATTTACAAAATACCATGCAATGACTGTGAGGAAAACTACATAGGTCAAACTAGTAGGTCAGGGGTAGTCAGATTGTCAGAGCATAAAAATTTAGCTAAGGTAAGAATGGTTGACCCCGAGAAGATAAGTAATTTAGAAAAAAGCTCAGCAATTGCAATGCATGCGCTAACACACAACCACACAATAGGGTGGGAGAGGGTTAAAATTCTAAAAAGTAATCTAGGTAGGTGGAGAGAGAGGTTGATTACTGAATCCTTGTTCATCGAGTCTACACCCAACACATGCAATAGGAATGACTCGTCACTCATACCTGAAATATGGAAAATACTATTACCAATCAAATCAAGTGAAAATCAAGAGAAAAACAATGGAACTATATAAATGAATTTAGGAAGTCGTGTGATTACCTTGATATGATTATGAGCAATAAATTGTGCCCGAAACGTCATCAGTAAACATTACTGTATAACGCTGTGAGACTTCATCAAAACAAAATTTACCTATAATGGAATTACACTCTACCACAGTGCACAAGTTTTATTCTTATATTGATGACTTTTAACCTATTAATTTCACCCCAATATACCTAAAACTGATTAACTAAACTAACCACTTGATTGATAAAATTTAGATTTAGTAAATTATATATTAGTGTAGAACCGATGATAAGGAGCATATTTTTTCGCACAATCTACTGTTTTTCCTAAATGCGTAAATGAGGATTTGGAAATTACTGAAATCAGTCACTTACTCCTATGGACGGATGTGCCTATATTTTACGCACAATGTTGTACGATTAACTTAGGAGGAAAGGCATCACTGCTAACAAAGCATCACTTCCTGTATCAAAACTTTACTGTCAAATACAATGTCTACTACTGTTTTATACATAAAAATACGGCACCGTAATACCGGGTTGCTTAAACAAAACATAACTTACTTAGCGATCGCTTCAAGCATGACATACAAGCCTGTAGACAAGTAACGTGGAACATTTTGGCTTCCAAATAAAAACTTATTCCTTTCATTTTGTGAAGCAACCAGTACTAGGGTGTCACCCCACCTATATAATGGGAATGTTAAGAGTGGGCACCAACCTTTCCACGACATTGTGTAGCACATTGCAAGAAACGTCGCTGTAGACAGTTTCCGTGATATCTTCTCTTTCTTCATAATACTTCGAGGACCCAAATACACCATCTTTGTTCACAGGGAAAAACTGGACTTGGGGGAGGGAATCCTAAACATGTTAACGTTTATGTAGGAACATTACTGGTAGCTTGTAGTAAGTACCATCTTTCATTTCTACCAAACAATCAATACGACTAAACTGCTCACATAGGGCAACAGAAAATGGCATCACATAATATCTGATATTCTTAGTTTTCATAAGCGTAGACCAAATAAATTGTTTGCTATTTTCATCTATTTTCCAAGGAAACCCAAGACGTTTATCTTCCAAATTTCGCCACAACTGATTCAATGTAATTCCCTCTAGTCCGTTTACGGCAACCTCAGAAATAAGTAACTCCGCGAAATGCATCACGTTAATTGGGCAATGGATAAAGGCACACACGACCTTATGGAGAGGCTGAGCACCTCAAGGTCACATATGCATACTGTGATTGGTAGATTTTACTTTGTGTAAACGCTGCGGCTAATACGTAGCTCACGTTACTAAGGCGGGCTTTGAAATGATAGTAATAAAAGTCACATAAACATTACATTTTTTCAGCTTAAGGACACAAGTTAACGCATGTATTGATTCTACAAATGTGATATGCATGTGGACACACTAAAAAAGAGAATATTATTCGGTAACTTAATCAAAGAAGTATAAAGTTTGAAGATTTAGTCTTTTTCAGTTGATTGTAACGGACAGAGAGGAGAGGCATTTGTGTAACATTTGCATTTTGCAGAAAACAAACTGTGAAAGATAAATTGGAAGTTCTAAGATTCTTTAAGTTTATTATGGGATATATGGACTGTTCATACCGATTCTACTATTGTTCCCTCCCTTGTTCCAATATCCAATCAAATATCCTGATTACGAGCTAGTATAGACCAGTGATTTCTTTGAGCTCGCTTCTTGATTGTAAGGTAGAGGTTCCAAATCTTCGGTGAGCTTCTGCGTAGTAAGTCCCGACACTCGACTGCTTTAGCTCTGGTAGACTCCAAGAGGAGTGGTGCGGGGATTGGTCGAGATGTGGTTTGTAGTATGCAGTATGTTAGGACTGTATTGCTGCCGTGAATGGAGTTTGACCTAACTCCCCTTGGTCATTCGGTGTAGTCATAAAAGCAGAATAGTAATAATAATAATAATAGGTTGTAGTGTAGATAATATAGGTTGAGATAAGTGGAATAATAAAGGTGACCTAAGGAAAAGATAGAGTGAGAGAAGGCAGAATAGGTCGTGGGGATTTAGTTAGTACGCTTATTCATTGACAGTTTGGTTTCAAATTTTATGAGGATAAGCCATTGAGACACAAACCTTGCATTTCTGCATGATTGTCTAGCTTCCGCTTAAAAATCTCCAGAGATGGCGCTGTAGTCACGGCCGCCGGTAAAGCGTTCCAGAGACGGCAAACACGAAGCGAAAAGAAATGTGATCGCACTCGAGTCTTTGGTCTCTGGTGTGCTATCCTTAGCGGGTTACCTCGTGGAAGCCTATAATCGCTTAATGGCAGGATGCTTTTATTTGGGTGGGCCTGGTCATTTAGGATCTTGTAGACGGTGATGAGGTCTCCCCTGTGCCTACGGTAACTGAGTGTGAAAAGACCTAATTTCTTTAGTCTTTCCTCATATGATTTGTTGCGGAGGCCGATCACCCATTTTGTCGCTCGTCTCTGGACACTTTCTAGAATGTTAGCATCCCTTTTGAGTAGCGGAGGTGCAATGATATTATGCACCTCAAGGTGTGGCCTCACATATGCCTTGTATAGCCTTAAGAACAGTTCGGGAGTGAGAGCTCCCAGCTGCCTGTGCATAAAGTGTAATGTTGCGTAGGCTTTGGCGACGTCCCTCGAGTAATTTCCACTGGTGTCTAGCTTTTCTGTTAGAATAAGACCTAGATCACGCTCTGATGGAACACAACTCAAGTTCTGGCCACCAAGGGTGTAATTTACACTCTGTGACCTGCCGGAATGAAGCTGCACTACTTTGCACTTCTTTAGATTGAAAGGCATTCCGTTAGCCAAAGCCCAATTTCCCAGAGTTTGCAGGTCAGCCTGCAATCTATCTGAGTCTTCCGATGAGTTTATTGCTCTCCAAATCTTTACGTCGTCAGCGTAAAGAAGCGCAGAGCAGTTTAGTTGGGAAGGTAGGTCATTGATAAAAATCAAAAACATCAACGGCCCTAGGATAGAACCCTGAGGAACCCCTGATGCCGAGGTGTGCCAGGATGATCGGATGCGGTTGACTTTGGTGCAGAATTCTCTCTCGCCTAAGTAATCTTTCAGCCATGCGAGAAGTGCTCCAGAAACTCCCGCCTTGCCTATTTTGTGAAGGAGCAGACCATGGTGAACTGTGTCGAATGCTTTCGCAAAGTCGAGAAAGATCACGTGGGCTGGTACCTTTTTGTCCCAGGATAGTGTCCAATCGTTCCAGGCTAGTAGAAGATTCGTCACGCAGGATCTTCCCCTCCTGAAACCGTGCTGTGCTTCGTGAAGAAGGTTAGTCCCATCGAAGTATTTTCTCATGTGGTCGTCAATGAGACTTTCCAATATTTTCGATATCACTGGAAGTAGAGCAACTGGTCTGTAACTGGTCGCATTCTGTCGGTCACCACCCTTGAAGATAGGGGATAGGACTGCACGTTTCCATTTACATGGAAGTTTCCCTACATCAAGGGAATGTTGGAACATTCATTGATGGTTATATAAAGAAATCCGCCTATATTTGTAAATGCCACACTACTGACTTTGCATCATTATGTTTATATCATATTATAGATTACACTTTGTACCGTCAGCATTATCTGGTTAGTATGTTGAAGAATCTGGGTGACTGACAAAGTAACTCGTTTAGTTCTTAGAAAACATAAGATAACGGAAATTTTTTGGTGAGCGTCATTACCCCAATTTACTTTGACTAGTTCTTTATCTCCGATATCATTCACACATATATGCGTCAAACATAACGAATCTGTAGTTCTCACTTACAGTGCACCAGTTACCGGTAAGTAAGTTGCTTTCACTGAGGTCGCGCGAATCCAGCTGTGGTGCTCAAAGACTTCTTCCCGTTCCAGACGAGATTGTTAGGTAATGAAGTTCCTCATCTAACTTGCGTATCTCTGAAATGAGCCAAATATTATTTTACGAGTGGGTAACAGCAGTGATTTGCCTTATTAGTCACAATGGTCCCATACTTCTCCTATAGTAGTTGCATCACTCCAGTTCATAGTACTGTTTTCATGTGCACAGATTCTGCGCAACAAATTATAGTGGCTTATTATTGGACGAAACGGAATAAGATATCTCGGTAGATAGAGCAGGTGAGGCTGTCTTGCAGCTTCTGCTGCGACTGATAAGGAAGCCAGATCACAGACTGATGTAGGCCATCAAAATTACATAATAGTGCTTCTACCACCTCCTGTGTACAAACGACTTAAAATTTACACACACATGTAGGCTTTATAGTCGGTTTGCAGTAGATGTGACGACACAATTTTTAGAATGATAAGTGATGTCAAACGTGCATAGATGTACGTTGATAACTTCACAAATATGTCGCCCAAATTTGAGCTGAACGAGACTAGATCTTGATAAATTTGCATAACTTACCTTTCTCAACGCCAAACTCAGTGAGACCTCCAGTTGCCTTCAAATCACCCGATGTAAACAGTTGTATCAGTGATAGTAGTAACTTTACCGTTCCTAAAATGGCAGGAATATATGCATATTTAAGCTTTTATATGTTTACGAACGTTACTGACGTGAAGCCTTCACATGTAGCCCAAACTTAAAGAAATATCACCAAAATGTTAAGAAACGCGATATTCTGGTTTCAAAGTATCTCTTCGTAGACGAGTGGCTTTATTGCATATCCCCGCTAATTGTAGCGTTCATGTCCGTTGCTATGTTGGTCTGGTAACCAGTTATTTTTTTAATATGCTTTTTAAATGAAATTTCACAATAAATAAACATTTCCGACCCACATAATATTGGCGGCATAATGTACTTGAACTGCGTTACATTGCATCCCTAGTATCAGGAAATGTCGCTTGATACTAATAACTGCGCAATGTGGTGGATTAAATAAGGTAGGATGTTCAAAATTTAAATGTTTACTTTGCATTTTCATGGAACGACACAGATATATTCGGCCTATTTTCTGAAACGCTATTGTCTTAATTGGTTTGGTAGGTATTGATATCGATGGCTCGATAATAGAATTTATTTCAGTTTTCATGTACGCTTGACAGTCAGCGGCCAAGTTAAAAGCACCACTAAGTACGGGCGAGGATATAGGCTAAGACCACCCGTTTCCGCGCAGTGCATGGGTTACCGCGTTCACGCCTATAGGCGTTATAATCGCTCAGTTCTGTGAAAATAGATTATATTTGACTAGTTTTAGACTTCTGTAGCCAAAACGGCAGTATTTTGCTGTATTATGTTAGTAGTAAAGCGTAAAATTGTATTTATATCCCGGAAGAATTATTGATAAAAACGTCATCCTTTTTCAGAAATTTCGCATAGAAAGACTATTATTTGCGTTTTACAGCGTTGAGGGGTTGTGTTATGCGAGTTGTTTCAGATCTTAGGGTTGTAAATAGGCTATAGGCAATGGCTGCTGTCATTCCAGTTATTCAATGAGAATCAGGCATATGAAAGAGAAATAGCCTACATACATAAGTTAGATGTGTGTTTTGAGGATGTTAAACACTTCTGTTATCATCTGTGATGACTGAAATATTTCATAATACATCGACGAGATCATGCGACGAATGAGGCAGGCTGCTGAATTTCCTGGCGATTATATCTATTTTGATGAAGTCCCTAGTTAAAATTGCTAAGGCGAAGATGTGACACTAGTTCGATTTACATTTGCACATGGAATTTCAGAAGACCGTAATTCCTCAGTGCATGAAATGGCGTCAGATTATGTTGATATCAGTGTGCACTGGGGCACAAAGAATGGAATAGATGGTTCTTCTAAAATGTCAGACTGCTTAAATACAATATCAGCTTTCAATTCAATAGCAGCTAGCAGCTGTGTTGTAAATGGAGTTGAAGATTGAACGATCAATTCTTGGTTGTTTGCTCAAAACCAACTTCCCCAATTTTCGCGGAGGCATCGATATGACAGTCATCGTCTCATCGGTCGCTGTTCAGAAAGAAGAGTGAAACATCGTCAGAAGTAATATTGTGATTTATTATTGTAATATTTGTTCACAGACCTTAGTTCAGTTATTCTTTTTATATGTTGGTGTAACAATAAAGAAATCTCAAGCGGCAGATCGGTGTTTTGGTTTTTTCCTCCGTTATAACTAAGCGTTTCTGAAATCTTCAAGGAACAGCGTGGGCCCGAGTGTAGCGAGAGCTGGGCATTAACGGTTTACGAGACGTGATCGACAGTTTCTGACGATAGAAACAGATCTGGCGGTTTCGAACAGTTGGTGAAAGTTTGGGTAGTCGCCGTTCATTTCTCCTGGTGCCGGTCAAATCCTCTTTGAACAAGCAATGTCTGGAACTTTTTTGGAATTTGCTCAAGTTCAACAATGCCTGGGTCAAAGAAGGGACAGAGTGTCTTGGATACAAACAGGAAAGTAAGTCATGGTGACTTGTCTGTTAATTGTAACGATGTGTCTGATGTTAAGCATGACATGGTTGATGTTACTTTTTCGCCGTTCAGGGATAATAGGAACATCAAACTCCCCAAGTTTGAACCACGGTGTTTTGATGGAAACTTGGCCGATTATTTATAGTTTGTAAAGGAGTTTGAGATCATGCTGAGTAGTTTTTTATTAAGTGATGAATTGAAATTGATGTATTTGATGAGGTATTGCACTGGAGATGCTTCAAGAGCTATATAGTGCTGTAAGCTCATGCCCCCTAATGAGGGATACGCTGAGGCTATGAGCATATTACGTCAAAGGTTTGGAAGACCTCCGATGATTGTAAGGAACGTATACGAAGCTGTCAAAGGTAATGGCAGCCAACTTCGAGATGACTCCAAGGCACTTACTGAGTTTTTAGATAATCTTATGACTTATATGAATGCCTTGATTTCTATGAATTGCATGAGTGACCTCAACTCCAGCTCAGTCCTAGAGGTAATTTCAAGACGCCTACCTACGCGACTGCAAAGGAAATGGCTAAAAATAAGCTCTCGTATTGAGGAGGAGGGTATCGAGCCAAGGTTTGATGATATTCTTAGACTGGTAAAGGACAGTGTCAACCAGGCGATGGGCGAATTCGCCAGCATTTCGCATTCTAAGGTAGAACCTAAGGAACCAGTGAATATAAGGAAGGCATTTGTGGTGAAGTCTCAAGACACAACGAGAAAGGATGAGTGTATTGTCTGCCATAACATGCATCAGTTGAGTGATTGTAATCGCTTTATCGCTATGTCACCCGTAGAAAGGTTAAAAATGGCAAAGCAGAAGCGGCTGTGTTTCAGTTGTTTAAAGATTGGGCATACAAAGTGGAAATGTAAGGCGACAAATAAAAGAAGTAGTGGTTTAACGGATATGCACCCACATCTGAGAACAGTGAACGAACCTGGGAGTTCGGTTAATTGCAATAGTACCTCTAGACCCCTTGACATCCCACAAGTTTTCTTAGGGGTATTACCAGTTAAGGTGAAAGGACCGAAATCTTCAGTAGAGACTTATGCATTGTTGGATAATGGTTCAGACGTTACATTGATAGATGCTGAACTGGCTGGTTGCTTGGGTATTAAAGGCCCTAAGCAACCCTTGGTTGTAAATACTTTCAATTCTGCGAAAACAGTAGTATGTGAGCGAGTGTCATTTCAGTTAGAATCCTTGGCTACTGGGGAGACCGTGGAGGTGGATACTGATTACACTACCTCCAGTATGAAACTTGGCGAAGCTATAGTACCTAGTCGTGAAACGGTTGTCGGTAAGCCATACCTGTGTGACATAACTCTTCCAACATTGCAAGATGGAAGAGTGAGAGTACACATTGGATGTAGTGTGCCAGAAGCTCACAAGGTATTAGAAGAGAGATATGGAGGTGGAGATGATCTGTTTGCGACAAAAACACTGTCAATCACGTCTCATAAACCGTTAATGCCCAGCTCTCGCTACACTCGGGCCCACGCTGTTCCTTGAAGATTTCAGAAACGCCTAGTTATAACGGAGGAAAAAACCAAAACACCGATCTGCCGCTTGAGATTTCTTTATTGTTACACCAACATATAAAAAGAATAACTGAACTAAGGTCTGTGAACAAATATTACAATAATAAATCACAATATTACTTCTGACGATGTTTCACTCTTCTTTCTGAACAGCGACCGATGAGACGATGACTGTCATATCGATGCCTCCGCGAAAATTGGGGAAGTTGGTTTTGAGCAAACAACCAAGAATTGATCGTTCAATCTTCAACTCCATTGACACTCCCCGGCAAAAAAGGGATCCAACCCTTTTTACCTTCACGACCAATGCACGTTGACTTGGATGCCATTGCGAGAACCTGGGTCACACGGACAGAGCTGAAATGGAAAACAAACAGAAAAGCCAACACACCACAAGCATACCCACAGCACAATCTCACACATCGCTGACGACCTGCGCCTCCAGACAGAGACCTCCTCTTGACATCTTGCAACACAATCGCCACTTGCTAGAATGACTCTTGCAGAATGCAAAGTGACCATGGCAGGACCTCACGATACTCTACGCATATCCTCTTAACTACTCATTACCAATTACCACTGAAATCGCTTGTCACTCATTCTGCCTCAGTTCTAGTAGCGGTGACCCATGCGAGCCTCAGTCGTTTACACTCTTTCTCCCCGGCGTGTTGGACCGCAGCTAACAATTATCTCCGTGTGCATTTCATTCTCAGCAATAGCCTAGCCTTCCCGGCGTATACGCCCCATCTGCTGTCCTTAACATCAATCAATTCATTCATGGATGTAGAAGAGTGGACACAACTTCAGAAGTAATCACGACGAAAATTTTAACAAAATTACGCAATAACAACAAGACACGAAAACAACAAGTAAACACAATGAATCCAAAATACACCAATTGCTATGACACACCACACGTATATACAAATAGTACAAACAACCCCGCCGATCATGTCTTGGTGGAATTCCTTTGAAGAATTGCAGGACTTACACCAGTACGCCTACAACCATTCTCAGGTTGACGATTGTAATTTGTGGAATGTACGGACACAATCAAGGCTAACCAACAATTACATAATTGGAACTCACACAACTATTGAACACAAACATATGTACAATCAACACATCAAATGTTGTGTATTCTGGCATGACTAACTACCCTTGAAGAACTGTAGGACTTACACCAGTACGCCTACAACCCTTCTCAGGTTGACGCTCTAGGTTGGAAAATCGTCGCAGAGTTCATTTGCTAACTACCTTCTATGAGCTATATCCTCAAATCTGAACGGCAACACGCCCATGTCATTGTATCGTAGAATATAGATGACCAACAAACACACGACATATCTCATCAACCAAGTGTAGAAACAGAGTAATTTACACCAAAGATAATAGCATTCAAATAGTAACTTGAAACTAGAAATGCCTTTATTCATGCAAGTCAATTTAACAATTACTCTCTCGTTTACACTTGGCTTATCCTCACAAAACTGAGCAATATCTTTCGTCCTTTCAAACGCACCAATACTATCATAGTCATTGCACAAGACACTTGAGTTGATGGGCATCTGTTTCACTGTGGATGACAACACCAACGACAACTGATTGATACCAGTTGATGAACTTAGCGGTGGATCAGAAGCTGTTATTGTTCGGCTTTCAGAAAATTCTCTAACTGCAAGATTACTACTGTTGTCTTTTACTATCAGCTCTGGTTTAGCACTAGCATCTGATGATAGGTGGGCCACATGCTGATCACTCACACTGACGGTCTCACAAGTATGCATGCCTTCTGCAACTGCATCTGCATTTATTTCTACTTCACGTTCAAGTTGTACAGAACCTTTATTTAACTTCGCGGTAGTAGGCATTCCCCCCATTTCATCATGATCAACCAAAGACAAATCTGCACTACCATGATCATTACCACAAATATTCAATTTACCGTCAAGTTCATCATTTTCAAACTCTTTAATAACAGAAGTAGACAATTTTGGTTCCTCCTCACAAATCATTAAAGGTTTTATATCTTCACTCTGACTAGTTATACCTTGTAAACTTTTGGAGTCAGAACTGCACTCTGAAGCAGTAACTCTATTCTGTGACACTCTATTCAACAATGGCTTACCAGTTGCAACTACAGACTTCTTCACCGCACCGTTATCGTCACACAATTCGGAGTCAGACCTGGAGTTTACATTTAGCTTATCACTGAACTTGCTCACTGGTTCACAGTTCACTTCTGTATGCACTTCTTGCAAACGTGTGAAACACAACCGTGTTTGTCTTGCATCTTGCAACTTATCTGTTGAGCATGTACTACAAAACCTGTTACACTCACTAGGTCTATATGCATTACTAGACATCATGGAGTCTTCTCGATATCCACCTCTCTGAGGCCTACTCGTCATCAATGAGTGCATTTTGCTCTCAGACTGCTCTATTCTAGGCTTGAGATGTAATAGACTGGCGAACTTGCTCATAGATTGATTGACGCTATCTTTTACCAGTTTCAGGATATCATCAAACCTTGGCTCGATACCGTCATCCTCCATACGGGAGCTTATCTTCACCCACTTCCTTTGCAGTCGAGTAGGTAGGCGTCTTGCTATTACTTCTAGTATAAAACTCGAGTTGAGGTCACTCATGCGATTCATCGAAATCATTCCATCCTTGTAAATTAGCAAATTATCTAAAAACTCAGTGAGTGCCTGGGAGTCATCCTGTAATTGACCACCATTACCCTTAACAGCCTCGAGTAATTTCCCTGCAATCATCGAAGGTCTTCCAAACCTTTGACGTAATATGCTCATAGCCTCATCGTAGCTCTCTTTTGGCTTCATAAACTTACAGCACTGTATAGCTCTTGCAGCATCTCCAGTGCAATATCTCATCAAATACATTAAATTCAATTCATCATTTATTAGAAAACTATTCAGCATGATCTCAAACTCCTTTACAAACTATAAATAATCGGCCAAGTTTCCATCAAAACACCGTGGTTCAAACTTGGGGAGTTTGATGTTCCTATTATCCCTGAACGGCGAAAAAGTAACATCAACCATGTCATGCTTAACATCAGACACATCGTTACAATTAACAGACAAGTCACCATGACTTACTTTCCTGTTTGTATCCAAGACACTCTGTCCCTTCTTTGACCCAGGCATTGTTGAACTTGAGCAAATTCCAAAAAAGTTCCAGACATTGCTTGTTCAAAGAGGATTTGACCGGCACCAGGAGAAATGAACGGCGACTACCCAAACTTTCACCAACTGTTCGAAACCGCCAGATCTGTTTCTATCGTCAGAAACTGTCGATCACGTCTCGTAAACCGTTAATGCCCAGCTCTCGCTACACTCGGGCCCACGCTGTTCCTTGAAGATTTCAGAAACGCTTAGTTATAACGGAGGAAAAAACCAAAACACCGATCTGCCGCTTGAGATTTCTTTATTGTTACACCAACATATAAAAAGAATAACTGAACTAAGGTCTGTGAACAAATATTACAATAATAAATCACAATATTACTTCTGACGATGTTTCACTCTTCTTTCTGAACAGCGACCGATGAGACGATGACTGTCGTATTGATGCCTCCGCGAAAATTGGGGAAGTTGATTTTAAGCAAACAACCAAGAATTGATCGTTCAATCTTCAACTGCATTGACATCTCCAATTTTGAGTTGATTGATGTTTAGTTGGATGTTTTCCTGGGGGCTTATCTGGAACCTTTGAGCTTGTTGTTGACATCTGTCGTTTCGTTTGCCTGTTGGGTTTGCGGCTTCGGCTTCGTCCGGAATTGTCTGACATTTTATGCTTCTTGACTGCATTGCATATCGAATTTAGTGGGACATCAGCCAGATGCAAACGATCGAACCAATCAAGTCCCAAAAGATTTAAATCACTCTTGGTGACGTAGCAAATTCCTGTGAATTTGGTATTGCGGAAGGCAACAGAACATTTGAGTTCACCCATTAGTTTGAGGCGCCCACCACAGGCGCTGAGAAGAGTCTGGGAAGTATTTCCGATTGGTGGTCTGCCAATATTATTCCAAAGTTTCTCTGATATAACAGTAATATCAGAGGCGGTACCTAGCTGCCGACGTGCATCATGTCCATTCATCTGAAGATCAAGATATTTCCGCATACATGGTGTTGTGACTTGACAGGTTGCGAGTAGACTCAATGATCTCCTTGGAGGTTTAGGACCAACAGTTTGTCGAGCTTTCACTGTATTATGACATCTGGGTTTGCGTGGCTGACAAAAATCATTTTTATGACCGATGATTTTGCACTTCCTGCAACGATGATTTTTGTATGGACAAGACTTTACAAAGTGCCACGCGCCACAATGCCAGCATGGTGATGGTGGGGTCTCCTTTGCAGTATTTTGTGAAGTTGGACGAGTATGTGTAGGTTTCCGCGGAACATTAGAAGAAAGTGGGTCAGGAGTGGACGATGAGAGATTTTCGCTCTTTCGTAATGCATGAGTATCAGAGCTTCTCGAAGGTGTTGATTCTGACGATGTTTCACTCTTCTTTCTGAACAGCGACCGATGAGACGATGACTGTCGTATTGATGCCTCCGCGAAAATTGGGGAAGTTGATTTTAAGCAAACAACCAAGAATTGATCGTTCAATCTTCAACTGCATTGACATCTCCA
The DNA here is from genome assembly GCA_944472135.2 of Trichobilharzia regenti. Classification (NCBI taxonomy): domain Eukaryota; kingdom Metazoa; phylum Platyhelminthes; class Trematoda; order Strigeidida; family Schistosomatidae; genus Trichobilharzia; species Trichobilharzia regenti. Next base: position 104,386,381 of record OX235262.1, read on the forward strand.
ATTTTGAGTTGATTGATGTTTAGTTGGATGTTTTCCTGGGGGCTTATCTGGAACCTTTGAGCTTGTTGTTGACATCTGTCGTTTCGTTTGCCTGTTGGGTTTGCGGCTTCGGCTTCGTCCGGAATTGTCTGACATTTTATGCTTCTTGACTGCATTGCATATCGAATTTAGTGGGACATCAGCCAGATGCAAACGATCGAACCAATCAAGTCCCAAAAGATTTAAATCACTCTTGGTGACGTAGCAAATTCCTGTGAATTTGGTATTGCGGAAGGCAACAGAACATTTGAGTTCACCCATTAGTTTGAGGCGCCCACCACAGGCGCTGAGAAGAGTCTGGGAAGTATTTCCGATTGGTGGTCTGCCAATATTATTCCAAAGTTTCTCTGATATAACAGTAATATCAGAGGCGGTACCTAGCTGCCGACGTGCATCATGTCCATTCATCTGAAGATCAAGATATTTCCGCATACATGGTGTTGTGACTTGACAGGTTGCGAGTAGACTCAATGATCTCCTTGGAGGTTTAGGACCAACAGTTTGTCGAGCTTTCACTGTATTATGACATCTGGGTTTGCGTGGCTGACAAAAATCATTTTTATGACCGATGATTTTGCACTTCCTGCAACGATGATTTTTGTATGGACAAGACTTTACAAAGTGCCACGCGCCACAATGCCAGCATGGTGATGGTGGGGTCTCCTTTGCAGTATTTTGTGAAGTTGGACGAGTATGTGTAGGTTTCCGCGGAACATTAGAAGAAAGTGGGTCAGGAGTGGACGATGAGAGATTTTCGCTCTTTCGTAATGCATGAGTATCAGAGCTTCTCGAAGGTGTTGATTCTGACGATGTTTCACTCTTCTTTCTGAACAGCGACCGATGAGACGATGACTGTCGTATTGATGCCTCCGCGAAAATTGGGGAAGTTGATTTTAAGCAAACAACCAAGAATTGATCGTTCAATCTTCAACTGCATTGACATCTCCAATTTTGAGTTGATTGATGTTTAGTTGGATGTTTTCCTGGGGGCTTATCTGGAACCTTTGAGCTTGTTGTTGACATCTGTCGTTTCGTTTGCCTGTTGGGTTTGCGGCTTCGGCTTCGTCCGGAATTGTCTGACATTTTATGCTTCTTGACTGCATTGCATATCGAATTTAGTGGGACATCAGCCAGATGCAAACGATCGAACCAATCAAGTCCCAAAAGATTTAAATCACTCTTGGTGACGTAGCAAATTCCTGTGAATTTGGTATTGCGGAAGGCAACAGAACATTTGAGTTCACCCATTAGTTTGAGGCGCCCACCACAGGCGCTGAGAAGAGTCTGGGAAGTATTTCCGATTGGTGGTCTGCCAATATTATTCCAAAGTTTCTCTGATATAACAGTAATATCAGAGGCGGTACCTAGCTGCCGACGTGCATCATGTCCATTCATCTGAAGATCAAGATATTTCCGCATACATGGTGTTGTGACTTGACAGGTTGCGAGTAGACTCAATGATCTCCTTGGAGGTTTAGGACCAACAGTTTGTCGAGCTTTCACTGTATTATGACATCTGGGTTTGCGTGGCTGACAAAAATCATTTTTATGACCGATGATTTTGCACTTCCTGCAACGATGATTTTTGTATGGACAAGACTTTACAAAGTGCCACGCGCCACAATGCCAGCATGGTGATGGTGGGGTCTCCTTTGCAGTATTTTGTGAAGTTGGACGAGTATGTGTAGGTTTCCGCGGAACATTAGAAGAAAGTGGGTCAGGAGTGGACGATGAGAGATTTTCGCTCTTTCGTAATGCATGAGTATCAGAGCTTCTCGAAGGTGTTGATTCGACCAGGTGTGTGTCTTTCTGTAAATTAATCAGCCGTTGATATTCATCAGCTATGTCATGTAGAGTTAACTTAGGATGTCAATCTCTCCCCATAACGTGGATATATTTTTGTCTATTTCTGGAATATTGTAGTGGATATTATACCACTGCTCAACTATAACTTATATTGGCTGCTACTCTAGCTTCCAATTCTGCAGATATATCACCGCCAGTTATCAAGTTTGGATCCACTCTTTCGCAGGGCTCATCCTCCTTATTGTAACTTTAGAACAACATCACAGAAAAGAAAACTGTAGAGAAGTTCATCATTTTGTGGTTTACATACCAGGATCAATTTACAGGATAATTGGTTTCTATATACTCTGTATTTTACTTTTTAGTACTTTGTAAATTTATTGTTTATTTATAAGCAATAAAATCCCATACGGTATCCATAGTAGTACTTAATGTGTATATCCACTCGATATACTATTTTTCCATATACCCGTTTTCGATTTAGCTCGGCTCTAACTTTAAACCATATTGATTAGTTTTCAGCAATGGCACAACGCAATAAACGAGTACTTTCCATAAGTAAGAATAGTTTGGGTCACTCAGCTAAGAAGATATATATATTTCTTCCTATTTATGCAGGAACATACCAATTGTACAGGCATGGATAAGTTATTATATAAATTACACAAAATTTGATGTATAATGGATTTACAGTTTGGTTGTTCTTTCTGACATGAGAGTCAGTCGGAACAGTCTGCTATAAAGTTTGTTTGTGTAGCACATAAAGAGATATAGAAATATTGTCTTCGCATTAACAAAAAACCCAGACATCAGATGAATGTAATACAAATATCTGGGAAAAATAAAGCTTGAAGTCAATTCTCCTATATAACTTTGTTGTGAACAGCACCCTTGGCTTAAAGATTATTGATGTATTATGTTGAGATCAGTGATATATTTATTCCATTTTTTCAGTTGTCTTATCGTAGTTTTATAACAGGAAAGAAATTTGATCGTGGATACGAAAACTAGATAAGGTCATGTTGGGTTGTTTTACTGCATCAAATGGTGCCGAGGTCGATTCCAGAATTCTCCATTTGCTCCATTTGTGTCTGCATGGCGGACTGTATTCGTAAGTTGAGTAAAATGTTGAAAACTGTTTGAAAACCAGTTGCTTCTTCATTTCAGATCATGAATACTCATTTACAGCATGTTCGCCAGCGTCTTCAAATGGTAGAATTGGATCGTTCATGGAATTTGAGTGGTTATGAGATAGACGGTTTGGAATTAATCCTCATTTCAGTTTAGATGCAGGGTTGTTCGACCTCGACCAGAAGATGAATAGGAGCAGCAAAATACCAGAAAGAGAAAGTATGTGAACATGAAAAGGACATTTATATATTATCATTTATAAATGTTTATATTAACTGTATATTATACTTAAGTAAACATTTTTCTATATTGTATTTGTGTTTTCACGTATTTATGCGAAGTCTTAGAGTTTATTTAATGTCATAATGTGTATTAATGAGTCTGAGCGTTTTAGTGTTCTAATGACTGATGCGTTTTAGAAATAAGTGATGGGTTCTGGTAGGGATAGTCATTTGGACAAAACAGTTTATATAGCAAGCGTTTGAAGGTTACAATAAAGGGATAGGTCCTATTTCTAAGGGTAAACTAATCCTGTATGTTCCGTACTATGTCTTTATGCATCCATGCTGCTAGTTTATTTATAGTTTAAAGATTGCTAAGGGTGTTGAAGTGCGTCTTTTAGGTGCTGTAGTAGATTAGTGCTTGATTCGTTCTAGGAGTAAATAGTTTATTAATATAATCAGTAGAGTGAAACAGTCTGTATAGAGAGCGTTTGAAGCTTGTAACCGAAGAGCAAGTTCTGATATCTAGGGGTAGGCTATTCCATATTTTAGAATACATGACTGTGAAGAAGTTTTCACGGAGTGTTGACTTAAAAGAATGAGTTGTCACTGTGGAAGTTTGGTTACGCAGATCGTAAGAACCTTCCTGTGCGAATTGTATGTCCCTGTTACCTGAGAAAGATATTTTGTGAAGGACCTTAAAGAAGAATATTAGGTTTATAATAAGTCGCCTTGTCCAAAGTGGGTCGAGTTTTAGGATCATGCACCGTGAGATGTAGTCTTTCTTACAATCGTAGCCAAGCAGTTTTGAGGTAAAATATCGTTGGATACTTTCCATCCTTAGCTTGTCACGTGTGCGAGTGCTGCTTATAATAAATGGACAGTATTCTAGTAGTGGTCTGACACATGTTTTGTACAGAATTAGCTTGGCTTCATTGTCGTGAAAGTTCCTGAGTATGCATCCTAAGAGCATCCTCGATTTTCTAGTCTGTGATGCTACTTGCTCTGAGAATGTCAAGTCACTAGAGTACCTCAGGCCTAGGTCAACGACACTTCGGAGTCTTGTTAGGTTAGCAGATTGGAGCGTTAATTTCAGGTCAATTGAGGGTGCACCGAAGCAGATCCAGCCACATTTGTTCAGATTAAATTGGAGATTCCATAGGGACGACCAAGCAGCCATTTTATCTAATTCCTTCTGTACTACATTCTCGAAGTTCCCTAAGTCATCACGTTGGAATGTATAAGCTACTTTTAGGTCATCTGCAAAGATGAATGGTTTCCCGTGCGTGAAGCAAGCGCATATGTCATTGATGTATAGTGTAAATAGGAGGGGTCCAATGACACTACCTTGTACTACACCAGAAGTGATAGGGCTAGGTTTGGAGGTTGCAGACCCGAGTTTAACTATTTGGGACCTATTGTTAAGGAATGATTTAAGCCATCCTAATAATGGGTCACGTATTCCTAAGGAGTTCAGTTTATTTGTTAGCAGTAAATGGTCAACACGGTCAAATGCCTTAGAAATGTCAAAGTAGATGACAAGTACTAGTTGCCGTCTGTCACGACTGCTGGTTACAAAATTGAAGAAGTCTAGGTGACATGTTAAACATGATCTGGATTTCAGGAATCCATGTTGGTTCGGACTTATGATGTTGCAGCTAAGCATATGTTTGATTAAGTTATCTTTGACTAGTCTCTCCATGATTCTAGATGCTATAGGTGTGATATTGATTGGCCGGTAGTTACTGACTTCAGTTTTCGAGCCAGATTTGTGTTTAGGCATAATGAATGTTGTCTTCCATATGTCAGGGTAAGTTTGGGTTTCTAGGGACATTGTGAATATTTTAAGCAGTAGTAGAGGAATGTCAGGGCCACCATATTTATAGAAGTAAGATGATATACCGTCGGTACCGAAACCTTTTGAACTTTTGAGGGTTCTTATAGTTTGGTTAATATCAGCGTAAGTGAATTGAACAGTGCTAATTTGGTTTGGTGTGAGTGGAGTTGGAGTTTGTGCCATTTTAGTAATAGGGTGTATATCGAGTAGCTGGACTGAGGGCTTAAGGTAGTTACCTGCAAACGTTTTGTTGAATAGTTCACATATGTCTGCAGAGTTAGTGCATAGCCTGCCTTTGTCTATGAGGAGAGAAATGCTGTGATTTTTGCGATTCATTCGCTTCCTTAAGATTTCTGTGAGTGCATACACTCTAGCAGGACTGGCTACTGCGATGCGTTCTTCCTTTCTCATACGGAAATCTTGAGCTTGTGTGATGGAGCTAAGGGTGTTAAGTATTAGACCTAGAGTGCCAAAGTCGTGGTGTTTGAAGTAACTTGTTGAGAGTTTCTTCAGTTTCTTACGATCCTTTGGTTTTATGAATGACTTTCTGTGTGGGGAAACCTTTAGTGTTTGGAGTGGAATGACAGCATCTAAGCATGTGTTAGAGTTATGGTAGAAGATGGTTAGGGCTCTCGATAGGTCATCAGTAGTGAAGTATTCATCCCATTTGGAGGATCTTAGCATCGATTCAACTAAGGCCCAGTTTGCCTTACTATAGTTCCTATATATTACTTGTTGTGAAGTGGAGGTATGAGATGCATTGCTACTCAGCGGAATTGGCAGTGCACACATTACTGTTTTGTGGTCGCTCCCTGGGAACTCAGAACCTACTAGCGTTGAAAGGGGGCTTATATTGTGGCAGAAGATTAAGTCTAGTACGTTGTTACCTCTTGTGGGAGTAGTGACAGTTTGTTTCCAGCCAAGTATATCCAGTGTGTCTAAGAACTTATCAAATTTAGTTGGGCCTGTGGGTATATCCCAGTTGATTTCAGGTAAGTTAAAGTCCCCACATAGGATCTTATGATCGTATTGTAAGTCGGTTAATTGCTCCAGAGTATTAATAAGTTGGGTCTCGTAATTACTAAAGGTGCCAGGTGCTCTGTAGGAGCATCCAATTAATGCTGTTACGTTATTTAAGTGTACATTAACCCATAGAGTCTCAGGCATGTTAAGTGTACTACTTTCTAGCTGTGATACAGTAAGTGCATTCAGAAAGTACATGAGACAACCCCCTCCCTTACCACCTTCCCTGTCACACCGAAAGTGTGTGTAGTTATCTAAGCTTATTTCTTCATCCAGGATGTCGGAATGACACCAAGATTCAGTGATGACAATTACAGGGGGTTTGTATATTACTGTGAGTGCTCTGAGCATCGGCAATTTATTTAGAACAGATCTAGCATTTATGAGGATTACGTAAAGATGAGAGTTGAAGTAGCATTTGAAGTATTTAAGTTCGTTAGTCAGCCCCGAATATGGTTCAGCACCCAGTAGTTCTGCTTGACATGACGATCCTATGTTAAGAGGAGTTTCAGCATCATGCTCACCTATGTCTATCGAGTTGGTGTGTGCTGTTTTCGGTGGAGAATTAGGAGTTGGAGTACTGGATTTGCTATAGACTAAGGAACTTTTATTTTTAGTTAGGTTACAGAAGTGGGTAGGGTTCTTTATTTGGCCTATACTTGTGCAAGTGTCAAGTGTGTCCAATGGATACGGGTGCACTAGACCGTTCCTGTTTTCATGCAAGGAGGGAGCCAGCACTAGTGGTTTAGGAGTGTTAACATCCCTACCAGCTGTTTTTTCAACGCTGACAGGGACGCGGGGGATAAAAAATGATTGGATCCTTGTGATGACCATGGCTTATTATTCCACCTATTGTTTGATGCTAGTTGTGTCCTTGTGTGGGTTTCGTGTGTACTGCATTTTGGGTTAGTTCCCAGCAGACTTGTACCATATATCCGGTCGAAATTTGTTTGTGTGCCATACTCTGAAGACCCTGAGTTGTTGGTAGCCGAGTTCTGACTATTACCACTTGTACTATTTAGGGTGACATCGTTGTGACATTGGATATTAGTGTGTGCCACGGTGCGATTTAGCACGTTGTGAGTGCTAATACTATTAACCGTGGGGAGTGTGGGCTTATTTAAGCTGCCACTGTTTTTGTTGGTATGATTTAGGGGCATATTTTCCTTATCTTTACCAATGGAATTATAGCTAGGAGAGGACAAAGTCGAATTTCGGGGGGTTTTAACTTTTTTTCTGGGGTTATTTAGTGGCATTTTAGATTCTGCGGTGATGGGTGGTATGGTTTTATTATTTATTTGGTTACAGTCTAGTGGCCTTTCGGCTGGTGTTGCACTCTGATGGGATATTTCTGTGTGTTTTGAGAGGGGTGATGCGGTGGGGTCTACTGTATCTTTCACAGGGTTGGGAATAATGGCTGCTTGCAATGTCCTATTACCTATTTCACAATTAGTCTTAGTGAGATAGTTGTGTGCGCGCCTTTCTATGACTGTTTTGTCCACCCCGACCTTTATATGTTTGTAGTTTCTGGCTTGCGATAGGGTGTGTTGGGAGTGAATGAATTTTCTGGTCTCTGCCGGTGTTTCGAACTGAAAACGAATAGGACAACACTTTTCATGTTGACTCTTCTTCAGCCTGTAGCACTTAGTCTTGGAGTTAGGCATTTTCGCTTCACTAAGTAAGATGCGCTGTACCTTTTTTAGTGCCTCATTGTCCGGAACGTTGTAGACAATAGCACTCAGTTTTGCGTCGAGTCGTTTTGTTACTTCTGTGGTAACAAAGTTAATGAGGTTATCTACCTTAGTTACCGATTCTGTGTCAAGCTTGTTAAGGTTTACCGTTTTCATGAGGATAGTTAGAGGTGTCAGTTCACAGACCTGCGATCTGATATCGCTGATCTGATCTGATAATTTGGATATCTCGGTATTGGTTTCGATGTTTCCAGCATTTACTGACTTACTGTTTTTTATTTCCCTTAACTCAGCCTTAAGTTCTCCTATAGACAACTTTAGAAGTTCTATTTCTGAAGATAGTACTGAAAAAGAGCTTGATGGCTGGAGTTTCTCCATAAGCACATAAGGTGAAGGGAGGAGTTCTGTATGAGCAGAGGGTACCGAATTTTTAGGAGTAGTGCTAATACTGGCTGTCAGTACAGTTTTATCCTCAGTTTCAGCTCGACGCTTACGGCATACACGTGAGTTATGTGACTCACTATAGCCGTTTGTAGGGGGTGTGTTGCTTGATGTAGCAATCAAGGACGTTAAATTAGACACCAGTTTTACAGGGGATTGGGTTCGTTGCTTTTTACTTTGATTAACCATAACTATTAGAAATGAGAGTTAGTGGTTACAAGTATGGAAGTGGTATAGTACTTGTGCAAGTACTACAACAAGATAAATTTTATGTAACGAATCACGTAAAAATGTAACGCAAACGTTGAACGTACCGCGATACAGATAATCGATATATATGACATCTCCTTACGAAAAAGATTCGTAGAGAGAGTATCGCATTGAAAGGAAGCTACTTTAATATCTATTATTACTAGACTTGTGAAACAGGGATCCATAATACATACGGATGAATGAAAAGGTTATACCATGAATATCTTCATCATAGAGTGAACCATTTCAGAGATTTTGTCGATCCTGTAACGAGGACACATACAAATCCTATTGAAGATGTTATGTACTCGTCGCCAAATTATTGCTATGTACTGGTCGAGAATTTAATAGTCCTGACGCAAGAAGGCGGAAATCAGAAGACCACTAGGTTTGCGATGATACTTCTATTTCCCAAACGCAAGGAGAAGCAATAAGTGGTATCACACCAAAGTAAGTAAGTCACACAAATTGTGAGAGCGAAATATATATGACCATCCAGACAAGTGTGTAAACAAATCAATAGACAGTCTTAACATGAATGGATAATTATAATTGAGTGTCGATCCAAATATACATAGCTAAATATAGCAGACATGTCAACAACCACCATATATGGATATATGTCACCAAGCAACGGACTGTCAACAAACACTCATATTATATATAATATAAGGGGAATATACATCGTTATAAAAGAGACAGGTTCATACAAGTGAAATGGTCACAGACTGAGCGAGCAAACAGAGAGAGATCACCATACACACATATATATATGGATACCTATCATCTCCCCTTTTGAGAAGATTGATGATTAGTTGGATGTTTTCCTGGGGGCTTATCTGGAACCTTTGAGCTTGTTGTTGACATCTGTCGTTTCGTTTGCCTGTTGGGTTTGCGGCTTCGGCTTCGTCCGGAATTGTCTGACATTTTATGCTTCTTGACTGCATTGCATATCGAATTTAGTGGGACATCAGCCAGATGCAAACGATCGAACCAATCAAGTCCCAAAAGATTTAAATCACTCTTGGTGACGTAGCAAATTCCTGTGAATTTGGTATTGCGGAAGGCAACAGAACATTTGAGTTCACCCATTAGTTTGAGGCGCCCACCACAGGCGCTGAGAAGAGTCTGGGAAGTATTTCCGATTGGTGGTCTGCCAATATTATTCCAAAGTTTCTCTGATATAACAGTAATATCAGAGGCGGTACCTAGCTGCCGACGTGCATCATGTCCATTCATCTGAAGATCAAGATATTTCCGCATACATGGTGTTGTGACTTGACAGGTTGCAAGTAGACTCAATGATCTCCTTGGAGGTTTAGGACCAACAGTTTGTCGAGCTTTCACTGTATTATGACATCTGGGTTTGCGTGGCTGACAAAAATCATTTTTATGACCGATGATTTTGCACTTCCTGCAACGATGATTTTTGTATGGACAAGACTTTACAAAGTGCCACGCGCCACAATGCCAGCATGGTGATGGTGGGGTCTCCTTTGCAGTATTTTGTGAAGTTGGACGAGTATGTGTAGGTTTCCGCGGAACATTAGAAGAAAGTGGGTCAGGAGTGGACGATGAGAGATTTTCGCTCTTTCGTAATGCATGAGTATCAGAGCTTCTCGAAGGTGTTGATTCGACCAGGTGTGTGTCTTTCTGTAAATTAATCAGCCGTTGATATTCATCAGCTATGTCATGTAGAGTTAACTTAGGATGTCAATCTCTCCCCATAACGTGGATATATTTTTGTCTATTTCTGGAATATTGTAGTGGATATTATACCACTGCTCAACTATAACTTATATTGGCTGCTACTCTAGCTTCCAATTCTGCAGATATATCACCGCCAGTTATCAAGTTTGGATCCACTCTTTCGCAGGGCTCATCCTCCTTATTGTAACTTTAGAACAACGTCACAGAAAAGAAAACTGTAGAGAAGTTCATCATTTTGTGGTTTACATACCAGGATCAATTTACAGGATAATTGGTTTCTATATACTCTGTATCTTACTTTTTAGTACTTTGTAAATTTATTGTTTATTTATAAGCAATAAAATTCCATACGGTATCCATAGTAGTACTTAATCTGTATATCCACTCGATATACTATTTTTCCATATACCCGTTTTCGATTTAGCTCGGCTTTAACTTTAAACCATATTGATTAGTTTTCAGCAATGGCACAACGTAATAAACGAGTACTTTCCATACGTAAGAATAGTTTGGGTCACTCAGCTAAGAAGATACGTACATCACTGTGCGTTCCGCGTAGCCTCAACAATGTCCCCGAAGTCATTGTTCCCGACTTGTTGTCAGAGGTATATGCAACTGCTGAACAAAATAAGTTGGACCTTATATCTCTAGGAAACTCTGTGAAGGAATTAAATGAGAATATAAACACCATTAAGCCACTACTGCTTCTTTGTAACCCAACTCATGATGCTAATCCGGAAAGTCTGCTGAAATCTGAGCGTATGTTAGACTTTATAGCCAGTGAAGTTACTAAACGAATCATGTCCTCGTACAACGTTCTCGCTTACAATCTGCCTGATCGGACGCCTCTGGACAAAATCAAAGTGACATGTCTCCAAGCGTGTGGCATGCCATCAGCGAATTGCCACCTAATCAGACTCAGGAAAAAATCAGGAAAGTATACTTGCCCTGTGCTGTTTAAATTCAGTAGTCCTAATGATGCTAGGAAATTTCAGTCGTCAAATAAGTTAATTAGTTCATCCACACCTTATGGTAATATTAAACTTGCCCATGACCTAACGCCATGTCAAAGACGTAGCCGCGCAAGTGTACCAAGTGTCGCAAAAACTTACGTAACAGCAGAATGTCCTATAGAAGACTCTGTCGCCTTAAACTTGAGTAAACCTAATGGTACAGACATACATGAAATACTCTTAAATAATAAAAATTTACCTAGTAAACTCAACGATGAAGCAACTACGGTCATAGACTTAGATGCATCTTCAGAGTTATGCTCGCTAGCCACATCACCATCAGCCGCTAATACCACTACCAACGTTAAGCAAAAGACTAAGCTCGAGCATGTAGCATTAAGCATATCCTCCCCGAGCAGCACTCAGATTAGTGAGCATACAAAACGAAGTAAAATAACCCTGCCATCCAGAATACCTGTACTCAAACACATCACTGATAGGTTTCTCAGCAGCGAACCAGATAACATTAACTTAAGCGACCCCAATCATACCACTAAACCAGGGAAGCAGAATAAGCCCTCATACCGCCATAAATCTAACGTCAATGAAAAGAGAGGTAACCCGCCGATTCATCCAACATCGAACAAGTCTTCGTCCGATAGACACAACAGACGCTATATGTCTGGGCACCCTAAAAATAAGTCGAAGCCCGACGGGCAGGCATACACCTACCCCGACACAACTTTCCAATCTATGGCTACTATAGACAAAAGTTTGATCCAGGGACCTCTACAACAAGGAACAAGTGCGCTAGGCATGTTTCCTAAAGGTGGCCTTTTGACTCACCACATCCCCGAAAACCATCGCATACAGACCACCCAAGACCGTCAATGGACTAATATTTACGAAAATAACTTAAACACACAAAATATTAGTCATAACTGCGATACACGTAACTCTACCCCAGCATACTATCCACAAGGAATACCTACCTCCCCCCCATCCAATCTAAATTTTCTCAGCCAACACGAAATTTCAGCCTCAATATTGACGCAAATAGCACACATACTGTCAAGCCACTTATCACCGGATGGGAGGGCGATGCATTGGAGGCACGGTATTATGAACACCTCACACCCGCCGGGGTAACAAACGATGGCACATCTCTGTGTGGTGATGCTGTGGGGCACTTTTCCAGCACTGCTAGTAAGTGGCCACCATCTGAGTTAGCACCCATCAAACAATCTTCTCTAGACGCCATAAACCTTGGAGAGAATATTTTTAAAGATATATGCGATTTCACCGTCACCCCTAACTCTCTCTCATTCTGTCTTATCAATGCTCGCTCCTTACTCAACAAAATGTTCGACTTCACGACATTATCCCTAATTTGCAATCCGTCTCTCATAATGATTACTGAGACATGGTGCACTCCTCAGATTTGCGATAAAGATATTTCTATTGATAACTATTATGTATTCAGAGGCGACAGAAACTATGGTAGAGGAGGAGGATGTGCTATGTATATCAGGTCTGATATTAAGGCCACACAGTGCTTCTACCCAGAGCTCATCACAGATAACGATTCAGTGTGGGCTATTCTAAGACTGTCTCACTCCAGTTCCTATCTTATAGGTTGCATCTATCACCCCCCGTGCTCAACCGTTGAAGGTAATATGAAGCTTGCTAGCACGTTCGCTTACGCCACTTCACTACCTCACACGGCTAAAATTATATGTGGGGACTTTAATATGCCCGATGTAGTCTGGCAACCACTTTCCTCACCAAAACGGTACAATGAATTTATCAACATAATAGAAACAAAAGAATGGCAACAACACGTACAGTATCCTACCAGGCTATCTAAGATTTTAGATCTAGTTTTCACTAATGGTATCATCCCCACTACCCTTCGAGTAGGTAAAGAGTTTCCTGGCAGCGACCACAGAGTAGTATTCGGTACATTTAATATTTGCACTAGCATGAGTTCGACAATAAACGCCAACAAAGTATTACTCAGGGGTTACAGACATGCTCAGTGGGATGAACTGAAACCATACATACGCACCCTAGACTGGGAGCCATACTTTACGTGCAGCTCGGCTATAGAGACAAACAAATTACTCTATGAGAACCTAGGATTTGCACATGACTTCATCGCTCCAGTAAGACTTGTGAAAACGAGGCCTAAACAGCCCGACTTCATCCCCGTAAAGATTCGAAACCGACTGCGTAAGCATGCTAGGCAATTCTACAGATATAATGACTTTTCATCACTCATTACACTCAAGCAAACTTATGATTCATACAAATCTAATCAGTTATCTGAGTCCATCAAACTAGAACGCATCCTCCACTCACGACCTGATAATACAGAGGCATTAGTTAAACTAATTAAGTCACGAATCAACAACAACAGAATAAGTATCCCTAACTTATTACTAGATGGAGAAAAACTACACGAAGACCCGCAGGAGATATGTGAGTTATTCAGCTCCCACTTTTCTAGCTACTATACTATCGAAGAAACAGTAGATAGTCTTGAAGTTCCGACAATACCAAATCACTTTTTGGGTAATATAACATTCACCCAACAAAAGATTTCCTCCGCTATAGCATCCCTCCGGACATCATATAACGCTGGGCCCGATGGAATTCCATCTATCTTGTTGAAAAGAGGTGGTGAGGATATACCCATTATCCTACTAAAGTTTTTCATTCTGTCCTTAAATAATGGCAGTTACCCAGAATGCTGGAAACTGTCGTTTATAACCCCTAGGCACAAACAAGGACCAACTTCTAACATCGAAAACTACCGACCGATTAATATCACGTCAGTAGTTTCCAGGGTTATGGAAAAGGTTATAGGGCAAGATATTGCTTCATACCTCCACCTTCACAAAGTGTTTACTCCAGCACAACACGGCTTCTTGAAAAATCGATCATGCTCCACCTGCCTACTTGACTACTTTGATGATGTTACCGCTAAGCGTGATCATGGTTTGTATGTCACAACTCTCTTCTTTGACTTCAAAAAAGCCTTTGATAAAGTCCCACACAAGAGACTAATCCTTAAGCTAAAGTCGTACGGGTTCCAAGACCCCTTGTTATCCTGGCTCATTTCTTTCTTGGAAGATCGTTCCCAAGTTGTGAAATTTGCAAATAATTACTCGTCACCCAGACCTATAAGAAGTGGAGTGATTCAGGGTAGTGTACTAGGTCCACTGCTTTTCGTAATCTACATTAACGACATCTGCAGCGTAATCAAGCATGGTACCCCATACCTCTTTGCTGACGACTTAAAGATTGTATACAGCTTCCCCCATTCTACACTAAACGAAGGATTCACACATATTCAAGATGATCTGGATAGGTTACATAACTGGAGCAATGACTGGCAACTGCCATTCAATTCTGATAAATGTGGTGTCCTATATTTCAATAACTCCCATCCGAATTTCAGGTTACACCTAGGTAACTCTTTTCTCCAAACCCTCAGTTCCATAAAAGACCTGGGAGTTACCTACTCACAAAACTTAACATTCAGTCAGTACGCAAAAGCACTTGTTTCTAAATGCCGAAGACTCACAGGCTTGTTACATCGAAAAATGTACACAAATGAGGCTAAAGTCCTTTTATACAAAGTCATGGTTCGTCCAGTACTTGAATACTGCACAATTGTCTTCGGTTTCATGCATGGGTATGACAGGGTTCGTATTGAAAATATTCAGCGAAGTTTTACTCGACGCCTATTATACAAACATGAAGGACTGACTTACGCTGATAGGTGCAAAATGTATGGACTTCAGCCACTTTGGTTAAGGCGCCTGAAACTCAACCTTACATTCCTCTTTCGCCTTTTACACGGCTACACCAAAAGCAGTAATCCAATAGCTTTCAATAATTTACCCATATATACTCTTAGGAATCATGAAAATACTCTATCCATAAGCCGGTTCCGGACAAAACTGCGATCACGTTTCTTTAAAATACAGTACAGTGCATTATGGAACGAACTTCCACTTACTGTACGTAGTTGCCGATCTCCTACTGAATTCCAGCGTCTACTTAACGAGTTCCTATCAACAAAAGAGCTTCGGTCTACTTATCCATACTTTATCCATATGGGCCGCTCAACTAGCTTTAGTACTACAGACCCCAGTGCAATACCCCCAATTTGAGGAAACTCATTTGCCCCGGCAACCGTACCTCATCTATAACGTGATAAAACCAACCTAATCTCTCCCACATGCCTTTACCTAAGGTCCGGTTATTCAGCTTACTAGAGATCCTATCGATATTTCTTCAATCGGGTTTATAAACTCATTAGACTCTCCTGGATGTATAATCCCAAATTAGTTGTGATAGTTCTCCCATAATATAAGCAAACTGGTACTTTGTAATGTCTAAAGCATGCCATATGAAAAGTGGCCAGGAATACCTAGCAATAACAAACTCAACCAACCAACCATTTTCCCCAAGTTCATTCAACCTACCCTTATCCCTAATCGTACCACTACTCACTACACTCTACTCAGTAGAATATGACTTAATTTGCTCCGGTGCTCAAAACTCTTCTACCCTTTACTTTTTAAAAAAGACGTTTTAACTACTAACTGCACAGTAGCCATTTAACTAACTCACTGGTTTCCTCTTCACTGTAATCTTCAATAAGTTCGTCAGTATAATTATTTCCGAAAACCATTACATTAGCAACCATATCTTTTAATATTTTACGAATATACTTATATTATTAGCATAATACACTGCACTATTTTTGAGTTGAATTGATTATCTTCAGTCAACAGTTACCCATTCTCATATAATTTTCTAAAATTCATAATGTTAAAGCTATGTAGTATTTCTGTTAATATCTTTTATAATATGTTTAGACACGTTACTTTGCAATGTCAGATGTCTACTATATACAAGACTGTCATGATAATTTAGTACACTAAGTCCTGCCAACCGACCTTACCTTCAGTTCATACTACCTACATTGATCCCTAACTATATTGTTCTGCTGAATCTTGCTTCACTATTCACAAAACCTATTCTTTTTATTCTTTAAGGTTTTAACTTCTTGTAAAGTAATCTGTTCATTAGGACGCATGCATACATATATAATGTTCATAAAGATGTACGTGGAGACCTATTGGAAGCACTCATTAAGAAAGCTAGGGAGATGGAATATGGGGTACGAACATGTCTGGTACCAAGCAGTATATTTGCGGTAGCCATAATAATCATAGTCTCAGAGCTTAACATCAAAAAAGGAGGGAGGGTGGCGTTAGCTGATCAGTAGATATGGTGGGGTCACTAAGGTGAATCGCCCCATTCTGCAGGAACAGCAATATACAAATTAAAGGCTCGAGATATTTCTGATTTTTATGAGGGCTTAGATCTTTATCTTGAAAAAGATAATAATGAACGCCTTGACAGATCATGCTTCTACCTTTAAATATATACCATTCGCTCAGCCTATTGTTGAGATGCGACCATGTGGGATCTGCACAGATTTATGGGGCATCTTATAAATTAACTTGCTGTCCATTGTCGGATCTTTAAATACCACTTCACAATGTCTTATCGGATTCATTTTCTAATAACGTCTTTACTTGATCCTCATTATATTCCATTAAACCTAACATTTTATAGCTCTTTATGAATTTGATTCGACTTATTCTATTCCTATTCTCTGTAAGGTACGGTTGTGCACCAAATGCACAAAAAGCATAAAATAAAAACAACTGGCACAAATGAGGAAAAATGTATTAAAACCAAAAGTGGACATCATGATAGTACGAGATATATGCGTAGCATTATACATTGCAAATGAACGTTGTCAGCCTAGGGAGTTTCCTTTATTAATGCATTTATTAATGATACTTGCACTTACCTATTTCATTACACTTTAATGATTCACCTCAGCACTTTTACTTTTCTAAAACAGCTTTCAATCCCTTGTAGAAGTTGTACTTACCTCAATATTGGTTGGTTATCGTATGCCTACAACCACGGGATGAAAACGAAACGAAGTAGATTTTCCCGCTCAACCTGGAGGACAATTGTACAATTCAATGACTATGCAGCCTGGTTCGGACTATGAGTGTATATATATATCAAATATTTAACAGTTGAAATATGATTAACCTGTAGACAATCTACGATGTGAGACTATGTCATACTTGATCGTGCCTGTAAAAATGGCATGCATTTTCATGTAAATTTTTTTAAAATTTTTATGAAATACATTATATTATTATATATGGATACATATCAGAAGGATTACGGGGGAGATTGAAAAATGGGACTAGGGCCATAAATGGATCTCAAAATGATTTCATTTATAGTCATTTGGATGAACATATGTACAGAATGTGGCGTGAATTTTCTATTGACATCCTGTGCCTAAACGGGAAATGTTTCTCTTACATGCTAGTAAAGATACCCTGTGTGACGCTTTTACGCATTTTTTGTTTTTTTCCATAATCATACGTTCTCCTTAATGAAGAACCCTTCCTTCATGTGATCGGTCCGTTGGGGATCGTTTGCTGATTGGTAGTTAGTGGTGCTGAAAGTTTAACTTTGTCCCTTCAGCTTTTCACTTTGAGAATAATAACATAAGCACCGTGTTCATAATATGTAGCATTGTTGTGAACTTGCGTTTCAAGTGACCTTTATTTTGAAGGAAGATTTAATTGCAACAATATTCCGACTTCATGGGTAAAACTTAACTTTTGGAGACGATGTCAAGGATTTCAATGTGTTGACTCCGGACAAATCATTGTTATTGAGAGGTAACCCTGGCATAAGGGACTCGAGTGTGAAACGAATACCTACGATTAAAAGATGGAAACAAGCCAGACACGTGAAAGATGTGGTTTGGAAAAGATGCCTAGCAGATTATGTTCTAAGAGTGACAAGTGAAAAAAGTTCTTCAGGAAATTAAGGGTTGGTGATGTAGCCTTAGTGGCAGATAAATGTGCGAAAAGTAGTTAGCCTTGAGAAGTGGTACAAAGGGCACTGTAAATATCCAGGCCTTACTACACTGGACTTCATGCTCTCCTTGGAAGACTTTCAGAAACTATGCGTAATAAATAACACAGAAAACCAGAACGCAAATTGGTGACTCAAGAACCGTTTATTATTGCACCAATACAGCGCCAAAAATAAGGTTGTTATACACAAGGTCTAAGAATAAATGTTATAACAATAAATCAGAAAAATACTTCTGATAGTTTTTTGTCCTCCAACGAACAGCAAACAAAGAGACGATGACAGCCTGATTGATGACTCCCGCGAAAAGTATGGAGATGGCTTTGAGCAAACAACCATGAATTGACCGTTCAATCTTCACCTAAATTGACAAGAATAATACTGAATTATTGTTACAACATTTATTCTTAGTCCGTGTGTATAATACTCTTATTGTTCTTTACACATTAATGTAAGAATAAAGGATTCTCGAGTCACCAATCTGTGTTCCGGTTTTTCGTTGGTGATTACACATCGTTTCTGAAAGACTTCCATCGGCAGCGTGAGGTCCAGCGTAGTAAGACCAGGACATTGACAACCCCTCTCAAACCACACAGAATTATCCCCTCAGAGTGCAACACCAGCAGAAAGGCCACTAGACTGTAATCGAATAACTAATAAAACCACACCACCTATCACTGTAGATTTAGACGTGTCACTAAACAACCCGGATAAAATGTCAAAGCCCCTGGAAAGTCGACATCATCCTCTCCTAGACATAACTCCATTAGTAAAGAGAAAATAGTTAACAAAGCTATTCAAAATATGTCACTGGCACCGAAAAATCAAATTCACTCACCAAATGCTTCTGAGAAAAATGTACACGATTAGGAAAATTAGACCTTAAATTAAGCCAACAATAACAATGGCAGTATAAATAAGCCCACACTTCGCATGGCCGATAGTATTAGCACTCACAACGTGCGAAATCGCACTATGGCACACACTAGTAACTAACGTCACAACAGTGCCATACTCAATAGTACAAGTGGCAATAGTCAGAACTCGGCTACCAATAACTCAGGGTCGTCGGAGTATGGCACACAAACAAATTTTGATGGGATGTATGGTACAAAACTCCTGGGAACTAACCCACAATGCAGTACACACGAAACCCTTACAAGGACAAAACTAGTATCAAACAGTGGGTGAAATATTAAGTCATGGTCATCACAGGGATCCAATCACTTTTTATATAATAATAATAATGTGTATTCTCATATAAACATAGGAAAATTTGGCCGAAACCTACTGCAAACTATTCGAAACACGGGACTGACTGAGAATTTTGGAGACGACACTAGGTGGGGCCCTAGTGGAAAGTCATCAAAACTAGATTATATTCTAACTAGTGACCAGCTACTCGTCGAAAAGGTCCAGATCATGACTCCTCTGGGAAGCAGTGACCATGCAGTCAGAGGTTTCGATCTTGTCCTCCGTGAGCGTTTGCAATGGGATGTTACGCGACCATGTCTGTGCTACAGCAAGGCTGACTATGCTGAAATGCGGAGACTCTTGTCCGACGCAGACTGGCCCTTAGCATGGGACGACCTATCTGTGGATGAACACTGGGAAGTGGTAAAAAAGATTATCCATGCATCAATCTCGGATACCGTCCCTTTAGTCACAACACAGCCTAAGAGAAAGTCGTCATGGTTGAAGAGAGGCACGCAACGTATTCTGCAAGCAAAGCGGAGGGCTTGGTTTACGTGGCGTGTATCTAAGAGTCAGACCGACCATGATGCATACCTCGAACTCAGGAACCGGTGTAATGCAAGAGTTAGGAGGGACAGAAGGTCATTCCAGGCTAACCTTGCTAAAAAACTCCTATCAAACCCTAAAAACTTGTACCGATTCATGTCGGAAAGAAAACCGACAAACCAAGGGGCATGCGCCTTAGTAGGCCCAAACGGTCAATATCTCACTAGTCTGGAGATGGCTGAAACATTCAGTTCAGCCTTCGCTAAACAGCTAAACAGCAATGTGGATATTACAGTTACGGACCAAAATGGTGGCACCACTATTTCAGAGGAAGACCTAGCGACTACTCCCCAAATAAACCCCGCAATAGTACTAAGGAAGCTACAGAGACTCATACCTGGGAAGTCCCCAGGTTGTGATGACATCAGGCCATCTGTTCTGAAACAGTGCGCCGAGGCTCTCTGTAGACCCCTGTGCGACTTGTTCCAACACTCAATGGATTCGGGGACCCTGCCAAGGGAGTGGAAAAGAGCCATCCTTTCTCCGATCTTCAAGGGTGGGGACAGGCAAAACGCTGCTAGCTATAGACCAGTAGCTCTACTCCCAGTGGTATCAAAAGTACTGGAAAGTATTATTGACGACCACATCAGGGAATATTTCGATAGGACTAATATACTGCATGAAGCCCAACATGGTTTCAGAAAAGGCAGATCCTGCGTCACTAACCTACTGTCAGCTTGGGACGACTGGACATCATGCTGGGACTTGAACGTACCAGTCCATGTGGTCTTCCTAGACTTTGAGAAGGCGTTTGACACTGTTCACCATGACCTTCTCCTACATAAAATAAGACAGGCAGGCATAGGTGAGCCACTTCTGTCATGGTTGAAGGACTACCTAGCCGACAGGCAATTTTGCACTAAGGTTAACCGAGTCCGATCATCTTGGCACAGATCATCATCAGGAGTGTCCCAGGGTTCTATCCTAGGACCACTGATGTTTTTGATTTTCATCAATGATCTACCACGCCGTCTGAGCTGCCCGACTCTCCTGTACGCTGACGACGTAAAAATATGGAGGGCGATAAAGTGTCCGGAGGACTCAGATAGGCTACAGGAAGACCTAAACCTTCTGGAAGACTGGGCGGTGGCCAGTGGCATGACTTTCAACTTGAAAAAGTGCAAAGTAGTGAAGTTGCGCACCTGTAGACTGCAGAATGCAAGTTACACCCTGTGCAATGAAACCTTGTCCTGCACAACGTCGGAACGCGACTTAGGTCTAGTTCTAACGGAAAAAATGGACACAAGCGTAAATTACACAGGGGATGTAGCGAGGGCATATGCGGTCATACACTTTACGCATAGACAGTTAGGTGCACTCACTCCTGAGCTCTTTCTAATGTTGTACAAAACATACGTCAGGCCACACCTTGAGGTGCATAATATTATTGCACCCCCAATGCTGAGAAGAGATGCCAATCTCTTGGAGAGAGTCCAACGACGGGCAACAAAAGGAGTGGTTGGTCTCCGAAACAAACCATATGATGAAAGGCTGAAGAAATTAGGCCTGTTCACACTTAGTTACCGTCGGCTTAGGGGGGATTTGATTACTGCCTACAAAATAACAAATGACCAGAATCACCCAAACAAAGGTGTTCTGCCATTGAGTAGGTATAGGCTTCCACGTCGAAATCCCAGAAGGATAGCTCACCAGAGGGCAAGGACCCGGGTGCGCTCTCACTTCTTTTCACTGCGGGTTTGTCGTCCCTGGAATTCCTTACCGGCAGATGTAGCTATGGCATCGTCTTTGGACGCCTTTAAGCGAAGGCTGGACAACCATGCAGCTATACAAGGACTGCATCCAAATGGCCTATCTCCTTAAAATCGCATTTACCAATGAGGGTAGATAATTAAACTCGTCATTTTACTTCTTTACATTCTCTCCCGTCTTACTCTCCTGACAACTTATTAATATTATAATTACTATTACCGATATATATATTATTCTTCAAACTTCATGAGCTGACTGTTGTTACGTTTCCTATTTTCGTTTCTGTCTCTTAGTCTGAATAGCTTCACTAATTATATCTATTATTATTATTATTACTATTATTATTATTACTATCTCTCTTCTCTTGTCGACAATACCGAAGGACTAACTGGCGAAAGGATCAACTCCAATCACAGTAGTAACAGTCTTAACATACCTCATACTACAAACCACATATAATTAATCCCAGCACTACTCCCTTTGGAGTCAACCAAAGCTACGACAGTCGAGTGGCGGGACAAGCTACGCAGAAGTTTACCGAAGATCAAGAACCTATACCTCACAATCAAGAGGCGAGCACAAAGAAATCAAATTGGTTTATACTAGCTCGTAAAAACGATATTGGATATTGGATGAATTTACATGAAAATGCATGCCATTTTTACAGGCACGATCAAGTATGACATAGTCTCACATCGTAGATTGTCTACAGGTTAATCATATTTCAACTGTTAAATATTTGATATATATATACACTCATAGTCCGAACCAGGCTGCATAGTCATTGAATTGTACAATTGTCCTCCAGGTTGAGCGGGAAAATCTACTTCGTTTCGTTTTCATCCCGTGGTTGTAGGCATAAGATAACCAACCAATATTGAGGTAAGTACAACTTCTACAAGGGATTCAAAGCTGTTTTAGAAAAGTAAAAGTGCTGAGGTGAATCATTAAATTGTAATGAAATAGGTAAGTGCAAGTATCATTAATAAATGCATTAATAAAGGAAACTCCCTAGGCTGACAACGTTCATTTGCAATGTATAATGCTACGCATATATCTCGTACTATCATGATGTCCACTTTTGGTTTTAATACATTTATCCTCATTTGTGCCAGTTGTTTTTATTTTATACCTTTTTGTGCATTTAGTGCACAGCCGTACCCTACAGGGAATAGGAATAGAATAAGTCGGATCGAATTCATAAAGAGCTATAAAATGTTAGGTTTAATGGAATATAATGAGGATCAAGTAAAGACGTTATTAGAAAATGAATCCGATAAGACATTGTGAAGTGGTATTTAAAGATCTGACGATGGATAGCAAGTTAATTTATAAGATGCTCCATAAATCTGTTCAGGGCCCACGTGGTCGCATCTCAACAATAGGCTGGGCGAATGGTATATATTTAAAGGTAGAAGCATGATCTGTCAAGGCGTTCGTTACTATCTTTTTCAAGATAAAGATCTAAGCCCTCATAAAAATCAGAAATATCTCGAGCCGTCAAATTGCGTATTGCTGTTCCTGCAGAATGGGGCGATTCACCTTAGTGACCGCCACCATATCTAGTGATCAGCTAGCACCACCCTCCCTCCTTTTTTGATGTTAGGCTCTGAGACTATGATTATTATGGCTACCGCAAATATATTGCTTGGTACCCGACATGTTCGTACCTCATATTCCATCTCCCTAGCCTTCTTAATGAGTGCTTCCAATAAGTCTCCACGTACATCTTCATGAACATATTATATATGTGTGCATGCGTCCTAATGAACAGATTACTTTATCAGAAGTTAAAACCTTAAAGAGTAAAAAGAATAGGTTTCGTGAATAGTGAAGCAAGATTCAGCAGAACACTATAGTTAGGATTCAATGTAGGTGGTATGAACTGATGGTAAGGTCGGTTGGCAGGACTAAGTGTAATAAATTATGACGACAGTCTTGTATATAGAAGATATATGATATTGCAAAGTAACATGACAAAACATATTGTAGGAGATATTAAAAAGGAACCAAAAAAATTTAGAACAAGGTTAAAAATCGCGGATAAGGCTTTGGCGTTTGAAACTATGGGCACTGGGTTCCAGCCTCGGTGGGAACATCATCACTCACTGAGAAATGCAGGTACATCCAGCTGACGAGTCCCAATTAGGACGAAATGCGCATCCTGGATTCCACTGCCAGCCACCATCCACCAATTGTATACAAATCAAATCCCCAGACATCGTCGAAGCATCTGCACAAGAAGCCGACATGTCAACCTGAGACCGAACACTTCGGTCCAATCAATCGACGGGAAATTCAGTCAAAAATTCAATTCAATAATTAATATATGACCCGTTGCACAAGAGGTGGCTCTCGTGGCCCAAGTGGTCTGGTGGATAACGCTTTGGCGTTTGAAACTATGGGCACTGGGTTCGAGCCTCGGTGGGAACATCATCACTCACTGAGAAATGCAGGTACATCCAGCTGACGAGTCCCAATTAGGACGAAATGCGCATCCTGGATTCCACTGCCAGCCACCATCCACCAATTGTATACAAATCAAATCCCCAGACATCGTCGAAGCATCTGCACAAGAAGCCGACATGTCAACCTGAGACCGAACACTTCGGTCCAATCAATCGACGGGAAAATCAGTCAAAAATTCAATTCAATAATTAATATATGACCCGTTGCACAAGAGGTGGCTCTCGTGGCCCAAGTGGTCTAGTGGATAACGCTTTGGCGTTTGAAACTATGGGCACTGGGTTCGAGCCTCGGTGGGAACATCATCACTCACTGAGAAATGCAGGTACATCCAGCTGACGAGTCCCAATTAGGACGAAATGCGCATCCTGGATTCCACTGCCAGCCACCATCCACCAATTGTATACAAATCAAATCCCCAGACATCGTCGAAGCATCTGCACAAGAAGCCGACATGTCAACCTGAGACCGAACACTTCGGTCCAATCAATCGACGGGAAAATCAGTCAAAAATTCAATTCAGTAATTAATATATGGCCCGTTGCACAAGAGGTGGCTCTCGTGGCCCAAGTGGTCTAGTGGATAACGCTTTGGCGTTTGAAACTATGGGCACTGGGTTCGAGCCTCGGTGGGAACATCATCACTCACTGAGAAATGCAGGTACATCCAGCTGACGAGTCCCAATTAGGACGAAATGCGCATCCTGGATTCCACTGCTAGCCACCATCCACCAATTGTATACAAATCAAATCCCCAGACATCGTCGAAGCATCTGCACAAGAAGCCGACATGTCAACCTGAGACCGAACACTTCGGTCCAATCAATCGACGGGAAAATCAGTCAAAAATTCAATTCAGTAATTAATATATGGCCCGTTGCACAAGAGGTGGCTCTCGTGGCCCAAGTGGTCTAGTGGATAACGCTTTGGCGTTTGAAACTATGGGCACTGGGTTCGAGCCTCGGTGGGAACATCATCACTCACTGAGAAATGCAGGTAC
This sequence comes from Trichobilharzia regenti, assembly GCA_944472135.2. NCBI lineage: Eukaryota > Metazoa > Platyhelminthes > Trematoda > Strigeidida > Schistosomatidae > Trichobilharzia > Trichobilharzia regenti. Next base: position 104,411,459 of record OX235262.1, read on the forward strand.
ATCCAGCTGACGAGTCCCAATTAGGACGAAATGCGCATCCTGGATTCCACTGCTAGCCACCATCCACCAATTGTATACAAATCAAATCCCCAGACATCGTCGAAGCATCTGCACAAGAAGCCGACATGTCAACCTGAGACCGAACACTTCGGTCCAATCAATCGACGGGAAAATCAGTCAAAAATTCAATTCAATAATTAATATATGACCCGTTGCACAAGAGGTGGCTCTCGTGGCCCAAGTGGTCTAGTGGATAACGCTTTGGCGTTTGAAACTATGGGCACTGGGTTCGAGCCTCGGTGGGAACATCATCACTCACTGAGAAATGCAGGTACATCCAGCTGACGAGTCCCAATTAGGACGAAATGCGCATCCTGGATTCCACTGCTAGCCACCATCCACCAATTGTATACAAATCAAATCCCCAGACATCGTCGAAGCATCTGCACAAGAAGCCGACATGTCAACCTGAGACCGAACACTTCGGTCCAATCAATCGACGGGAAAATCAGTCAAAAATTCAATTCAGTAATTAATATATGGCCCGTTGCACAAGAGGTGGCTCTCGTGGCCCAAGTGGTCTAGTGGATAACGCTTTGGCGTTTGAAACTATGGGCACTGGGTTCGAGCCTCGGTGGGAACATCATCACTCACTGAGAAATGCAGGTACATCCAGCTGACGAGTCCCAATTAGGACGAAATGCGCATCCTGGATTCCACTGCTAGCCACCATCCACCAATTGTATACAAATCAAATCCCCAGACATCGTCGAAGCATCTGCACAAGAAGCCGACATGTCAACCTGAGACCGAACACTTCGGTCCAATCAATCGACGGGAAAATCAGTCAAAAATTCAATTCAATAATTAATATATGACCCGTTGCACAAGAGGTGGCTCTCGTGGCCCAAGTGGTCTAGTGGATAACGCTTTGGCGTTTGAAACTATGGGCACTGGGTTCGAGCCTCGGTGGGAACATCATCACTCACTGAGAAATGCAGGTACATCCAGCTGACGAGTCCCAATTAGGACGAAATGCGCATCCTGGATTCCACTGCTAGCCACCATCCACCAATTGTATACAAATCAAATCCCCAGACATCGTCGAAGCATCTGCACAAGAAGCCGACATGTCAACCTGAGACCGAACACTTCGGTCCAATCAATCGACGGGAAAATCAGTCAAAAATTCAATTCAATAATTAATATATGACCCGTTGCACAAGAGGTGGCTCTCGTGGCCCAAGTGGTCTAGTGGATAACGCTTTGGCGTTTGAAACTATGGGCACTGGGTTCGAGCCTCGGTGGGAACATCATCACTCACTGAGAAATGCAGGTACATCCAGCTGACGAGTCCCAATTAGGACGAAATGCGCATCCTGGATTCCACTGCTAGCCACCATCCACCAATTGTATACAAATCAAATCCCCAGACATCGTCGAAGCATCTGCACAAGAAGCCGACATGTCAACCTGAGACCGAACACTTCGGTCCAATCAATCGACGGGAAAATCAGTCAAAAATTCAATTCAATAATTAATATATGACCCGTTGCACAAGAGGTGGCTCTCGTGGCCCAAGTGGTCTAGTGGATAACGCTTTGGCGTTTGAAACTATGGGCACTGGGTTCGAGCCTCGGTGGGAACATCATCACTCACTGAGAAATGCAGGTACATCCAGCTGACGAGTCCCAATTAGGACGAAATGCGCATCCTGGATTCCACTGCTAGCCACCATCCACCAATTGTATACAAATCAAATCCCCAGACATCGTCGAAGCATCTGCACAAGAAGCCGACATGTCAACCTGAGACCGAACACTTCGGTCCAATCAATCGACGGGAAAATCAGTCAAAAATTCAATTCAATAATTAATATATGACCCGTTGCACAAGAGGTGGCTCTCGTGGCCCAAGTGGTCTAGTGGATAACGCTTTGGCGTTTGAAACTATGGGCACTGGGTTCGAGCCTCGGTGGGAACATCATCACTCACTGAGAAATGCAGGTACATCCAGCTGACGAGTCCCAATTAGGACGAAATGCGCATCCTGGATTCCACTGCTAGCCACCATCCACCAATTGTATACAAATCAAATCCCCAGACATCGTCGAAGCATCTGCACAAGAAGCCGACATGTCAACCTGAGACCGAACACTTCGGTCCAATCAATCGACGGGAAAATCAGTCAAAAATTCAATTCAATAATTAATATATGACCCGTTGCACAAGAGGTGGCTCTCGTGGCCCAAGTGGTCTAGTGGATAACGCTTTGGCGTTTGAAACTATGGGCACTGGGTTCGAGCCTCGGTGGGAACATCATCACTCACTGAGAAATGCAGGTACATCCAGCTGACGAGTCCCAATTAGGACGAAATGCGCATCCTGGATTCCACTGCTAGCCACCATCCACCAATTGTATACAAATCAAATCCCCAGACATCGTCGAAGCATCTGCACAAGAAGCCGACATGTCAACCTGAGACCGAACACTTCGGTCCAATCAATCGACGGGAAAATCAGTCAAAAATTCAATTCAATAATTAATATATGACCCGTTGCACAAGAGGTGGCTCTCGTGGCCCAAGTGGTCTAGTGGATAACGCTTTGGCGTTTGAAACTATGGGCACTGGGTTCGAGCCTCGGTGGGAACATCATCACTCACTGAGAAATGCAGGTACATCCAGCTGACGAGTCCCAATTAGGACGAAATGCGCATCCTGGATTCCACTGCTAGCCACCATCCACCAATTGTATACAAATCAAATCCCCAGACATCGTCGAAGCATCTGCACAAGAAGCCGACATGTCAACCTGAGACCGAACACTTCGGTCCAATCAATCGACGGGAAAATCAGTCAAAAATTCAATTCAATAATTAATATATGACCCGTTGCACAAGAGGTGGCTCTCGTGGCCCAAGTGGTCTAGTGGATAACGCTTTGGCGTTTGAAACTATGGGCACTGGGTTCGAGCCTCGGTGGGAACATCATCACTCACTGAGAAATGCAGGTACATCCAGCTGACGAGTCCCAATTAGGACGAAATGCGCATCCTGGATTCCACTGCTAGCCACCATCCACCAATTGTATACAAATCAAATCCCCAGACATCGTCGAAGCATCTGCACAAGAAGCCGACATGTCAACCTGAGACCGAACACTTCGGTCCAATCAATCGACGGGAAAATCAGTCAAAAATTCAATTCAATAATTAATATATGACCCGTTGCACAAGAGGTGGCTCTCGTGGCCCAAGTGGTCTAGTGGATAACGCTTTGGCGTTTGAAACTATGGGCACTGGGTTCGAGCCTCGGTGGGAACATCATCACTCACTGAGAAATGCAGGTACATCCAGCTGACGAGTCCCAATTAGGACGAAATGCGCATCCTGGATTCCACTGCTAGCCACCATCCACCAATTGTATACAAATCAAATCCCCAGACATCGTCGAAGCATCTGCACAAGAAGCCGACATGTCAACCTGAGACCGAACACTTCGGTCCAATCAATCGACGGGAAAATCAGTCAAAAATTCAATTCAATAATTAATATATGACCCGTTGCACAAGAGGTGGCTCTCGTGGCCCAAGTGGTCTAGTGGATAACGCTTTGGCGTTTGAAACTATGGGCACTGGGTTCGAGCCTCGGTGGGAACATCATCACTCACTGAGAAATGCAGGTACATCCAGCTGACGAGTCCCAATTAGGACGAAATGCGCATCCTGGATTCCACTGCTAGCCACCATCCACCAATTGTATACAAATCAAATCCCCAGACATCGTCGAAGCATCTGCACAAGAAGCCGACATGTCAACCTGAGACCGAACACTTCGGTCCAATCAATCGACGGGAAAATCAGTCAAAAATTCAATTCAATAATTAATATATGACCCGTTGCACAAGAGGTGGCTCTCGTGGCCCAAGTGGTCTAGTGGATAACGCTTTGGCGTTTGAAACTATGGGCACTGGGTTCGAGCCTCGGTGGGAACATCATCACTCACTGAGAAATGCAGGTACATCCAGCTGACGAGTCCCAATTAGGACGAAATGCGCATCCTGGATTCCACTGCTAGCCACCATCCACCAATTGTATACAAATCAAATCCCCAGACATCGTCGAAGCATCTGCACAAGAAGCCGACATGTCAACCTGAGACCGAACACTTCGGTCCAATCAATCGACGGGAAAATCAGTCAAAAATTCAATTCAATAATTAATATATGACCCGTTGCACAAGAGGTGGCTCTCGTGGCCCAAGTGGTCTAGTGGATAACGCTTTGGCGTTTGAAACTATGGGCACTGGGTTCGAGCCTCGGTGGGAACATCATCACTCACTGAGAAATGCAGGTACATCCAGCTGACGAGTCCCAATTAGGACGAAATGCGCATCCTGGATTCCACTGCTAGCCACCATCCACCAATTGTATACAAATCAAATCCCCAGACATCGTCGAAGCATCTGCACAAGAAGCCGACATGTCAACCTGAGACCGAACACTTCGGTCCAATCAATCGACGGGAAAATCAGTCAAAAATTCAATTCAATAATTAATATATGACCCGTTGCACAAGAGGTGGCTCTCGTGGCCCAAGTGGTCTAGTGGATAACGCTTTGGCGTTTGAAACTATGGGCACTGGGTTCGAGCCTCGGTGGGAACATCATCACTCACTGAGAAATGCAGGTACATCCAGCTGACGAGTCCCAATTAGGACGAAATGCGCATCCTGGATTCCACTGCTAGCCACCATCCACCAATTGTATACAAATCAAATCCCCAGACATCGTCGAAGCATCTGCACAAGAAGCCGACATGTCAACCTGAGACCGAACACTTCGGTCCAATCAATCGACGGGAAAATCAGTCAAAAATTCAATTCAATAATTAATATATGACCCGTTGCACAAGAGGTGGCTCTCGTGGCCCAAGTGGTCTAGTGGATAACGCTTTGGCGTTTGAAACTATGGGCACTGGGTTCGAGCCTCGGTGGGAACATCATCACTCACTGAGAAATGCAGGTACATCCAGCTGACGAGTCCCAATTAGGACGAAATGCGCATCCTGGATTCCACTGCTAGCCACCATCCACCAATTGTATACAAATCAAATCCCCAGACATCGTCGAAGCATCTGCACAAGAAGCCGACATGTCAACCTGAGACCGAACACTTCGGTCCAATCAATCGACGGGAAAATCAGTCAAAAATTCAATTCAATAATTAATATATGACCCGTTGCACAAGAGGTGGCTCTCGTGGCCCAAGTGGTCTAGTGGATAACGCTTTGGCGTTTGAAACTATGGGCACTGGGTTCGAGCCTCGGTGGGAACATCATCACTCACTGAGAAATGCAGGTACATCCAGCTGAGTTGCCGTCCCTGGAATTCCTTACCGGCAGATGTAGCTATGGCACCGTCTTGGACGCTTTAAGCAAAGGCTGGACAACCATCAGCGATACAAGGATGATCCCAATGGCCTATCTCCTTAAAATCGCATACACCATTCAGGGGTAGACAATTAAACTCGTCGTTTTACTTCTTTACATTCTCTCCGTCTTAACTCTCCTGACAACTTATTAATATTATAATTTACTATTATATTATTATTATTATTATTATTATTACCGATATATATTATTCTTCAAACTTAATGAGCTGACTGTTGTACGTTTCCTATTTCCGTTTCTTTCTTAGTCTGAATAACTTCAGTAATTATATCTATATATTAGCATTATTATTATTACCATCTCTTTCTCTTGTCGACGATGCCGGAGGATTAACTGGCGAAAGGATCAACTCCAATCACAGTAGTAACAGTCTTAACACACCTCATACTACAAACCACATAAAATTAATCCAGCACTACTCCCTTTGGAGTCAACCAAGCTACGACAGTCGAGTGGCGGACGAGCTACGCAGAAGTTTACTGAAGATCAGGAACCTATACCTTAAATCAAGAAACGAGAACAAAGAAATCAAATTGGTTTATACTAGATAAAAACGATATTGGATATTGGAATACTAGATCTTCGTAGTAGAGAAAATCATAAGGAAAAACATGGCTTCTTTTCACTGCGGGTTTGCCGTCCCTGGAATTCCTTACCGGCAGATGTAGCTATGGCACCGTCTTTGGACGCCTTTAAGCAAAGGCTGGACAACCATGCAGCGATACAAGGACTGCATCCAAATGGCCTATCTCCTTAAAATCGCATACACCATTCAGGGGTAGACAATTAAACTCGTCGTTTTACTTCTTTACATTCTCTCCCGTCTTACTCTCCTGACAACTTATTAATATTATAATTACTATTATTATTATTATTATTATTATTACCGATATATATATTATTCTTCAAACTTAATGAGCTGACTGTTGTTACGTTTCCTATTTCCGTTTCTGTTTCTTAGTCTGAATAACTTCAGTAATTATATCTATTATTAGCATTATTATTATTACCATCTCTTTTCTCTTGTCGACGATGCCGGAGGATTAACTGGCGAAAGGATCAACTCCAATCACAGTAGTAACAGTCTTAACACACCTCATACTACAAACCACATAAAATTAATCCCAGCACTACTCCCTTTGGAGTCAACCAAAGCTACGACAGTCGAGTGGCGGGACGAGCTACGCAGAAGTTTACTGAAGATCAGGAACCTATACCTTACAATCAAGAAACGAGAACAAAGAAATCAAATTGGTTTATACTAGCTCATAAAAACGATATTGGATATTGGAATACTAGATCTTCGTAGTAGAGAAAATCATAAGGAATAACATGGCTTCTTTTCACTGCGGGTTTGCCGTCCCTGGAATTCCTTACCGGCAGATGTAGCTATGGCACCGTCTTTGGACGCCTTTAAGCAAAGGCTGGACAACCATGCAGCGATACAAGGACTGCATCCAAATGGCCTATCTCCTTAAAATCGCATACACCATTCAGGGGTAGACAATTAAACTCGTCGTTTTACTTCTTTACATTCTCTCCCGTCTTACTCTCCTGACAACTTATTAATATTATAATTACTATTATTATTATTATTATTATTATTATTACCGATATATATATTATTCTTCAAACTTAATGAGCTGACTGTTGTTACGTTTCCTATTTCCGTTTCTGTTTCTTAGTCTGAATAACTTCAGTAATTATATCTATTATTAGCATTATTATTATTACCATCTCTTTTCTCTTGTCGACGATGCCGGAGGATTAACTGGCGAAAGGATCAACTCCAATCACAGTAGTAACAGTCTTAACACACCTCATACTACAAACCACATAAAATTAATCCCAGCACTACTCCCTTTGGAGTCAACCAAAGCTACGACAGTCGAGTGGCGGGACGAGCTACGCAGAAGTTTACTGAAGATCAGGAACCTATACCTTACAATCAAGAAACGAGAACAAAGAAATCAAATTGGTTTATACTAGCTCATAAAAACGATATTGGATATTGGAATACTAGATCTTCGTAGTAGAGAAAATCATAAGGAATAACATGGCTTCTTTTCACTGCGGGTTTGCCGTCCCTGGAATTCCTTACCGGCAGATGTAGCTATGGCACCGTCTTTGGACGCCTTTAAGCAAAGGCTGGACAACCATGCAGCGATACAAGGACTGCATCCAAATGGCCTATCTCCTTAAAATCGCATACACCATTCAGGGGTAGACAATTAAACTCGTCGTTTTACTTCTTTACATTCTCTCCCGTCTTACTCTCCTGACAACTTATTAATATTATAATTACTATTATTATTATTATTATTATTATTATTACCGATATATATATTATTCTTCAAACTTAATGAGCTGACTGTTGTTACGTTTCCTATTTCCGTTTCTGTTTCTTAGTCTGAATAACTTCAGTAATTATATCTATTATTAGCATTATTATTATTACCATCTCTTTTCTCTTGTCGACGATGCCGGAGGATTAACTGGCGAAAGGATCAACTCCAATCACAGTAGTAACAGTCTTAACACACCTCATACTACAAACCACATAAAATTAATCCCAGCACTACTCCCTTTGGAGTCAACCAAAGCTACGACAGTCGAGTGGCGGGACGAGCTACGCAGAAGTTTACTGAAGATCAGGAACCTATACCTTACAATCAAGAAACGAGAACAAAGAAATCAAATTGGTTTATACTAGCTCGTTTAAACTATTTTTGGTCTGAAATTTTTGGAAAGAACAAAAGTTCTGCGTGGATATTATTTCGGCTATTTCTTTCTCAAACGCTGTTCCATAGCGTTTATATTGATTATTTGTCGTGGATACAGTTATTATTTTTTAATTCCACATAGTAACGAATGTGATGGTAATTTTCGCGATGTCGGTGTATGGCAAAATTTTTCTACATTGGGTTGTCTGCCATGGTGCTTCATCATTTACCGACATTTCCTTTGCAAGGCGGACAGAATTTTGTCTCTACAATATTAGTTGTCAGCACCCTAAATGCTATTCGTTCTTTTCTACGAGCTGATATATCCTCTCAGAGATGGTGAATTTTGAGAAAATCTGAGGTATAATAGATGCACTGGTTCAATAGGGCATAACTTGACAGTGATTCTTTAATACATATTCGACCATAATAATAAATTTGAACTTCATTATGAAGCTTGAAGTAATCTCTTCTAGCCCTACTCGAGTATCGAAAGGTTATCCTCTCATTCGCTTAACCAGAAACGACTGAAAGTTTATCATGCTTTATATTTTCATGAACTGTTTATGAATGCTACTACATCAACAGCAGATTTTCAGTTCCAAATGTTAACAGACAAAACTCCGCTAAGCAAATTTCGTCCCAAGTAAAAGGTCTGTCTTATTAAAAACGTTTTATGTCGACAGTCCACCACGTTTATTAACTAACGAATGCTTTTATAATATGGTTTAGGAATGACAGCAAATACCGAGAATAACTGTTTGATATTGTTAAACCACCACAGTTACACCTAAAAGTGCTGGTAATTACTCTGATCAAGTCGGTTGTCTGAATAAGAAAATAAATTTTCTTTCACTCTAATGTGATAATACGTACTTTGACCGAGAAATCTACGTACACACATACCACTATTTTTAAGGGAACTTCTGATAATTATTGACAATTGCAGATTGACAGAACGAAAATAATGTAACACTCTCGCAGCATAAAGTGCAGTGATGATGAATAATAACAGCATTCTAGTTACAATTATTTTATGTATTTTGCTATGTCACATAGATTACAGAAATTTCCAGGCTTCATAATCGCTTCGAAATAACAAGACATACTCCATAATGATGTAAAATATCAGTACAAGAATGTCAGCCTCACTCTTGATAACCAATGTGTTTTAAACGACGAATTAACGACATTTCTGCTTACTAAGTTTTCGGGTAAACAGAACTTTGTAATAAAAAGTATATTGTTGGAAACAATAAAAAGAGTTGATTTCACTTGGAAATTCGGCAGCAATGTAAAATTAAAAGGGCTGATATGAGGTGTGATGAGTTCGATGAAACACAGTATCATGATTAAAACAAGAAGAACAAATCAAGCAGGATAAAGTGTCGTCATTAAAGTCTAATAATAATCATCTACTGAAATTCGAAGAATAGTAATTATAACACAGAGTGGAATTCTGATCATCTGTGTCAACATTGCATCTGAATTATTTGATTTTTTTATTTTGATTTCAGCTTGATTCCACAGCGTACTTTTTAGTAAAGGTATGGAATTTTCAGCATGTGATATCAGTAGCCCAAATTTTGCAGGCCGACCAAATATGTAGTACCCTTATACCAACTGTAGACATGCTTTTTAATCTAATTTGTATACTTGTATTATATGTGTATACAGACCGATTTTATATGTACTTCGCAAACATTTGTCATTTTACTGTTGAATAATACCTTGACACAATTTCGAATTTTACTACTGCTACAATACACATTCGTATTGTTCGCAAGTGCCTTTTGATTTACGTTGCGGGCGTCGAGTAGCCAGAACGTCAGCGCACATGAATAAGGACGAAGAAATACTAGGACATATGTGTACGGCAGTTTAGTCAGACAACGCACGCAACATATCGCAGTACGTTCAACGTTTGCGTTACATTTTTACGTGATTCGTTACATAAAATTTATCTTGTTGTAATACTTGCACAAGTACTATACTACTTGCATACTTGTAACCACTAACTCTCATTCCTAATAGTTATGGTTAATCAAAGTAAAAAGCAACGAACCCATTCCCCTGTAAAACTGGTGTCTAATTTAACGTCCTTGATTGCTACATCAAGCAACACACCCACTACAAACGGCTATAATGAGTCACATAACTCACTTGTATGCCGTAAGCGTCGAGCTGAAACTGAGGATAAAACTGTACTGACAGTTGTATTAGCACTACTCCTAAAAATTCAGTGCCCTCTGCTCATACAAAACCCGTCCCTTCACCTTATGTGCTTATCGAAAAACTCCAGCCATCAAGCTCTTTTTCAGTACTATCTTCAGAAATAGAACTTCTAAAGTTGTCTATAGGTGAACTTAGGGCTGAGTTAAGGGAAATAAAAAACAGTAAGTCAGTAAATGCTGGAAACATCGAAACCGATACCGAGATATCCAAATTATCAGATCAGATCAGCGATATCAGATCGCAGGTCTGTGAACTGACACCTCTAACTATCCTCATGAAAACTGTAAACCTTAGCAAGCTTGACACAGAATCGGTAACTAAGGTAGATAACCTCATTAACTTTGTTACCATAGAAGTAACAAAACGACTCGACGCAAAACTGAATGCTATTGTCTACAACGTTCCGGACAATGAGGCACTAAAAAGGTACAGCGCATCTTACTTAGTGAAGCGAAAATGCCTAACTCCAAGACTAAGTGCTATAGGCTGAAGAAGAGTCAACATGAGAAGTGTTGTCCTATTCGTTTTCAGTTCGAAACACCGGCAGAGACCGGAAAATTCATCCACTCCCAACACACCCTATCGCAAGCCATAAGCTACAAACATATAAAGGTCGGGGTGGACAAAACAGTCATAGAGAGGCGCGCATACAACTATCTCGCTAAGACTAATTGTGAAATAGGTAATAGGACATTGCAAGCAGCCATTATTCCCAACCCTGTGAAAGATACAGTAGACCCCACCGCATCACCCCTCTCAAAACACACAAAATTATCCCATCAGAGTGCAACACCAGCCGAATTCACTTGCGCTAATGTTAACCAAAGTATAAGAACCCTCAAAAGTTCAAAAGGTTTCGGTACCGACGGTATATCATCTTACTTCTATAAATATGGTGGCCCTGACATTCCTCTACTACTGCTTAAAATATTCACAATGTCCCTAGAAACCCAAACTTACCCTGACATATGGAAGACAACATTCATTATGCCTAAACACAAATCTGGCTCGAAAACTGAAGTCAGTAACTACCGGCCAATCAATATCACACCTATAGCATCTAGAATTAAGGAGAGACTAGTCAAAGATAACTTAATCAAACATATGCTTAGCTGCAATATTATAAGTCCGAACCAACATGGATTCCTGAAATCCAGATCATGTTTAACATGTCACCTAGACTTCTTCAATTTCGTAACCAGCAGTCGTGACAGACGGCAACTAGTACTTGTCATCTACTTTGACATTTCTAAGGCATTTGACCGTGTTGACCATTTACTGCTAACAAATAAGCTGAACTCCCTAGGAATACGTGACCCATTATTAGGATGGCTTAAATCATTCCTTAACAATAGGTCCCAAATAGTTAAACTCGGGTCTGCAACCTCCAAACCTAGCCCTATCACTTCTGGTGTAGTACAAGGTAGTGTCATTGGACCCCTCCTATTTACACTATACATCAATGACATATGCGCTTGCTTCACGCACGGGAAACCATTCATCTTTGCAGATGACCTAAAAGTAGCTTATACATTCCTAAGTGATGACTTAGGGAACTTCGAGAATGTAGTGCAGAAGGAATTAGATAAAATGACTGCTTGGTCGTCCCTATGGAATCTCCAATTTAATCTGAACAAATGTGGCTGGATCTGCTTCGGCACACCCTCAATTGACCTGAAATTAACGCTTCAATCTGCTAACCTAACCAGACTCCGAAGTGTCGTTGACCTAGGCCTGAGGTACTCTAGTGACTTGACATTCTCTGAGCAAGTAGCATCACAGACTAGAAAATCGAGGATGCTCTTAGGATGCATACTCAGGAACTTTCACGACAATGAAGCCAAGCTAATTCTGTACAAAACATGTGTCAGACCACTACTAGAATACTGTCCATTTATTATAAGCAGCACTCGCACACGTGACAAGCTAAGGATGGAAAGTATCCAACGATATTTTACCTCAAAACTACTTGGCTATGATTGTAAGAAAGACTACATCTCACGGTGCATGATCCTAAAACTTGACCCACTTTGGACAAGGCGACTTATTATAAACCTAATATTCTTCTTTAAGGTCCTTCACAAAATATCATTCTCAGGTAACAGGGACATACAATTCGCACAGGAAGGTTCTTACGATCTGCGTAACCAAACTTCCACAGTGACAACTCATTCTTTTAAGTCAACACTCCGTGAAAACTTCTTCACAGTCATGTATTCTAAAATATGGAATAGCCTGCACCTAGATATCAGAACTTGCTCTTCGGTTACAAGCTTCAAACGCTCTCTATACAGACTGTTTCACTCTACTGATTATATTAATAAACTATTTACTCCTAGAACGAATCAACTACTAATCTACTACAGCACCTAAAAACGCACTTCAACACCCTTAGCAATCTAAAACTATAAATAAACTAGCAGCATGGATGCATAAAGACTAGTACGGAACATACAGGATTAGTTTACCCTTAGAAATAGGACGTGTCACTTTATTGTAACCTTCAAACGCTTGCTATATAAACTGTTTTATTCCAAAGACTATCCCTACCAGAACCCATCACTTATTTCTAAAACGCATCAGTCATTAGAACACTAAAACGCTCAGACTCATTAATACACATTATGACACTAAATAAACTCTAAGACTTCGCATAAATACGTGAAAAGACAACTATAATTAAAAGTAATTTTTTTCTAATGTGTTATACAATTGACATAAACATTTACATATATACATTAATATCCTTTTAATGTTCACATACTTTCTATTTTTGGTACTCTGCTACTCCTATTCATCTTCTGGTCGAGGTCGAACAACCCTGCATCTAAACTGAAATGAGGATTAATTCCAAACCGTCTATCTCATAACCACTCAAATTCCATGAACGATCCAATTCTACCATTTGAAGACGCTGGCGAACATGCTGTAAATGAGTATTCATGATCTGAAATGAAGAAGCAACTGGTTTTCAAACAGTTTTCAACATTTTTCTGAACTTACGAATACAGTCCGCCATGCAGACACAAATGGAGCAAATGGAGAATTCTGGAATCGACCTCGACACCATTTGATGCAGTAAAACAACTTCACATGACCTTATCTAGTTTTCGTATCCACGATCAAATTTCTTTCCTGTTATAAAACTACGATAAGACTGCTGAAAAAGTGGAATAAATATATCACTGATCTCAACATAATACATCAATAAACTTTAAGCCAAGGGTGTTGCTCACAACAAAGTTATATAAGAGAATTGACTTCAAGCTTTATTTTTCCCAGATATCTGTATTACATTCATCTGATGTCTGGGTTTTTGTTAATGCGAAGACAATATTTCTATATCTCTTTATGTGCTACACAAACAAACTTTATAGCAGACTGTTCCGACTGACTCTCATGTCAGAAAGGACAACCAAACTGTAAATTCATCATACATCAAATTGTGTAATTTATATGATAACTTATCCATGCCTGTACAACTGGTATGTTCCTGCATAAACAGGAAGAAATATATTATTATTGTTATTAACATATATATGAGGTGTGCGCTGGCAGGGGTTCGAACCCCGCACCATGTGAATGGTCGGCGAGAGTCCTAACCACTGTGCACAAAATATAAAATATAATTAAAATATAAATTAACCACAGGAATTTTTCCATGGTTACGGTATTAAGTTGAAAATATTCGATAAAGGATAATAAATAGAAGAATAATTAATAACAGTAAAGCTTGATGGGATGACGATGGGGAGAATGGTTTATTCACTGGTGCAATTAAGGTTAGTTAGTTTGTCCCTGACGCTATTTTCATAGTATAAAATACGTGCTGAATTTGGTATCATGGATATTTAATACTAAGATATGCACGCATACAGTCTTTTAAAATGATTTCTTGTTTTACCTGAGGAGACGTAAGGTAAAAGCTGAGGGTAAGTAAAGTGGATGCCCACAATCTACCACAATCTAGTGTCCATCGTCAATGACGATTGCAACGATATGGCCCAAATAGGGACCACTCGCCCCACTGAAACTCAGTCTTCAGAGTTCTGCGAAATATGACATAGTATTTTTCAAGCAATCCAGGGGAGATTAAGGTTGAATAGCAAAGAAGAATAGGTAAAATACACGAGTTGACAAACTGTAAGAGGAGGGGTGCCTGAGTGCCTTAACTTCTTAATGTAAAAAGTCAGACGAAATATTCTTTTAGAAATCGCTAAGACATGGGAAGACCAGGATAGGTCAGAAGAAAGAATTAATCCAAGATACTTAACTTCACACTTGGTTTCTTTATCAGTACCATCAATTATACAACGGTCATGGAAATTAACAGCTTCATTTAACTTTCTTTTACATCGGAAACTGGAATTAACAGTCTAACATTTGGAAGGATTCAGTTTAAGACCATTTACTAACTCCTGATAGAAAGCTGTTCATCTTAGTACAGTCTAGCTGGGAGTTAAAAGGCAATGAAACAGTTAGGTCATCCGCATACTTAACAAAGTAGATATGCAAACACTGCATTTGTTGATCATAGAAATGATAGATATTAGATAACATCAAATGATTCAACGGCATATTGGAAATAAATAAAAATTGCTTCTTAGCTCATCGCCAAGTAAACAGTCTATATGGTGATGTCACTGCATATTAACAGATTAATAAAGTAGCTATCAACCCTAATTTACTACATTTACTTGTACTACATACTTGCTGTTTAGCAGTATACAGACTTACAACTGGCTAAATAAGGCGACTTTAGTGTATCGAACAGTACAGAATTATTAGTCGACTGGCTAAATCCTACTTAGTTTTTAGAATGTGCTCTTGTGTAGAAACGGATACGAAATCCTATGAATGACCAAAGTAACAATCTCTTAATACTATAATGAATCTCCATTTGACTAACTAAGCTTAACATGCATTAATCCGAATTCACATATGACAAAAACGCTGAAGAAGTTCAATTAACAGAAGAAAATTTTGATGAAGGGTATTACCATTAGTTTGACAGATTGACATTCCCACTGATTTCTCATTCCACAACCTCCATATACCCAAAAAATATCAAGCACAACATGAAGTTACGATAGATAATTTTATGCATAAGTATACATTGATTTTATTAATACTAAGTAAAATTCTCATACAAATAAAAGTCTTTGTAGTCCAAAGCTGGTCTTTATATTAATGCCGTATGCATAAATAGACCTCATAAGACCTGTGCGTCGGTGGCACAGTGGTTAGGACTCTCGCCGACCATTCACATGGTCCGGGGTTCGATCCCCCGCCGAAGCACGCCTGATATCCATGGTCGGCCTGCAAAATTTGGACTACTGGTATCACATGGTGAAAATTGCATACATGTATCAAAAAATATGGTTGAGACGTCATTCTCTCATCAATTTCCCACTAAATACGTCTACACCAAATGAGGTATTACAAATGTGTAACTTAGAAATTGATCCACAATCTCAGTAATGTGTAGTGAGCATAATTTTATGAATCCTACAGAAATTACATTCTCATATTAAGGAATGTGTAGCCATCAATTACAAGCTGAACATGCCTCAACTCTAAGCAACTATACACAGTGTTAACAGCATAGGGAAATAGTTAAAACATTGTGAGATACAGAGACCAGTCATGTTGATGAAGAAAACAATTTCATATAATTCAATCGTGACACTACATCTGTACTGTTTTATGTCAGTGGAAATCTCAGGAAAAATTCATCTCTACTATTGGTGATCAAAAACATCGCAGCATTAAGCTTGCAGTGTCAGTGGGAATGGGATAACAGACGGTAGATTAATAATAATAACAGAGCTAAATAGATTTAGTTACAATAATCAACACAATACATTTGTAAACTATTACTATACACTGAATTGACGCACCAAGTGAAACAGTGAGGAAAATTAAACGAGTTATGCCTTCTCCAATGCACTACACTTGCCACAATCACGAGAACTACCTACGTTTGCCAGCTGAGCAGACAATGGCACAGTATTAATAGGGGTATCTCCCATACATTGAATAGCCTCGCCTAGACTACTAGCTTGCTAGTTTTCTAGCCGGTCCCAAGTCCGGATAAAGAGGGAGGGTTGGGACATGGTGCTAGCAACCTATCCCCAAAACTTAACCAAACCGCTACAGAAACTTCAATGCATAGATATATCAAAGATTCTAGAAATTTAAACAGTAACCTTATTTTTTGGTGGAATCGGGGGTGTGAAATGACGCAGGCTGGTAAAAGCCTTCGGGAAGCCAGTCAGCCGATGTGCCTTCTTTCGGTGAAAGCAAAAATAAGGATGGGTACGTGGAATGTTCATACAATGTACGAAACTGGAAAGGCTGTCCAGATAGCCGCTGAAATGAGGAGATATAGAATAAAGGTGTTGGGAATCTGCGAGAGCAGATGGAACGGATGTGGTAGGTGCCAACTGCCAACTGTAATCCATTCCGTGCACCCAGAGGACAATCACGAGCACACCGAGGGAGTGGCCATCATGATGTCACCAACAGCAACCAAAGCTCTCATGCAGTGGGAACCAATCTTCTCCAGGATAATGACAGCCAGGTTCAACTCAAAAGGAAGGTTACAATCATCCAATGCTATGCGACTACAAACGTCTCAGAACAAGAGAAGAAAGAGGCGTTCTACAGACAACTACAAAAGGTAATGGACAACGTCACAAACGGCGATATCAAAATCCTGATGGGTGATATGAATGCGAAGCCGGGAGGAGACAACACAGGAAGAGAACTCACCATGGGTCGTGAGGCCCTCGGTGAAATGAACGACAATGGTGAATTCTTCTCAGACTTCTGCGCCTTCAATGATTTGGTGATTGGCGGTAGTGTGTTCAAACACAAGGATATACACAAGACGACATGGATTTCAGCAGATGGAAACACCAGGAATCAAACAGACTTCATTTCAATCTCAAGGATGTGGAGATGGAGCCCACTGGACACAAGATCGAGAAGAGGAGCAGATGTAGGTTCAGACCACTATCTAGTACAAGGGACTGCCAATGCGAAGCTGAAAGCCTTGAGGATAGCCGGGGATAGGCAACAATGCCAGTTCAACACTCAAAAAGTGAAGGACACAACCACAAAGGGCACTTTCACTGCAACTATCGGAGCAAAGCAGGACACACTACGAGATATCATTGAAGAATCATGCGTGGAAGACCACTGGAACTTTCTGAAGGTGATTTTCAGCGAAATATGTCCAACGGTTTTAGGAAGAAAGAAGAGACAAGACAATCAATGGTCCTCAATTGAGACTTCGAAGCTGATAGAAGAGAAGACAATGGTGAAAGAGAAAATGATTCAATTAAAAGAAGGGTAAGAGAGAGACGCTGAGCTCAACTTACACAGCACTGGACAAAGAAGTGAAGAAGAGTGCTAGGAAGGACAAAACATAATTCTAAGAAAACCTCGCCAAAAAAACCGCAAAAAACTTACAAGCGAAAACCGACAAACTGGTCGAAGAAGCAGCCGGTGAAGATAGGACTCCAGGTGAACATAGACAAGACGGAGGTTATGAAAATAACCAACCAACAACAACAACAACATCCAGCGTCAATCACCATCAACGGGAGGGATTTGAAAGAGGTGACTTCATTCACTTATCTAGGGAGCATTGTCTCAACGACAGGAGGAACGGACGAGGATGTCAAATCGAGAATCGGGAAGGCAAGAAACAAATTCATCAACTTGAAACCAATCTGGAAATCTTCGTCACTCAGCATCACCAACAAAATTCGGATTTTCAATACAAACGTCAAGTCAGTCAGTTCTTCTATACGGATCAGAAACTTGGCGGGCGAGTCACAAAGAATATTTCCAACAGCCTGTTGCAGACCTTTATCCACAACTGTCTTCGCTTTATACTGAAGATCAGATGGCCGGAAAGAATCACCAACAAGGAACTATGGGAACAAACAAAGCAAGAACCAATCGCCAACTAACAAATATGCAGGAGAAAGTGGAGAAGGATCGGACACTCGCTCAGGAGGTGATATGTATCCATATATATATATATATATATATATATATATATATATATATGATGACCTCTCTTTCTGTTTGCTCGCTTAGCCTGTGACCATTTCACTTTGATGAACCTGTCTCCTTTAACAATGTACATTCTCCTTATATTATATATAATATAATATGAGTGTTTGTTGACAGTCCGTCGCTTGGTGACATATATCCATATATGGTGGTTGTTGACATGTCTGCTATATTTTGCTATGTATATTTGGATCGACACTCAATTATAATTATAATAACACAGATAGAATGAAGTTAATGAAATATAGGAAAAAATTATTTCCAGAAACAACTAGATCGACGTTTTATGAGTGTGACAACATAGGATTCTATGAAATTTCTTAAACACTCTTTGCATCTAGTTTAATTAAAGGTATACGGATTCGTCCGCTCCTACGATTATCGAAAAACAATCAACAACAATCTCAAAAGTATCCAGAAATAAAGTGTATCTTAAATAAAGCACGTGTACTGTGAGACAAGCTAACAAATACGGTAAATGTAAAGCTTTTTTGGTACTTTGGAATACACGACGCATCCCCTAGCCGACTAAATCCATGAAGTTCCACAAACTAATCCACTGAATTAGCCTCCTTATGTAACACTGTGCTTAATCCCATCATAATTTGACATATTTATTCAACACTTGTGGTCAAAACTCCGGTCATTTCTAACCTTTTACTATCGGTGGCTATGTCTTGTAGTTACATGGGAGGACATAGTGTACTGCTATACAATACAGTACACATTACCTAGGTACTACGTAAGCACCATAGAAACGAGTTGGCAAGTGTTCAACCAGCCCTTGTATTTATGCTTGGATTTCACCAGCATCCAATCCATTGGGGACGTTGAACCTTCTCAAATGAGAAAAGTGGTCGACAGATCTGTTCAGTAGGATAATATGAGTGCTACAGCAGCAAATCGCGTTCAAAACCTACACCGGCTTTCTTGCAATGAGTTCAAAAAGTTGTATTTTACCAGCATATTTGCTTAAAAGGAAAATACCATCAATGTCGACAGGATCTTTAAGTCGTACCAATTTAAAAATAAAGGAAGGTATAAAAGGAATTGCAAAGTCAATGTGGGATAATCATTCCGTCCTCAAACCACTTTTCACTGTATCACTACCAAAATGGAGCTTACTTTCAGGATAGGTAAATGATATGAGGATTCAACAAAATCTCAGTCTTAGAAAATCCGTTATTTCAAATGACGATTTTGAGCCATGTCACCAATTGTATCCAACCATTGATTTTTACCGTCCCGAGGACCCCAGCCTGGAAGTCTACACCTTCCTACGTGGCTTAGACCAACTGTTGTAGATTTCATTGACTGGTACCATGTTTTGGTTTGACCACCGCTAGCTTTTTTCCAGCCTGACCCTATATCCGCTAACATCGCTCGTCGAGGGAGGCGATGGCTTGGCACACGTAACACATGTCCTAAGCATCTCAGTCTTTGTAACTTCACGACTTCGTCGATTGTTTTCCCCTGTTTACCTAGAACTCGACGCCTAACTTCAATGTTGCTCACCTTATTATGCCACTTTACACGGGAAATAGAGTGCAGGCACCTTTGATCAAAGACAGCTAATATTTTCATGTCTTCCACTCTCAGTGGCCAGGTCTCACAACCATAAAGGAAGACGAAGCGGACTGATGAGCAGTACACCCGCCCTTTGGTCGATTGTCGGATATTTCGTCTACGGCAGAGACGGCGTAAACTGGCAAATGCGAAACGAGCCCCCTGCATCCGTGCTGAGATTTCGTCAGAGATCAACCCGTTGGCATTGGCTGATGGTACTTCCCAAATAAATGAAGCGGTCAATGTGCTCTACCACTTCACTTCCTACTTTTAATCTAGGAGTCGGTGTAGTCCAGTCCTGTAACATCATCTTACATTTTACAGTAGGAGCAAATCGCATGCCAAACATTCGTAGATTGCAGCTCAAGGTGTTTAGAAGACTCTGCATTTTATCAGCGTCCTCGCCTAGGACTATATCGTCTGCATATTCTAAGTCAACGAGATGAGTCCCTGGTAGCAAGTCAATCCCTGAATCGCTGAAGTGAGTTAGGGTTAAGTCCACTAGTACATCTATGATCAAGTTAAATAGAAATGGGGATAATGGGCACCACTAGTCGTCACCAGTTCATCACCAACAAAATTCGGATTTTCAATACAAACGTCAAGTCAGTCAGTTCTTCTATACGGATCAGAAACTTGGCGGGCGAGTCACAAAGAATATTTCCAACAGCCTGTTGCAGACCTTTATCCACAACTGTCTTCGCTTTATACTGAAGATCAGATGGCCGGAAAGAATCACCAACAAGGAACTATGGGAACAAACAAAGCAAGAACCAATCGCCAACTAACAAATATGCAGGAGAAAGTGGAGAAGGATCGGACACTCGCTCAGGAGGTGATATGTATCCATATATATATATATATATATATATATATGATGACCTCTCTTTCTGTTTGCTCGCTTAGCCTGTGACCATTTCACTTTGATGAACCTGTCTCCTTTAACAATGTATGTTCTCCTTATATTATATATAATATAATATGAGTGTTTGTTGACAGTCCGTCGCTTGGTGACATATATCCATATAATAATAATATATATTCTCATATAAACATATAAATTTACATGAAAATGCATGCCATTTTTACAGGCACGATCAAGTATGATATAATATCAAATCGTAGATTGTCTACAAGTTAATAATGTTTCAACAGTTAAATATTTGATATATATATAAATACACATTGTCTGAACTAGGCTGTATAGTTATTGAATTGTACAATTGTCCTCCAGGTTGAGCGGGAAAATCGACTTCGTTTCGTTTTCATCCCGTGGTTGTCGGCATACGATAACCAACCAATATTGAGGTAAGTACAACGTTTACAACGGATTGAAAGCTGTTTTTAGAAAAGTAAAAGTGCTAAGGTGAATCAATAAAGTGTAATGAAATGGGTAAGTGCAAGTATCACTAATAAATGCATTAATATAGAAAACTCCCTAGGCTGACAACGTTCATTTGCAATGTATAATGCTACGCGTATATCTGGTAGTATCATGATGTCCACTTTTGGTTTTAATACATTTTTTCCTTATGTCTGTTTTTTTATTTTATGCTTTTTTGTGCATTTGGTGCACAACCGTACCTCACAGAGAATAGGAATAGAATAAGTCGAATCAAATTCATAAAGAGCTATAAAATGTTAGGTTTAATGGGATACAATGAGGATTAAGTAAAGACGTTATTAGAAAATGAATGAGATAAGACATTGTGAAGTGGTATTTAAAGATCCGACAATGGACAGCAAGTTGATTTATAAGATGCCCCATAAATCTGTGCAGATCCCACATGGTCGCATCTCAACAATAGGCTGAGCGAATGGTGTATATTTAAAGGTAGAAGCATGATCTGTCAAGGCGTTCATTATTATCTTTTTCAAGATAAAGATCTAAGCCCTCATAAAAATCAGAAATATCTCGAGCCTTTAATTTGTATATTGCTGTTCCTGCAGAATGGGGCGATTCACCTTAGTGACCCCCACCATATCTACTGATCAGCTAACGCCACCCTCCCTCCTTTTTTGATGTTAAGCTCTGAGAATATGATTATTATGGCTACCGCAAATATACTGCTTGGTACCAGACATGTTCGTACCCCATATTCCATCTCCCTAGCTTTCTTAATGAGTGCTTCCAATAGGTCTCCACATACATCTTTATGAACATTATATATGTATGCATGCGTCCTAATGAACGGATTACTTTACAAGAAGTTAAAACCTTAAAGAATAAAAAGAATAGGTTTTGTGAATAGTTAAGCAAGATTCAGCAGAACAATATAGTTAGGGATCAATGTAGGTAGTATGAACTGAAGGTAAGGTCGGTTGGCAGGACTTAGTGTACTAAATTATCATGACAGTCTTGTATATAGTAGACATCTGACATTGCAAAGTAACGTGTCTAAACATATTATAAAAGATATTAACAGAAATACTACATAGCTTTAACATTATGAATTTTAGAAAATTATATGAGAATGGGTAACTGTTGACTGAAGATAATCAATTCAACTCAAAAATAGTGCAGTGTATTATGCTAATAATATAAGTATATTCGTAAAATATTAAAAGATATGGTTGCTAATGTAATGGTTTTCGGAAATAATTATACTGACGAACTTATTGAAGATTACAGTGAAGAGGAAACCAGTGAGTTAGTTAAATGGCTACTGTGCAGTTAGTAGTTAAAACGTCTTTTTTAAAAAGTAAAGGGTAGAAGAGTTTTGAGCACCGGAGCAAATTAAGTCATATTCTACTGAGTAGAGTGTAGTGAGTAGTGGTACGATTAGGGATAAGGGTAGGTTGAATGAACTTGGGGAAAATGGTTGGTTGGTTGAGTTTGTTATTGCTAGGTATTCCTGGCCACTTTTCATATGGCATGCTTTAGACATTACAAAGTACCAGTTTGCTTATATTATGGGAGAACTATCACAACTAATTTGGGATTATACATCCAGGAGAGTCTAATGAGTTTATAAACCCGATTGAAGAAATATCGATAGGATCTCTAGTAAGCTGAATAACCGGACCTTAGGTAAAGGCATGTGGGAGAGATTAGGTTGGTTTTATCACGTTATAGATGAGGTACGGTTGCCGGGGCAAATGAGTTTCCTCAAATTGGGGGTATTGCACTGGGGTCTGTAGTACTAAAGCTAGTTGAGCGGCCCATATGGATAAAGTATGGATAAGTAGACCGAAGCTCTTTTGTTGATAGGAACTCGTTAAGTAGACGCTGGAATTCAGTAGGAGATCGGCAACTACGTACAGTAAGTGGAAGTTCGTTCCATAATGCACTGTACTGTATTTTAAAGAAACGTGATCGCAGTTTTGTCCGGAACCGGCTTATGGATAGAGTATTTTCATGATTCCTAAGAGTATATATGGGTAAATTATTGAAAGCTATTGGATTACTGCTTTTGGTGTAGCCGTGTAAAAGGCGAAAGAGGAATGTAAGGTTGAGTTTCAGGCGCCTTAACCAAAGTGGCTGAAGTCCATACATTTTGCACCTATCAGCGTAAGTCAGTCCTTCATGTTTGTATAATAGGCGTCGAGTAAAACTTCGCTGAATATTTTCAATACGAACCCTGTCATACCCATGCATGAAACCGAAGACAATTGTGCAGTATTCAAGTACTGGACGAACCATGACTTTGTATAAAAGGACTTTAGCCTCATTTGTGTACATTTTTCGATGTAACAAGCCTGTGAGTCTTCGGCATTTAGAAACAAGTGCTTTTGCGTACTGACTGAATGTTAAGTTTTGTGAGTAGGTAACTCCCAGGTCTTTTATGGAACTGAGGGTTTGGAGAAAAGAGTTACCTAGGTGTAACCTGAAATTCGGATGGGAGTTATTGAAATATAGGACACCACATTTATCAGAATTGAATGGCAGTTGCCAGTCATTGCTCCAGTTATGTAACCTATCCAGATCATCTTGAATATGTGTGAATCCTTCGTTTAGTGTAGAATGGGGGAAGCTGTATACAATCTTTAAGTCGTCAGCAAAGAGGTATGGGGTACCATGCTTGATTACGCTGCAGATGTCGTTAATGTAGATTACGAAAAGCAGTGGACCTAGTACACTACCCTGAATCACTCCACTTCTTATAGGTCTGGGTGACGAGTAATTATTTGCAAATTTCACAACTTGGGAACGATCTTCCAAGAAAGAAATGAGCCAGGATAACAAGGGGTCTTGGAACCCGTACGACTTTAGCTTAAGGATTAGTCTCTTGTGTGGGACTTTATCAAAGGCTTTTTTGAAGTCAAAGAAGAGAGTTGTGACATACAAACCATGATCACGCTTAGCGGTAACATCATCAAAGTAGTCAAGTAGGCAGGTGGAGCATGATCGATTTTTCAAGAAGCCGTGTTGTGCTGGAGTAAACACTTTGTGAAGGTGGAGGTATAAAGCAATATCTTGCCCTATAACCTTTTCCATAACCCTGGAAACTACTGACGTGATATTAATCGGTCGGTAGTTTTCGATGTTAGAAGTTGGTCCTTGTTTGTGCCTAGGGGTTATAAACGACAGTTTCCAGCATTCTGGGTAACTGCCATTATTTAAGGACAGAATGAAAAACTTTAGTAGGATAATGGGTATATCCTCACCACCTCTTTTCAACAAGATAGATGGAATTCCATCGGGCCCAGCGTTATATGATGTCCGGAGGGATGCTATAGCGGAGGAAATCTTTTGTTGGGTGAATGTTATATTACCCAAAAAGTGATTTGGTATTGTCGGAACTTCAAGACTATCTACTGTTTCTTCGATAGTATAGTAGCTAGAAAAGTGGGAGCTGAATAACTCACATATCTCCTGCGGGTCTTCGTGTAGTTTTTCTCCATCTAGTAATAAGTTAGGGATACTTATTCTGTTGTTGTTGATTCGTGACTTAATTAGTTTAACTAATGCCTCTGTATTATCAGGTCGTGAGTGGAGGATGCGTTCTAGTTTGATGGACTCAGATAACTGATTAGATTTGTATGAATCATAAGTTTGCTTGAGTGTAATGAGTGATGAAAAGTCATTATATCTGTAGAATTGCCTAGCATGCTTACGCAGTCGGTTTCGAATCTTTACGGGGATGAAGTCGGGCTGTTTAGGCCTCGTTTTCACAAGTCTTACTGGAGCGATGAAGTCATGTGCAAATCCTAGGTTCTCATAGAGTAATTTGTTTGTCTCTATAGCCGAGCTGCACGTAAAGTATGGCTCCCAGTCTAGGGTGCGTATGTATGGTTTCAGTTCATCCCACTGAGCATGTCTGTAACCCCTGAGTAATACTTTGTTGGCGTTTATTGTCGAACTCATGCTAGTGCAAATATTAAATGTACCGAATACTACTCTGTGGTCGCTGCCAGGAAACTCTTTACCTACTCGAAGGGTAGTGGGGATGATACCATTAGTGAAAACTAGATCTAAAATCTTAGATAGCCTGGTAGGATACTGTACGTGTTGTTGCCATTCTTTTGTTTCTATTATGTTGATAAATTCATTGTACCGTTTTGGTGAGGAAAGTGGTTGCCAGACTACATCGGGCATATTAAAGTCCCCACATATAATTTTAGCCGTGTGAGGTAGTGAAGTGGCGTAAGCGAACGTGCTAGCAAGCTTCATATTACCTTCAACGGTTGAGCACGGGGGGTGATAGATGCAACCTATAAGATAGGAACTGGAGTGAGACAGTCTTAGAATAGCCCACACTGAATCGTTATCTGTGATGAGCTCTGGGTAGAAGCACTGTGTGGCCTTAATATCAGACCTGATATACATAGCACATCCTCCTCCTCTACCATAGTTTCTGTCGCCTCTGAATACATAATAGTTATCAATAGAAATATCTTTATCGCAAATCTGAGGAGTGCACCATGTCTCAGTAATCATTATGAGAGACGGATTGCAAATTAGGGATAATGTCGTGAAGTCGAACATTTTGTTGAGTAAGGAGCGAGCATTGATAAGACAGAATGAGAGAGAGTTAGGGGTGACGGTGAAATCGCATATATCTTTAAAAA
This sequence comes from Trichobilharzia regenti, assembly GCA_944472135.2. Lineage (NCBI taxonomy): Eukaryota > Metazoa > Platyhelminthes > Trematoda > Strigeidida > Schistosomatidae > Trichobilharzia > Trichobilharzia regenti. Next base: position 104,437,531 of record OX235262.1, read on the forward strand.
TATTCTCTCCAAGGTTTATGGCGTCTAGAACAGATTGTTTGATGGGTGCTAACTCAGATGGTGGCCACTTACTAGCAGTGCTGGAAAAGTGCCCTACACCAGTATCAGCACAGAGAGATGTGCCATCGTTTGTTACCCCGGCGGGTGTGAGGTGTTCATAATACCGTGCCTCCAATGCATCGCCCTCCCATCCGGTGATAAGTGGCTTGACAGTATGTGTGCTATTTGCGTCAATATTGAGGCTGAAATTTCGTGTTGGCTGAGAAAATTTAGATTGGATGGGGGGGAGGTAGGTATTCCTTGTGGATAGTATGCTGGGGTAGAGTTACGTGTATCGCAGTTATGACTAATATTTTGTGTGTTTAAGTTATTTTCGTAAATATTAGTCCATTGACGGTCTTGGGTGGTCTGTATGCGATGGTTTTCGGGGATGTGGTGAGTCAAAAGGCCACCTTTAGGAAACATGCCTAGCGCACTTGTTCCTTGTTGTAGAGGTCCCTGGATCAAACTTTTGTCTATAGTAGCCCTAGATTGGAAAGTTGTGTCGGGGTAGGTGTATGCCTGCCCGTCGGGCTTCGACTTATTTTTAGGGTGCCCAGACATATAGCGTCTGTTGTGTCTATCGGACGAAGACTTGTTTGATGTTGGATGAATCGGCGGGTTACCTCTCTTTTCATTGACGTTAGATTTATGGCGGTATGAGGGCTTATTCTGCTTCCCTGGTTTAGTGGTATGATTGGGGTCGCTTAAGTTAATGTTATCTGGTTCGCTGCTGAGAAACCTATCAGTGATGTGTTTGAGTACAGGTATTCTGGATGGCAGGGTTATTTTACTTCGTTTTGTATGCTCACTAATCTGAGTGCTGCTCGGGGAGGATATGCTTAATGCTACATGCTCGAGCTTAGTCTTTTGCTTAACGTTGGTAGTGGTATTAGCGGCTGATGGTGATGTGGCTAGCGAGCATAACTCTGAAGATGCATCTAAGTCTATGACCGTAGTTGCTTCATCGTTGAGTTTACTAGGTAAATTTTTATTATTTAAGAGTATTTCATGTATGTCTGTACCATTAGGTTTACTCAAGTTTAAGGCGACAGAGTCTTCTATAGGACATTCTGCTGTTACGTAAGTTTTTGCGACACTTGGTACACTTGCGCGGCTACGTCTTTGACATGGCGTTAGGTCATGGGCAAGTTTAATATTACCATAAGGTGTGGATGAACTAATTAACTTATTTGACGACTGAAATTTCCTAGCATCATTAGGACTACTGAATTTAAACAGCACAGGGCAAGTATACTTTCCTGATTTTTTCCTGAGTCTGATTAGGTGGCAATTCGCTGATGGCATGCCACACGCTTGGAGACATGTCACTTTGATTTTGTCCAGAGGCGTCCGATCAGGCAGATTGTAAGCGAGAACGTTGTACGAGGACATGATTCGTTTAGTAACTTCACTGGCTATAAAGTCTAACATACGCTCAGATTTCAGCAGACTTTCCGGATTAGCATCATGAGTTGGGTTACAAAGAAGCAGTAGTGGCTTAATGGTGTTTATATTCTCATTTAATTCCTTCACAGAGTTTCCTAGAGATATAAGGTCCAACTTATTTTGTTCAGCAGTTGCATATACCTCTGACAACAAGTCGGGAACAATGACTTCGGGGACATTGTTGAGGCTACGCGGAACGCACAGTGATGTACGTATCTTCTTAGCTGAGTGACCCAAACTATTCTTACGTATGGAAAGTACTCGTTTATTACGTTGTGCCATTGCTGAAAACTAATCAATATGGTTTAAAGTTAAAGCCGAGCTAAATCGAAAACGGGTATATGGAAAAATAGTATATCGAGTGGATATACAGATTAAGTACTACTATGGATACCGTATGGAATTTTATTGCTTATAAATAAACAATAAATTTACAAAGTACTAAAAAGTAAAATACAGAGTATATAGAAACCAATTATCCTGTAAATTGATCCTGGTATGTAAACCAAAAAATGATGAACTTCTCTACAGTTTTCTTTTCTGTGACGTTGTTCTAAAGTTACAATAAGGAGGATGAGCCCTGCGAAAGAGTGGATCCAAACTTGATAACTGGCGGTGATATATCTGCAGAATTGGAAGCTAGAGTAGCAGCCAATATAAGTTATAGTTGAGCAGTGGTATAATATCCACTACAATATTCCAGAAATCGACAAAAATATATCCACGTTATGGGGAGAGATTGTAACGTCCGATCAGAATCGCGCGCTATTTTTGTGGTTGTTGACATGTCTGCTATATTTTGCTATGTATATTTGGATCGACACTCAATTATAATTAGCCATTCATGTTAAGACTGTCTATTGATTTGTTCACACACTTGTCTGGATGGTCATATATATTTCGCTCACACAATTTGTGTGACTTACTTACTTTGGTGTGATACCACTTATTGCTTCTCCTTGTGTTTGGAAAATAGAAGTATCATCGCAAACCTAGTGGTCTTCTGATTTCCGTCTTCTTGCGTCAGGACTATTAAATTCTCGACCAGTACATAGCAATAATTTGGCGACGAGTACATAACAATTTGGCGACGAGTACATAACAATTTGGCGACGGGGAAAACTACTATTAACCACTCAGCAGCAGCAACATAACAGGAGGCCACCGGGTGACATCGCGCGTCAGGTCGTCGAGTGAAACCCGGAAGGGAAGCGGCGAGTGGGACGTCCAAGGGTGACGTGGAGGAGATCGTGTGAAGAGGAGTTGAAAGAGTATGGACTAACATGGACGCAGGTGAAAAGTACAGCAAAAGACAGAGGCAAGTGGAAACGTGCAGTTGAAGCCCTATGTTCCACTAGGAACCCAAGGGAACAATAATAATCATACATTGAATTCACATAACCCATATTATACTGTGCCAATCAGTGCAAATATATTTTAAATCCACTTAGACATAACCTTTATACTTACGATAATTTCTTTACAAACACACAGGGTGAAAGACACATCTATATGATGACTTCTTTTGCCAGAGAATGTTCTGTTGGCATTTATAGGTGATTCCTGTGTACTGATAGCATTCACTTGTCAAACAGTACTGTTCTTCACATGAAAATAGCCACATTGATATCCTGAGATGTGAAGTCTACACTGAATGACACTATGCCTAAAGGTGCAGGTTCTACATGAAGTACACTAATTGTGTAGATGACATTACCTTCTAACTATCCCATCTTTCTCATTATAGCGATATTTTGACACAGTCCACCTGAAACACTAATCATTGCAACCAATATGCTAAGAATGTGTCACAGTCAGATTACATGACGCCGACACCAACATAACTAGCTACGAAATGAGAATTCTTATCAATCCAAAAAAACATACAACACAATTTTATTAAAAATCTTGACAAGAAAAACTTACCGAGCGAAACTTCAACCAACATGCCGGATGAGTTCAGCTCTCATTTGATTGGTTTTTAAAGGTCATTCTGGTGGTCGTTACCTTGGGACCACTCTTTCTCCCATTAGTAAGAGATACTTCATAATATTCTAAACACTACTTAAGCACTTTCGGTGTAACGGAATAACGACTGTAGTTGAAACAAAAACTCCTATCTCGAAAGCCTCGAGATTATCATTGTCGCACTCTCTTGAATGAATACGAAAGTTCAGCTAGGTCTACATTTCATTTCACTTATTAAGGATCTTGACTAGCATGTTCATGAGAAGACGTTATTAAACCACTGGGGTCGCAATCAATCGACATTATGTACCACTCTCACATATGACAAAGTAATTGAAATAAAAACCTTATAATTTGTTTGGGTTTCATTCACCAGTGTGTAGCTCTGATTGGTAATTAAGAGGTCGTCGATCAGATGAGATCTGTACTTAGAACTATGCATGCGAATCCGGTAATGGAGAGTGTGATGTATACTGCATAAAAGAATAGTGTTTTAGACGTTTTCATTCAGCTTAAAAGTGATATCAACAGAGATGAGTGACCTGAAAGACTGGTGAAACTATAAGTCAGTCTCCATTGTATGTTCGACCCACTTTCAATTACCATACCAATAATACCGAAATTATTAAGAAACAATTTTCCAACCAACTGAAATGTTGAATTCTAAAGTCGGAAAAAGACGGTGCATCAGTCCCAGTAACTCGTAACATCAATAATCAATGAATTTACACCAGCCCGACTGGACTTCTTATGATTCCCAGACGCTGCCTAGTACCTCAGTTAATGCAGACAGTAAACTGTCTCCACCGCACTTAAATACCTCTGGAGTCATTTAATCAGGTCCTGCTGCTTTGCCTTGTTTCAGACTAGTGACAGCTTTAGTAATCTCAGTTACGGACGGAGGACCTGTGTCTATATCCCATTCAGGGAGGTGTTGGATGTTCGGCAGGTTGAGCATAGCCTAGGCCAATTAAATTGCTCCTCAAAGCATTCTTTCCCACGTCCTAGTCGTTTATCCTGGGAGCTAATTATGGTGCCATTCTTCTCAGACATCGTTTCACTTATCATTCGCCTTTTACCAACTGTTTCCCTGATAAGTCTAAATAGTTGTCTGGTGTTTCCAATCGCCGATGCTTTCTCCATCTCTTTCACCTTTGTCGCCCACCACTGTTCACGGTCGTTGCGAAGACTTCTTTTCAGTTTGCATTTGAGTAGCTTTCACTCCTCATCATAATCGAAGCTCACCGGAATCAGTCTTCGTGCATCAATCAGTTCGGATGAGGCGGTAGAGATCCAATGGTTTTTACTAACTTCAGGTTTCAGGTTATTAGCAGCTTTTACAGCTGTGTCTACAGCTAATTGTATGTTGTGCCAGGCTACCTCTCCTGACACCCTTAAAGTGAATTTTGCAGATTCACCTTGTTGACCTGGTGAGGTTAAGTGAATGATTACACTCGGGTCTTGTATGCGTGTCTCCGAAACCCAACATACATCCATGGCTCGAGATGCCAGAGTTCTTGCTAGCGATGCATGTTGTCCGATTTGGCAGAGGGTCTTAACGTTAAATGCCCCTATATGAAGTTGGCGACGTGGCTTTGAAAGGCTATCTGGGGTGTTTCTATGGCTCTCATCGTTGTTTGTTGTCACAGAGTGAAGTGAAGATGACTCACTAGCTTGCAGAATAGTACTAACTGTAGTAGAGAAGCAAGATGAGAAAGGTGATGTGAGTAAAGGAGAATGATGCTCAGGAAGGCTTTGTATGCTTTTGGAAGTGTGTGGGCGGTTGTTACTTCCCGGCTGCCAAACCCTGGAAGTTGATTGATTCTTCGGGAACCTGAAGAAGATAGTGTTGCGTGACCGCAGAGCCCAGGGGACAACTGCTTGAAGCCGGTCACACACGGCCTGTATGAACTGGTTTCTGGGATTGGTTCCGTATTAGTAGGTCCGGTTACGGACCGCCGTAGGATAAGTCAGGATGTACAATTTTTGGGGTCGAACACTTTTAACTCCTTCTCTCTGGAGTGGAGAGACAGCATAGCTGGCATGCTGGTCATCTGGTCACTGCTGTTACACCCCTGATCCCCAGCAGTACGATCCCCCCCTCAGACCCCAGCATAGTGTAAGAAAGATTCTTACACGACGCCGGTAACCGCTTTTAGTTTAATCGCTATCCTAACAACCTTCCTGACATGGTAGGACCTGCAGGAACATTGGTTCCAGCCAGTGCAGCTTGTTGGGTCATCACGATGTGCAAGCCCGACCACCACGTCAAGGTAGCAGCTATCGGTCGGGCATTTAAGATGTACGATATACAAACCCGACAGCTATGACGTCACTTCGCTCTCGAAAACTTACTAAATGCAACGGGATTCAGATCAACAACCAAATGAATAACAATAGGATATGCAGAGCTATTCAATATGTTCAGAACAGCGCACACAACAGGCAAACGACAAATTGAGGTGTTACACGAATTTTGAGTAGGAAAACCCGAGAAACTAAACCTACGTTTTGATGTCACGAAATCGAAATAAGCATTAATAACCTGGTATTGAAAATTTAAAACGGCAATAAAACCGCAGACATAAAGCGTGAAAACAAAATTTCAAACGTAAACACTCCTAGCTCTATCGAAACAACGTCCAAATCCGTAACCAACAAGTTAGGGGTCAATATCGTTTCAATTTGTCAGGTTTTTCAGTATAAGATAAAACAAGCCCTTGGGGGAAGGGTTGTGAGGTCACCATCACAAAATACCATTCATTATAGTGAAGTATATTGGATCAAAAAGAAAGTAAGTGAAATTCCCTACACATCATGAACACACTGAGCATGTTTCCTAACACTGAAAAACAAGAAAACTTTTTAAAAATTCCATGTCGGTTAAAGATTACTAGTTATGAGTGAGAACTGAGAAAAAAGTGTAATTCCAGAAACAGATGTAGTATCACATGGGCCACAACATAATCAGAGGATCGAAAGTCCTTCAGTGGATACAGTTAATAGTATGAGCCTGAAACATATCTGACACATGAGATTATACCCACATGGCAGCAATTACCACTGGTAGGAAGTACTGGGGACAGTAATGTGAATTCTTAAAATATTATAGATCAGAAATGTGTTGCAAAATATCACCGAAAGTAGTCGCAATTATGTGAAAAATTTGGAAAATTTCATTGCTTATGTTGATGAAAACGCCCTAGTAGGTTTTCAAAAGATAGAAATAACTGTAATTGTAGACGCCTAAGAAATTAGTTCAATAAAAGGACGGTAACAAATGATTTCACAATGGATGTCCAATATCATCATCTTTACTTAATTTTGATTTACATTTGCTAATAAAGGTGACTGGGTTGACTCTCGTTACCACGTATTTGACCTGTTGTTTGGAGAAGTTTGCGGATATAAAAGACGCTAGAAATACAGCTGTGTAAAATGAAGACGTTAATCAAATGCAAAAGCTATTAAATGTTCTACGTATAAGTTTTAATTTACTCAGCATACGCTAAACTACTGTCTAAATAATCTTACTACAGATCTGGAATAAATTGATTCCCAAATTACCGAAGAATATCAATGTCTAACTGTGCTATTGCTTCACCTATTTTAGAAACACCCATCACACTTGAGGGATTAGTCAATGAACTACCACAGTATACAAACAATGAAGTGACAGGTGTAACAGTCTCCCCTCCTTCTCACGCACCTCTTCAGCTCTTGTACGGCTGTCCGCTGGAATCCAACCTAGCAGTGAGATTTCTACCCTAGCACTCGATGCTATTCCTACACCAAGTTTACGTGAACAAGCCAAAGAATCTCCTGACACTCCTAAGGTTAATTTTGTAAATTCAACCTGTCGGCTAGGTAGAGTTGAGTGAATAGCTACACAAGGTTCTGGTATGCATGTTCCCGAAACACAACATACATCCATAACTTGAGATGTCTTTTATTCTGTTGGGGATAATGTTAGAGAGTTTCATGCTCCAATTTGAAGTTAACAGCGTGGTTTTAAACGACTATTAGTAGTGTTTCTTCGACCTATAAAGCTACTAATGATCACAGAGTTAATATAATATGGAAAAGCCATATGTGGAATAATAGTAACTGTGGAAAGATATCAAGGAAATGAAGATAGATGATGGACAGAAAAGGTTTGTTTCTAGATGTGTGAGCAGTCATCTACACCGTGGAAGCACAGGCGACCTAACCGAACTGTGGTATTAAATTTTTAAATTTAAATTTTTTTAAATTTAAATTTTTGATCACAGCTTGATTTCACACTGTATTTTTGGTACAAGTATGGAATTTTCAGCGTGGATAACGGTAGCCTAAATTTCGCAGGCCGACAACAGATATCAGGTGTGCGTCGACGAGGGCTCGAACCCTGGACCACGTGCATGGTCGGCTAGAACCCTAACCACTGTGCCACCGACGCACAAGAAGTTAGTGACTGGCTCTTTGAGATTTGTAAGTAGATGCAAGTTAACTGAGTTTTCGAGGTATTAAGATTCAGTGGCTCGAAACTCTTAGTGATCTGGCCTACAATTATTAACAACAGTGCTAATGCAATCTTAATTTATGATTCTCGAATTCCAAACTTAATAACTAATCTCGAATATTTAATTACGCCCTGTCCAGGGTCCTATGTTGGTATATTTGTTTGTCTTTTGGGATATATATTTCAAAGGCTCATAAGAATGCACGCAAAAGTAGCCAACACTGAGGTAACGTGTAAGAGATATGAAGCAGCATCTTCAATCAAATAGTGAGGAAAGAGATAAAGTTCTGATTTCGAAAATATGTTTACGTTACTTATTAATGGCCTTTGTATTTGCCTGATTAACAATGCGGAGTGTTTCTCGAAAGAGTTGGCTTTCATTCAATATATGTGAGATGACGGTTACAGAAATAACTGAATGAAACCAAACCAAATAAAAATGTTACCTACCCCATTAGGTCCACTAAGCTATCCACATGGTGTTCTGAACTTAGTGCGATCACGGTTAATTGTTGTAAGTGAACCTTTATAAGTGCTTTGCCAATAAATGTTGCTCCGAAAAAGGACCAAAATGGCACTAAAAAGTGTCCACAAGTTACTCCGGCTAAGTCAAATAATGGGTTTGGAATCTAAATGAAAACAACAACAATGAAATTTGCTTCAATACAAAAGCTGTTTGAGGCTAGGTTTGCCAGAAACAACTTTGAGAGGATCATAAACTTATATGCACCAAAAAAAATCATTACATATTTCATGAGAAATACAGTTTACAGTTTACAATTTATTTAGGATAGTTGGCTATATGCCTCTGTTAATCCTTTCGATTTAATTCATACAGGAGGTCCAATCTCGCCTTGAATGAATCAACGGATGGCGCTGATACGACATGTTCCGGTAGGGAGTTCCAATGGTTCACAATTCGATGCCAAAAACGGATTTCCAGACGCAGACGATTCGACCGTGGTTTTTGAACCTTGAGGTGATGTCCTCGCAATTGGTTGGTGCTAGAAGGAAGAAATAATTTAGATAAATTAGCTCCAAAATCATTTCTTAGGATACGGTATGCTAGTATTAGGTCACCCCTAAGTCGTCTGTATGACAGTGGAAATAAACCCAGTCGACTTAACCTCTCCTCATATGACAGGGTTGAGAAACCCTTTATTAGCTTAGTTCCTACTCTTTGCACCTTTTCTAATAAGTCAATTTCGTATTTGAAACATGGGCTCGCTGCCTGGATCCCATATTCCAAATGAGGTCTGATATAAGTCGGATATAATATACGAAATATATCAGCGTCAAAGTTCGCAAAAGCCTTGCGTATGGCCCATAACATTCGAAAACAAAGAGATTCCAGAACCTTTTTCTCCGTCTCAGGAGTGTTGTAGCTTGTCTATTTATCCATGGTGGCCGATTTGTTGGCCTTTTAGGAACCCTCCAGGGGATGAGATCAGTGGTAACCCTCTCAAGTGTATTCTTAAATCTATCCCATTCATCTTCAATGGATGAGACAATGTTGACTGACCAGTCGGCAGTTGAAGCACGCTCCTTTATAGCCACTATGTCAGCATGCCAAACACTAGGCCGGGATTTGGGTTGAAAACTGACTAAATTGCCAGCCCTTAAGTTAAAATCTAACACCCCATGATCACTGTTTGCTAGAGGTGGATGAATAACTAGACCATCCACGTCGTCGTTGTCATGAGTAAGCACTAAGTCCAGCAAGGAAGATCCTTGGGTAGAACCAAATCTTGTACTACCTAAGACATGTTGTGTCAGGGCATTTTCCATGGTTGTCAAGAGTAACCGGCTGTCAAACTTATCAGCGGATCCTGGAGACGTGACAGCTACCCAGTCTATATGAGGTGCATTAAAATCACCTAGAATAAGACAGCTACTGTGTTTACTCCATTGTTTAAGGTGATCTAAAATGAAGTCATCACACTGACAATAGGGACTTCTATACAGAACTCCAATGAGTAGAGTGCCGGTTGTAAAGCTTACTTCACAGCTAATTACCTCACCTGTCCCACTGTCATGAGCTTAAGATTTCACGGAACGAACATGTAGGGAGTTGTTGATGTACAGAGCAACCCCGCCACCTCTACGACCCTTAACTCTGTCGCTGCGCAAGCAACTAAATCCGCATAGCTCAGGTGTGTCATCTAATCCCGAAACCAGCCATGTTTCAGTAATGGCCACAATACCTGGGCTAAGGTCTTCTACTAATACACCTAGCTCGTGAAATTTGTTCCCGATACTACGTATATTAGTGTACACTACCTTCAGGCTTCCTATGCGGTCTGGCTTATCCACACAGGTCTTGGAAGCATACGTTTCCAAGACCTGACTATTTGAAAACCCACCAGTTTAAGGTTAGTCTCACCATTTTTGCGTCTTGTTTCTAGCTGGGACAAAACTTCTTTTCGTTTAAGTCTGTCTTCAAGAGATAAATCAGGTCTGGCTGAAATTCCTGACCCGGCAAGGTTGTGTACATTAGCCAGTAGATGATTCCGTTCATCAGGAGAACCTAAGACTACTTTAAGCAACCTACGCTGACTAGAACATTCATCATCTCTTTTGCCTATTCTAATCAGCTTTTTAATCGATACTCCAGGGAAATTCGCTGGGAGCATCTTCCTTATAATACTACTCACTAATTTAAGGTCGTGATCGTGCCTTTTCACGGGATCAGATTCTTTGGACTCTTCCAAATTTCCAACAATTATGTTAGAGTCTAAGGAGAGCTTGTCGTATTTAGCAGTGGCTACGTCCTTTCTCACCACTATTGATGTAGCCTGGCTACAGGTGACAGACGTTTGCCCACCATCAATATTACTATATTTCTTCCGACTGCTTATTTTAGTTACCCATTTATCATCTGCCTGCAGTTGCTTCTCAGGGCTGCTGCAGTTTTTGATGGTACAATCAAGATCAGTGTCTGCGCCACCTTCATGGTGAACTTCGCTTACGGTGTTCTCTGGTTCTGAGGTGCTGTTTACAGCTTCCGTTTTGTTACCTTTTCGCTTACTAAGACGCTTCGAACACCTAGTAGGTTTTACTTCCGGGGTAATTGGGATAGTAACCGCCGGTGTGATAACATTCATGATGGCACTTACTGCTTCATCCTCAGACGGGCAGTCCGTGTCACTCTTACTAGCCACGCTGTCATCAGGAAGTTCCATGGCTTTAGACAGCAGTTCGTGAGCCTCCCTTATCAAGGTCATCTTTGGGGAACAACACATTCTGCACATCCAGTGGGATGTTGGAGCAGTACAGCGTTTGTATGCAGCTGGACGTGATCCAGTACACATCTCACAGTTATTACACTGTATTCCATCATCTACCAAAAAGTAACACTCCGCCCTATTACATTTATGTGGTACTTTTGACATAATGAACTTCTATAGAAGTTTCCAGTATACTGGAAACAGCCAAGACAATTTACCCAATATAGACTATATAAGTGGTAAAAATCAAAACTTAACAGACAAAAGTCAAGTTAAAGTTTTTTTAAATGTTCTTGAAGTGAATAACACAAAAAAACAGCGATTTGTCAAAAACGTGATATACGTGAAAAAAGGACTCCCTTTCAAACAGACTTTGTCAAATCCATTTTACTCATGATATAATCACTGAGGAAAGCTAACAAAAAAATGAAAATTTCTCACATTTTTCTGACATTAAGCACGGAAAAATAGATAAATAACCATCAAAATAATTAAAGACTCAACAAAATTAGATTTGTTGGCTAAATTCACTGATATATACTAAGGTCTATATTATAGTCAGCAGACGCAATCGGATTTTCTTTTACTATCTATCGACTTAACAAACATTAAACATACAACAAAAATAATTAAAATTAATCAATATCTATAAGCTAATGATTAAGGTATGTAAAACTAGAACAAGGTGCAATGTTTTGGTTAAAACCCTTTTGTACAGTAAACTAGTCACAGAAAATCAAAATCATTCAGAATACTTCGCATTAGACTTTATTACTTATGCTGTTTTCTCGATGATAGTTCAGACATAATCCATCGTAAAACAAATTGATGTGATTAAACACTGTACAAATACTGTAACAATGTACCTCATTAAAGAAACTAGTCTATCGTTTAATCAAAGTAGGTACAATAAAAATTGCAATGCCTTACAACTATCACATACAAGGCTATAGAAATAGTTTACATTTTCAACCTATCAAATCGTCACTATTCCCATCTGGAGGAAGTGTACAGTGCAACATATAATCGTGATAATTATCAATGCACAGTCAACATTTTTAAACACTTTTCTGAAAATTTGTATAAGGTGGTTGAGAGTAATCCACAGGAAGCCCTGAACCTAGGGTCATATGTTCAGTGGCACTTTTCAATTATGCTTATCCGCAGCCCTGCAGGAAATGGTTTCCCTCTGGTGATTCGAACCCGCGTCCCAATGCTGCAGTTAGAGACTCAGACACTACGCTAATCTAGTGGAAACAGGTATAAATTCGCCACTTAGGTGTTAGTATATAGTTCTTTAGACGAATAAACCAAAGCTCAAACAGTTTATATATGCCATAGTTGACAAACGTCACAAAATTTAGAGGTGTTAAAAGAGTAACATTCTGTATGTCGCTTTCATATTTTATAATTCCCAAGCCGCATTGAACATAACTCCTAGCTATTCGACCTTGTCCAACCTTTAATCTGCATTTGTGGGAAGGGATTTTGTAATTCCTAAATAGCTTTAAGAAAGTCAGTTACTAATAAATACACTAAGTGTAAAACAAAATCATTATGAATGTTTTTAGTTTCTTGTGAAGTTGCTACAAAGAAGCAAACAATGAGAATGGCCTTCTTTATCTCTCCAAACAAGGAATGAAGTGAAGATTCATTTTTTCCAACTTTTTATAATAGGGATAACTTTGATGGTGTGTAGCAACGTAAGGTATTCCTGCAAAAGTGAATTGTGCTTCCATACTCACCATTAAATTCGCACCATAAGACATGGAGAGTTTGCCCTAGTAACTGCCAAATAGGCATTCGGCTTAATTAACCCTGAACTATTTATAGAAAAGTAGATTACACCACAACCCTGGGAAATATTGTAAAATTTATTATCTAAGAATACCATACTGGAATGTTAACATTAACGATGTGAAAATGATAACCTCATAATTAATTCTTGGTTAGCTAAAGCAGTAACGAGTTATGCATTCGATTTAAAATAACTAGAAGTCAAGCGTCTTTGCTCTTAGTAATGATGTACAGTGAGGAAGATTGTACACTAATATACCTTTCAATAAAATAAGACAGGAAAGAAATCGCATGCTACACTAAGGAAGCAAAAAGTCACTTATTCACACTATACTATTTTTCGTGAAAATTCCTGGTACTTGCTAGTGCGATATATATCATATTGATGAATGTAACTGTAAATCGGCGGCCCGCTTAGACCTTGGGCTACCAAAATTTTTAGTCATTTATATTGCATCTGATTACTTGGATTTATTTTGTTTTAATTATTCAATTGTGTCCAAATCGTGTTACTTACTCTCGCGATTATTTAAAATCTATTCAACCTGATGATTTACGTGTTTATAATAACCTTAAGAAAAAGCATCATGGTGGGTGGCAACGATCCTTAAAGTGTACTCCAATGCATCAGATGGCTGTTTCTGTGATTATGAGCACAAATTGCAGGTCGTTATCGAACAAGATAAATTTCTCGGATGCTCTATTATGTTTAAATATTTACCGTAACACAGGTGTAATAGCGCTTCAAGAAATTTCGGCTCCACGATTCATATGATGACAATTTAATCTCCATAAATGGTTTCAATATGTACAGACAAGACCGAAGGAGTTGAAGGAAGACGCGAGGTAGTGGTGTTGCTACTTTTATCAATTCTCAGTGGTATGTTACCAACAACGCCTGCTTTAAGTTCTCAATTGATAATATTGACTGTATAACTGTCAAATGTCGACCTAAACACCTGTCTAAGTACAACTTCATTTTTATCACGAACATCTATGTGACACCTTGTTGTAGCGCTTCAAAAATATCTATGCTTGCTGATGAATTCACTATTTTCGCTGCCACCTCTTTTGGAAACTCATTGTCCATAGTGACAGGTGATTTTAATTCTTGTGACTGCAGCTTTCTTACAGTGCTAGGTCATGAAAATGTCGTTAACTTTCCCACCACACTGGATACTTCTCTTGATCTTGTATTTATAAATGACTGCGGAATATACGAAGTTCGCAAAAGAGCCCCACTGTTTAACTCAAATCATTATATTGTACGGGTTTTACCCAAAATTTATGGAGAGTTACACAAGATAACTTTTTCACACCTTTCCAAGAAAATTGTACATGGATGTTACTCTTTTTGGAGAATGTTCAGAATCTTAGGAGCATGCTCAAAGACATCAGGTGGGACTTGTTTAATGAAGACTCTCTTGATGACACTATCTCTAATATTACACGTTATCTCAAATTTTGTCTTGACACCTGTTGTCCCAGAGAAACGCTCTTCATCAGATTTGAGCGTTTCTCTTTCACTCAACTTAAAAAGCTTCACAGGCAAAAAGAAAAGTCATATAAAATGAAGGATAATACTGGCTTGAAAAGAATTAACATCCTAATCAAGTCTGAAATGCACAGATTGAATTCAATTTACAGCCAAAAGCTTATATCCTGTAAAAATGCCCCTTATATGTGGAAACATTTTAAAGAAATTACTGATGGTAAGCAGATGAATAGTATTCCTAGTTCCCTTGATCTTTGCACACTAAACAAGTCTTTCATACATTCTCCCACAAATTCTAAACCTTCTAGTGTTACAAGTATTAATGAGACCTGCTTCCCTGGTTTCAATACAAATGATGTTCTAAAATGTCTCCAGTCTCTGAACCCTTCTTGTAGCCTAGGTCCAGATGGGTTGCCCAGTGTTATTCTTAAAAAGTGTGCAGATATCCCGTGTTATCCTCTCATGGACATATTTAATGAATCTTTTTCCAGAAATGTCGTGCCAGCCGTTTGCGAGGACATTAAAATTGTACCTATACCTAATTCGTCTACTGGAACATGTTTTAAATTTAGATCTATTGCTATTACCTCTTCTTCAACCTTCACTTGAAGCCTTTAACGATCCCAAACAATTCGCCTATAAACACAGTAGAAGTACTTTAGATGCAGCTACAGTCTTGTATCATAACATTGTCTCCAGCTTAAATAAGGGGGCTAAATTTTTTCGCTGCACCTTCCTATATTACACATCTGCTTTCGACTCAGTACCTAGGGACATTTTGTTAAACAAGCTTGATGATACTCATGTTAATATATGTGTGAAACTTGGGCACTGTGGTATTAAGTAATTCCATATTAGTTTGATTATTAAATGTATCACACAGTGAAACAGTATTGTATACTGGATGACGTTTCGAACACAATTTATTGTTCATAATCATATCAATCAAAAAAAAAATTGATATGATTATGAACAATAAATTGTGTTCGAAACGTCATACAGTATACAATACTGTTTCACTGTGTGATACATTTAATAATCAAACTAATATGGAATTGACGATACTCAAACTGACTGTTGGGTTGCCAAATGGCTCCATTCTTATTTCTCAGGAAGAAAACAGTACACTGAAGAAAGCAGTCCACTTCGTTGCTTACTGAGGCTGGTGTCCCTCAAGGCGCTGTCCTTTCTCCTTTTCTGTTTTCTTTCTTCTCGCATGACTTGCCTCACTCTGATGAAATGAACTTTGTCAAGTATGCCGACGGTCTTAATATTTCAATGTCTGTCAACTCCCAGCTAGACTGACAATCAAAACATACGGCTTTTCATATTCGAGAAACTGCAATCGAAGTATTTCAGTTTCCATGGAAGAGTTCAAAATGTGTCGTCTCATTTTAAGTGGACATTTAGAATCTAGAGGAACAAGAATAAGAAAAATTAGAGAGATGTGATGCGGTTTTATTTCCCTGAGTAAAATACTTTCTCCAGTAAATGTGGGTTTATGCAACCATCTAGCCTGCACATGGAGACGTTAAGTTATGAGACTGTACACAAAAGGAAAATTAAAGTTACTTGCTAGTATTTATGTTACTGACTTTTTTGATAAACACACCTTTTTGAGGCTCTCCGGACACTGCTATAGCACAACTTTCAGAAACATAACTTTGATCAGCTCACTCAGACTATCCACCAATTTTAAGTTGTTTTCAAGACACCCTCAATTCTTCAATGGCTGGAATGTACAAAGGTTCAATGTACTTCTCACACCGGTGATGCATTTCCTCAAATAGTGTTTACGAGATGTGCGTTTTTATTCAGAAAGCTCACCAACGCTGTGAATCTTAATATGTGGGGTAACAGGTATTTCAGTTTTTTAAACAGCTTAGGTATCAGTACATTCAACTGACTGTACAAAAATTAGGCAACTGTGGCGGCATTATCTAAATACCCAGAAATACTTAACCAAAAGAAACGCATAGAACATTAGTTTACATACAAAATACACATTTAGCTAGACAGTCGTAAAAGCCAGAGGCAATCCTAAAAATATATTAAATCATTACTATTGTTTATCCAGAGTAAGAGAAAACACATATGCAACACTGGAAACAAATATCTTCAATATTTCGGGATGAGATATGTGTTAAGTAGATTTCTGCAATGGCTGAAATGAACAACAATGTATACAACATATAGAAGGCTTTGTACATGTTACTGAATAGTCCTAATAGTTAAAATAATCAGAAGAACTAAACAGAATATAGCACAAAACTTAAAAAGCACTTGAACACAGACTATCAGTTTCCTGCATAAAGCTGTAAATCGTTAAGACGAAATTCATCCAATGAAATATAAAGTCGAAATGGCAACTGCAAAATTGTTATGATAACAGGATAACTCAGAGAACATTAAAATGATTGGCAACGAGCCAAGAACACACTGTTATGAAACAAACTTGAAAAATAACAAGGGCATTAAAAATCACAAAACAGGAGGTAAAAAAATCAATAGCATTCGAAGACTTTAATTATATGTAAGGTGGAATGAAACAATTTCTCTCATAATTAGCATCACCAAATGATAACTAATTATTCAGATTTACTAATTATTTCTCCATCTGCACGTAGTTGCCATTCACATAATCGACGATGATAGCTTCTCGCGAATGCGTGAATAATGGATACCAGGAAGGACAGAATAAGCGCAGATATGAGGACAAACAACATGGTCTGCAGCCAACTCTGTTGCTAAAATTAAACAAACCACAATATATATATATATATATATATATATATTTACAACCATAATAAAAAGGGACATGTATGAGTCTTACTAATAATACGAAAATTATAGAGAAATACTTATTCGCCACCAATATGGATTATATTCAGAAATCGACATGTAACAAACTGATCAAGTAGCCTTTAATGAGAGAGCTACACAGATTTTTAGTGAAAGTATATTGTGAATAAAAACTTGCTTTCATCATTTACCTCACGGCCAAGCCGACTGCAGGCTAGAAAAAGGTAGACAAAATCTCACAGTCAGAGCTTATACCAGTGGAAATTCGATCCATATGAATATTTGATTTTACCTGTATAAATTCTTATATGCTATATGGAAATGTCAAGCTACAGGTTGACACAAAAATGTCTAGATATGAAAGGATGTTGTGTAATTGACCCGGCTACAGAAATGCCAGTAAGCCGCTGTGCACTGTTGCTAACTAAAGTGCAGATATCAGTAGATTTCCAAAAAGAAGTTCTCTACACAAGTTCAGGCTTTTGCAAATAAAGCATTTGTCCACCTAAAGCGTATTTCGATCACATTTCAAAAAATTCCACCACTCTTTACATCAAAAGAAACTTCGTTACAAATCTTGAAAATATTGTCTGGTGCAAACCATTGTGTTACGAAAAGATAAATACACAAATATGTTCATAAATCAAAATGAACACCTTCGGAAACAGAAAACATATTGCAGGAAAGTTCAACAACACATGGTAATCCAATAAAAGGTAGGGGCGTAAGACGCAACTATATAACCCTATTCATATTCATTCAAGTTTCAGCTTATACATTTACTGTAGTTTGGTGTCTTTTAATATCTACTTCAGACGACAATGTCTAGTAATTATAGCCACAAACTAAACTAACACATAAAATAGGTGACTTGAAGAAATTCCTGACTGAAAGGAATGTAGACAACATTTATGGAGAACTAAAGCTAGACAGAGTATTCAGTTTACTTTTAATTAGTCAAAAAAAGGACAAAAATATACTGTGAATAAGTTACTTACCCCAATGGGTTCTTTATTGTGCAGACTGGCCTTCTGTTGTTGTAAATACTCAAGAAATGGAGCTTGTAACCGATTTCCGTACACTGGAATACGGCTACAGTTTTCAAAACACAGATAGAATGAAGTTAATGAAATGTAGGAAAAAATTATTTCCAGGAAACAACTAGATCGACGTTTTATGGGTGTGACAACATAGGATTCTATGAAATTTCTTAAACACTCTTTGCATCTAGTTTAATTAAAGGTATACGGATTCGTCCGCTCCTACGATTATCGAAAAACAATCAACAACAATCTCAAAAGTATCCAGAAATAAAGTGTATCTTAAATAAAGCACGTGTACTGTGAGACAAGCTAACAAATACGGTAAATGTAAAGCTTTTTTGGTACTTTGGAATACACGACGCATCCCCTAGCCGACTAAATCCATGAAGTTCCACAAACTAATCCACTGAATTAGCCTCCTTATGTAACACTGTGCTTAATCCCATCATAATTTGACATATTTATTCAACACTTGTGGTCAAAACTCCGGTCATTTCTAACCTTTTACTATCGGTGGCTATGTCTTGTAGTTACATGGGAGGACATAGTGTACTGCTATACAATACAGTACACATTACCTAGGTACTACGTAAGCACCATAGAAACGAGTTGGCAAGTGTTCAACCAGCCCTTGTATTTATGCTTGGATTTCACCAGCATCCAATCCATTGGGGACGTTGAACCTTCTCAAATGAGAAAAGTGGTCGACAGATCTGTTCAGTAGGATAATATGAGTGCTACAGCAGCAAATCGCGTTCAAAACCTACACCGGCTTTCTTGCAATGAGTTCAAAAAGTTGTATTTTACCAGCATATTTGCTTAAAAGGAAAATACCCTCAATGTCGACAGGATCTTTAAGTCGTACCAATTTAAAAATAAAGGAAGGTATAAAAGGAATTGCAAAGTCAATGTGGGATAATCATTCCGTCCTCAAACCACTTTTCACTGTATCACTACCAAAATGGAGCTTACTTTCAGGATAGGTAAATGATATGAGGATTCAACAAAATCTCAGTCTTAGAAAATCCGTTATTTCAAATGACGATTTTGAGCCATGTCACCAATTGTATCCAACCATTGATTTTTACCGTCCCGAGGACCCCAGCCTGGAAGTCTACACCTTCCTACGTGGCTTAGACCAACTGTTGTAGATTTCATTGACTGGTACCATGTTTTGGTTTGACCGCCGCTAGCTTTTTTCCAGCCTGACCCTATATCCGCTAACATCGCTCGTCGAGGGAGGCGATGGCTTGGCACACGTAACACATGTCCTAAGCATCTCAGTCTTTGTAACTTCACGACTTCGTCGATTGTTTTCCCCTGTTTACCTAGAACTCGACGCCTAACTTCAATGTTGCTCACCTTATTATGCCACTTTACACGGGAAATAGAGTGCAGGCACCTTTGATCAAAGACAGCTAATATTTTCATGTCTTCCACTCTCAGTGGCCAGGTCTCACAACCATAAAGGAAGACGAAGTGTACTGATGAGCAGTACACCCGCCCTTTGGTCGATTGTCGGATACTTCGTCTACGCCAGAGACGGCGTAAACTGGCAAATGCGAAACGAGCCCCCTGCATCCGTGCTGAGATTTCGTCAGAGATCAACCCGTTGGCATTGGCTGATGGTACTTCCAAAATAAGTGAAGCGGTCAATGTGCTCTACCACTTCACTTCCTACTTTTAATCTAGGAGTCGGTGTAGTCCAGTCCTGTAACATCATCTTACATTTTACAGTAGGAGCAAATCGCATGCCAAACATTCGTAGATTGCAGCTCAAGGTGTTTAGAAGACTCTGCATTTTGTCAGCGTCCTCGCCTAGGACTATATCGTCTGCATATTCTAAGTCAACAAGACTATTCCCTGGTAGCAAGTCAATCCCTGAGTCTCTGAAGTGAGTTAGGGTTAAGTCTATTGGTACACCTATTGTGAAATTATTCAGAAATGGGGACACTGGGAATCCTTGACGGAAACCACTGGTTGTCATCACAGTTGTCAACTCTCCGTAGGCTCTCACCTGGCTACATGAGTTAGAGAAGAGTGCCTTGATCAGTGCGATATGTTTTCTCGAAATTCCCATAGTACATATCGGTCGACGGAATCGAATGGCGCCTTTAGGTCAAGAAATATAACGATTGTTGGACGCCGGTAAGTATGCCTATGTCCCAGAATCTGTTTAAGGGTGAATATATGTTCGATACACCTCCTTCCTGGTCTAAAGCCTGCCTGGTTCTCTCGTGTTTGTTTCTCCCTGAGCACCGCTTTGTCTACACATCATTATTGAGCCTAGAACTTTAGATACCATATTAGTCAAGGTAATCCCCTTGTGATTATCACAGGAAGACTTGTCTCCCGTTTTGTGTATCGGGATAATCAATGACTTTACACCAGCCCGACTGGACTTCTTATGATTCCCAGACGCTGCCTAGTACCTCAGTTAATGCAGACAGTAAACTGTCTCCACCGCACTTAAATACCTCTGGAGTAATTTAATCAGGTCCTGCTGCTTTGCCTTGTTTCAGACTAGTGACAGAGAGATAGCATTGGATATCTGTCAAGGAAACTCGGTTGATTTCACTCACTCACCCACTGAAGCCGAAAAGCAGCAGGCAAAAGGGACCTGAGGTCACTATATCACATAACCAAGTCTCTATCCGGGAAGAGATCAACACAAGTGAAACCTATAAACGACAGCAAAGGAACCGAATTACCAAGGCAGAAAGACAGATTAAACAATGGGCGGATCATTTGAAAGGACTCTTGAACCGACCACCACCTGCAACCCGTCCAGAAATACCAACAACAGCACGAACACAAATGCAAGTTGACATCAGTCCTCCAACGAAAGCTGGTCTTGAATGCAATCAAGCTTCTGGAAGCTGGAAAAGCAGCTGGACCAGATGGAATACCTCATGAAGCACTGAAAGCGGACCCAGAGATGACAGCGGATATGCTGACTCCATTATTGCAAAAGGTCTGGAAGGAAGGAAAGCTGCCTACTGACTGGAGGAAAGGTTACCTCGTGAAACTACTAAAAAAGGGCGACTTACGCCCCACTCTGCAAGAACTGGCGAGGAATCATGCTCCTATCGACGCCAAGTAAAATCCTGAGTCGCATCATCCTGGAGAGATTAAAGGACGCACTGGAGACAGAACTCCGACCAGAACAAGCTGGATTCAGGAAAGTCAGGCAAATCGTGTACTGACCAAATTGCAACTCTACGCATCATCATCGAACAAAGCATGGAATGGCAATCAAACCTCTACCTCAACTTTATAGACTTTGAGAAGGCCTTCGACAGCGTTGATCGTGAAGTAATTTGGAAACTACTCGAGTACTACGGCGTACCCCAAATATTCATCAACCTTATTCAACAGCTGTACGACAACGGCACATGTCCAGTGATCCACAACGGAAGACTCAGCGAGGCGTTTGGAGTAAACACAGGAGTCAGACAAGGGTGCTTATTACCACCAATGAATGATATTCCTAATTATGGTGATCTGGATTATGCGTCAGACAGTGGGAAACGAGCAGTCAGGGATATCCTGGACTGACGTGAAGAACATAGAAGACCTGGATTTCGCGGATCATTTATGTTTGATGTCACACAAAATCGAAGACTTACAAGTGAAAACCGACAAACTGGTCGAAGAAGCAGCCGGTGAAGACAGGACTCCAGGTGAACATAGACAAGACGGAGGTTATGAAAATAACCAACCAACAACAACAACAACATCCAGCGTCAATCACCATCAACGGGAGGGATTTGAAAGAGGTTACTTCATTCACTTATCTAGGGAGCATTGTCTCAACGACAGGAGGAACGGACGAGGATGTCAAATCGAGAATCGGGAAGGCAAGAAACAAATTCATCAACTTGAAACCAATCTGGAAATCTTCGTCACTCAGCATCACCAACAAAATTCGGATTTTCAATACAAACGTCAAGTCAGTCAGTTCTTCTATACGGATCAGAAACTTGGCGGGCGAGTCACAAAGAATATTTCCAACAGCCTGTTGCAGACCTTTATCCACAACTGTCTTCGCTTTATACTGAAGATCAGATGGCCGGAAAGAATCACCAACAAGGAACTATGGGAACAAACAAAGCAAGAACCAATCGCCAACTAACAAATATGCAGGAGAAAGTGGAGAAGGATCGGACACTCGCTCAGGAGGTGATATGTATCCATATATATATATATATATATATGATGACCTCTCTTTCTGTTTGCTCGCTTAGCCTGTGACCATTTCACTTTGATGAACCTGTCTCCTTTAACAATGTACATTCTCCTTATATTATATATAATATAATATGAGTGTTTGTTGACAGTCCGTCGCTTGGTGACATATATCCATATATGGTGGTTGTTGACATGTCTGCTATATTTTGCTATGTATATTTGGATCGACACTCAATTATAATTAGCCATTCATGTTAAGACTGTCTATTGATTTGTTCACACACTTGTCTGGATGGTCATATATATTTCGCTCACACAATTTGTGTGACTTACTTACTTTGGTGTGATACCACTTATTGCTTCTCCTTGTGTTTGGAAAATAGAAGTATCATCGCAAACCTAGTGGTCTTCTGATTTCCGTCTTCTTGCGTCAGGACTATTAAATTCTCGACCAGTACATAGCAATAATTTGGCGACGAGTACATAACAATTTGGCGACGGGGAAAACTACTATTAACCACTCAGCAGCAGCAACATAACAGGAGGCCACCGGGTGACATCGCGCGTCAGGTCGTCGAGTGAAACCCGGAAGGGAAGCGGCGAGTGGGACGTCCAAGGGTGACGTGGAGGAGATCGTGTGAAGAGGAGTTGAAAGAGTATGGACTAACATGGACGCAGGTGAAAAGTACAGCAAAAGACAGAGGCAAGTGGAAACGTGCAGTTGAAGCCCTATGTTCCACTAGGAACCCAAGGGAACAATAATAATCATACATTGAATTCACATAACCCATATTATACTGTGCCAATCAGTGCAAATATATTTTAAATCCACTTAGACATAACCTTTATACTTACGATAATTTCTTTACAAACACACAGGGTGAAAGACACATCTATATGATGACTTCTTTTGCCAGAGAATGTTCTGTTGGCATTTATAGGTGATTCCTGTGTACTGATAGCATTCACTTGTCAAACAGTACTGTTCTTCACATGAAAATAGCCACATTGATATCCTGAGATGTGAAGTCTACACTGAATGACACTATGCCTAAAGGTGCAGGTTCTACATGAAGTACACTAATTGTGTAGATGACATTACCTTCTAACTATCCCATCTTTCTCATTATAGCGATATTTTGACACAGTCCACCTGAAACACTAATCATTGCAACCAATATGCTAAGAATGTGTCACAGTCAGATTACATGACGCCGACACCAACATCGGCCAACTAGTTCCAACATCAAGTCCCCCACCAGCAGACGGTTTCACGTCAACTACCCCACAACACTCTGAGGTTGTTAGACTCACTGTCAGTTGCCTATATAGCAATGTGAGGGGGCTGAGAGGGAAAGTAGGTGAACTCCGAAATCTCCAAGCACACCTTCAACTGAAAATAATCATTCTTACTGAAACGTGGCTAAACCCCACTATCGCCGACAATGAAATCAGTATAGGTGATATGGTACTGGTCAGGAGAGACAGGGATAATAAGGAAGGAGGGGGAGTTGCTATATACTTTGATAGGCAACTTAAATGTGTGCGCGCAACGGACCCACCACTTATCGAACTCCCAGACTCCATATGGTGTCATTTCACCGTAGGCCACACCAAGCACTTACTGGGTGGCATCTACCGATCTCCCACCTGTGGGGCAGAGCACAATCAGCTACTGCTCAGCACTATCACAGGAATACGAGATTTGGGCTACGACCAAATCACCATAGCTGGAGATTTCAATGCTCCATCACTGAACCTTGGCTCCGGGTGTGCTAAGGGAAAATTTGGCCGAAACCTACTGCAAACTATTCGAAACACGGGACTGACTGAGAATGTTGGAGACGACACTAGGTGGGGCCCTAGTGGAAAGTCATCAAAACTAGATTATATTCTAACTAGTGACCAGCTACTCGTCGAAAAGGTCCAGATCATGACTCCTCTGGGAAGCAGTGACCATGCAGTCATAGGTTTCGATCTTGTCCTCCGTGAGCGTTTGCAATGGGATGTTACGCGACCATGTCTGTGCTACAGCAAGGCTGACTATGCTGAAATGCGGAGGCTCTTGTCCGACGCAGACTGGCCCTTAGCATGGGACGACCTATCTGTGGATGAACACTGGGAAGTGGTAAAAAAGATTATCCATGCAGCAATCTCGGATACCGTCCCTTTAGTCACAACACAGCCTAAGAGAAAGACGTCATGGTTGAAGAGAGGCACGCAACGTATTCTGCAAGCAAAGCGGAGGGCTTGGTTTACGTGGCGTGTATCTAAGAGTCAGACCGACCATGATGCATACCTCGAACTCAGGAACCGGTGTAATGCAAGAGTTAGGAGGGACAGAAGGTCATTCCAGGCTAACCTTGCTAAAAAACTCCTATCAAACCCTAAAAACTTGTACCGATTCATGTCGGAAAGAAAACCGACAAACCAAGGGGCATGCGCCTTAGTAGGCCCAAACGGTCAATATCTCACTAGTCTGGAGATGGCTGAAACATTCAGTTCAGCCTTCGCTAAACAGCTAAACAGCAATGTGGATATTACAGTTACGGACCAAAATGGTGGCACCACTATTTCAGAGGAGGAAGACCTAGCGACTACTCCCCAAATAAACCCCGCAATAGTACTAAGGAAGCTACAGCGACTCATACCTGGGAAGTCCCCAGGTTGTGATGACATCAGGCCATCTGTTCTGAAACAGTGCGCCGAGGCTCTCTGTAGACCCCTGTGCGACTTGTTCCAACACTCAATGGATTCGGGGACCCTGCCAAGGGAGTGGAAAAGAGCCATCCTTTCTCCAATCTTCAAGGGTGGGGACAGGCAAAACGCTGCTAGCTATAGACCAGTAGCTCTACTCCCAGTGGTATCAAAAGTACTGGAAAGTATTATTGACGACCACATCAGGGAATATTTCGATAGGACTAATATACTGCATGAAGCCCAACATGGTTTCAGAAAAGGCAGATCCTGCGTCACTAACCTACTGTCAGCTTGGGACGACTGGACATCATGCTGGGACTTGAACGTACCAGTCCATGTGGTCTTCCTAGACTTTGAGAAGGCATTTGACACTGTTCACCATGACCTTCTCCTACATAAAATAAGCCAGGCAGGCATAGGTGAGCCACTTCTGTCATGGTTGAAGGACTACCTAGCCGACAGGCAATTTTGCACTAAGGTTAACCGAGTCCGATCATCTTGGCACAGATCGTCATCAGGAGTGTCGCAGGGTTCTATCCTAGGACCACTGATGTTTTTGATTTTCATCAATGATCTACCACGCCGTCTGAGCTGCCCGACTCTCCTGTACGCTGACGACGTAAAAATATGGAGGGCGATAAAGTGTCCGGAGGACTCAGATAGGCTACAGGAAGACCTAAACCTTCTGGAAGACTGGGCGGTGGCCAGTGGCATGACTTTCAACTTGAAAAAGTGCAAAGTAGTGAAGTTGCGCACCTGTAGACTGCAGAATGCAAGTTACACCCTGTGCAATGAAAGCTTGTCCTGCACAACGTCGGAACGCGACTTAGGTCTAGTTCTAACGGAAAAAATGGACACAAGCGTAAATTACACAGGGGATGTAGCGAGGGCATATGCGGTCATACACTTTACGCATAGACAGTTAGGTGCACTCACTCCTGAGCTCTTTCTAATGTTGTACAAAACATACGTCAGGCCACACCTTGAGGTGCATAATATTATTGCACCCCCAATGCTGAGAAGAGATGCCAACCTCTTGGAAAGAGTCCAACGACGGGCAACAAAAGGAGTGGTTGGTCTCCGAAACAAACCATATGATGAAAGGCTGAAGAAATTAGGCCTGTTCACACTTAGTTACCGTCGGCTTAGGGGGGATTTGATTACTGCCTACAAAATAACAAATGACCAGAATCACCCAAACAAAGGTGTTCTGCCATTGAGTAGGTATAGGCTTCCACGTGGAAATCCCAGAAGGATAGCTCACCAGAGGGCAAGGACCCGGGTGCGCTCCCACTTCTTTTCACTGCGGGTTTGTCGTCCCTGGAATTCCTTACCGGCAGATGTAGCTATGGCACCGTCTTTGGACGCCTTTAAGCGAAGGCTGGACAACCATGCAGCGATACAAGGACTGCATCCAAATGGCCTATCTCCTTAAAATCGCATTTACCAATCAGGGTAGATAATTAAACTCGTCATTTTACTTCTTTACATTCTCTCCCGTCTTACTCTCCTGACAACTTATTAATATTATAATTACTATTATTATTATTATTATTATTACTGATATATATATTATTCTTCAAACTTAATGAGCTGACTGTTGTTACGTTTCCTATTTTCGTTTCTGTCTCTTAGTCTGAATAGCTTCACTAATTATATCTATTATTATTATTACTATTATTATTATTAATATTACTATCTCTTTTCTCTTGTCGACAATACCGAAGGACTAACTGGCGAAAGGATCAACTCCAATCACAGTAGTAACAGTCTTAACATACCTCATACTACAAACCACATATAATTAATCCCAGCACTACTCCCTTTGGAGTCAACCAAAGCTACGACAGTCGAGTGGCGGGACAAGCTACGCAGAAGTTTACCGAAGATCAAGAACCTATACCTCACAATCAAGAAGCGAGCACAAAGAAATCAAATTGGTTTATACTAGCTCGTAAAAACGATATTGGATATTGGACATAACTAGCTACGAAATGAGAATTCTTATCAATCCAAAAAATCATATAACACAATTTTATTAAAAATCTTGACAAGAAAAACTTACCGAGCGAAACTTCAACCAACATGCCGGATGAGTTCAGCTCTCATTTGATTGGTTTTTAAAGGTCATTCTGGTGGTCGTTACCTTGGGACCACTCTTTCTCCCATTAGTAAGAGATACTTCATAATATTCTAAACACTACTTAAGCACTTTCGGTGTAACGGAATAACGACTGTAGTTGAAACAAAAACTCCTATCTCGAAAGCCTCGAGATTATCATTGTCGCACTCTCTTGAATGAATACGAAAGTTCAGCTAGGTCTACATTTCATTTCACTTATTAAGGATCTTGACTAGCATGTTCATGAGAAGACGTTATTAAACCACTGGGGTCGCAATCAATCGACATTATGTACCACTCTCACATATGACAAAGTAATTGAAATAAAAACCTTATAATTTGTTTGGGTTTCATTCACCAGTGTGTAGCTCTGATTGGTAATTAAGAGGTCGTCGATCAGATGAGATCTGTACTTAGAACTATGCATGCGAATCCGGTAATGGAGAGTGTGATGTATACTGCATAAAAGAATAGTGTTTTAGACGTTTTCATTCAGCTTAAAAGTGATATCAACAGAGATGAGTGACCTGAAAGACTGGTGAAACTATAAGTCAGTCTCCATTGTATGTTCGACCCACTTTCAATTACCATACCAATAATACCGAAATTATTAAGAAACAATTTTCCAACCAACTGAAATGTTGAATTCTAAAGTCGGAAAAAGACGGTGCATCAGTCCCAGTAACTCGTAACATCAATAATCAATGAATTTACACCAGCCCGACTGGACTTCTTATGATTCCCAGACGCTGCCTAGTACCTCAGTTAATGCAGACAGTAAACTGTCTCCACCGCACTTAAATACCTCTGGAGTCATTTAATCAGGTCCTGCTGCTTTGCCTTGTTTCAGACTAGTGACAGCTTTAGTAATCTCAGTTACGGACGGAGGACCTGTGTCTATATCCCATTCAGGGAGGTGTTGGATGTTCGGCAGGTTGAGCATAGCCTAGGCCAATTAAATTGCTCCTCAAAGCATTCTTTCCCACGTCCTAGTCGTTTATCCTGGGAGCTAATTATGGTGCCATTCTTCTCAGACATCGTTTCACTTATCATTCGCCTTTTACCAACTGTTTCCCTGATAAGTCTAAATAGTTGTCTGGTGTTTCCAATCGCCGATGCTTTCTCCATCTCTTTCACCTTTGTCGCCCACCACTGTTCACGGTCGTTGCGAAGACTTCTTTTCAGTTTGCATTTGAGTAGCTTTCACTCCTCATCATAATCGAAGCTCACCGGAATCAGTCTTCGTGCATCAATCAGTTCGGATGAGGCGGTAGAGATCCAATGGTTTTTACTAACTTCAGGTTTCAGGTTATTAGCAGCTTTTACAGCTGTGTCTACAGCTAATTGTATGTTGTGCCAGGCTACCTCTCCTGACACCCTTAAAGTGAATTTTGCAGATTCACCTTGTTGACCTGGTGAGGTTAAGTGAATGATTACACTCGGGTCTTGTATGCGTGTCTCCGAAACCCAACATACATCCATGGCTCGAGATGCCAGAGTTCTTGCTAGCGATGCATGTTGTCCGATTTGGCAGAGGGTCTTAACGTTAAATGCCCCTATATGAAGTTGGCGACGTGGCTTTGAAAGGCTATCTGGGGTGTTTCTATGGCTCTCATCGTTGTTTGTTGTCACAGAGTGAAGTGAAGATGACTCACTAGCTTGCAGAATAGTACTAACTGTAGTAGAGAAGCAAGATGAGAAAGGTGATGTGAGTAAAGGAGAATGATGCTCAGGAAGGCTTTGTATGCTTTTGGAAGTGTGTGGGCGGTTGTTACTTCCCGGCCGCCAAACCCTGGAAGTTGATTGATTCTTCGGGAACCTGAAGAAGATAGTGTTGCGTGACCGCAGAGCCCAGGGGACAACTGCTTGAAGCCGGTCACACACGGCCTGTATGAACTGGTTTCTGGGATTGGTTCCGTATTAGTAGGTCCGGTTACGGACCGCCGTAGGATAAGTCAGGATGTACAATTTTTGGGGTCGAACACTTTTAACTCCTTCTCTCTGGAGTGGAGAGACAGCATAGCTGGCATGCTGGTCATCTGGTCACTGCTGTTACACCCCTGATCCCCAGCAGTACGATCCCCCCCTCAGACCCCAGCATAGTGTAAGAAAGATTCTTACACAACGCCGGTAACCGCTTTTAGTTTAATCGCTATCCTAACAACCTTCCTGACATGGTAGGACCTGCAGGAACATTGGTTCCAGCCAGTGCAGCTTGTTGGGTCATCACGATGTGCAAGCCCGACCACCACGTCAAGGTAGCAGCTATCGGTCGGGCATTTAAGATGTACGATATACAAACCCGACAGCTATGACGTCACTTCGCTCTCGAAAACTTACTAAATGCAAAGGGATTCAGATCAACAATCAAATGAATAACAATAGGATATGCAGAGCTATTCAATATGTTCAGAACAGTGCACACAACAGGCAAACGACAAATTGAGGTGTTACACGAATTTTGAGTAGGAAAACCCGAGAAACTAAACCTACGTTTTGATGTCACGAAATCGAAATAAGCATTAATAACCTAGTATTGAAAATTTAAAACGGCAATAAAACCGCAGACATAAAGCGTGAAAACAAAATTTCAAACGTAAACACTCCTAGCTCTATCGAAACAACGTCCAAATCCGTAACCAACAAGTTAGGGGTCAATATCGTTTCAATTTGTCAGGTTTTTCAGTATAAGATAAAACAAGCCCTTGGGGGAAGGGTTGTGAGGTCACCATCACAAAATACCATTCATTATAGTGAAGTATATTGGATCAAAAAGAAAGTAAGTGAAATTCCCTACACATCATGAACACACTGAGCATGTTTCCTAACACTGAAAAACAAGAAAACTTTTTAAAAATTCCATGTCGGTTAAAGATTACTAGTTATGAGTGAGAACTGAGAAAAAAGTGTAATTCCAGAAACAGATGTAGTATCACATGGGCCACAACATAATCAGAGGATCGAAAGTCCTTCAGTGGATACAGTTAATAGTATGAGCCTGAAACATATCTGACACATGAGATTATACCCACATGGCAGCAATTACCACTGGTAGGAAGTACTGGGGACAGTAATGTGAATTCTTAAAATATTATAGATCAGAAATGTGTTGCAAAATATCACCGAAAGTAGTCGCAATTATGTGAAAAATTTGGAAAATTTCATTGCTTATGTTGATGAAAACACCCTAGTAGGTTTTCAAAAGATAGAAATAACTGTAATTGTAGACGCCTAAGAAATTAGTTCAATAAAAGGACGGTAACAAATGATTTCACAATGGATGTCCAATATCATCATCTTTACTTAATTTTGATTTACATTTGCTAATAAAGGTGACTGGGTTGACTCTCGTTACCACGTATTTGACCTGTTGTTTGGAGAAGTTTGCGGATATAAAAGACGCTAGAAATACAGCTGTGTAAAATGAAGACGTTAATCAAATGCAAAAGCTATTAAATGTTCTACGTATAAGTTTTAATTTACTCAGCATACGCTAAACTACTGTCTAAATAATCTTACTACAGATCTGGAATAAATTGATTCCCAAATTACCGAAGAATATCAATGTCTAACTGTGCTATTGCTTCACCTATTTTAGAAACACCCATCACACTTGAGGGATTAGTCAATGAACTACCACAGTATACAAACAATGAAGTGACAGGTGTAACAGTCTCCCCTCCTTCTCACGCACCTCTTCAGCTCTTGTACGGCTGTCCGCTGAAATCCAACCGAGCAGTGAGATTTCTACCCTAGCGCTCGATGCTATTCCTACACCAAGTTTACGTGAACAAGCCAAAGAATCTCCTGACACTCCTAAGGTTAATTTTGTAAATTCAACCTGTCGGCTAGGTAGAGTTGAGTGAATAGCTACACAAGGTTCTGGTATGCATGTTCCCGAAACACAACATACATCCATAACTTGAGATGTCTTTTATTCTGTTGGGGATAATGTTAGAGAGTTTCATGCTCCAATTTGAAGTTAACAGCGTGGTTTTAAACGACTATTAGTAGTGTTTCTTCGACCTATAAAGCTACTAATGATCACAGAGTTAATATAATATGGAAAAGCCATATGTGGAATAATAGTAACTGTGGAAAGATATCAAGGAAATGAAGATAGATGATGGACAGAAAAGGTTTGTTTCTAGATGTGTGAGCAGTCATCTACACCGTGGAAGCACAGGCGACCTAACCGAACTGTGGTATTAAATTTTTAAATTTAAATTTTTTTAAATTTAAATTTTTGATCACAGCTTGATTTCACACTGTATTTTTGGTACAAGTATGGAATTTTCAGCGTGGATAACGGTAGCCTAAATTTCGCAGGCCGACAACAGATATCAGGTGTGCGTCGACGAGGGCTCGAACCCTGGACCACGTGCATGGTCGGCTAGAACCCTAACCACTGTGCCACCGACGCACAAGAAGTTAGTGACTGGCTCTTTGAGATTTGTAAGTAGATGCAAGTTAACTGAGTTTTCGAGGTATTAAGATTCAGTGGCTCGAAACTCTTAGTGATCTGGCCTACAATTATTAACAACAGTGCTAATGCAATCTTAATTTATGATTCTCGAATTCCAAACTTAATAACTAATCTCGAATATTTAATTACGCCCTGTCCAGGGTCCTATGTTGGTATATTTGTTTGTCTTTTGGGATATATATTTCAAAGGCTCATAAGAATGCACGCAAAAGTAGCCAACACTGAGGTAACGTGTAAGAGATATGAAGCAGCATCTTCAATCAAATAGTGAGGAAAGAGATAAAGTTCTGATTTCGAAAATATGTTTACGTTACTTATTAATGGCCTTTGTATTTGCCTGATTAACAATGCGGAGTGTTTCTCGAAAGAGTTGGCTTTCATTCAATATATGTGAGATGACGGTTACAGAAATAACTGAATGAAACCAAACCAAATAAAAATGTTACCTACCCCATTAGGTCCACTAAGCTATCCACATGGTGTTCTGAACTTAGTGCGATCACGGTTAATTGTTGTAAGTGAACCTTTATAAGTGCTTTGCCAATAAATGTTGCTCCGAAAAAGGACCAAAATGGCACTAAAAAGTGTCCACAAGTTACTCCGGCTAAGTCAAATAATGGGTTTGGAATCTAAATGAAAACAACAACAATGAAATTTGCTTCAATACAAAAGCTGTTTGAGGCTAGGTTTGCCAGAAACAACTTTGAGAGGATCATAAACTTATATGCACCAAAAAAAATCATTACATATTTCATGAGAAATACCTTTGTCAAATCCATTTTACTCATGATATAATCACTGAGGAAAGCTAACAAAAAAATGAAAATTTCTCACATTTTTCTGACATTAAGCACGGAAAAATAGATAAATAACCATCAAAATAATTAAAGACTCAACAAAATTAGATTTGTTGGCTAAATTCACTGATATATACTAAGGTCTATATTATAGTCAGCAGACGCAATCGGATTTTCTTTTACTATCTATCGACTTAACAAACATTAAACATACAACAAAAATAATTAAAATTAATCAATATCTATAAGCTAATGATTAAGGTATGTAAAACTAGAACAAGGTGCAATGTTTTGGTTAAAACCCTTTTGTACAGTAAACTAGTCACAGAAAATCAAAATCATTCAGAATACTTCGCATTAGACTTTATTACTTATGCTGTTTTCTCGATGATAGTTCAGACATAATCCATCGTAAAACAAATTGATGTGATTAAACACTGTACAAATACTGTAACAATGTACCTCATTAAAGAAACTAGTCTATCGTTTAATCAAAGTAGGTACAATAAAAATTGCAATGCCTTACAACTATCACATACAAGGCTATAGAAATAGTTTACATTTTCAACCTATCAAATCGTCACTATTCCCATCTGGAGGAAGTGTACAGTGCAACATATAATCGTGATAATTATCAATGCACAGTCAACATTTTTAAACACTTTTCTGAAAATTTGTATAAGGTGGTTGAGAGTAATCCACAGGAAGTCCTGAACCTAGGGTCATATGTTCAGTGGCACTTTTCAATTATGCTTATCCGCAGCCCTGCAGGAAATGGTTTCCCTCTGGTGATTCGAACCCGCGTCCCAATGCTGCAGTTAGAGACTCAGACACTACGCTAATCTAGTGGAAACAGGTATAAATTCGCCACTTAGGTGTTAGTATATAGTTCTTTAGACGAATAAACCAAAGCTCAAACAGTTTATATATGCCATAGTTGACAAACGTCACAAAATTTAGAGGTGTTAAAAGAGTAACATTCTGTATGTCGCTTTCATATTTTATAATTCCCAAGCCGCATTGAACATAACTCCTAGCTATTCGACCTTGTCCAACCTTTAATCTGCATTTGTGGGAAGGGATTTTGTAATTCCTAAATAGCTTTAAGAAAGTCAGTTACTAATAAATACACTAAGTGTAAAACAAAATCATTATGAATGTTTTTAGTTTCTTGTGAAGTTGCTACAAAGAAGCAAACAATGAGAATGGCCTTCTTTATCTCTCCAAACAAGGAATGAAGTGAAGATTCATTTTTTCCAACTTTTTATAATAGGGATAACTTTGATGGTGTGTAGCAACGTAAGGTATTCCTGCAAAAGTGAATTGTGCTTCCATACTCACCATTAAATTCGCACCATAAGACATGGAGAGTTTGCCCTAGTAACTGCCAAATAGGCATTCGGTTTAATTAACCCTGAACTATTTATAGAAAAGTAGATTACACCACAACCCTGGGAAATATTGTAAAATTTATTATCTAAGAATACCATACTGGAATGTTAACATTAACGATGTAAAAATGATAACCTCATAATTAATTCTTGGTTAGCTAAAGCAGTAACGAGTTATGCATTCGATTTAAAATAACTAGAAGTCAAGCGTCTTTGCTCTTAGTAATGATGTACAGTGAGGAAGATTGTACACTAATATACCTTTCAATAAAATAAGACAGGAAAGAAATCGCATGCTACACTAAGGAAGCAAAAAGTCACTTATTCACACTATACTATTTTTCGTGAAAATTCCTGGTACTTGCTAGTGCGATATATATCATATTGATGAATGTAACTGTAAATCGGCGGCCCGCTTAGACCTTGGGCTACCAAAATTTTTAGTCATTTATATTGCATCTGATTACTTGGATTTATTTTGTTTTAATTATTCAATTATGTGTCCAAATCGTGTTACTTACTCTCGCGATTATTTAAAATCTATTCAACCTGATGATTTACGTGTTTATAATAACCTTAAGAAAAAGCATCATGGTGGGTGGCAACGATCCTTAAAGTGTACTCCAATGCATCAGATGGCTGTTTCTGTGATTATGAGCACAAATTGCAGGTCGTTATCGAACAAGATAAATTTCTCGGATGCTCTATTATGTTTAAATATTTACCGTAACACAGGTGTAATAGCGCTTCAAGAAATTTCGGCTCCACGATTCATATGATGACAATTTAATCTCCATAAATGGTTTCAATATGTACAGACAAGACCGAAGGAGTTGAAGGAAGACGCGAGGTAGTGGTGTTGCTACTTTTATCAATTCTCAGTGGTATGTTACCAACAACGCCTGCTTTAAGTTCTCAATTGATAATATTGACTGTATAACTGTCAAATGTCGACCTAAACACCTGTCTAAGTACAACTTCATTTTTATCACGAACATCTATGTGACACCTTGTTGTAGCGCTTCAAAAATATCTATGCTTGCTGATGAATTCACTATTTTCGCTGCCGCCTCTTTTGGAAACTCATTGTCCATAGTGACAGGTGATTTTAATTCTTGTGACTGCAGCTTTCTTACAGTGCTAGGTCATGAAAATGTCGTTAACTTTCCCACCAGACTGGATACTTCTCTTGATCTTGTATTTATAAATGACTGCGGAATATACGAAGTTCGCAAAAGAGCCCCACTGTTTAACTCAAATCATTATATTGTACGGGTTTTACCCAAAATTTATGGAGAGTTACACAAGATAACTTTTTCACACCTTTCCAAGAAAATTGTACATGGATGTTACTCTTTTTGGAGAATGTTCAGAATCTTAGGAGCATGCTCAAAGACATCAGGTGGGACTTGTTTAATGAAGACTCTCTTGATGACACTATCTCTAATATTACACGTTATCTCAAATTTTGTCTTGACACCTGTTGTCCCAGAGAAACGCTCTTCATCAGATTTGAGCGTTTCTCTTTCACTCAACTTAAAAAGCTTCACAGGCAAAAAGAAAAGTCATATAAAATGAAGGATAATACTGGCTTGAAAAGAATTAACATCCTAATCAAGTCTGAAATGCACAGATTGAATTCAATTTACAGCCAAAAGCTTATATCCTGTAAAAATGCCCCTTATATGTGGAAACATTTTAAAGAAATTACTGATGGTAAGCAGATGAATAGTATTCCTAGTTCCCTTGATCTTTGCACACTAAACAAGTCTTTCATACATTCTCCCACAAATTCTAAACTTTCTAGTGTTACAAGTATTAATGAGACCTGCTTCCCTGGTTTCAATACAAATGATGTTCTAAAATGTCTCCAGTCTCTGAACCCTTCTTGTAGCCTAGGTCCAGATGGGTTGCCCAGTGTTATTCTTAAAAAGTGTGCAGATATCCCGTGTTATCCTCTCATGGACATATTTAATGAATCTTTTTCCAGAAATGTCGTGCCAGCCGTTTGCGAGGACATTAAAATTGTACCTATACCTAATTCGTCTACTGGAACATGTTTTAAATTTAGATCTATTGCTATTACCTCTTCTTCAACCTTCACTTGAAGCCTTTAACGATCCCAAACAATTCGCCTATAAACACAGTAGATGTACTTTAGATGCAGCTACAGTCTTGTATCATAACATTGTCTCCAGCTTAAATAAGGGGGCTAAATTTTTTCGCTGCACCTTCCTATATTACACATCTGCTTTCGACTCAGTACCTAGGGACATTTTGTTAAACAAGCTTGATGATACTCAAACTGACTGTTGGGTTGCCAAATGGCTCCATTCTTATTTCTCAGGAAGAAAACAGTACACTGAAGAAAGCAGTTCACTTCGTTGCTTACTGAGGCTGGTGTCCCTCAAGGCGCTGTCCTTTCTCCTTTACTGTTTTCTTTCTTCTCGCATGACTTGCCTCACTCTGATGAAATGAACTTTGTCAAGTATGCCGACGGTCTTACTATTTCAATGTCTGTTAACTCCCAGCTTGACTGTACTCAGGAAGTAGCAAATGGTCTTCGTCTAATGACCTTGAACTAAATCCTTCCACTGTAATTGAGAACGATTTTGAACCATATCACAAATTCTTTCCGACTATTGATTTTTACCGTCCCGAGGACCCCAGCCTGGAAGTCTACACCTTCCTACGTGGCTTAGACCAACTGTTGTAGATTTCATTGACTGGTACCATGTTTTGGTTTGACCGCCGCTAGCTTTTTTCCAACCTGACCCTATATCTGCTAACATCGCTCGTCGAGGGAGGCGATGGCTTGGCACACGTAACACATGTCCTAAGCATCTCAGTCTTTGTAACTTCACGACTTCGTCGATTGTTTTCCCCTGTTTACCTAGAACTCGACGCCTAACTTCAATGTTGCTCACCTTATTATGCCACTTTACACGGGAAATAGAGCGCAGGCACCTTTGATCAAAGACAGCTAATATTTTCATGTCTTCCACTCTCAGTGGCCAGGTCTCACAACCATAAAGGAAGACGAAGCGGACTGATGAGCAGTATACCCGCCCTTTGGTCGATAGTCGAACATCTCGTCTACGGCAGAGTCGGCGTAAACTGGCAAATGCGAAACGAGCCCCCTGCATCCGTGCTGAGATTTCGTCAGAGATCAACCCGTTGGCATTGGCTGACGGTACTTCCAAAATAAGTGAAGCGGTCAATGTGCTCTACCACTTCACTTCCTACTTTTAATCTAGGAGTCGGTGTAGTCCAGTCCTGTAACATCATCTTACATTTTACAGTAGGAGCAAATCGCATGCCAAACATTCGTAGATTGCAGCTCAAGGTGTTTAGAAGACTCTGCATTTTGTCAGAGTCCTCGCCTAGGACTATATCGTCTGCATATTCTAAGTCAACAAGACTATTCCCTGGTAGCAAGTCAATCCCTGAGTCTCTGAAGTGAGTTAGGGTTAAGTCTATTGGTACACCTATTGTGAAATTATTCAGAAATGGGGACACTGGGAATCCTTGACGGAAACCACTGGTTGTCATCACAGTTGTCAACTCTCCGTAGGCTCTCACCTGGCTGCATGAGTTAAAGAAGAGTGCCTTGATCAGTGCGATATGTTTTCTCGAAATTCCCATAGTACATATCGGTCGACGGAATCGAATGGCGCCTTTAGGTCAAGAAATATAACGATTGTTGGACGCCGGTAAGTATGTCTATGTCTCAGAATCTGTTTAAGGGCGAATATATGTTCGATACACCTCCTTCCTGGTCTAAAGCCTGCCTGGTTCTCTCGTGTTTGTTTCTCCCTGAGCACCGCTTTGTCTACACATCATTATTGAGCCTAGAACTTTAGATACCATATTAGTCAAGGTAATCCCCTTGTGATTATCACAGGAAGACTTGTCTCCCGTTTTGTGTATCGGGATAATCAATGACTTTACACCAGCCCGACTGGACTTCTTATGATTCCCAGACGCTGCCTAGTACCTCAGTTAATGCAGACAGTAAACTGTCTCCACCGCACTTAAATACCTCTGGAGTAATTTAATCAGGTCCTGCTGCTTTGCCTTGTTTCAGACTAGTGACAGAGAGATAGCATTGGATATCTGTCAAGGAAACTCGGTTGATTTCACTCACTCACCCACTGAAGCCGAAAAGCAGCAGGCAAAAGGGACCTGAGGTCACTATATCACATAACCAAGTCTCTATCCGGGAAGAGATCAACACAAGTGAAACCTATAAACGACAGCAAAGGAACCGAATTACCAAGGCAGAAAGACAGATTAAACAATGGGCGGATCATTTGAAAGGACTCTTGAACCGACCACCACCTGCAACCCGTCCAGAAATACCAACAACAGCACGAACACAAATGCAAGTTGACATCAGTCCTCCAACGAAAGCTGGTCTTGAATGCAATCAAGCTTCTGGAAGCTGGAAAAGCAGCTGGACCAGATGGAATACCTCATGAAGCACTGAAAGCGGACCCAGAGATGACAGCGGATATGCTGACTCCATTATTGCAAAAGGTCTGGAAGGAAGGAAAGCTGCCTACTGACTGGAGGAAAGGTTACCTCGTGAAACTACTAAAAAAGGGCGACTTACGCCCCACTCTGCAAGAACTGGCGAGGAATCATGCTCCTATCGACGCCAAGTAAAATCCTGAGTCGCATCATCCTGGAGAGATTAAAGGACGCACTGGAGACAGAACTCCGACCAGAACAAGCTGGATTCAGGAAAGTCAGGCAAATCGTGTACTGACCAAATTGCAACTCTACGCATCATCATCGAACAAAGCATGGAATGGCAATCAAACCTCTACCTCAACTTTATAGACTTTGAGAAGGCCTTCGACAGCGTTGATCGTGAAGTAATTTGGAAACTACTCGAGTACTACGGCGTACCCCAAATATTCATCAACCTTATTCAACAGCTGTACGACAACGGCACATGTCCAGTGATCCACAACGGAAGACTCAGCGAGGCGTTTGGAGTAAACACAGGAGTCAGACAAGGGTGCTTATTACCACCAATGAATGATATTCCTAATTATGGTGATCTGGATTATGCGTCAGACAGTGGGAAACGAGCAGTCAGGGATATCCTGGACTGACGTGAAGAACATAGAAGACCTGGATTTCGCGGATCATTTATGTTTGATGTCACACAAAATCGAAGACTTACAAGTGAAAACCGACAAACTGGTCGAAGAAGCAGCCGGTGAAGACAGGACTCCAGGTGAACATAGACAAGACGGAGGTTATGAAAATAACCAACCAACAACAACAACAACATCCAGCGTCAATCACCATCAACGGGAGGGATTTGAAAGAGGTTACTTCATTCACTTATCTAGGGAGCATTGTCTCAACGACAGGAGGAACGGACGAGGATGTCAAATCGAGAATCGGGAAGGCAAGAAACAAATTCATCAACTTGAAACCAATCTGGAAATCTTCGTCACTCAGCATCACCAACAAAATTCGGATTTTCAATACAAACGTCAAGTCAGTCAGTTCTTCTATACGGATCAGAAACTTGGCGGGCGAGTCACAAAGAATATTTCCAACAGCCTGTTGCAGACCTTTATCCACAACTGTCTTCGCTTTATACTGAAGATCAGATGGCCGGAAAGAATCACCAACAAGGAACTATGGGAACAAACAAAGCAAGAACCAATCGCCAACTAACAAATATGCAGGAGAAAGTGGAGAAGGATCGGACACTCGCTCAGGAGGTGATATGTATCCATATATATATATATATATATATATATATATATATATATATATATATATATATATATATATGATGACCTCTCTTTCTGTTTGCTCGCTTAGCCTGTGACCATTTCACTTTGATGAACCTGTCTCCTTTAACAATGTACATTCTCCTTATATTATATATAATATAATATGAGTGTTTGTTGACAGTCCGTCGCTTGGTGACATATATCCATATATGGTGGTTGTTGACATGTCTGCTATATTTTGCTATGTATATTTGGATCGACACTCAATTATAATTATAATAACACAGATAGAATGAAGTTAATGAAATATAGGAAAAAATTATTTCCAGAAACAACTAGATCGACGTTTTATGAGTGTGACAACATAGGATTCTATGAAATTTCTTAAACACTCTTTGCATCTAGTTTAATTAAAGGTATACGGATTCGTCCGCTCCTACGATTATCGAAAAACAATCAACAACAATCTCAAAAGTATCCAGAAATAAAGTGTATCTTAAATAAAGCACGTGTACTGTGAGACAAGCTAACAAATACGGTAAATGTAAAGCTTTTTTGGTACTTTGGAATACACGACGCATCCCCTAGCCGACTAAATCCATGAAGTTCCACAAACTAATCCACTGAATTAGCCTCCTTATGTAACACTGTGCTTAATCCCATCATAATTTGACATATTTATTCAACACTTGTGGTCAAAACTCCGGTCATTTCTAACCTTTTACTATCGGTGGCTATGTCTTGTAGTTACATGGGAGGACATAGTGTACTGCTATACAATACAGTACACATTACCTAGGTACTACGTAAGCACCATAGAAACGAGTTGGCAAGTGTTCAACCAGCCCTTGTATTTATGCTTGGATTTCACCAGCATCCAATCCATTGGGGACGTTGAACCTTCTCAAATGAGAAAAGTGGTCGACAGATCTGTTCAGTAGGATAATATGAGTGCTACAGCAGCAAATCGCGTTCA
The DNA here is from genome assembly GCA_944472135.2 of Trichobilharzia regenti. Taxonomy (NCBI): domain Eukaryota; kingdom Metazoa; phylum Platyhelminthes; class Trematoda; order Strigeidida; family Schistosomatidae; genus Trichobilharzia; species Trichobilharzia regenti. The sequence goes on from OX235262.1 coordinate 104,478,277, forward strand.
AAACCTACACCGGCTTTCTTGCAATGAGTTCAAAAAGTTGTATTTTACCAGCATATTTGCTTAAAAGGAAAATACCCTCAATGTCGACAGGATCTTTAAGTCGTACCAATTTAAAAATAAAGGAAGGTATAAAAGGAATTGCAAAGTCAATGTGGGATAATCATTCCGTCCTCAAACCACTTTTCACTGTATCACTACCAAAATGGAGCTTACTTTCAGGATAGGTAAATGATATGAGGATAACTGGAGGATTCAACAAAATCTCAGTCTTAGAAAATCCGTTATTTCAAATGACGATTTTGAGCCATGTCACCAATTGTATCCAACCATTGATTTTTACCGTCCCGAGGACCCCAGCCTGGAAGTCTACACCTTCCTACGTGGCTTAGACCAACTGTTGTAGATTTCATTGACTGGTACCATGTTTTGGTTTGACCGCCGCTAGCTTTTTTCCAGCCTGACCCTATATCCGCTAACATCGCTCGTCGAGGGAGGCGATGGCTTGGCACACGTAACACATGTCCTAAGCATCTCAGTCTTTGTAACTTCACGACTTCGTCGATTGTTTTCCCCTGTTTACCTAGAACTCGACGCCTAACTTCAATGTTGCTCACCTTATTATGCCACTTTACACGGGAAATAGAGTGCAGGCACCTTTGATCAAAGACAGCTAATATTTTCATGTCTTCCACTCTCAGTGGCCAGGTCTCACAACCATAAAGGAAGACGAAGCGGACTGATGAGCAGTATACCCGCCCTTTGGTCGATTGTCGAACATCTCGTCTACGGCAGAGACGGCGTAAACTGGCAAATGCGAAACGAGCCCCCTGCATCCGTGCTGAGATTTCGTCAGAGATCAACCCGTTGGCATTGGCTGATGGTACTTCCAAAATAAGTGAAGCGGTCAATGTGCTCTACCACTTCACTTCCTACTTTTAATCTAGGAGTCGGTGTAGTCCAGTCCTGTAACATCATCTTACATTTTACAGTAGGAGCAAATCGCATGCCAAACATTCGTAGATTGCAGCTCAAGGTGTTTAGAAGACTCTGCATTTTGTCAGCGTCCTCGCCTAGGACTATATCGTCTGCATATTCTAAGTCAACAAGACTATTCCCTGGTAGCAAGTCAATCCCTGAGTCTCTGAAGTGAGTTAGGGTTAAGTCGATTAGTACATCTATGATGAAGTTGAATAGAAAAGGGGATAATGGGCATCCTTGACGGACACCACTAGTCGTTACCAGTTCAGATGACAACTCACCGTAAGCCCTCACCTGGCTGTATGAGTACGAGTAGAGTGCCTTAATCAGTGCAATATATTTTCTCGGCATTCCCTTTACAGCCAAGCATCTCCAGAGAACCTCTCGGTCGACAGAATCGAATTCTGCCTTTAGGTCAAGGAATATAATGATTGTTGGGCGCCGGTAGGAATGCCTATACTCTAGAATCCATCGAAGGGTGAAGATATGATCAATACACTCTCTTCCTGGTCTAAAGCCTGCCTCTCCCGTGTCTGTGCCTTTCGAGCACCACTTAGTCTACGCATGACTATTGAGCCTAGGACTTAAGATACTATATTAGTCAAGCTAATCCCTCTGTGATTATCACAGGAAGACTTGTCTCCCTTCTTGTATATGGGGATAATCTGTGACTTACACCAACTCGATGGGACTTCTTATGATTCCCAGATGCTGCCTAGAACCTCAGTTAGTGCAGACAGTAAACTGTCTCCACCGTACTTAAATACCTCTGAAGTCATTTAATCAGGTCCCGCTGCTTCGCTTTGCCTGGATTGCTTAAAAAGTCTATGGCGTACTCCGTCGAACTCTGAAGACTGTCAGTTAGGTGAGTGGTATCCCATTGGGCCATATCGTTGACATTGTCACTGACAGGTACTTGATGTCATGCGACAAATTCCTTGAAGAAATGTTGTCAGACTGTGAGCACCCACTTTACCCGCGGCTCCAACTTAGCGTCTCCTCAGGTAAATCAACAAGTCTTTTCAGAAGAATTTATGCACGTACGTCTAATTAGAAATATACCACTATACCATTTTGCCGCGTACGTGATGAGAGTAGTGTTAACTATGACCTAACTAACCTTCTTTGCACCACGTAATAAAGCATTTCCTCCCCCCTTACAACATCAACCCTCATTGCTATTGTACTTCTTAAATTTTATTTTCTTCATAATTTAACATAACTTAAGCTGAGTTATAAGTGTTAATTTTGCATTTCCCCTCACTATACTATATCAACAGAACATTAGATTCAATAATCTATAGCATGCTAAAATTTCCAAACTGAATGGACAATACTGTTTGAAACATACTCACTGTTATTATAATTATAGTTATTACTATAATAATAATTATTAATATATTTAATATTCTCACTTCGTGCTTCGAATATTTTTGACTTTATATCGTAAACATGAACAAACTCCTCTGGCTAATTTTGTTTTAATTTTTAATTTTATTTAAAGTAAATCAGATGCAATATTGTGACTAATGCTGAAAAATCCATTTTGTATTATAAGTACTGTTTTTAGAATATTATTATTATTAAAAATGATATGAACCACAAGTTACAGCTTTAGGCTGTGTAAACATGTTTGCTTTGCAAAATTATAAAGACTCACGGCAGTTCTCTGCATGAACTATGAACTGTGATAAGGTCTCATGGACGCTTTCAATCAAGAAAACTTAAGTAAGTATTATATCTATCGGCTTACTTAGGCTAGTATATAATTAAATATAACTTCTGTAAAACTGAGTGAGATCAACCGAGTTTCCTTGACAGATATCCAATGCTATCTCTCTGTCACTAGTCTGAAACAAGGCAAAGCAGCAGGACCTGATTAAATTACTCCAAAGGTATTTAAGTGCGGTGGAGACAGTTTACTGTCTGCATTAACTGAGGTACTAGGCAGCGTCTGGGAATCATAAGAAGTCCAGTCGGGCTGGTGTAAAGTCATTGATTATCCCGATACACAAAACGGGAGACAAGTCTTCCTGTGATAATCACAAGGGGATTACCTTGACTAATATGGTATCTAAAGTTCTAGGCTCAATAATGATGTGTAGACAAAGCGGTGCTCAGGGAGAAACAAACACGAGAGAACCAGGCAGGCTTTAGACCAGGAAGGAGGTGTATCGAACATATATTCGCCCTTAAACAGATTCTGGGACATAGACATACTTACCGGCGTCCAACAATCGTTATATTTCTTGACCTAAAGGCGCCATTCGATTCCGTCGACCGATATGTACTATGGGAATTTCGAGAAAACATATCGCACTGATCAAGGCACTCTTCTTTAACTCATGCAGCCAGGTGAGAGCCTACGGAGAGTTGACAACTGTGATGACAACCAGTGGTTTCCGTCAAGGATTCCCAGTGTCCCCATTTCTGAATAATTTCACAATAGGTGTACCAATAGACTTAACCCTAACTCACTTCAGAGACTCAGGGATTGACTTGTTACCACCAGGGAATAATCTCATCGACTTAGAATATGCAGATGATATAATCATCATACCTGAGGTGAGACGCTGGCAAAATGTAGGGGCCTCTGAACACCTTGACAGGCAGCTATCTTCTCCAGTGTTTGGTATGAGATTCGCTCCTACTGTAAAATGTAAGATGATGCTGAAGGACTGCACTACAATAACTCCTAACTTAAAGATAGGCAGGATTCAAGTGGTAAGAGTGTGTTGACCACTTCATTTTTCTCGGAAGTTGCTTCACCTATTCTCAGCGCGTTGATCACTGACGACATCGCATCACGGAGACAGATGGCTCGTTTGGTATTTGTCTGCCAACTTACCCACTCCTGGCGCAGACGTCATATCCGGCTGTCGACCACAAGACGTGTACACTGCTCAGCAGTTGGCTCCAAGGCCATTGAAAGTGGAAGATATGGAAAGGCTAGCTGTCTTTGATCATAAGTGTCTGTGTCCAATTCCCATGTTAGGTGGTATAATAGGATGAGGAATATCGAGGCTGGGCATCGGTCGAGTGCTAGGTAAGGAGGGGAAATGAACCAACGAGGTTGTGAAGGTACATCGATTGAGATTGCTGGGGCGTGTGTTACGTATGTCTAGCCATCGCTTTCCTCGACGGGAGATGTTAGCTGACATAGGATGGATCAGGTTGGAAAAGAGCTGGTGGTGGTCAAACGAAAACATGGCATCAGTCAATGAATTATTGATATAAGTATAAAACTTGGGCACTGTGGTAGAGTATAACTCCACTATGGATAAGATTTTATTTTGATAAATCACACAGTGTTATGCAGTAATATTAACTGCTATTACTGTATAACACTGTGTGATTCATCAAAATAAAATCTTATCCATAATGAATCAGTCAATGAAATCCACAACACTTAGTTTAAGCCAGCCAGTCACGTAGGGAGGTGTAGACTTCTTGGTTGGGGTCCTCGAGATGGTAAGAACCAATGGTTGGAGACAATCGGTAATATGGCTCAAAATCGTTCTCAATGAATAGCGCAGATGATGCATTCACTCTTTGTGACTTATAATGCCCAATGAAACTATACTGTTCTTCGTTATTACTGTTCTTTTTGTCTCATATCTCTGTTTACCGCCTCTATTTTGCATTCCATTTTACTTTCTTCTCTTGCTTTGTGTGCTACATGGAGTGTGACTCCTTAACTGCTGCACAGTGGTGCAAAGTTCTATGTTGAAACCAGTCAGTCAGATAGCTATATAGGTCCTTATATACACAGGTTGGATGAGTCAGTGGGGACTTGATGAGCATAAGACAGAATATCGAGACAGCCTTCAGCAGCCCTTTGCAGATTAAAATGCCTAGAACGCAAGATGTTTCGCCATCTTAAAATTTCACTGTTCAGTATCATAAAGTACATCATTGCTGTTTCACTAAAACCAATCTGAATTAAAAATATGTCGTCCAAAAGGGACTTCCTGAATTGAAAACGCCGAAATGTTGGCTCACACATGGACAACGTACTTTCATCTCCTATAAAAATTGGTGAAAAACTCTGGTGAAGCTTTTGAAAAGATGTGGCTCATTATCCTACTAACGCAGAACGAAGCCATTATAGCGCTTGACTTTAAAAATTGTTTTTACAATGCATGTGACAACCATATGAGTACCAGTTATTACCGGTTGTTTCAAAAAACAGCTATTGCTAAGCTTCGCAGACTTTACATGAAAATATAATTCGCACAGGACCAGGCAAATTTTGTTCAGTACGCAGATGCGACAGTGAAGTGTTTTCCTACAACCAGTTGTTAGAAATACTGAAACAGGTATCGCAGTCCAGCAATAGTTATACTTATACCGAGCGATGCTGGGGACATCACTCGTACCCAATTCCCATGAAACTTCATCAACTCTCTTACAAACATTCGAGATGTTCATGAAGCCGGTTCATCCTCCGTAGGAGATAGCCGAACTAAAGAAAGAAAGAAAGAATAGTTATACTTCTTACTTTGAAGGTATTTTGAGGTATCGGTTTTGGAGTCTTCAATACGTTTCACAAATGTCATCTTAGTGATTTTCACCCATCGTCTGCTGGCTCTGGGACAAGTTGAAATAAACGGAAAAGTGAATTGCTATATGACAAGGCATCATCAGATGAAATACAGTCGTATCTAGTCGGCAACTGTTGGTGAACTACAACAACCTGATTGGGGTTCGAAAGATCAATTGGGTCAACTGCGCAAGATGCCATGAGATGTGGGTCACAATCATAGCCGGCGTCTAGTCATCTGCAGATGTCTTCCTACTTATACTCCCTTAAGTAATACGAAATGACGAACGCTCCAGTTAACATATTTAATAATCTTCCGATAAATTCTCAATGTACGACATATAAATATCTGCTAAAAGGGGCCCTAACGGACTGCCGATAACAACACCATCAACTTGGCGGAAACATTCGCCTTCTCAGCATTTCACAGTCTTGAAAGAGTTACGGGAAAATTCTAATATAATTATTACTAAACCTGATAAAGGTTCTGGAGTCGTCATTATGAATAAAAGTGACTACAAATCTAAAATGATGTCTATTCTTGATGATAAGAGCAAAATTAGCCATGATACCTCCTCAGAAGATATTCAGTCGTTGCAGGGCACAGTGACAGCTAATCTACTGAAGCTTCATGGCCTAAATGCTATAATTAAAGATAAGCTTGACCCATTAAAACCATCAGATTGTAAATTCCCACATATGTATGGGTTGCCAAAAATACATAAACCCAATAATCCTCTACGTCCTATATTGTCAATGTGCAAATCCCCAACGCATAAACTTGCTAAATGGTTAGTGGGATTATTGAATCCAGTCAAAACACAATTCTGTAAGTATGTGTTAAAAGACACACTTGAATTGGTTGATGTTCTTGATGATAGTAATATTAATATTATGAACAAGAATATGTACTCTTTTGATGTAAACTCGTTATTTACTAATGTGCCTTTGATCAAAACAGTTGACATTTTGTGTGATTATATTTCCACAAACAATTTTTTCATCCCGTTCCCTATATCTTACTTAAAGGATTTATTACTTCTATGTACTAACATTGTTAGGTTTACATTTGAAGGCGACTGTTTCCGCCAAGTTGATGGTGTTGCTATGGGTAGTCCGTTAGGGCCCCTTTTCACAGATATTTATATGTCGTACATTGAGAATTTATCGGAAGATTTAATCGAAAATGTGCCACTTTATAGAAGGTATGTAGATGATATCGTAGTCATCAGTGATAAGCCTTGTTCTGCCACCTCAATTTTAAATTGAATGAATGAAGTTCAGAATAGCATATTTAATAATCATTTTATACTGTTACCATCCCCCAGAGGTTTTTATTGAAAAGCAGTAACATGTTTGAACACTACTTTCAGTTAAAACTGTAGTTTATAGTCACGTAGTAGTAAGTTTACTTCCACAATTGTATATTCAATTTCGAATGTGGTACACCAAACGAAACAATAGTAGACAGCGTTGATACCTATACGAATAAATGTCACTGGCTTTCTTGCTGTCACGCGGTAACCACAAGCGACACGCTAACCTGCAAAGTAAACTAACCTGCACGAAGAGCTACTGAAATCATAAGAAAATTTTGAAAGTGAACACTGTAAAACAGCTAAGCAAAATAACTTACCGAGGCACAAAGCAAAATCCCGATAAAACCAGCTCTAAGTATTAAATGATGTAGGAATAGTTCAGCTCTCCTTTGAAAAGTAATCGGTTGGTCTGTTGTACTTTGAGTATTTTGATTGGATGAGATGACTTCTTCCAACTTAGAAAACTCATCATCATATTCACCGGAAAGTCTAGCACCTCGAGCCATGAAGTATGGAGGCAGTTCACCCAGTGCAGTACCAAAACCCTTGAAAAATGTATCAATTACAAAATATACTATAAGTTAAAAATACAAACATATGGTACAAAATTAATATAGTAAAAGGAAGATTTAAGGAGTGAATGCCCCACATATTTGACAAATTTCCTCAATTTTCAGTAAAAATAAGGGCCCGAATAATTTAATTTAGAAAATCCGCTCGGCTAAATTAATGTAGCGAGAACCGCTCTCACAGTTAATAAAGATACGGAATTTAATTCTACAGCACAATTCCAACTGACTGGACACAAGTCATCAGGTCATCATAATTCCAAAGAACAATACTTTGTCAAGTTGCAGTAAAGCAATGAACGTAACATGAATTCACTTATCAGAGTTCCGAGAACTGGACAGTTTATTTATGTAATTTCTAATTTCACCGACATCTGAGCAGTATAAAGCATACACCCGACCGAAAGCTGCTTCCTTGACGTGGTGGTCAGGCCTGAACACCGCAATGACCTAATCAAGCTATACTGGCTGAAACTTATGTCTCTTGACGTCCTACCATGCCAAAAAGGTTGTTTGGATAGCGGTTAAACAAAAACCAGCTACTCCATATAATACCATGATTCAAACACATTCACGAAATATCATGCCGGATCGGCCGTGGCCCGGATTAACAACGACCGCGCTTCCTGCTGCCGTGTCACAGGGCAGAAATGATAAATATGCTACTGAGACACATCACACAATAAAGAACAAACAAAAACAGGCCGCATGTGACCAGCCTCAAGCAGTTGTCCCCTGGGCTCTGCGGTCACGCAACCAACTTCCACGGTGTGGGCAGCCGGGAAGTAACAAACGCCCTCACAATCCGAAATGCATACAAAACCTCTCTAATCCTCACTCATCTTTGTCTTCATCTTCATCTCTATCATCTTGCCTTCCTTCCACTGATGCAACTCCTCTGCTTGACAGCTCTTCACTTCCTCTTCACTCTGTGTCCACTAAAAACGACGGAAGCCAAAAAACCACCACCGATGGTCTCCTAAAGCCACGCCACCAATTTCATACAGGAACATTTAATGTTAGCACACTTTGCCAAACAGGACAACAAGCATCACTAGCCAAGACTCTGGCGTCCCAAGCCATTGATGTATGTTGTGTTTCAGAAACATACATACAAGACCCAAGTGTGGTTATTCACCTAACCCCACCTGGCCAACAGGATGAATCTGCAAAATTCACCTTAAGGTTGTCAGGAGATGCCACAGCTAGTTCACGAGGATTAGCTGGCGTAGGGATAGCTCTGAGTACTAGGGCAGAAAAGATATTACTTGACTGGATCCCGGTAGATAGCCGAATGTGTGCTGTCCGTCTGAACGGATCAGTAAAAAGGAGAAAGGACTGCACCACTCGCCGATGCCTTTTCGTAATCTCCGCCTACGCCCCCACTGACTGCAGTTCGGATGAAACGAAGGATGAGTTCTACCAAAGGCTGTCTAATTTGCTGCGAAAGGCTAAACGCTCAGATATAGTCGTTCTAGCTGGTGACTTTAATGCTCAAGTAGGGAAATTGTGTCAATCTGAGAAGGATGTTGGTGGCACTTATGGAGTCCCGTGCCAGCGAACCGACAACGGTGACCGTCTCCTACAGTTCTGTTCAGATAATCATTTGTTTCTTGTAAGCACTAACTTCAAACACAAGGAGAGACACTGTTTGACTTGGAGACCCCCTTCATCAAACCAATGCTGGACACAAATAGACCACATAGCAATAAGCTATCGTTGGCGTGGGTCGGTAGGAGATTGTCGCTCCTTCTGGAACACGTGTGTAGATACCGATCACGCACTGGTCCGCGCTCGTGTGTGCTTACGACTGAACGGACGTAGGAAACAGCTGGCGGTAAAACCATCACGTCCCCAGCTCGATCAGGAAACGAAATCCGTATTTGAGGAAGAACTAGCTAAACACATATGTGTTCGACAGCTGTGCTCACCCTGAAGAAGCTTGGAAGAATATTCAGGCAGCCGTAGATACAGCTGTGAATAAGGTAAATCCAAAGGTGAGTAAAAACCAGATTATAGGTTTCCAGACCGTAATTGTTACGAATTTCCTGGAATAATTTGAGCGCCGAGTCAGATTGATTCATTATAAATTATTTAAATTAATCCCAGCGTGTTAAGAAAATCAAAACAAGATTTTTCTGAACGTTTCGCCGTGTAAGCCACAGATTTTCAGCAGATTTATTCGGATTATATCCGATTTGATTTTCTTAACACGCTGGGATTAATTTAAATAATTTATAGTGAGTAAAAACCATTGGATTTCGACCGCCTCATCCGAAGTGATAGATGCTAGAAGACTTATTCGGGCGAGCTCCGAATTCAATGAGGAGCGAAAGCTGCACAAAAGGAAACTTACGAAAAGTCTCCGCAAAGACCGTGAACACTGGTGGGTGAAAAAGGCGAAAGAGATGGAAAAAGCATTGGCGATAGGCAACACCAGGCAACTCTTTAGACTCATCAGGGAAACGGGTGGGAGAAGGCAAATCATAAGTGAAACAATCTCGGAGAAAAATGGCACAATAATTAGCTCTCAGGATAGACGCCTTGAACGCCGGAAAGAACACTTTGAGGGACGATTTAACTTGCCTACAGCCACACAGAACCTCCCCGACATCCAGCACACACCCTAATGGGATATAGACATTGGTCCACCGTCTGTAAGTGAAGTCACAAAAGCTATCAGTAATTCGAAACGAGGCCAAGCGGCAGGACCCTACGGAATTATTCCAGTGTTTAAATATGGGGGTGACATACTAGTTTGTAGGTTAACTGAGGTACTAGGCAAAGTCTGGGAATCAGAGACAGTTCCATCAGACTGGGGTAGACTAAGCAGAACTCGAGAGGAACAAACGAGGGAAAATCAAGCAGGCTTTAGACCAGGTAGAGGGTGCATAGATCATATCTTCACTCTTCGACAGATTCTAGAACATAGACACACTTTTCGGCGTCCAACAATTGCCATATTGCTTGACTTGAAAGTGGCCTTCGACTCCGTGGATCGAAAGGTACTATGGCAATGTCTGACTGTGAAGACAGTGCCAAGAAAGTACATTGCACTAATCAAGGCACTCTATTCAAACTCACGTAGTCGTGTAAGGGCTTATGGGGAATTGTCATCTGAATTGGTAACAACCAGTGGTGTCCGACAGGGATGTCCACTTTCCCCATTTCTGTTTAACTTCATCATAGATATGCTAATGGAAGCATACTTAACTGAACGTAACGACTTAGGAATCGACTTGTTACCAGGGAACAGTCTTATGGACTTAGAATATGCAGATGACATAGTCCTGTTAGGGGAGGATTCTGACAAAATGCAGAGTCTTCTGAACACCTTGAGCAGCAATCTTCGTATGTTTGACATACGATTCGCCATTGCGAAATGTAAGATACTGCTACAGGACTGGACTACGTCAACTCCTAGCTTAGTGACAGGAAGTGAAGTGATAGAACATGTTGACCACTTCACCTATTTGGGAAGTTGTATCAGTATCAACGGACTGATTGGCGACGAAATCTCAGCAAGGATCCAAAAAGCTCGAGCTGCTTTCGCTGACTTACACCATCTCTGGCGTAGGTGTGACATCCGGCTATCAACCAAGGGACGTGTGTACTGCTCAGCAGTTCGCTCCGTCCTTCTCTATGGCTCTGAAACATGGCCAATACGAGTTGAAGACATGAAAAGGTTGACCGCTTTCGATCATAGATGTCTGCGATCTCTCTCTCACGTTAGGTGGTTTAATAAGGTAAGTAATGTTGACGTTAGACGCAGAGTGTTGGGCAAAGAGGGAAAATCAATCGACGAGGCTACAAAGTTACATAGATTGAGATGGCTGGGTCACGTGCTGCGCATGCCTAACCATCGCCTCCCCCGATGGGCATTACTAGCTGATATAGGTGCAGGTTGGAAAAGTGTAAGTGGTGGCCAAACAAAAGCATGGCATCAATCCATGAAATCCTTGACTGTTAAACTGAGTCAGGTAGGGAGATGCAGACTTCCGGGTTGGGGCCCTCGGGACTCTAGGAATCAATGGCTGGAGACAATAGATGACATGGCTCAAAATCGTTGTCAATGGCGCAGATGTATTCAGTCTCTGTAATCTTTCATATTTCTCTCTACTATTACCCATTCTGTTTCACTCTTATACCTGTCAAACTCTATTGATTCTCTTCGCTCATCTTCTTGTCTACCTCTGTGTGCTATTCGGAACGTGGCAACTCGAACTGCTGCACTTCGGTGCCAAGTTCTATGTTGAATCCAGACAGACAGAGACAGACAAAGCATACAGCAAATGGCATTAAAACAGAGAAAAGCTTAAAAAGAAAAAATGAGGAGAAACAACGTTGGTGGGACTATAGACTAGGGTTTACAGTGCTTGGGTTAATTCGAAACAATATCTTTTCGTAGGTGAGGGGCGCTAATCAGAGAAGTAAACTGTTTTGGACCAGCAACTGCCATACTGGTGTCGTAGTCAAGACTTTGCACTAGTTATCTTTTCCGAGGAAAACTAATTGTAGCACTGACTGATTTGAGTTACTGATTTACAAGAGAGTGCAAATGCTATCCCAGCGTAGCCGACTTTCATTAAGACACAGGTTTCATAGTGAGGTCATACTTCTGGTTGATGTAGGTTGAGAAAGGTGAAGTCGCTGTAGAAGTTTAAAAAACTAAACATTAGCTCTCTGAATAACTAAAGATAAGGACTACATCTATAAGGCTGGTAAAAAGTTTTAGATATTTGCTTTACATTCTACACTTTTACTGAATCATACTTATAATGTGAGAGTGGTAGGCAAAGCTCTAAAGGAGGCTGGTAGCTGAATGTGACCTGCTTAGGCGAAAAAAAACCAACGCATACTTATGTACTTTGTTATTATTTTATTTAAACGCAGAAAAACTTGGTATAATATGGCACCAAGAAAGATGCGCCACACAATAATAATAAAACAAAGATCAAACGTAAAAATATAATTAGAGAACGGATAAAGAACTTCATCTGGAAGGAAAACAGTCATGTGTAACAAGTTCAAACAGTATTCGTTAACTATCATCGGAAGGGAAGAAAGGAGGAAATTGCAACACGTTCGCCATTGATTATGATTCTTGGCCATATCCGATAACGTTTCGAGGCATTGATTAGAGCTATCTCGCGGACCCCAACCAGGGAGTCGTGACGCACCAACCGATGCTAACCTAGCACAAATATCCTTCATCTCACGACGCCACGTCATGGACTGACCACCTCTCCGCCTTCTCCATCCCGTCCCTGAGCTAGCGAACAGAGACCTGTACGGAAGCCTCTGGGATGACATTCGTAGCACATGTCCAAGCCACCGAAGCCGGTGTTTCCAGATGACGACACTCAATGAGTGGTGATCTCCGCTGTATTCAAACACGCCACCAAACCTCACAATTACTCAGGCAATGATGCATCACAATTACAGGTGAGAGAATCAGTGGCTATGATGAAAATAAACTTGAATATAGTGGATCTCCAGGAGTTGATGTCTCAAAAAAACTGTTACTGAGACCTACGTCTAATGAATACAAACGCGAGCTGCCTTATATGAATGTCTGCAGAATAAATAAATTTTCTGAACTGCAGTCAGATGCAATGATCATTATTGAAACATGACTATCAAATGGAATTAATCTCACACTACTGATACCTGGGGAAATGGATATTGCAAGAACAGGCCAAATACAGCCATTACAACGATCGAAATTATATATTGCAGTCTCACCGGCCAAGCTGATGACTTTGTATCAAAACACCTGTGTGTGAGCCACTAGGGATGCTTTTAACAGTGAACGACTTGAGTGCTCGATAAGTTAACTGGGACTCAATGACTAGCTCCTATGACTAAATAGCGAGTTCCAATATAGAACTCTGCACAGAAGTGTGGCAGTTCAAGTTGCCATATCATATGAGCTACGGGCCAAATTCATAATCTAATATGAGCTTTATGACCGACAATCATGTCTAGAACTAGTGGCACCTGCTCACTCAGTGAGCGATCACAAAAATTTGTACGACGAATAGTAACATGGACAATCTCAACCCTACTACCATTTGCCCGTGACGCACGAAGACTGAAGAACACATACAACCTGAAAAAGGAACAGTACTGCATCCTTCCAACTAGTTTTTTTATAATTACAGATGCGAGAGAATAAGACCATTGATAGCAACATTTAGTGTTTCAAGACCCTTTATCGATTCATACTCGATAAAAATCCATACAATGATCACACTCTTTGATGATGGGCGGATGCGATCTCAAATACGTTCGAGGGGTGAGTAGGACTTATTGAGAGAGATTAACAAAACAGGTTTCTATGTCACTGATGAAATAACGTTCATTTCCGCCATATTTACAATCTAACACAACCCTTACATCACAAAATATAGAGACCAATAATGCAGGGCTACGTAGAAATCTTTGAGGATGAATTAGTTATTTAGCCATTACAAACCTAATATTAGGTACTATGATTTTAAGGAAATGAACAGATCTAATACGAGATACATCCAAACAGCGTGACAAAACACATAAATATTTACAAATACTATGATTAGATTAAAATACAAAAAAGTGAACCTACCCACATGATAGACTCCATCTGGACTTTGCGCATGACTTTCCAAAAATTGATGCTTTCCCCTAAATCAGGGTTATCTGGACAAATAATCCTATCAGGATATGGTGGACGAGGAAAATTGAGTGTTCCACATTCATAAGCACTCATTGTAACTTCAGCTATAAACGGACCCTGCAAATATTGTTAGGGCGTTCTAGACAAATTACTAGATACAACACAAAAGTATGTAACCCGGTACCGAACCCACATGAAGATAGGAATCCTAGCCAAACCCACCATGACCACCATAAAGCGGTAGACTTAATGTGATCAAATACCTGCCAATTACTGAACCAAAGGTAGCTTACTTTAGAATGAGGGCCATCTGAATAATCAAGAAAAACCAAGACAAAGACTATAAAAGCAGCTACGACACATTTGTTTTTGTTTCTATATACAGCAAAACGAAGCTGTGCAAATCTAAATACACATTCCATGAAGAAGTAGTACAAGGTAAGAAAAGGCGATCTCCAAAATAGGAGCTGGTCACGTTCTAGCTTTTGTATAGTTATTAGGTCTGATTTGACCTGAATGCCATTTTGTCCGCAGTTATTCACTCTTCGCTGAACTGTCATTGGTAGAACGAGAATTCAGAGTGGGTTTTGCTGTTTGGAAAGAATCTATATGCACGATATGAAGTGATACCGTACCCCACGAACCTTGCTGATGTGTGAACCGCCTTGAAATTTGGTTCATTCAAGTGACGATGCTGTGACCTTCACGCCAACAAACTAAAAAGCTAAAATCCTTACTCAATTAACAATGCTTAACATATTTGTTATAAGGTTAGGTGAATCTTTAAAATTTTCGATACTTTCCTCCCAGTGATACGTAAAAGGTAGTTCCAATATCCAATATCCTGATTACGAGCTAGTATAAACCAGTGATTTCTTTGAGCTCGCTTCTTGATTGTGAGGTAGAGGTTCCAGATCTTCGGTGAGCTTCTGCGTAGTAAGTCCCGACACTCGACTGCTTTAGCTCTGGTAGACTCCAGGAGGAGTGGTGCGGGGATTGGTCGAGATGTGGTTTGTAGTATGCAGTATGTTAGGACTGTATTGCTGCCGTGAATGGAGTTTGACCTAACTCCCCTTGGTCATTCGGTGTAGTCATAAAAGCAGAATAGTAATAATAATAATAATAGGTTGTAGTGTAGATAATATAGGTTGAGATAAGTGGAATAATAAAGGTGACCTAAGGAAAAGATAGAGTGAGAGAAGGCAGAATAGGTCGTGGGGATTTAGTTTGTACGCTTATTCATTGACAGTTTGGTTTCAAATTTTATGAGGATAAGCCATTGAGACACAAACCTTGCATTTCTGCATGATTGTCTAGCTTCCGCTTAAAAATCTCCAGAGATGGCGCTGTAGTCACGGCCGCCGGTAAAGCGTTCCAGAGACGGCAAACACGAAGCGAAAAGAAATGTGATCGCACTCGAGTCTTTGGTCTCTGGTGTGCTATCCTTAGCGGGTTACCTCGTGGAAGCCTATAATCGCTTAATGGCAGGATGCTTTTATTTGGGTGGGCCTGGTCATTTAGGATCTTGTAGACGGTGATGAGGTCTCCCCTGTGCCTACGGTAACTAAGTGTGAAAAGACCTAATTTCTTTAGTCTTTCCTCATATGATTTGTTGCGGAGGCCGATCACCCATTTTGTCGCTCGTCTCTGGACACTTTCTAGAATGTTAGCATCCCTTTTGAGTAGCGGAGGTGCAATGATATTATGCACCTCAAGGTGTGGCCTCACATATGCCTTGTATAGCCTTAAGAACAGTTCGGGAGTGAGAGCTCCCAGCTGCCTGTGCATAAAGTGTAATGTTGCGTAGGCTTTGGCGACGTCCCTCGAGTAATTTCCACTGGTGTCTAGCTTTTCTGTTAGAATAAGACCTAGATCACGCTCTGATGGAACACAACTCAAGTTCTGGCCACCAAGGGTGTAATTTACACTCTGTGACCTGCCGGAATGAAGCTGCACTACTTTGCACTTCTTTAGATTGAAAGGCATTCCGTTAGCCAAAGCCCAATTTCCCAGAGTTTGCAGGTCAGCCTGCAATCTATCTGAGTCTTCCGATGAGTTTATTGCTCTCCAAATCTTTACGTCGTCAGCGTAAAGAAGCGCAGAGCAGTTTAGTTGGGGGGGCAGGTCATTGATAAAAATCAAAAACATCAACGGCCCTAGGATAGAACCCTGAGGAACCCCTGATGCCGAGGTGTGCCAGGATGATCGGATGCGGTTGACTTTGGTGCAGAATTCTCTCTCGCCTAAGTAATCTGTCAGCCATGCGAGAAGTGCTCCAGAAACTCCCGCCTTGCCTATTTTGTGAAGGAGCAGACCATGGTGAACTGTGTCGAATGCTTTCGCAAAGTCGAGAAAGATCACGTGGGCTGGTACCTTTTTGTCCCAGGATAGTGTCCAATCGTTCCAGGCTAGTAGAAGATTCGTCACGCAGGATCTTCCCCTCCTGAAACCGTGCTGTGCTTCGTGAAGAAGGTTAGTCCCATCGAAGTATTTTCTCATGTGGTCGTCAATGAGACTTTCCAATATCTTCGATACCACTGGAAGTAGAGCAACTGGTCTGTAACTGGTCACATTCTGCCGGTCACCACCCTTGAAGATAGGGGATAGGATTGCACGTTTCCATTCACATGGAAGTTTCCCTACATCAAGGGAGTGTTGGAACAGATCACTTAGGGGTTGACAGAGACTTTCTGAACACTGCTTCAGGACAGATGGTCTGATGCCATCACAACCTGGAGACTTTCCCGAAGCCAACCTTCCCAATTTTGCAAGTACCATAGCCGGGGTAATTTGAAATGTCCCCAGCAGGTTTTCGTGTGTTGGTTTTGCGATGTAATCTGGATGTTCTGTAGGGGTAATATCCTCGTTACTATTTAGTTGCCTGTGAAAGGCTAGGCTGAATGTCTCTGCCATTTCAAGACTAGTAAGAGATTTCCCATCAGAACCCACTAGATTGCATGCTCCCTGGTTGGTCGGTTTTCTTTCGGCCATAAACCTGTATAGGCTTTTGGGGTTCACGAGAAGCTTATTGGCGAGGTCTCCCTGAAATGTCCTTCTATCGCTCCGGACTCGTATGTTACATCGATTCCTGAGTTCAAGGTACACTTCATATTCGGGTTGACTCTTCGATCGTCGCCACGCGAACCAGGCTTTTCGCTTTGCCTGCAGAAGGCGTTGTGTCCCCTTTTCAGCCATGATCGTTGCTTCCTAGCTTTTGGTGAGACTAAAGGAACAGTGTCTGAGACCGCCTGGTGAATGATCTCCTTTACCACTCTCCAGTGTTCTTCTACTGTTAGCTCTGTCCATTTTTTAGGCCAGTTTGCTTCAGACAGAAGTCTTCGCATTTTGGTGTAGTTGGCTTTGTTATAACACAGATAGGGCTGTGTATTGTCCCACTGTAAGCGCTCGCGGAGGACTATGTCGAATACTATGACCGCGTGGTCACTACTACCTATGGGAGTCGTGATCTGAACGTTTTCCACTAGTAGCTGGTCACTAGTGAGCACGTAATCCAGTCTAGAAGACTTCCCATCAGGGCCCCATCTAGTATCCATCTTGACATTTTCAGTGAATCCAGCCTTCCTGATGGTATGCAGCAGATTTCGATCAAATCTATCATGGGCTTTTCCCGACACCAAGTTAAGAGATGGGGCATTGAAGTCACCAGCTATGACAATTTGATCATAACCCATGTCTTGAGTTGCTGAGATTGTATTTAGCAGTACCTGGTTGTGGTCTGCTCCACATGAAGGTGATCGATAAATGCTGCCCACTAGATATTTGCAGTACCCAACGGTGAAGTGGCACCATATGGAGTCAGGGAGCTCTGTGAGGGGAGGGTCCATCGCGTGAACACATCTGAGCTGTTTGTCGACGTATATGGCGACTCCACCTCCTTCTTTCAGGTCCCTATCTCGCCTGACTAGGACCATATCATTTATACTGACTTCGCTGTCTGCCACCGTAGGGGTTAGCCAGGTTTCCGTCAGTATTATGATTTTGGAGTTCAGTTGTGATTGTAGGTGTCTAAGTTCAGCTATTTTGCCTCTTAGCCCTCTCACATTACTATACAGGCAACTGGTAGTCAGTCTCACCACTTCCCCGTATTGGGGGGTAGTTGACTTGATATTGGCTATCGGTTGAGGAGTTATCCTACGAACTAGTTGGCCGATTCCCCAGGAACCGGCCTGTTGGCGTTTTTTTCTTCTAGTTCAGTTGGAGCACTCGGATGACACTGGCTATCATCGTCCGTGCTGCACCGCTGTAGTGTGACTAGGGGTTGAGGATTTTCTTTTACTACGCTTTGTTCTCTCCTTTGAGTGCGAGGCCGGCTCTCGCAGCAGCGAATGTGTTTGCTGACCTTGTCCTTGGTCTCGTACCATCTATGGAGAGCGGTATTCAACTGGTCTTGGGAGCTGAACTTGACAGCTAACAGACGTGGCGAGTTAATTGACATAAGATGAGTGGGTCGAGGCAGTCTATAAATAGAGACAGCCCCTGAACTTCCCAGGGCCATCTGGGATGCTAACCATCTCCATTGTTGTACATCATGACAATGCTTTTCGCAGGCGTTCCCAGTTACCAGTTCGGGAATGCCATGCACAACCATGGAGGCAGAAGGAATGAGCTCTGGCGACTCCCTCGCCATTTGTCTTTCCTTCCACGGCCTGTCTGGCTTAACACGTATGTTACAGGCCCTCCCTATAGAAAGGACTTGAGAAGCCAGTAACACTTTTGATGTATTTGATGTATTCTGATTCGAAATACTGGAGATCAGGAGAATATGGTACTTTACTTAATTAAAACCGCAGGTGCAGAAGCAGCTGAAACTCCTGCATATTATTATGTAAGAATATCCAGTATCGTTTTTACGAGCTAGTATAAACCAATTTGATTTCTTTGTTCTCGTTTCTTGATTGTGAGGTATAGGTTCCTGGTCTTCAGTAAACTTCTGCGTAGCTCGTTCTGCCCCTCGATTGTCGTAGCTTTGGTTGATTCCAAAAGGAGTAGTACTGGGATTAATTATATGTGGTTTGTAGAATTAGTTGTGTTAAGATCGTTACTACTGTGAATGAAGTTGATCCTTTCACCGTTCGGTCTTCCGTTGCCGTCGTCAAAAGAAAAGAGATAAGAATAATAATAGATATAATTAGTGAAGTTATTCAGACTAACAAACAGAAAAAGAAATAAAGAAAACGCAAAAACGGACAGTTGATTAAATTTGGAGCTGATATAAGTTATAATAATAAGTGTAGTTTCAGCTGTCGGGAGAGTGAGACGGGAGCGAATGTAGACAAGTAAAACGATGAACTTTGTTGTCTACCCCCGAATGATGTATGGCATTTTAAGGGGATAGGCAATTTGGACGCAGTTTGTGTCAGAGATTGATTGCCCAGACTTCCCGTAAATTCGCCCAAAGACAATGCCACAGCAACCTCTGTCAGTAAGGAATTGCAGGGACGGCTAACCCGCAGTGAAGAGAAGTGTGAGCCCACCCGCGTCTTTGCCCTCTGGTGAGATATTCTTCTGCGATTTCAACGAGGAAGCATTTACCTACTCAATGAGAGAACACCTCTTGACAATGTAGCTGAAGAATTAACGATCAATTCATGGTCGTTTGCTCAAACCCAACTTCCCCTTATTTTTCCCAGGTGTCATCAATTAGGCAGTCATCGCCTCATCGTTCGCTGTTCAGATGAAGATAAAAAATTATCAGAAGTATTATCGTGATTTATTGTTATAACACTTTTTCTTAGACTTATGTAACAACCTTACTGTTGCTTACATGTCGGCGTAAGAATAAAGGATTCTCGAGTCGCCAATCAGTATTCTGCTTTTCGCGTTGGTTAACACAAAGTGTTTCTGAAAGTCTTCGAGGGACAGCGTGAGGTCCAGGGTAGTAAGAGCTGGACTTTAACAGTTTATGAAAGTTGGCTGACACCCCCATTTGTGTTTTATCTTTTAGACAGTAATCAAATCCCTCCCAAGCCGATGGTAGTGAAGTTTGAATACGGCTAATTTCTTTAGCCATTCACCATGTGGTTTGGCCGGTTTTGGACTCTTTTCAAGAGGCGGGCGTCTCTTCTAAGCAGTAGAGGTGCAGTGATCTGACGTATGTCTTTTTACAACCTTAGAAAGAGCCCGGGAGTGAGTGCACCTGAGTGACTATGTGTAAAGTTATCAACAATATATTTCTTCCTGTTTATGCAGGAACATACCTATTGTATACAGGCATGGATAAGTTATTACATAAATTACACATAATTTCATGCATGATGAATTTGCAGTTTGGTTGTTCTTTCTGACATTAGAGTCAGTCGGAATAGTCTGCTATAAATTCTGTTTGTGTAACACACAAAGAAATTTAGAAATATTGTCTTCGCATTAGCAAAAAACCCGGACATCAGATGAATGTAGTAAAAATATCTGGGAAATAAAGCTTGAAGTCAATTCTCCTACATAACTTTGTTGTGAACAGCACCCTTGGCTTAAAGTTTATTTATGTATTATTTTGAGATCAGTGATATATTTATTCCGTTTTTCAGCATTCTTATCGTAGTTTTGTAACAGGAAAGAAATTTGATCGTGGATACGAAAATTAGATACGGTCATGTTGGGTCGTTTTACTGCATCAAATGGCGCCGAGGTCGATTCCAGAACTCTCCATTTGCACCATTTGTGTCTGCATGGCGGAATGTGTATGTAAGTTGAGTAAAATGTAGAAAACTGTTTGAAAACCAGTTGCTTCTTCATTTCAGATCATGAATACTCATTTACCGCATGTTCGCCAGCGTCTTCAAATGGTAGAATTGGATCGTTCATGGAATTTCAGTGGTTATGAGTAAAATGGTTTGGAATCCATCTTCACTTCAGTTTAGATGCAGGGTTGTTCGACCTCGACCAGAAGATAAATAGAAGAGTAGGCTCAGCAGCAGAATACCAAAAAGAGAAAGTATGTGAACATGAAAAGGACATTAATGTTATATGCATATGTCAATGTAGTTGAAGATTGAACGATCAATTCCTGGTTGTTTGCTCAAAACCAACTTCCCCAATTTTCGCGGAGGCATCAATACGACAGTCATCGTCTCATCGGTCGCTGTTCAGAAAGAATTCAGCAGTAAACCATCAGAAGTAATATTGTGATTTATTATTGTAATATTTGTTCACAGACCCTAGTAAAAACATTATTTTTATATGTTGGTGTAACAATAAAGAATTCCCGAGTGGCCAATCGGTCTTTTGGTTTTTCGTCCGTTATTACTAAGCGTTTCTGAAAAACTGCAAGGAACAGCGTGGGCCCGAGCGTAGCAAGAGCTGAGCATTAACGGTCTACGAGACGTGACTGACAGCATATGTAAATGATTAAGTCGATTGTATTTTATACTTTAGTAAACATTCATCTATATTGTAGTTGTGTTTTCATGTATTTATGCTAATTCTTAGAGTTTATTTAGTGTCATAATGTGCATTAATGAGTCTGAGCGTTTTAGTGTTCTACTGGCTGATGCGTTTTAGAAATAAGTTATGGGTTCTGGTCGGGATAGTCAACAGTTTATATCACAATCGTTTGAAAGTTACAATAGAGTGTCAAGTACTATTTCTAGGGGTACACTATTACTGTTTGTTCCGTACTAAGTCTTTATGCATCCATGTCACTAGAATATTTATAGTTTTTAGACTGCTAAGGGTATTGAAGTGCGGTTTTTAGGTGCTGTAGTAGACTAATTCTATATTAGTTTGATTATTAAATGTATCACACAGTGAAACAGTATTGCATACTGGATGACGTTTCGAACACAATTTATTGTTCATAATCATATCAATTTTTGTCACACGACTTCGAGATTTGATTTTTATAGTTTTCTCTGTCTTATCCTATTTGTTGTATGGGCAGTAGAATTTTCCATATATCTGGGACAGGTGTTGAATCATTCCTATTACATGTATTTGTAGTTGATTCGATAAACAAAGCTTCTGTTATCAATCTCTCCCTATACCCTGTGACATTAGATTTTAAAACTGTCATCCTATCCCATCCTATTGTATGGTTGTGTGTAACTGCATGTAGTGCTATAGCTGAACTACTCTCTAGATTTCTTATCTTATTCGGGTCAACCAATCTAGATTTAGCTAGTACTAGGTGCTGTAGTAGACTAATGTTTGATTCGTTCTAGGAATAAATAGTGTATTAATATAATCAGTAGAGTAAAACAGTCTGTACAGAGAGCTTTTGAAGCTTGTAACCGAAGAGCAAGTTCTGATATCTAGGTGCAGGCTATTCCATATTTTAGAATACATGACTGTGAAGAAGTTTTCACGGAGTGTTGACTTAAAGAATGAGTTGTCACTGTGGAAGTTTGGTTACGCAGATCGTGAGAGCCTTCCTGTGCGAATTGTATGTCCCTGTTACCTGAGTAAGATATTTTGTGAAGGGCCTTAAAGAAGAATATTAGGTTTATAATAAGTCGCCTTGTCCAAAGTGGGTCAAGTTTTAGGATCATGCACCATGAGATGTAGTCTTTCTTACAATCGTAGCCAAGCAGTTTTGAGGTATAATATCGTTGGATACTTTCCATCCTTAGCTTGTCACGTGTGCGAGTGCTGCTTAAAATAAATGGACAGTATTCTAGTAGTGGTTTGAGACATCTTTTGTACAGAATTAGCTTGGCTTCATTGTTGTGGAAGTTCCTGAATATGCATCCTAAGAGCATTCCCGACTTATGAGTCTGTGATGCTACTTGCTCAGAGAATGTTAAGTCACTAGAGTACCTCAGGCCTAGGTCAACGACACTTCGGAGTCTGGTTAGGTTAGCAGATTGAAGCGTTAATTTCAGGTCTATTGAGAGTGTGCCGAAGCAGATCCAGCCACATTTGTTCAGGTTAAATTGTAGATCTCATGGAGACGACCAAGCAGTCACTTTATCTAATTTCTTCTGCACTACATTCTCGAAGTATTCTAAGTCATCACATTGGAATGTATAAGTTACTTTTAGGTCATCTGCAAAGATGGATGGTCTCCCGTGCGAGAAACAAGCGCATATGTCATTGATGTGTAGTGTAAATAGGAGGGGTCCAATGACACTACCTTGTACTACACCAGAAGTGATAGGGCTAGGTTTGGAGGTTGCAGACCCAAGTTGAACTATTTGGGACCTACTGTTAAGGAATGATTTAGGCCATCCTAATAATGGGTCACGTATTCCTAGGGAGTTCAGCTTATGTATTAGCAGTAAATGGTCAGCACAGTCAAATGCCTTAGAAATGTCAAAGTAGATGACAAGTACTAGTTGCCGTCCGTCACGACTGCTGGTCACAAATTTAAGAAGCCTAGGTGACATGTTAAACAAGATCTGGATTTCAGGAATCCATGTTGGTTCGGACTTATAATATTGCAGCAAAGCATATGTTTGATTGAGTTATCTTTAACTAGTCTCTCCACAATTCTAGACGCTATAGGTGTGATATTGATTGGCCGGTAGTTACTGACTTCAGTTTTCGAGCCAGATTTGTGTTTAGGCATAATGAATGTTGTTTTCCATATGTCGGGGTAAATTTGGGTTTCTAGGAACATTGTGAATATTTTAAGCAGTAGTAGAGGAATGTCAGCGCCACCATATTTACAGAAATAAGATGATATACCGCCAGTACCAAAACCTCTTCAACATTTGAGGGTTCTTATACTTTGGTTAATATTAGCATAGGTGAATTGAACAGTACTAATTTGGTTTGGTGTGTGTGGAGGTGGAGTTTGTGGCATATTAGTAGCAGGGTGTATGTCGAGTAGCTGGACTAAGGGCTTAAGGTAGTTACCTGCAAAAGTTTGGTTGAATAGTTTACATATGTCAGCAGAGTTAGTGCATAGCCTACCTTTGTCTATGAGGAGAGAAATGCTGTGATTTTTGCGATTCATTCGCTTCCTTAAGATTTCTGTGAGTGCATACACTCTAGCAGGACTGGCTACTGCGATGCATTCTTCATTTCTCATACGCAAATCTGGAGCTTGTGAGATGGAGCTAAGGGTGTTAAGTATTAGACCTAGAGTGCCAAAGTCGTGGTGTTTGAAGTAACTTGTTGAGATTTTCTTCAGTTTTGCACTATCCTTTGATTTTATGAATGAATTTCTGTGTGGGGAAACCTTTAGTGTTTGGAGTGGAATGACAGCATCTAAGCATGTGTTTGAGTTATGGCAGAAGATGCTCAGGGCTCTCGAGAGGTCATCAGTAGCGAAGTATTCACCCCATTCGGAGGATCTTAGCATGACGTCCAATCGTCCCAAACTGATAGAAGGTTTGTTATGCAGGGTCTGTCTCTCCTGAAACCGTGTTGGGCTTCATGGAGTATGTTAGACCTTTCGAGGTAATTCCTGATGCGATCGTCAGCAATACTTTTCAGTACTTTTGATTCCACTGGGAGTAAAGCTATTGGTCTATGACTAGTGGCATTTCACCCATCCCTACACTTGAAGATCGGTGAAGGGATGGCTCTTTTCCACTCCTTTGGCAGTTTCCCTGAATCCATCGAGCATTGGAACAGGTCGCATATCACATTTCACTTTCATAGTCGATGCTCAAACCCTTCATACCTACCACTTTCACTGCGCCCAGGGACCAACACTGAAGTTGCCCCTCATATTCATACGTCATCCGCAAAGTAAGTAATGGAGGCGCAATATCTCTGCGCATGTTTGGTGATGAACAGAATTGGATTGACGATTATTCCTTTGGATATATCTGAGGGTTTCACTTCCATCGTTTGAAACTTGTATACATGTGACTTAAGCCTCAATTGACAATTTAAGGATGACTTTGGCAGCTATGACAAACTTTTGAAATAATGCTCCAACTTCCGCGAATGAAGTCCTATTTATGACCTACTGCGGTATTCTAAATAGCTCAAATTCTCCCAACGTTGTAGCTGTAAGTCAGTTCATAAGTCAATTATCATATACTCTCCCAATAGGCAAAGTTCATTCATCATTTTAGTAAACCCCTAATATACTCAGCTAAGGTCAGAAGTTCGTTGTGAAAGTGTTGAGATAACTTTCAGGAAACCAGAATTTTCAGAGCATTCCTGCCTTACACAGGCTGGAATTTTCTGGAAAGGTGTAGCTTTCGCTGCCGCTCAGAACTGAAATCCATGTGGAATTTTATGGTATCACTTGAATGAGGTCGAACAATGAATGTCAAGAACAACACATCTACTATCACAAGAACAGAGGTCTTGCAGCGTATGTCTGGTGTAGTCATATCTAAGACAAATAATATCTGATATCACGATGATTGATTTCAATCTATGCGGTCATGTTGTTTTAAAGTAATCGAGAACAAACCGGTCACTACTTTTAAGACTTCTAATGTTCAAAATTTTTGAAAATGCACGCACTTTAGAGGCTAAAACATCATGCGCAGTAAAATGCACTAGTCTATATATAACTTGATTCAGGTTTGAATTAGTTATGGTTGCGTCTCATCCTTGTGGTTTGCCCCTTCACATGATTTCAGAAGCAGAAGTTAGTTTTCTTACAAACTATAATAACGCGAAAGTCTAGAGACCAGCTGGAAAAAGACAAGGAGTAGATAATAATGCACTTCATACAGATAAAGGTTTACATGAAAAGCATGCCAATTTTACAATCACCATCAAACATGACGTCTCAGATTATGAACTCGTAATAATTTAGGGCTGTTTCGACAGACGAAATAGTTCAACCATAAAATAGGCTATCAGAACAAGGCTATATAAGTTTTAGATGGTGAAGTCACCACCGAGGTCAAGGGGACAATCAAAATTTTATCTCGTCTTCTATGAATGATTGTGCTAAACCAACAAACAACTGATATTCAGGCAAGCATTGCATCCACATATAACTGAAGACTGTTTCAGGAGAAAAACATTCTGCGAGACAGCGAAATGAAGGAAGCAAATAAGGTATTACATTAGCAAAAGAAGTTATGTTTACAGATGTAAAAGCAGTTGTAAATTATTCAAAATGTCAGTGTGCATTTGCAATAACTACTGTTAACCATAACGGTCTCACCATTAAAATTACGATATTTTCCACTGAAAATACAGTTTTGTTCAGAAAGTGTGTTTGTCAGCCACGTCTCATAAACCGTTAATGCTCAGCTCTTGCTACGCTCGGGCCCACGCTGTTCCTTGCAGTTTTTCAGAAACGCTTAGTAATAACGGACGAAAAACCAAAAGACCGATTGGCCACTCGGGAATTCTTTATTGTTACACCAACATATAAAAATAATGTTTTTACTAGGGTCTGTGAACAAATATTACAATAATAAATCACAATATTACTTCTGATGGTTTACTGCTGAATTCTTTCTGAACAGCGACCGATGAGACGATGACTGTCGTATTGATGCCTCCGCGAAAATCGGAGGAGTTGGTTTTGAGCAAACAACCATGAATTGATCGCTCAATCTTCAACTACATTGACACTCCCCGGCAAAAAAGGGATCCATCCCTTTTTTCTTCACGACCAATACACGTTGACTTGGATGCCATTGCGAGAACCTGGGTCACATGGACAGAGCTGAAATGGAAAACAAAGAGAAAAGCCAACACACCACAAGCATACCCACAGCACAATCTCACACATCGCTGACGACCTCCGCCTCCAGACAGAGACCTCCTCTTGACATCTTGCAACACAATCGCCACTTGCTAGAATGATTCTTGCAGAATGCAACGTGACCATAGGACCAACTCATGATACACTACGCACATCCTCTTATCTACTCACTACCAATTACCACTGAAATCGCTTGTCACTCATTCTGCCTCAGTTCTAGTAGCGGTGACGCTTGCGAGCCTCAGTCGTTTACACTCTTTCTCCCCGGTGTGTATGACCGCAGCTAACAATTATCTCCTTATACATATGATTCTCAGCAATAGCCTCCCCGGCGTATACGACCTATCTGCTGTCTCTAACATCAATCAATTCATTCACGGATGTAGAAGACAAGAAACAACATCAGAAGTAATCACGACGAAAATTTAACAAAATTACGCAATAACAACAAGATACGAAAACAACAAGTAAACACAATGAATCCAAAATACACCAATTGATATGACACACCACACGTATATACAAACAGTACACACAAACTCGCAGATCGTATCTCGATGGAATTCCTTTGAAGAATCGCAGGACTTACACCAGTACGCCTGCAACCCTTCTCAGGTTGACGATTGTAAGTTGTGGAATGTCCAGACACAAACAAGATTAACCAACAATTACAATGATTGGAACCCACACAATTATTTAACACAAACATATGCACAATCAATACCTCAAATGTGGTGGATTCTGGCACGACAAACTACCCTTGAAGAACTGTAGGACTTACAGCAGTACGCCTACAACCCTTCTCAGGTTGATGATACGAGTGGAAGTCGTACGGACACACACAAAGTTACCAACAGCCAGATGACAGATGATATCAATTCAGTATATGCAATATGAACATATGTACAAAATCACACACCGAGCACATTGGACTGCTCATTGATGCACTACCCTTTGGAGAATTGTAGGACTTACAGCAGTACGCCTACAACCCTTCTCAGGTTGACGCCCTAGGTTGGAAAATCGTCGCAGAGTTCATCTGCTGACCTCCTCCTATCAGCTATATCCTCAAATCTGAACGGCAACACGCCGATGTCATTGTATCGTAGAATATAGATGACGAACAAACACACGACATATCTCATCAACCAAGCGTAGGCACAGAGTAATTTACACCAAAGATAATAGCATTCAAATAGTAACTTGAAACTAGAAATGCCTTTATTCATGCAAGTCAATTTAACAATTACTCTCTCGTTTAAACCTGGCTTATCCTCACTAAACTGACCAATATCTTTCGTCTTTTCAAATGCACCAATACTATCAAAATAATTGCACAAGATACTTGAGTTGATGGGCGTCTGTTTCATTGTGGATGACAACACCAACGACGACTGATTGATACCAGTTGATGAAGTTAGCGGTGGATCAGAAGCTGTTGTTGCTCGGCTTTCAGATATTTGCCTACCTACAAGACCACCACCACTGGTGTCTTTTACTACCAGCTCCGGTTTAGCACTAGCATCTGATGATAGGTGGGCTACATACTGATCACTTACACTGACGGTCTGACAAGTATGCATGCCTTCTGCAACTGCACCTGCATTTATTTCTACTTCACGTCCAGGTTGTACAGAACCTTTGTTCAACTTAGCAGTAGTAGGCATATCCCTCATCTCATCATGATCAACCAAAGACAATTGTGAAGTATCATGATCATTATCACGAATATTCACTTTACCGTCAACTTCATTATTTTCAGACTCTTTATTAACAGAAGTAGACAATTTCTGTTCCTCCTCGCAAATCCTAAAAGGTTTTATAACTTCACTCTGACTAGTAATACCTTGTAAACTTGCAGGGTCAGAACTGGACTCTGAAGCAGCAACTCTATTCTGTGACACTCTATTCAACAATCGCTTACCAGTTGCAACTACAGACTTCTTCACCGCACCGTTATCGTCACACAATTCGGAGTCAGGCCTGGAGTTTACATTTAGCTTATCACTGAACTTGCTCACTGGTTCACAGTTCACTTCTGTATGCACCTCTTGCAAACGTGTAAAACACAACCGTGTTTGTCTTGCATCTTTTAACTTATCTGTTGAGGATGTACTACGAAACCTGTTACACTCACTAGGTCTATATGCATTACTAGACATCATGGGGCATTCTCGATATCCATCTCTTTGGGGCCTATTCGTCATCAATGATTGCATTTTGATCTCAGACTGCTCTATTCTAGGGGTGAGATGTAATATACTGGCAAACTTGCTCATAGATTGATTGACACTAGTATTTACCAGTTTCAGGATATCATCAAACTTTGGCTCGATACCCTCATCCTCCATACGGGAGCTTATCTTCACCCACTTCCTTTGCAGTCGAGTAGGTAGGCGTCTTGCTATTACTTCTAGTATAAAACTCGAGTTGAGGTCACTCATGCAATTCATCGAAATCAATGCATTCTTGTAAGTCATCAGATTATCTAAAAACTCAGAGAGTGCCTTGGAGTCATCTTGTAATTGACCACCATTACCCTTAACAGCCTCGAATGATTTCCCTACAATCATCGGAGGTCTTCCAAACCTTTGACGTAGTATGCTCATAGCCTCGTAGTAGCCCTCTTTTGGCTTCATAAACTTACAGCACTGTATAGCTCTTGAAGCATCTCCAGTGCAATACCTCATCAAATACATTAACTTCAATTCATGATTTAATAGAATACTATTCAGCATGATCTCAAACTCCTTTACAAATTGTAAATAATCAGCTGGGTTTCCGTCGAAACACCGTGGTTCAAATTTAGGGAGTTTGATGTTCCTATTATCCCTGAACGGCGAAACAGTAACACCAACCATGTCATGCTTAACATCAGACACATCGTTACAATTAACAAACAAGTCACCATGACTTACTTTCCTGTTTGCGTTCGAGACGCTCTGTCCCTTCTTTGACCCAGGCATTGTTGAACTTGACCCAATTCCAAAAACGTTCCAGATATTGCTTGTTCAAAGATCACTTCGCCGGCCCCAGGAAAGATGAACGGTGACTATCCAAAACTTCACCAACTGTCTGAATCGGCCAGAAGCTGTTTCCACCGTCAGAAACTGTCAGTCACGTCTCGTAAACCGTTAATGCTCAGCTCTTGCTACGCTCGGGCCCACGCTGTTCCTTGCAGTTTTTCAGAAACGCTTAGTAATAACGGACGAAAAACCAAAAGACCGATTGGCCACTCGGGAATTCTTTATTGTTACACCAACATATAAAAATAATGTTTTTACTAGGGTCTGTGAACAAATATTACAATAATAAATCACAATATTACTTCTGATGGTTTACTGCTGAATTCTTTCTGAACAGCGACCGATGAGACGATGACTGTCGTATTGATGCCTCCGCGAAAATTGGGGAAGTTGGTTTTGAGCAAACAACCATGAATTGATCGTTCAATCTTCAACTGCATTGACAGTGTTATTTTTCCCTGCACCCGAACTTTGGGGGAGAAAGCAGAATATAAAAATTAGTTTGCGTTAACTTCGTGTGAATCTTGTACATTTAGGGAATATCGGAATATATGTTTGCAGAAGTGGTGGTCATTATGGAGTGAATAAAGAACAATCTACTAAGAAATCGGTTCAGAATTCCTGAAGACGTGAAATGAGATGACTCGTGAAATATCTCATAAACTTTACAGGACACACTGGTCAAAACAGTAGATTTAGGGGCTGGAACATAATCTGTTATTTAGATCTACAATATCCTTACTTTATTTAAAGTATGATAACCTGAAATACTGCTCACACCTTGGACTGTCAAAATCATATTTCTGTCCGGCAGATTGAAGCGATTCACATTTGTGAGCACTACCGTGTCTGCTGATCAGCATGTGCTTCCATCCCAACTTTTGATGTTGGCTGTGGGAATTTTCGCAGTAACTATGGTTGTAGCATTGCACAGCCTTGTGCCTGTTTAACCATACGACATACTGACCGCTGATAGCTCGCATGACAAACGCTTCCCAGTGGGTTATCAGGCACAGAGTTGTGAGTTAGAGAGTATATGAGGCTATCTTTGAAATACTAAGTGAGAGCAGATATTTTGTGAGGAGCCTATTGGTAAAAAGTTTATGCTGTGGTCAAATAAAGTAAATTTGTCCAAATCTCAGAGTTGTTGCGACTATAAAGCGTTTCGAGTTATCTATCGTCTTAGCAGACTACATAAAGTGATTGGCGTTTCATTGTCACGAAGTAAAAATAGATCTACCTAATTGTGTGCTTGTGATTTCTACGTGTTGCAATGTACCATGAAGACAGACTGTGCCTATACTGGTAAATTTACAACCCAGTGCAACTGCGGTTATAGTAATAATTAAAAACAGAATGCCTACGGTTCGCAGCCACAGAACACGGTACGTGGCTACCTGTTCATCTAATCGCGTAAACAGACGTTTCCCAGACGCTGCATTTATTCCTAACAGTCCACCCTTGACTCCCACCTTAGCACATGTTACTGATGTTACCGCGACACAATCGCATTACAACTTAAGGAACACAGATTCATTGAAAAATTGTGTATCAAACAAAAATTATATTTCAGATTTACAGATAATTCAGACGAGTAGTCCTCTGTTACTGTCAGTAGGTTCCATCTGCGTACACGGCTCATATGTTTCTCCATAACCCTGAAGAGGTTTAAGAAAACTATTATTAACTTTAGTAGTACGTGTATAATCTGAATAAAAAATTTTTCTTGATAGGCGTCTACAAGTAATCACTTTACAAAAAGTATATATAAGTAGCTTAATAATTTTCACTAAACATACGGGACTTCGTAATTTATCGTTGATCGATACCTAGTAGTTAGGTCGAGGCATCATGAAATGATAAAATTATTTGACGACAAGTTATGCGGCAGTTTCCAAAGCTCGTACAAAGGTTTTGATATAAAATGACAATGGCTTTATGATAAATAAGGGTCTTAACAGCAATAATAATAATAACGTTCATGTTCACAGTGACTATAAAAACAATTATAGGTATCATTATCGCAACGACTCAATCGTTAACTTAGATAGACGACTACTAATAATACAATAATATCAATTAAATGTATCACTTAATCTTATGAAGCAGGTGTTTACTTACTGTCACTGTATTCTCGCAATATCGATGTGGCCAACTAGCTTATTCCAACTGAACTCAAGATTAATCCTGAAAGTGAATGGAGACCCAGTTTACGTCAACTGAAAGCATGTAGGCTACATGTATTACACTGCTTACTGTGACGTTTGATACCTGCTTTCCGATCTTCGTGTCAAGAATACAGTATGTGTAAGTATACCTATATTTATACACAAGTATACGTACATGCTGCATCAACCATGCCGTTTTATCATGATTAACCGGACCACTGTTTGAACCATACTTATTTAAGGATCTCTGAAAATAATAGTCAAGTGATAATTAAAGTTGCATAAAGTTATCACCTCTTCGGAACATTGTTTGCATTCTTGACACTCCTGCGAAGTCCTTAGATATTAATATTGGATGAATTCTTTGAAATCAGCTAATAAATCCTCTGCTATATCATTTATATCCCTAGCTGTGATAGTCTGTGTTGTCATTTATGCATCCGACTTAATAAAACGCTTCTGGAAATTGCGAACTTGACCAAACAGCTAAATGATATTTGAAATTACCGCAGCTCGATTGACGAACTTGCTAATCACAAGAGGGAAAATCACTTGTTTATCTCACTCGTGGGCATACGAAATTATGGCCGCCAACAGAGTGCTTATCTGTGCGTTGTGTTGTGATTGTATATCTCTGTGCTGTTTCCATACCACCATTAGTAAATATATCCTTGAAAAGCCGGAAGGGTTATATTCTCCTTTCCCTAGTTCGGGCGATTTCAAGAGCGTTATTAATGTAAGGATAAAACCTGGGCACTGTGGAAAAGTAAAACTCCATTATGGATTAGATTTTGTTTAATAAATCACACAGTGTTAAAGAGTAATATTTACTGATGACGTTTCGAACACACCTTATTTCTCATAATCACATTAAGATACTCACATAGCTTTCTTCCTTCGTATAAATACATGAGAAAAAATTCAAAAGAAATTTGAATAGAAACAGTATGAGACTTGTATGAAACAGAGTGGAAGATAAAGTACATTCGTAACGTCTACTAATGTTATCAAGAAATATAATACGATAAGAATCAGGACGAGTATTATTAGTCAATCTAATTTGGAAGTACATTCGGAAACATCAGTGTTCTCAAAAGAATACAGTAAGATGGGAAATAAGACGGGTGTAGGTAATCAATAAGATGGTTTTTATATTGCAATAGATAGCTAGATAAAATGTTGTGAATTGAAAGGTGTGAATTGAAATACATCTTAAAATTAATTATTATATTCTGATTCGAATGGTATGTGTATTGAGTCACCATAACGCATATAATGGGGTGAGAATACTAGCGGTAAACAATTCCCCAAAATTATTGACTATAGGAATCATCAGTGAACATTGAATGCTTTAAGTCGACTTGTTTAGCTGAAGGCATTTGGTCAAGCATCCCCACCATTTGGTACTTCGCCGTGTCACGATTACTAGGCCGCTAAGCGTTCGTCTAACAACTCGTTTTGGTCCGGAAATATATCTCGTAATTTGGACGATCAAATACTGTCTTTTGCTTTGCCTTTGGTCCACGAGAAACGAATGCCATAGAAACTGTTGGTATAAGATCTTCCGTTAGTATACTCCGTACAGTTCGCGACCGTCAATACTGTGAAATTCTAAAGGCTCGATGAGCCATTTTTTATTGACGAATCTCTCTCCACCTACATATATTACTTGGAATTATGTTAATAAATTCTCAGCGAAATTGATATGAATATTTCCATTTTTTCGGCATTCTGGCCCAAACTTCTTCAAGGAAATTTTGTTAATTGATATAACAAAGGTTTTTATATAAAAACAACTCCTTGTTTTCAAACCTTCTTCCAATTACATGAGTCATGATGCAGGTATCAGCACGGTAATATTAACACCTCACACCCGCCACGGTAACCAACGATTGCACATCTCTCTGTGTTGGTGCTGCTGTAGGGCACTTTTCCAGCACTGTCAGTGAATTGCCACCATCTGAGTTAACACCAATCAAACAATATTCTCCAGACGCGACAAAAATTGAAGATAATTTTTTTAAGATATATGCGATTTCACCGTCACCCCTAACTCTCTCTCATTCTGTCTCATCAATGCTCGTTTCTTACTCAACAAAATGTTCGACTTCACGACACTATCCTTAGTTTGCAACCCGTCTCTCATAATGATTATTGAGACATGGTGCACTCCTCAGATTTGCGATAAAGATATTTCTATTGATAACTATTATGTATTCAGAGGCAACAGAAACTATGGTAGAGGAGGAGGATGTGCTATGTATATCAGGTCTGATATTAAGGCCACATAGTGCTTCTACCCAGAGCTCATCACAGATAACGATTCAACCTGGGCTTTCTGAGGCTGTCCTACTCTAATTCCTATCTTATGGGCTGCATCTATCGTCCCCCATGCTCAACTGTTGAAGGTGATACGAGGCCTGCTAGCACGTTCGCTTACGCCACTTCACTACCTCACATGGCTAAAATTATATGTGGAGACTTTAATATGCCCGATGTAGTCTGGCAACCACTTTCCTCACCAAAACGGTACAATGAATTTATCAACATAATAGAAACAAAAGAATGGCAACAACACGTACGGCATCCTACTAGGATATCTAAGATTTTGGATCTAGTTTTCACTAATGGTATTGTCAGTCAAGTCTCATGAACCGTTAAGGCCCAGCTCTCACTACGCTGGGCCTCACGCTGTCCCTCGAAGACTTTCAAAAATGCTTAATATTAACCGACTCAAAAACCAAAACACGGTTCGGCGACTCAAGAATTCTTTATTCAAGCGCCAACATATAACCAGCAATACTGGCACTACAGACTGAGGTATAAGAACAAATATTACAACAATAAATCACGATATTACTTCTGACAGTTCTTTCTAGGTTCTTTCTGACCAGCGACTGACGAGACGATGACTGGTGGATTGATGCCTCAGCGAAAATACGGGGAAGTTGGGTTTGAGCAAACAACCATGATCTTCAACTAAATTGACAGGTATCACGCCCACTACCCTCGGAGTAGGTAAAGAGTTTCCGGGCAGCGATCACAGAGGAGTATTTGGTATATTCAATATTTGCACTAGCATGAGTTCGACAATAAGATCCAACAAAATATCACTCAGAGATGACGGGATGCTCAGTGGGATGGCCTGAAACCATGCCTACGCACCCTGGACTTGGTGCCATACTTTACATGCACCTCGGCTATAGAGACAAACAAATTATTCTATGAGAACCTAGGATTTGCACATTGCTTCACCACTCCAGCAAGAATTGTGAACACCAGGCCGAAACAGTCCGACTTCATCCCCGCAAAGATTCGAAACCGACCGCGTAAGGATGCGAGGTAATTCGTCAGATGTAGTGACTATTCATCACTCATTACACTCAAGCAAACTTATGATTTATACAAATCACATCAGTCATCTGAGTCCATCAAACTAGAACAAATCCAGCACTTACGCTGATAGGTGCGAAATATACGGACTAGAGACACTTTAGTTAAGGCGACTGTCAGCCATGTCTTATAAACAGTTAATGCCCAGCTGTTGCTACGATGGGCCCCACAATGTTCCTCAAAGCTTCTCAGAAACGCTTAGCACAAATGGACGCAAAAACCAGAACCCAGTTTGGTGACTCGAGAATTATTTATTCTAACACCAACATATAACCAATATTACTACTAAGGTCTGTGAACAAATATTACAATAATAAATCACAATATTACTCCTGACGGTTTTCTCCCGAATTCCTTATGAACGGCGACCGATGAGAAGATGACTGGTGTATCGATGTCTCCGCGAAAATATAGGGAAAGTTGGGTTTGAGAAAACAACCATGAATTGATCGTTCAATCTTCAACTACATTGACAGCGCCTGAAACTCAACCTTACACCCCTTATTCGCCCGTTTATACGGCTACATGAAAAGGAGTACGTCGGTTGCTGTGCGTCGGTGGCACAGTGGTTAGGACTCTCGCCGACCATGCACATGGTCCGGGGTTCGAGCCCACATCGGCGCACACCTGTTATCTATTGTCGGCCTGCGAAATTTGGCTACCAATATCCACGCTGAAAATTCCATACCTGTACCAAAAATACAGTGTGGAATCAAGCTGTACTCAAAAATAAAAAATAAATAAATATTTCAATAGCTTTGAACAATTTACGCATATATACTCTTAGGAACCATGAAAATACTGTATCCATAACCCGGTACTAGACGAAACTGCGTTCATGTTTCTTCAAAATACAGTGGAGAGCATTATGAAAGGAACTTCCACTTACTGTACGTAGCTGCCGATTTTCTTAGTGAATTCCTGCGTCCCATTATTGTGTTCCTGTCAACAAAAGAGCTTCGGTCTACTTATCCATAGTTTACCCATATATAGGTTGTTCAACTAACTTTAATAGTACAGACTCCAGTGTAACACTCCCAATTTGAGGATATTCATTTGCCCCGGCAACCGTATCGCATATAAAATGCTGTGAGACCAGCACAATCTTTCCCACATGGCTTGATTCGTTTATTCAACTTATTAGAGATCCTCCTAATATTTCATCAATCGGGTTTATAAACTCATAAGATTATCTGTGATTATTCTCGACCGTTAATCCCAAATTAATTGCGATAGTTCTTCCATAATAAAAAGCAAACTGGTACTTTGTAATGTGTCGATGTCCAGATCTTACTACACTGGACTTCACACTGTCCTTAAAAGACTTTCAGAAACTATACGCACTAACTGACGCCAAAAAGCAGAACGCAAATTGGTGACTCAAGGACCGTTAATTCTTGCACCAATCCAGAGCCAACTAGTAAGTTATTGTACACAAAGTCTCAGAATAAATGTTATAAAAACAAATCGCAATAATAATACAGATAGTTTTCTCTCTTACAACGAACAGAGGACAATGGGACGATTACAGCCGTTTTGATGATTCTCGCGAAAACTATTTATTATTAATAATGTATTTCATACAAATTTACAAATTTACATGAAAATGCATGCCATTTTTACAGGCACGATCAAGTATGACATAGTATCACATCGTAGATTGTCTACAAGTCAACAATGTTTCAACAGTTAAATATTTGATACATATATAAATACACATAGTCTGAACTAGGCTGTATAGTTATTGAATTGCACAATTGTCCTCCTCGTTGAGCGGGAAAATCGACTTCGTTTCGTTTTCATCCCGTGATTGTAGGCATACGATAAACAACCAATATTGAGGTAAGTACAACGTTTACAAGTGATTGAAAGCTGTTTTAGAAAAGTAAAAGTGCTGAGGTGAATCAATAAAGTGTAATGAAATGGGTAAGTGCAAGTATCATTAATAAATGCATTAATAAAGGAAACTCCCTAGGCTGACAACGCTCATTTGCAATGTATAATGCTACGCATATATCTCGTACTATCATGATGTCCACTTTTGGTTTTAATACATTTATCCTCATGCCGGTTGTTTTTATTTTATGCCTTTTTGTGCATTTAGTGCACAACCGTACCCTACAGGGAATAGGAATAGAATAAGTAGGATCGAATTCATAAAGAGCTATAAAATGTTAGGTTTAATGGAATATAATGAGGATCAAGTAAAGACGTTATTAGAAAATGAATCCGATAAGACATTGTGAAGTGGTATTTAAAGATCTGACGATGGATAGCAAGTTAATTTATAAGATGCCCCATAAATCTGTTCAGGGCCCACGTGGTCGCATCTCAACAATAGGCTGAGCGAATGGTATGTGTTTAAAGGTAGAAGCATGATCTGTCAAGGCGTTCATTATTATCTTTTTCAAGATAAAGATCTAAGCCCTCATAAAAATCAGAAATATCTCGAGCCTTCAAATTGTATATTGCTGTTCCTACAGAATGGAGTGATTCACCTTAGTGACCGCCACCAATTCTACCGAGGATTCGGGATTGAGCAAGCAACCATGAATTAATTGTTCGATCCTCAACTACATTGACAACTTTGATTAAGCTATTAGCATAAAAGAGCTAAACGTCAGTATAAACAATATCGCTTTGTTTTCAATCATTAGGAATTACAAAATATTTTATTATAATGAGTATTGGATGACATTTTACAATTCATACAATAATAGTTTAACAGTAACAAAATAGCGAAACTTATGCACATGAAGAATATGGCGAAACAGAAAAACATGCAATACAGATGCTTACCAGAGATTACTGCAGAATGTGCGATGAGAAAGCACAAGAATCAGTTCGAAATGTCTATTATATATATAGATCCGATAAAGTTGAAGTTTTGTAAATCCTGAAAGTGTAATGATGCGTTAAGGTGAACAAGTTTTCGTCGGGGTCAACCAGTTATTGTCTGACTCACCAATGTGTTGCGTGCGTTATGTGACTAAATCATGGTACTTCCTCACCTTCGTTAATGTGCACAGACGTTGTGGCTACTCGATGCTCACCAAAAGGCACTTGCGAACAGGACGATTTTGTATTATAGCAGTAGTTAAATTTTAGACATTTGTGTCAAGGTAATGTTCAACAGTAAACTGACAAACGTTTGCGAAGTACATATAAAGTCGGTCTGTGTAAACATATAATACAAGTATGCAAATTAGAATAAAAATCATCTTTACAGTTGGTATAGGGGTACTACAGCTCTACTTATAATGAAACCGAAAACCTGGGATAGGTTACGTTGATGAAACAAATGTCATAATTAAAATAAGTGATTTGAAATATACCCATGAATTAATAAACAGCATATTTGAGGACATCAAATTCACAAGAGAAGAACAATTAGATTAAAACTCCCGTTATAGATGTTGTCTATATAGTTGAAGATTGAACGATCAATTCATGGTTGTTTGCTCAAACCCAACTCTATATTTGTCGCTAGAATCATCAATACGTCAGTCATCGTCTCAGCGTTCGCTGTTCGTTGGAAGACAGAAATCTATCAGAAGTATTGTCGTGATAAAACTTTTATAACATTTATTCTTGGACCTGGTGTAATAACCTTATTGTTGGTTATATATTTGGGTAAGAATAAAGGATTCTCGTGTCGACAATCAGTGTTCTGGTTTTCGCGTTGGTTGATATAAATGGTTTCTGAAAGACTTCCAGGGACATTGTGAGGTCCAGTGTAGTAGGACCTGGACGTTGAAAGATTTCTTAATCAGAACAGCTGACACAGAAATTTAGAAACACATTTATATGGAACATCACTGCATATATATCGAATACTCAACTATTCTTGCAATAATTTATTTCCTCACAAAATACTTCAGGCGGACATCTAACTGTATAAATCAGAACAACAGCATAAATCAGTATTACTATACTTCCACTTTTCTTATAAATAACTTATGTACTTTGGCATTTGGATTTCACTTCTTCAGTTTCTATTCCCAACATTACCCTATATAAGAGTGAAAACCATCATTCGTTTCGCCCTAATTTTTACTTTTTTATTGTTATCCTATAATAATAATAATATATATTCTCATATAAACATATAAATTTACATGAAAATGCATGCCATTTTTACAGGCACGATCAAGTATGATATAATATCAAATCGTAGATTGTCTACAAGTTAATAATGTTTCAACAGTTAAATATTTGATATATATATAAATACACATTGTCTGAACTAGGCTGTATAGTTATTGAATTGTACAATTGTCCTCCAGGTTGAGCGGGAAAATCGACTTCGTTTCGTTTTCATCCCGTGGTTGTCGGCATACGATAACCAACCAATATTGAGGTAAGTACAACGTTTACAACGGATTGAAAGCTGTTTTAGAAAAGTAAAAGTGCTAAGGTGAATCAATAAAGTGTAATGAAATGGGTAAGTGCAAGTATCACTAATAAATGCATTAATAAAGAAAACTCCCTAGGCTGACAACGTTCATTTGCAATGTATAATGCTACGCGTATATCTGGTAGTATCATGATGTCCACTTTTGGTTTTAATACATTTTTTCCTTATGTCTTTTTTTTTATTTTATGCCTTTTTGTGCATTTGGTGCACAACCGTACCTCACAGAGAATAGGAATAGAATAAGTCGAATCAAATTCATAAAGAGCTATAAAATGTTAGGTTTAATGGGATACAATGAGGATTAAGTAAAGACGTTATTAGAAAATGAATGAGATAAGACATTGTGAAGTGGTATTTAAAGATCCGACAATGGACAGCAAGTTGATTTATAAGATGCCCCATAAATCTGTGCAGATCCCACATGGTCGCATCTCAACAATAGGCTGAGCGAATGGTATATATTTAAAGGTAGAAGCATGATCTGTCAAGGCGTTCATTATTATCTTTTTCAAGATAAAGATCTAAGCCCTCATAAAAATCAGAAATATCTCGAGCCTTTAATTTGTATATTGCTGTTCCTGCAGAATGGGGCGATTCACCTTAGTGACCCCCACCATATCTACTGATCAGCTAACGCCACCCTCCCTCCTTTTTTGATGTTAAGCTCTGAGAATATGATTATTATGGCTACCGCAAATATACTGCTTGGTACCAGACATGTTCGTACCCCATATTCCATCTCCCTAGCTTTCTTAATGAGTGCTTCCAATAGGTCTCCACATACATCTTTATGAACATTATATATGTATGCATGCGTCCTAATGAACAGATTACTTTACAAGAAGTTAAAACCTTAAAGAATAAAAAGAATAGGTTTTGTGAATAGTTAAGCAAGATTCAGCAGAACAATATAGTTAGGGATCAATGTAGGTAGTATGAACTGAAGGTAAGGTCGGTTGGCAGGACTTAGTGTACTAAATTATCATGACAGTCTTGTATATAGTAGACATCTGACATTGCAAAGTAACGTGTCTAAACATATTATAAAAGATATTAACAGAAATACTACATAGCTTTAACATTATGAATTTTAGAAAATTATATGAGAATGGGTAACTGTTGACTGAAGATAATCAATTCAACTCAAAAATAGTGCAGTGTATTATGCTAATAATATAAGTATATTCGTAAAATATTAAAAGATATGGTTGCTAATGTAATGGTTTTCGGAAATAATTATACTGACGAACTTATTGAAGATTACAGTGAAGAGGAAACCAGTGAGTTAGTTAAATGGCTACTGTGCAGTTAGTAGTTAAAACGTCTTTTTTAAAAAGTAAAGGGTAGAAGAGTTTTGAGCACCGGAGCAAATTAAGTCATATTCTACTGAGTAGAGTGTAGTGAGTAGTGGTACGATTAGGGATAAGGGTAGGTTGAATGAACTTGGGGAAAATGGTTGGTTGGTTGAGTTTGTTATTGCTAGGTATTCCTGGCCACTTTTCATATGGCATGCTTTAGACATTACAAAGTACCAGTTTGCTTATATTATGGGAGAACTATCACAACTAATTTGGGATTATACATCCAGGAGAGTCTAATGAGTTTATAAACCCGATTGAAGAAATATCGATAGGATCTCTAGTAAGCTGAATAACCGGACCTTAGGTAAAGGCATGTGGGAGAGATTAGGTTGGTTTTATCACGTTATAGATGAGGTACGGTTGCCGGGGCAAATGAGTTTCCTCAAATTGGGGGTATTGCACTGGGGTCTGTAGTACTAAAGCTAGTTGAGCGGCCCATATGGATAAAGTATGGATAAGTAGACCGAAGCTCTTTTGTTGATAGGAACTCGTTAAGTAGACGCTGGAATTCAGTAGGAGATCGGCAACTACGTACAGTAAGTGGAAGTTCGTTCCATAATGCACTGTACTGTATTTTAAAGAAACGTGATCGCAGTTTTGTCCGGAACCGGCTTATGGATAGAGTATTTTCATGATTCCTAAGAGTATATATGGGTAAATTATTGAAAGCTATTGGATTACTGCTTTTGGTGTAGCCGTGTAAAAGGCGAAAGAGGAATGTAAGGTTGAGTTTCAGGCGCCTTAACCAAAGTGGCTGAAGTCCATACATTTTGCACCTATCAGCGTAAGTCAGTCCTTCATGTTTGTATAATAGGCGTCGAGTAAAACTTCGCTGAATATTTTCAATACGAACCCTGTCATACCCATGCATGAAACCGAAGACAATTGTGCAGTATTCAAGTACTGGACGAACCATGACTTTGTATAAAAGGACTTTAGCCTCATTTGTGTACATTTTTCGATGTAACAAGCCTGTGAGTCTTCGGCATTTAGAAACAAGTGCTTTTGCGTACTGACTGAATGTTAAGTTTTGTGAGTAGGTAACTCCCAGGTCTTTTATGGAACTGAGGGTTTGGAGAAAAGAGTTACCTAGGTGTAACCTGAAATTCGGATGGGAGTTATTGAAATATAGGACACCACATTTATCAGAATTGAATGGCAGTTGCCAGTCATTGCTCCAGTTATGTAACCTATCCAGATCATCTTGAATATGTGTGAATCCTTCGTTTAGTGTAGAATGGGGGAAGCTGTATACAATCTTTAAGTCGTCAGCAAAGAGGTATGGGGTACCATGCTTGATTACGCTGCAGATGTCGTTAATGTAGATTACGAAAAGCAGTGGACCTAGTACACTACCCTGAATCACTCCACTTCTTATAGGTCTGGGTGACGAGTAATTATTTGCAAATTTCACAACTTGGGAACGATCTTCCAAGAAAGAAATGAGCCAGGATAACAAGGGGTCTTGGAACCCGTACGACTTTAGCTTAAGGATTAGTCTCTTGTGTGGGACTTTATCAAAGGCTTTTTTGAAGTCAAAGAAGAGAGTTGTGACATACAAACCATGATCACGCTTAGCGGTAACATCATCAAAGTAGTCAAGTAGGCAGGTGGAGCATGATCGATTTTTCAAGAAGCCGTGTTGTGCTGGAGTAAACACTTTGTGAAGGTGGAGGTATGAAGCAATATCTTGCCCTATAACCTTTTCCATAACCCTGGAAACTACTGACGTGATATTAATCGGTCGGTAGTTTTCGATGTTAGAAGTTGGTCCTTGTTTGTGCCTAGGGGTTATAAACGACAGTTTCCAGCATTCTGGGTAACTGCCATTATTTAAGGACAGAATGAAAAACTTTAGTAGGATAATGGGTATATCCTCACCACCTCTTTTCAACAAGATAGATGGAATTCCATCGGGCCCAGCGTTATATGATGTCCGGAGGGATGCTATAGCGGAGGAAATCTTTTGTTGGGTGAATGTTATATTACCCAAAAAGTGATTTGGTATTGTCGGAACTTCAAGACTATCTACTGTTTCTTCGATAGTATAGTAGCTAGAAAAGTGGGAGCTGAATAACTCACATATCTCCTGCGGGTCTTCGTGTAGTTTTTCTCCATCTAGTAATAAGTTAGGGATACTTATTCTGTTGTTGTTGATTCGTGACTTAATTAGTTTAACTAATGCCTCTGTATTATCAGGTCGTGAGTGGAGGATGCGTTCTAGTTTGATGGACTCAGATAACTGATTAGATTTGTATGAATCATAAGTTTGCTTGAGTGTAATGAGTGATGAAAAGTCATTATATCTGTAGAATTGCCTAGCATGCTTACGCAGTCGGTTTCGAATCTTTACGGGGATGAAGTCGGGCTGTTTAGGCCTCGTTTTCACAAGTCTTACTGGAGCGATGAAGTCATGTGCAAATCCTAGGTTCTCATAGAGTAATTTGTTTGTCTCTATAGCCGAGCTGCACGTAAAGTATGGCTCCCAGTCTAGGGTGCGTATGTATGGTTTCAGTTCATCCCACTGAGCATGTCTGTAACCCCTGAGTAATACTTTGTTGGCGTTTATTGTCGAACTCATGCTAGTGCAAATATTAAATGTACCGAATACTACTCTGTGGTCGCTGCCAGGAAACTCTTTACCTACTCGAAGGGTAGTGGGGATGATACCATTAGTGAAAACTAGATCTAAAATCTTAGATAGCCTGGTAGGATACTGTACGTGTTGTTGCCATTCTTTTGTTTCTATTATGTTGATAAATTCATTGTACCGTTTTGGTGAGGAAAGTGGTTGCCAGACTACATCGGGCATATTAAAGTCCCCACATATAATTTTAGCCGTGTGAGGTAGTGAAGTGGCGTAAGCGAACGTGCTAGCAAGCTTCATATTACCTTCAACGGTTGAGCACGAGGGGTGATAGATGCAACATATAAGATAGGAACTGGTGTCAGCTACCGTCTCATAAACCGTTAATGCCCAGCTCTCGCTACGCTCGGGCCCACGCTGTTCTTAGAAGATTTCTCAGAAACACTTAGTTATAACGGACGCTAAAACCAAAACACCAATCTGCCGCTTGATATTTCTGTATTGTTACACCAACATATAAAAGGAATAAGCGAACTAAGCAAACTAAGGTCTGAAAACTAATATTACAATAATAAATCACAGTATTACTTCTGACGGTTTACTGCTGACTTCTTTCTGAAAAGCGACCGATGAGACGATGACTGTCGTATTGATGCCTCCGCGAAAATCGGGGGAGTTGGTTTTGAGCAAACAACCAAGAATTGATCGTTCAATCTTCAACTCCAAAGACACTCCCCGGCAAAAAACGGATCCAACCCTTTTTTCTTCACGACCAATACACGTTGACTTGGATGCCATTGCGAGAACCTGGGTCACACGGACAGAGCTGAAATGGAAAACAAAGAGAAAAGCCAACACACCACAAGCATACCCACAGCACAATCTCACACATCAATTACGACCTGCGCGTCCAGACAGAGACCTCCTCTTGACATCTTGCAACACAATC
This sequence comes from Trichobilharzia regenti, assembly GCA_944472135.2. NCBI lineage: Eukaryota > Metazoa > Platyhelminthes > Trematoda > Strigeidida > Schistosomatidae > Trichobilharzia > Trichobilharzia regenti. The sequence continues at coordinate 104,522,834 of OX235262.1, forward strand.
GCCACTTGCTAGAATGACTCTTGCAGAATGCAAAGTGACCATGGCAGGACCTCACGATACTCTACGCACGTCCTCTTAATTACTCACAACCAATTACCATTGAAATCGCTTGTCACTCATTCTGCCTCAGTTCTAGTAGCGGTGACGCATGCGAGCCTCAGTCGTTTACACTCTTTCTCCCCGGCGTGTCGGACCGCAGCTAACATTTATCTCCGTGTGCATTTCATTCTCAGCAATAGCCTCCCCGGCGTATACGACCCATATGCTGTCCTTAACATCAATCAATTCATTCATGGATGTAGAAGACAAGAAACAACTTCAGAAATAATCACGACGAAAATTTAACAAAATTACGCAATAAAAACAAGATACGAAAACAACAAGTAAACACAATGAATTCAAATAACACCAATTGATATGACACACCACACGTATATACAAACAGTACACACAAACTCACATTTCATGTCTTGATGGAATACCCTTGAAGAATTGCAGGACTTACACCAGTACGCCCACAAACCTTCACAGGTTGACGATTGTAAGTTGTGGAATGTCCGGATACACACAAGACTAACCAACAATTACATTAATTTGAACTCACACAACTATTTAACACAAACATATGTACAATCAATACCTCAAATGTGCTGGATTCTGACACGACAGACTACCCTTGAAGAACTGTAGGACTTACAGCAGTACGCCTACAACCCTTCTCAGGTTGATGATACGAGTGGAAGTCGTACGGACACACACAAAGTTACCAACAGCCAGATGACAGATGATATCAATTCAGTATATACAGTATGAACATATGTCCAAGATCATACACCAAGCACATTGGACTGCTCATTGATGCGCTACCCTTTGAAGAACTGTAGGACTTACACCAGTACGCCTACAACCCTTCTCAGGTTGACACCCTAGGTTGGAAAATCGTCGCAGAGTTCATCTGCTGACCTCCTCCTATCAGCTATATCCTCAAATCTGAACGGCAACACGCCGATGTCATTGTATCGTAGAATATAGATAACGAACAAACATACGACGTATCTGGTCAACCAAGCGTAGGCACAGAGTAATTTACACCAAAGATAATAGCATTCAAATAGTAACTTGAAACTAGAAATGCCTTTATTCATGCAAGTCAATTTAACAATTACTCTCTCGTTTAAACCTGGCTTATCCTCACCAAACTGACCATTGATATTCGTCCTTTCAAACGAACTGATACTACCATAGTCTTTGCACAAGATGCCTGAGTTGATGGGCGTCTGTTTCATTGTGGATGACAGCATCAACGACGACTGATTGATATCAGTTGATGAAGTTAGCGGTGGATCAAAAGCTGTTGTTGCTCGCCTTTCAGAAAGTTATCTACCTGCAAGACCACCACCACTGCTGTCTTTTACTATCAGCTCCAGTTTAGCACTAGCATCTGATGATAGGTGGGCTACATACTGATCACTCACACTGACGGTCTCACAAATATCCATAACTTCTGCAACTGCATCCGCATTTATTTCTACTTCACGTTCAAGTTGTACAGAACCTTTGTTCAACTTAGCAGTAGTAGGCATATCCCTCATCTCATCATGATCAACCAAAGACAATTGTGAAGTATCATGATCATTACCACAAATATTCAATTTACCGTCATGTTCATCATTTTCAAACTCTTTAATAACAGAAGTAGACAATTTTGGTTCCTCCCCACAAACCATTAAAGGTTTTATATCCTCACTCTGACTAGTTATACCTAGTAAACATGTAGGGTCACAACTGGACTCTGAAGCAGCAACTCTATTCTGTGACACTCTATTCAACAATCGCTTACCAGTTGCAACTACAGACTTCTTCACCTCACCGTTATCGTCACACAATTCGGAGTCAGACCTGGAGTTTACATTTAGCTTATCACTGAACGTGCTCACTGGTTCACAGTTCACTTCTGTATGCACTTCCTGCAAACGTGTGAAACACAACCGTGTTTGTCTTGCATCTTGCAAGTTATCTGTTGAGCATGTACTACGAAACCTGTTGCACTCATTAGGTTTATATGCATTACTAGACATCATGGGGCCTTCTCGATATCCACCTCTCTGAGGCTTATTCGTCATCAATGATTGCGTTTTACCCTCAGACTGCTCTATTCTAGGGGTGAGATTCAATATACTGGCAAACTTGCTCATAGATTGATTGACACTAACTTTTACTAGTTTCAGGATATCATCAAACTTTGGCTCGATACACTCATCCTCCATACGGGAGCTTATCTTCACCCACTTCCTTTGCAGTCGAGTAGGTAGGCGTCTCGCTATTACTTCTAGTATAAAACCGAGTTTGGGTCACTCATGCAATTCATCGAAATCAATGCATTCTTGTAAGTCATCAGATTATCTAAAAACTCAGAGAGTGCCTTGGAGTCATCTTGTAATTGACCACCATTACCCTTAACAGCCTCGAATGATTTCCCTACAATCATCGGAGGTCTTCCAAACCTTTGACGTAGTATGCTCATAGCCTCGTAGTAGCCCTCTTTTGGCTTCATAAACTTACAGCACTGTATAGCTCTTGAAGCATCTCCAGTGCAATACCTCATCAAATACATTAACTTCAATTCATCACTTAATAGAAAACTACTCAGCATGATCTCAAACTCCTTTACAAATTGTAAATAATCAGCTGGGTTTCCGTCAAAACACCGTGGTTCAAATTTAGGGAGTTTGATGTTCCTATTATCCCTGAACGGCGAAACAGTAACACCAACCATGTCATGCTTAACATCAGACACATCGTTACAATTAACAAACAAGTCACCATGACTTACTTTCCTGTTTGCGTTCGAGACGCTCTGTCCCTTCTTTGACCCAGGCATTGTTGAACTTGACCTAATTCCAAAAACGTTCCAGATATTGCTTGTTCAAAGATCACTTCGCCGGCCCCAGGAAAGATGAACGGTGACTATCCAAAATTTCACCAACTGTCTGAATCCGCCAGATCTGTTTTTATCGTCAGAAACTGTCAGCTACCGTCTCATAAACCGTTAATGCCCAGCTCTCGCTACGCTCGGGCCCACGCTGTTCTTAGAAGATTTCTCAGAAACACTTAGTTATAACGGACGCTAAAACCAAAACACCAATCTGCCGCTTGATATTTTTGTATTGTTACACCAACATATAAAAGGAATAAGCGAACTAAGCAAACTAAGGTCTGAAAACTAATATTACAATAATAAATCATTGTTACTTCTGACGATATTTCACTCTTCTTTCTGAACAGCGACCGATGAGACGATGACTGTCGTATTGATGCCTCGGCGAAAATCGGGGGAGTTGATTTTGAGCAAACAACCAAGAATTGATCGTTCAATCTTCAACTCCATTGACAACTGGAGTGAGACAGTCTTAGAATAGCCCACACTGAATTGTTATCTGTGATGAGCTCTGGGTAGAAGCACTATGTGGCCTTAATATCAGACCTGATATACATAGCACATCCTCCTCCTCCACCATAGTTTCTGTCGCCTCTGAATACATAATAGTTATCAATAGAAATATCTTTATCGCAAATCTGAGGAGTGCACCATGTCTCAGTAATCATTATGAGAGACGGATTGCAAATTAGGGATAATGTCGTGAAGTCGAACATTTTGTTGAGTAAGGAGCGAGCATTGATAAGACAGAATGAGAGAGAGTTAGGGGTGACGGTGAAATCGCATATATCTTTAAAAATATTCTCTCCAAGGTTTATGGCGTCTAGAACAGATTGTTTGATGGGTGCTAACTCAGATGGTGGCCACTTACTAGCAGTGCTGGAAAAGTGCCCTACACCAGTATCAGCACAGAGAGATGTGCCATCGTTTGTTACCCCGGCGGGTGTGAGGTGTTCATAATACCGTGCCTCCAATGCATTGCCCTCCCATCCGGTGATAAGTGGCTTGACAGTATGTGTGCTATTTGCGTCAATATTGAGGCTGAAATTTCGTGTTGGCTGAGAAAATTTAGATTGGATGGGGGGAGGTAGGTATTCCTTGTGGATAGTATGCTGGGGTAGAGTTACGTGTATCGCAGTTATGACTAATATTTTGTGTGTTTAAGTTATTTTCGTAAATATTAGTCCATTGACGGTCTTGGGTGGTCTGTATGCGGTGGTTTTAGTTGTTGTTTACTACTATAAACTTAAACTAACCGTTAGTATGTAACACTATAAAACACAATGACTAGAAATTCCTAGTAATAAAAAAGGAGAATAAACACTGCGTTTATCGCATATTGTTTGCTTAAATTACTATTATCTACTGGCTGCCTCTGTCTCCTTATGTTTTCTTCAGTTCTCGAAGGTATTGCATTGAAACACTGCTAATGAACAGTAATGCTGCTTTCTACATTTGTATTACTTGAGCGGTATCCAGAGTATTGTTAGCAATTACAATGAACAACGGAACAAATTCCATTCTGAATTCTGTTCAAAATCGCAAAGTTAGCTTTGCGACCGATTGGTCCCTTGTATCTGCTAATACCAATATAATGGTGTACCTACCATTTAATGTGGATTTTTATAAACTTTCGAACCCTTATTGACTGACAAAATGATAATAATAACGGTCTGCATCCAGTGTGTCTTACTCTAGCACCTGTATATCACCTCACTTCTTACCTTCCATTAGCGCAAAATTTCATAATTCCCGCGTGGATCTGACTCACTATGAGTATATTAAATATTATAATTTAGACGTAAACTAAAATCTTATATTCTATTCTTATAAAGATTCTGAAAGTCATTTTTCAATTTTTAATGTCATAAAAGAGTGTTCAATTTCAGACTGCATTTCTCTAATATGATCATGCCTGTACAAACTTAGTTATTGCGCATAGTTTCCAAAAGACAACCAAGGAGAGTGTGAGAAGATCTGGGCATTGACAAAGTCGGAAAGTTTCTGTACATAATTCCAGGAGTCTGCCCGTCTTCTTGGGTCAAGTGTTATCTAGGTTACCTCTGAACAGCGAACGATGAGACGATAGCTGGCAGATTGGTCACCCACGAAAATGATGAGGAAGTTGGATTTGAGCAAACAACCATGAATCCATCGTTCAATCTTCAGATACATTGACATGTAATGATATGGATGCTGCTCAGCATGGTGAGTATATTGTTCATGTTTCTCAGTGTAGGGATAATAGGCTTAAATTTTAACCTCGGTGTTTCGACAGAAACCTAGCAGAATAATCACAGATTGTAAAGGAGTTCAAAATCATGCTGAGTAGTCTTTTTATTAAATGATCAAATAAAGTTGATGTATTTGATGATGTACTGCACTGGAGTTGCTCCAAAAGCCATAGAGTGCTGTGAGTTCATGCGCACTAACGAAGGATATACTGAGGCTATAAGCATAATGCGTCAAAGATTAAGAAGACCTTTGATGATTGTAAGAAATTATTCAAGGCTGTTAAGGGTAGTGGTAGTCATTTACGAGATGACTCCATGGCACTCTCTGAGTTTTCGGATAATCTGATGACTTACAAGAATACATTGATTTCGATGAATTGCGTGAGCAATCTGAACTCAAGTTCCGTCCTAGAGGTAATAGCAAGACGCTACCTACTCGACTGCAAAGGAAGTGGGTGAAGATAAACTCTCGTATAGAGGATGAAGGTATTGAGCCAAAGTTCGATGACATTCTGAAGCTGATAAAAGATAGCGTCGATCAGTCAATGCGCAAGTGTGCCAGTATATTGCATCCCACCGCCAGAATAGAGCAGTCTGAGAGCAAAACGCAATCATAAACGACGAAAGGTTCTCATCGAAGTTGAAATCGAGAAAGCTCTATGGTGTCTAGTAATGCATATAAACTTAGTGAGTGTAACAGCTTTCGTGGTACATCCCCAACAGATAGGTTACAAGGTGCGAGACAAACACGGTTGTGTTTTACACGTTCGCAAGAAGTCTAGTGATAAGCTAAATGTGAAGTCAGCGTCAAAATGTTCTGACTCCGAATCGTGTGACGATGATGGCGCGATGAAGAAGCCCGTAGTTGCAACTGGTAAGCCATTGTTGAATAGAGTGTCACAGACGACACCACAGTTTGTGCAGAAGAAGAGAGTTACAGTTTCGGAGTCCAGTTCTGACCCTACAAGTTTACAAGGCATTACTAGTCGGAGTAAAGGTATTAAACCTTTCAGGATTTGTGAGGAAGAACCCAGATCATCTACTGCTGTTATTAAAGAGTTCGAAAATGATTAATTCGACCAAGTAGATGACGGTGATTTGAATATTGGTGACAGTGGTCATGATAGTGCAGATTTGTCTTTGGCTGATCATGATGAGATGAAAAAATGCTCACTACAGCTGTTTTGATCAAGGTTTCTGCATAGCTTGCATGTGAAGTAGACTTAAAGGCAAATGCAGTTGCAGAGGCGAGGTATGGAAACTCATGAGACCGTCAGTTTAAATGGTCCGCGTGTAGACCACCTATCAACAGATGCTAGTTTTTAACCGGCGCTAATCATAAAAGATAGCAATGGCGGTAATCCTGCAGTTAGACAAACTGTTAAAGGTCATACAACAACAGCTTCTGATACACCGCTTATTTGATCAACTAATGTCACCCAGTCGTAGTTGGTATTGCCATCCATAATGAAAGCGTCGTCGACGAACTCATGTGTCTTATGCTATGACTATTCTTTCATTAGTCCGTTTGAAAATACGAAAGATATTTCTCAGTTTAATGATGGTAGACCAACTGTTTACGAGAGAGTAACTGTAAAATTGGCTTTCGTCAATAAAGGATTCCCAAGATCCAACTTTCTATTTGAATGCGCTCATCTTCGCTTTAATTCGTATGTCAATGCAGTTGAAGATTGAACGATCAATTCATGGTTGTTTGCTCAAAACCAACTCCCCCGATTTTCGCGGAGGCATCAATACGACAGTCATCGTCTCATCGGTCGCTTTTCAGAAAGAAGTCAGCAGTAAACCGTCAGAAGTAATACTGTGATTTATTATTGTAATATTTGTTCACAGATCTTGGTGGCAATATTTTTTATATGTTGGTGTTACAATAAAGAATTCCCGAGTGGCCAATTGGTGTTTTGGTTATTTCGTCCGTTATTACTAAGCGTTTCTGAGAAACTTCAAGGAACAGCGTGAGTCCCAGCGTAGCAAGAGCTGGGCATTAACGGTTTACGAGACGTGACTGACAGTTTCTGACGGCGGAAACAGCTTCTGGCCGATTCAGACAGTTGGTGAAATTTTGGATAGTCACCGTTCATCTTTCCTGGGGCCGGCGAAGTGATCTTTGAACAAGCAATATCTGGAACGTTTTTGGAATTAGGTCAAGTTCAACAATGCCTGGGTCAAAGAAGGGACAGAGCGTCTCGAACGCAAACAGGAAAGTAAGTCATGGTGACTTGTTTGTTAATTGTAACGATGTGTCTGATGTTAAGCATGACATGGTTGGTGTTACTGTTTCGCCGTTCAGGGATAATAGGAACATCAAACTCCCTAAATTTGAACCACGGTGTTTTGACGGAAACCCAGCTGATTATTTACAATTTGTAAAGGAGTTTGAGATCATGCTGAGTAGTTTTCTATTAAGTGATGAATTGAAGTTAATGTATTTGATGAGGTATTGCACTGGAGATGCTTCAAGAGCTATACAGTGCTGTAAGTTTATGAAGCCAAAAGAGGGCTACTACGAGGCTATGAGCATACTACGTCAAAGGTTTGGAAGACCTCCGATGATTGTAGGGAAATCATTCGAGGCTGTTAAGGGTAATGGTGGTCAATTACAAGATGACTCCAAGGCACTCTCTGAGTTTTTAGATAATCTGATGACTTACAAGAATGCATTGATTTCGATGAATTGCATGAGTGACCCAAACTCGGTTTTATACTAGAAGTAATAGCGAGACGCCTACCTACTCGACTGCAAAGGAAGTGGGTGAAGATAAGCTCCCGTATGGAGGATGAGTGTATCGAGCCAAAGTTTGATGATATCCTGAAACTAGTAAAAGTTAGTGTCAATCAATCTATGAGCAAGTTTGCCAGTATATTGAATCTCACCCCTAGAATAGAGCAGTCTGAGGGTAAAACGCAATCATTGATGACGAATAGGCCCCAAAGAGATGGATATCGAGAATGCCCCATGATGTCTAGTAATGCATATAGACCTAGTGAGTGTAACAGATTTCGTAGTACATCGTCAACAGATAAGTTGCAAGATGCAAGACAAACACGGTTGTGTTTTACACGTTTGCAAGAGGTGCATACAGAAGTGAACTGTGAACCAGTGAGCACGTTCAGTGATAAGCTAAATGTAAACTCCAGGCCTGACTCCGAATTGTGTGACGATAACGGTGCGGTGAAGAAGTCTGTAGTTGCAACTGGTAAGCGATTGTTGAATAGAGTGTCACAGAATAGAGTTGCTGCTTCAGAGTCCAGTTCTGACCCTGCAAGTTTACAAGGTATTACTAGTCAGAGTGAAGTTATAAAACCTTTTAGGATTTGCGAGGAGGAACAGAAATTGTCTACTTCTGTTAATAAAGAGTCTGAAAATAATGAAGTTGACGGTAAAGTGAATATTCGTGATAATGATCATGATACTTCACAATTGTCTTTGGTTGATCATGATGAGATGAGGGATATGCCTACTACTGCTAAGTTGAACAAAGGTTCTGTACAACCTGGACGTGAAGTAGAAATAAATGCAGGTGCAGTTGCAGAAGGCATGCATACTTGTCAGACCGTCAGTGTGAGTGATCAGTATGTAGCCCACCTATCATCAGATGCTAGTGCTAAACCGGAGCTGGTAGTAAAAGACACCAGTGGTGGTGGTCTTGTAGGTAGGCAAATATCTGAAAGCCGAGCAACAACAGCTTCTGATCCACCGCTAACTTCATCAACTGGTATCAATCAGTCGTCGTTGGTGTTGTCATCCACAATGAAACAGACGCTCATCAACTCAAGTATCTTGTGCAATTATTTTGATAGTATTGGTACATTTGAAAAGACGAAAGATATTGGTCAGTTTAGTGAGGATAAGCCAGGTTTAAACGAGAGAGTAATTGTTAAATTGACTTGCATGAATAAAGGCATTTCTAGTTTCAAGTTACTATTTGAATGCTATTATCTTTGGTGTAAATTACTCTGTGCCTACGCTTGGTTGACCAGATACGTCGTATGTTTGTTCGTTATCTATATTCTACGATACAATGACATCGGCGTGTTGCCGTTCAGATTTGAGGATATAGCTGATAGGAGGAGGTCAGCAGATGAACTCTGCGACGATTTTCCAGCCTAGGGCGTCAACCTGAGAAGGGTTGTAGGCGTACTGCTGTAAGTCCTACAATTCTCCAAAGGGTAGTGCATCAATGAGCAGTCCAATGTGCTTGGTGTGTGATTTTGTACATATGTTCATATTGCATATACTGAATTGATATCATCTGTCATCTGGCTGTTGGTAACTTTGTGTGTGTCCGTACGACTTCCACTCGTATCATCAACCTGAGAAGGGTTGTAGGCGTACTGCTGTAAGTCCTACAGTTCTTCAAGGGTAGTTTGTCGTGCCAGAATCCACCACATTTGAGGTATTGATTGTGCATATGTTTGTGTTAAATAATTGTGTGGGTTCCAATCATTGTAATTGTTGGTTAATCTTGTGTGTATCCGGACATTCCACAACTTACTATCGTCAACCTGAGAAGGTTTGTGGGCGTACTGGTGTAAGTCTTGCGATTCTTCAAAGGAATTCCATCGAGATACGATCTGCGAGTTTGTGTGTACTGTTTGTATATACGTGTGGTGTGTCATATCATTTGGTGTATTTTGGATTCATTGTGTTTACTTGTTGTTTCCGTACCTTGTTTTTATTGCGTAATTTTGTTAAATTTTCGTCGTGACTACTTCTGAAGTTGTTTCTTGTCTTCTACATCCGTGAATGAATTGATTGATGTTAGAGACAGCAGATAGGTCGTATACGCCGGAGAGGCTATTGCTGAGAATGAAATGCACACGAAGATAATTGTTAGCTGTGGTCTCACACGCCGGGGAGAAAGAGTGTAAACGACTGAGGCTCGCATACGTCATCGTTACAAGAATTGAGGCAGAATGAGTGACAAGCGATTTCAGTGGTAATTGGTAGTGAGTAGATAAGACGATGTGCGTGGAGTATCATGAGGTGGTGCTATGGTCACGTTGCATTCTGCAAGAGTCATCCTAGCAAGTGGCGATTGTGTTGCAAGAGGATGCTTTTAACTGGAAGGCGCAGGTCGTCATTGATGTGTGAGATTGTGCTGTGGGTATGCTTGTGGTGTGTTGGCTTTTCTGTTTGCTTTCCATTTCAGCTCTGTCCATGTGACCCAGGTTCTCGCAATGGCATCCAAGTCAACGTGTATTGGTCGTGAAGAAAAAAGGGATGGATCCCTTTTTTGCCGGGGAGTGTCAATGTAGTTGAAGATTGAACGATCAATTCATGGTTGTTTGCTCAAAACCAACTCCCCCGATTTTCGCGGAGGCATCAATACGACAGTCATCGTCTCATCGGTCGCTTTTCAGAAAGAAGTCAGCAGTAAACCGTCAGAAGTAATACTGTGATTTATTATTGTAATATTTGTTCACAGATCTTGGTGGCAATATTTTTTATATGTTGGTGTTACAATAAAGAATTCCCGAGTGGCCAATCGGTGTTTTGGTTATTTCGTCCGTTATTACTAAGCGTTTCTGAGAAACTTCAAGGAACAGCGTGAGTCCCAGCGTAGCAAGAGCTGGGCATTAACTGTTTACGAGATATTGCTGACATGGTATGTGCCTACTCTTGGTTGACCGGGTACTTTGTATGTTTGTTGGTCAGATATATATATATATATATGTATATACATGTATATACTGCGACACAATGACATGAGCTTGTTACTATTCGAGGTTTAGGATATGGATATGGAAGAAAATCGGCAAAATATTACACCGACGACATTCTTAAATAAGGCGTCAACCCGAGAAATTTTGTAGGCGTACTGGTGTAAGTCCTCCGGCTCTTCGAACAGTAGGAAACCGGTTAATGATTTGATTGATGTTAAAGATAGCGGATGAGTCGTATACGCCGGGTAGGCTAGTGCTGAGAATTACATGCACACGGAGATAATTTTCAGATCTGGTCCCAAACTCCGGAAAGTGAGAGTGTAGACGACTGAGGCTTGCATACGTCACCGTCAATAGAACTGAGGAAGAATGAATGACAAACAATTGCAGTGATAATTGGTAGTGAGTAGATAAGAGGATGTGTGAAGAGTATCATGAAGTGCTGTTATGGTCACGTTGCATTCTGCAAGAGTCATTCTAGCAAGTGGCGATTGTGTTGCAAGATGTCAAGTGGATGCCTTCAAATGGGAGGAGTAGGTCGTCGCCGACGAGTGTGATTGTGCCGTGAGTATGTCTGTGGTGTGTTGGCTTTTCTGTTTGTTTTCCATTTCAGCTTTGTCCGTATGACTCAGGTTCTCGCAATGGCATCCACGTCAACGTGTATTGGTCGTGAAGAAAAAAGGGATGGATTCCTTTTCTCCCAGGGATCGCCAATCGGGTTGAAGATCGAACGATCAATTCATGGTCGTTTGCTGAAACCAACTAAATGTTCTTCGCGAGGGTCATCAATCAGGCAGTCATCGTCTCATTGTTCGCTGTTCAAAAGAACATTAAAAATTATCAGAAGTGTTATCGCGATTTATTGTTATAACATTTAGAAAAACACATTCAAGCGAACAATATTGTTTTCAATGAGATCTCATCGGGTTTAACTCTAATACATGTAAGTTTACAAATATAAATTCAGATATAAACCAATCATGGTGTTTTGTCTATAGGATAATACGATTGCGAATATAAATTGTGCAATTAGTCATAATAGTAGCAATGATAATATTAACAATAGTAACAGTAATAATGGTCTTATCAATAATAAGGATGAAAAAGTTAGGCAATCTGTGATAACACGAATAAAGAAAAACAGTATGATTAAACAAACAACTGATCAGGTGGAAGTAGTCGATAAAGGCTAGTAAAAACAAACGAATCAATTAAGTAATGTTAGATTGTAAGGGAAGGAAATGAAACACGTTTATAGTGAAGATGAGATTAAGGGATGGTAAGAAAGGGGTGCTGTAGAAGTCTTTAGTTGGTTATGTCTTAATAGGCCAAGGGGGATTATAATATAATAATAATAATGTATATTCTCATATAAACATAAATTTACATGAAAATGCATGCCATTTTTACAGGCACGATCAAGTATGATATAATATCAAATCGTAGATTGTCTACAAGTCAACAATGTTTCAACAGTTAAATATTTGTTATATATATATATATAAATACACTCATTGTCTGAACTAGGCTGTATAGTTATTGAATTGTACAATTGTCCTCCAGGTTGAGCGGGAAAATCTACTTCGTTTCGTTTTCATCCCGTGGTTGTAGGCATAAGATAACCAACCAATATTGAGGTAAGTACAACTTCTACAAGGGATTCAAAGCTGTTTTAGAAAAGTAAAAGTGCTGAGGTGAATCATTAAATTGTAATGAAATAGGTAAGTGTAAGTATCATTAATAAATGCATTAATAAAGGAAACTCCCTAGGCTGACAACGTTCAATCGCAATGTATAATGCTACGCATATATCTCGTACTATCATGATGTCCACTTTTGGTTTTAATACATTTATCCTCATGCCGGTTTTTTTATTTTATGCCTTTTTGTGCATTTAGTGCACAACCGTACCCTACAGGGAATAGGAATAGAATAAGTCGGATCGAATTCATAAAGAGCTATAAAATGTTAGGTTTAATGGAATATAATGAGGATCAAGTAAAGACGTTATTAGAAAATGAATCCGATAAGACATTGTGAAGTGGTATTTAAAGATCTGACGATGGATAGCAAGTTAATTTATAAGATGCCCCATAATTCCGTGCAGAGCCCACATGGTTGCATCTCAACAATAGTCTGAGTGAATGGCTGTGCGAACTTCTTTTGGATGAATAGCTTAGGTTTAATAGTTCCAATGCCTATCGCCTCAGCTGTATGCAGTAGACCAATACGAAGTCTATTAGAAAGATTCGGTGGGGTACGATGAATTATTTGAAGGCTCTCGTTTTCTCGGCTACATGACCACTATCTATTAATTGTGACAAAATTGAGCTACGGATTGTTTTTGTCTGTCCTTTGCCAAACCACGACGGGAGATGTTCACTAACACGTTGGCTAAGCTGTTTGGTAGTACGCCCAACATAACTGTCACCGTAGGTGCAGTTGAATTGATAAATACACATAGACGTGGCAAAACTATCTAGCTTATCCTTTATTTGCGTCCCAATCATTCGTCGACTAGAGAATCAAATAGGTGTGCTGCGTAAAATGTTCTACATATACTCCTTGAAAGTCTTTGGAATGGAATCTCACTTGATAAGTTACTATTAAATTGTAACTTAATAAAAAGAGGTTTCTTATGTGCAGTCAGAGTCTCAGGTTTTATCTCTGATGTTTTCATGTGTTTCTTTATGAGACTACTCGGATAGCCCATCTCCGTCAAGGAATCGTGAATATAATCTAATTCCTTTTGTGAGAGGTCATCCGTACATATCTTTCTTGCTTTGCTCGCTAGACATTTTACAATATTCCTTTTAAATTTAATGGGTACGTAACTAAGACTTTGTGTACAATAACTTAATGGTTGGCTCTGCTTTGGTGCAATGGTTAACGGTTCTTGAGTCACCAATTTGCGTTCTGGTTTTCCGTGCTAGTTGTTACGCATAGTTTCTGAAAGTCTTCCAAGGACATCGTGAGGTCCAGTGTAGTAAGACTTTGACATTTACAACACCATTATTTAATTGGCATTCACTTAAATGTTTTTGATTTTCTCTAAAAATTGGATTGACCTATTGATAGATTCGTTGCATGTTCTCCTGAACTTTTCCTTATATATTATATGTTTTGTTAATTGAAGCGACATGATTGATCATAAAGGAATGTTTGGTTTGTGAATTTTTGGTCTACCATAGAATCGAGGTAAAATAAATCTGAGAGATAATGTTTTGTTGCTCGTCCTGATCTCATTAGTTTATTTACCGTTATTTTGGTTCTGTTATCTAATATTTTCACAGGGATATTCGTCAAATGTTAGTATAAATTATTATATTTGAGTAAATCCTCTGCTTTATTTATGTAGTCTTGTGTTTTCTGGATTACTTTTGTCGCCAATCAATGTTCTTGTTTTTCGCGTTGGTTAATACAAAGTGTTTCTGAAAGTGTTCGAGGGACAGCGTGAGGTCCAGCGTAGTAAGAGAGTTGCCTGACAGTTTCTGATAGTTTTTGATCGTTGCTGTTCGCCTTTCCTAGTGCCTGCAAATGCAATTTGGACAAGAATCATCTGGAACTTTTCTGGAACTTTTTTCAAGTTCAATAATAACTGGGTCAACGAAGCGTACTGGAAGCAAGCAGGAAAGTAAGTAATGTAGAGTTTTCTGTTACATGTAATGTCAATCACGTCTCAAAACCATTAATGCCCAGCTCTTTTTACGCCGGGCATCCCGATGTCCCTCGAAGCCTTTCAGAAACGCATAGTACTAACGGACGCAAAAACCAGGACACAGATGTGCCACTCGAGAATTTTTTATACTAAAACCAACATATAACAAGCATAACAAACTTCGGCCTAGGAACAAATATTACAAAAACAAATCACGATATTAGTTCTGCCAGACTTTTCTAGTTTACTTCTGAATAGCGACCGATGAGACGATAACTGGCAGATTGGTCACCCACAAAAATGATGAGGACGTTGAATTTGAACAAACAACCATGAATCCATCGTTCAATCTTCAGATAAATTGACATTTAATGATATGGATGCTGCTCAGCACGATGAAAGTATTCTTCATGTTCCTCACTCTAGGGATAATAAGCTGTCAGCCACGTCTCGTAAACCGTTAATGCCCAGCTCTTGCTACGCTGGGACTCACGCTGTTCCTTGAAGTTTCTCAGAAACGCTTAGTAATAACGGACGAAATAACCAAAACACCGATTGGCCACTCGGGAATTCTTTATTGTAACACCAACATATACAAAATATTGCCACCAAGATCTGTGAACAAATATTACAATAATAAATCACAGTATTACTTCTGACGGTTTACTGCTGACTTCTTTCTGAAAAGCGACCGATGAGACGATGACTGTCGTATTGATGCCTCCGCGAAAATCGGGGGAGTTGGTTTTGAGCAAACAACCATGAATTGATCGCTCAATCTTCAACTACATTGACACTCCCCGGCAAAAAAGGGATCCATCCCTTTTTTCTTCACGACCAATACACGTTGACTTGGATGCCATTGCGAGAACCTGGGTCACACGGACAGAGCTGAAATGGAAAGCAAACAGAAAAGCCAACACACCACAAGCATACCCACAGCACAATCTCACACATCAATGACGACCTGCGCCTTCCAGTTAAAAGCATCCTCTTGCAACACAATCGCCACTTACTAGGATAACTAGAACGCGCGCGATGCTGATCGGACCTTACAATCTCTCCCCATATTGTGGATATATTTTTGTCGATTTCTGGAATATTATAGTGGATATTATACCACTGCTCACCTATAACTTATATTGGCTGCTACTCTAGCTTCTAATTCTGCAGATATATCACCGCCAGTTTTCAAGTTTGGATCCACTCTTTCGCAGGGCTCATCCTCCTTATTGTAACTTTAGAACAACGTCACAAAAAAGAAAACTGTAGAGAAGTTTGTAGTACCCCTATACCAACTGTAAACATGCTTTTTAATCTAATTTGTATACTCGCATTATATGTGTATACAGACCAATTTTATATGTACTTCGCAAATACTTGTCAATTCACTGTTGATTATTACCTTGACACAATTTCGAATTCGACTACTGCTTCAATACATATTCGTATTCTTCACAAGTGCCTTTTGATTTACGTTGTGGGCGTCGAGTAGCCACAACGTCTGCGCACATCAATAAGAGCGAAGAAATACATAGAATATATGTGTACAGAAGTTTAGTCAGACAACGCACGCAACAAAATTGGTGAGCCCGACGTGACCCGACGACCAATTTCGACAGCGACGACAAATTGGTATCCTTGACGATAACTGGTTCACCCCGACGACAAATTGTTGACCCCAACGACAAATTTTTACGCCGTCGACAAATTTCCATCGCGACGACAACTTTTTCACCTCGACGATAACTTGTTGACTCCAACGACCTTTTGTTCACCCGGACGCAGCATTACACTTGCTGGATTAATTAAACTCTAACTTTATCGGATATATATACATATAATAGACATTTCGAGGTCATTCTTGTGCTTTCTCATCGCACAACTTGCAGTAATCTGTGGTAAGCACCCGCATTGCATGTTTTTCGGTTTTGCCATATTCTTTGTGTGCATTATTTTTGCTATTTTGTTACTGTTAAACCATTTTTCTACGAATTGTATCATGTCTTCCGATACTCCTGATACCTTACAGCTGGGATCTGTTGGTACCATTTCTCTTACTGTACCAGTTTTTAGGCCCAAAGACTCCCATCTTTGGTTTGCACGACTGGAAAATTATTTCACTGCCAATAAGCTTACGTCACAGACGGTTAAATTTGGCATATTGAGTACAGTACTACCAGACGAAATCGCCGAACAGGTTCGACAACGCATAGTTCAGCCCAGCACAGACGCTCCTTACGACAAGTTGAAAGAAGAAGTACTTCGATGCACTTCACTTTCTGATAGGCAAGCACTCGATCGTTTGTTAAGCAACGTAGAGCTAGGCGATAAAACCCCATCACAACTCATGAGGCACATGCAAAGCCTAGTAGCAGGAAGGGATATCGACAAAAGTCTCTTTTACCAAATTTGGTTGCGACGACTTCCTGCAAACATTCAACAAGTTCTTGCTTACGGAGATGACGACATTGACATTGAGAAGCTTGCCAAAATCGCAGATCGCATGTACGAGAGGTCAACACCTCAATCTGTTGCTTCCACCAGCAGAATGCCAGACACTGACGACAGGATACAGGCTCTAGAACACAAAGTCGACACCGTACTGAGTCAGTTAGCAGCACTGACCACACGCACACGACCAAGCCGTTCTAGAAGCTCGTCTCGTCGACGTCTTTCTCGATCACCCAGCACGTCACGACATCACGATACTATTTGCTGGTACCACCGTAGTTACGGAAGTAATGCACGACGGTGTCGTTCACCTTGCAACTTTCAGGCTAAGCCAAAAGATATATCATCATGTATGAAAACTTCTACTGTTGGCAATCTACGATCTAGCAGTCGTTTGTTTTATGTAACAGATAGAAATACCGGTACTACGTTCTTAGTCGACACAGGAGCAGAGGTTAGTGTTCTCCCTCCGACTACGCAGGAACGTCAACATCCTGACCCTGCAGTTACGCTCCAAGCCGTTAATAAGTCTAATATTGTTACATATGGTAGTAAACGAATGACTTTAGATTTTGGTCTGCAGAATACCTACACTTGGTCTTTCATCATCGCAGACGTTCCATCCCCAATCCTTGGTATAGATTTTCTACAGCAACACAAACTGCTGGTTGATCCGGTAAGCCCTAAGCTTATAGACTCGCTCAATAAAAAGTACATCGCTGGTACGATTAGCCGTGCATCATCGCTGAACTTGATGGTCACACGCACACCAGCACCTCTATATACCGACTCGGCAGATCAGTTTCCTGACATTCTACAACCATCTTTCCAATCAACAGACCATAAAGCTCCAATGAAAGCTTTATCAGCAAAGCAGGTTAATTACTCTCCGCGCGAAATACGACACCGCGAGTATATATCCCAAGTCAACTCCGATCTGCGACAAGTCAAGGGTAAAAACAATGAAGTGGCAGACGCTTTATCACGTATGCACATTGATAACATTGTATGCCCAGACATCGACTACGAACATCTCTCAAACTTACAACGAGATGACGCCGAACTCAAAAAGATCATGTCTTCTAAAACAACATCTCTAAACCTCGAGGCAATTCCTTTCGGCACGACAAAAGTTATCTGCGACACCTCTACGGGTAAATATCGACCTTTCGTTCCAATAGCTATGAGACATACAGTATTCGAGAAGTTACATAACTTGTCGCATCCTGGTGTTAGCGCTACTACCAAGCTACTAAGAGAAAGATTTATCTGGCCAAACATTAACAGCGACGTTAAGAAGTGGACACGAAATTGCTTGTCTTGTCAAAGAGTCAAAATCAACCGGCACACCAAAGCACCACTTGGTCGCTTCCCTAACCCCGACTCTAGATTTGACCATGTACATGTAGACATAGTTGGTCCACTGCCTCCTTCCAATGGTTTTAACTATATTCTAACCTGCATTGACAGATTTACTCGTTGGCCAGTAGCAGTTCCATTAATCGACGTCTCAGCTGAAACGGTAGCTAAAGCTTTAGTCGAAAACTGGATAGCCAACTTTGGTGTCCCATCAATTATCACTACAGACAGAGGTGCCCAGTTTGAAAGCCGACTGTTTGACCAACTAACTGAATTACTAGGCATTAAACGAATACGAACGACAGCGTATCATCCTAGTTCCAACGGTATGGTCGAACGATTTCATCGACAACTCAAAGCT
Organism: Trichobilharzia regenti; assembly: GCA_944472135.2. Taxonomy (NCBI): domain Eukaryota; kingdom Metazoa; phylum Platyhelminthes; class Trematoda; order Strigeidida; family Schistosomatidae; genus Trichobilharzia; species Trichobilharzia regenti. The sequence goes on from OX235262.1 coordinate 104,541,526, forward strand.
GCGCTCGCTGCTTCTTTGACTCGAAACGATTGGTCAACCAAACTTCCACTAGTATTACTTGGTATACGAGCTACTATAAAGAAAGATATTGGCTGCTGTGTTTCCGAACTAGTCTATGGAACAACATTACGATTACCAGGAGAATTTTTCACCCCGGGTAACCAAGTTCCACACGATATGACTGGTTACGTGCACCAGCTAAAACGACACATGAACGAGCTAAAGATATCAATTCCACGTCAGCAGGAACGAGCGTCATACATCCCGTCACAACTGACAGATTGTACTCACGTCTTCGTCAGGAGAGAAGGTGTACAACGACCACTTCAACCCGCTTATGATGGCCCATTCAAAGTTCTAAACAGAAACGCGAAAGTTATCACGATAGAAAGATTGAATAAAACAGAAGCCATCAGTATCGACAGAGTCAAACCAGCGTTCCTCGACGATTTCGAAGTCAACGATAAGAACCAGCTGAACGACGTGCCAACACCTACATCTACACAAGCTTCAACGTCGACAGAGAAGCCTGCGAAAACAACACGATCTGGTAGACGAGTCCATTGGCCTAAACGTTACGTGCAAGTCATCGAAATATGACTTACTATGAATTTTCATTTTTATTGTCTTTATTCGTAATTGTCATTTGATTACTCATTTAACTGATTAATATTTTCATACATAAATCACGTCACTATTATTTTAACATCGATATTTCCTATATTATTACATTTAATCACATCTCGTATATTATTCACGTATCGTTTTCGTCTACCGACTACAGATCCCCGGACAATTTTATCGTTCCTTATATATTCTATTACGATTAGCAATTCACTTTCCCTAGATTATCGCATTTATTATCGATGTTATTAACCGCTTTAAACCGCTCATTTTTCAGCTTAATAAATCGCCTTCTGTGTACTATCGCTGCTACGTATTACGCTGACGCATGTTATTTTCGAACACTTAAATGTATTTTTTTATATTTTAGTGTTCTGGTGGGGGAATTATGTAGTACCCCTATACCAACTGTAAACATGCTTTTTAATCTAATTTGTATACTTGCATTATATGTGTATACAGACCGATTTTATATGTACTTCGCAAATACTTGTCAATTCACTGTTGAATATTACCTTGACACAATTTCGAATTTGACTACTGCTTCAATACATATTCGTATTCTTCACAAGTGCCTTTTGATTTACGTTGTGGGCGTCGAGTAGCCACAACGTCTGCGCACATCAATAAGAGCGAAGAAATACATAGAATATATGTGTACAGAAGTTTAGTCAGACAACGCACGCAACAAGTTCATCATTTTTTGGTTTACATACCAGGATCAATTTACAGGATAATTGGTTTCTATATACTCTGTATCTTACTATTTAGTACTTTGTAAATTTATTGTTTATTTATAAGCAATAAAATTCCATACGGTATCCATAGTAGTACTTAAGCTGTATATCCACTCGATATATTATTTTCCCATATACCCGTTTTCGATTTAGCTCGGCTTTAACTTTAAACCATAATGATTAGTTTTCAGCAATGGCACAACGTAATAAACGAGTACTTTCCATACGTAAGAATAGTTTGGGTCACCCAGCTAAGAAGATACGTACATCACTGTGCGTTCCGCGTAGCCTCAACAATGTCCCCGAAGTCATTGTTCCCGACTTGTTGTCAGAGGTATATGCAACTACTGAACAAAATAGGATGACTCTTGCAGAATGCAACGTGACCATAGCACCACCTCATGATACTCCACGCACATCGTCTTATCTACTCACTACCAATTACCACTGAAATCGCTTGTCACTCATTCTGCCTCAATTCTTGTAACGGTGACGTATGCGAGCCTCAGTCGTTTACACTCTTTCTCCCCGGCGTGTGAGACCACAGCTAACAATTATCTTCGTGTGCATTTCATTCTCAGCAATAGCCTCTCCGGCGTATACGACCTATCTGCTGTCTCTAACATCAATCAATTCATTCACGGATGTAGAAGACAAGAAACAACTTCAGAAGTAGTCACGACGAAAATTTAACAAAATTACGCAATAAAAACAAGGTACGGAAACAACGAGTAAACACAATGAATCCAAAATACACCAAATGATATGACACACCACACGTATATACAAACAGTACACACAAACTCGCAGATCGTATCTCGATGGAATTCCTTTGAAGAATCGCAAGACTTACACCAGTACGCCTACAACCCTTCTCAGGTTGATGATACGAGTGGAAGTCGTACGGACACACACAAAGTTACCAACAGCCAGATGACAGATGATATCAATTCAGTATATGCAATATGAACATATGTACAAAATCACACACCAAGCACATTGGACTGCTCATTGATGCACTACCCTTTGGAGAATTGTAGGACTTACAGCAGTACGCCTACAACCCTTCTCAGGTTGACGCCCTAGGTTGGAAAATCGTCGCAGAGTTCATCTGCTGACCTCCTCCTATCAGCTATATCCTCAAATCTGAACGGCAACACGCCGATGTCATTGTATCGTAGAATATAGATAACGAACAAACATACGACGTATCTGGTCAACCAAGCGTAGGCACAGAGTAATTTACACCAAAGATAATAGCATTCAAATAGTAACTTGAAACTAGAAATGCCTTTATTCATGCAAGTCAATTTAACAATTACTCTCTCGTTTAAACCTGGCTTATCCTCACTAAACTGACCAATATCTTTCGTCTTTTCAAATGTACCAATACTATCAAAATAATTGCACAAGATACTTGAGTTGATGAGCGTCTGTTTCATTGTGGATGACAACACCAACGACGACTGATTGATACCAGTTGATGAAGTTAGCGGTGGATCAGAAGCTGTTGTTGCTCGGCTTTCAGATATTTGCCTACCTACAAGACCACCACCACTGGTGTCTTTTACTACCAGCTCCGGTTTAGCACTAGCATCTGATGATAGGTGGGCTACATACTGATCACTCACACTGACGGTCTGACAAGTATGCATGCCTTCTGCAACTGCACCTGCATTTATTTCTACTTCACGTCCAAGTTGTACAGAACCTTTGTTCAACTTAGCAGTAGTAGGCATATCCCTCATCTCATCATGATCAACCAAAGACAATTGTGAAGTATCATGATCATTATCACGAATATTCACTTTACCGTCAACTTCAATATTTTCAGACTCTTTATTAACAGAAGTAGACAATTTCTGTTCCTCCTCGCAAATCCTAAAAGGTTTTATAACTTCACTCTGACTAGTAATACCTTGTAAACTTGCAGGGTCAGAACTGGACTCTGAAGCAGCAACTCTATTCTGTGACACTCTATTCAACAATCGCTTACCAGTTGCAACTACAGACTTCTTCACCGCACCGTTATCGTCACACAATTCGGAGTCAGGCCTGGAGTTTACATTTAGCTTATCACTGAACGTGCTCACTGGTTCACAGTTCACTTCTGTATGCACCTCTTGCAAACGTGTAAAACACAACCGTGTTTGTCTTGCATCTTGCAACTTATCTGTTGACGATGTACTACGAAATCTGTTACACTCACTAGGTCTATATGCATTACTAGACATCATGGGGCATTCTCGATATCCATCTCTTTGGGGCCTATTCGTCATCAATGATTGCGTTTTACCCTCAGACTGCTCTATTCTAGGGGTGAGATTCAATATACTGGCAAACTTGCTCATAGATTGATTGACACTAACTTTTACTAGTTTCAGGATATCATCAAACTTTGGCTCGATACACTCATCCTCCATACGGGAGCTTATCTTCACCCACTTCCTTTGCAGTCGAGTAGGTAGGCGTCTCGCTATTACTTCTAGTATAAAACCGAGTTTGGGTCACTCATGCAATTCATCGAAATCAATGCATTCTTGTAAGTCATCAGATTATCTAAAAACTCAGAGAGTGCCTTGGAGTCATCTTGTAATTGACCACCATTACCCTTAACAGCCTCGAATGATTTCCCTACAATCATCGGAGGTCTTCCAAACCTTTGACGTAGTATGCTCATAGCCTCGTAGTAGCCCTCTTTTGGCTTCATAAACTTACAGCACTGTATAGCTCTTGAAGCATCTCCAGTGCAATACCTCATCAAATACATTAACTTCAATTCATCACTTAATAGAAAACTACTCAGCATGATCTCAAACTCCTTTACAAATTGTAAATAATCAGCTGGGTTTCCGTCGAATCACCGTGGTTCAAATTTAGGGAGTTTGATGTTCCTATTATCCCTGAACGGCGAAACAGTAACACCAACCATGTCATGCTTAACATCAGACACATCGTTACAATTAACAAACAAGTCACCATGACTTACTTTCCTGTTTGCGTTCGAGACGCTCTGTCCCTTCTTTGACCCAGGCATTGTTGAACTTGACCTAATTCCAAAAACGTTCCAGATATTGCTTGTTCAAAGATCACTTCGCCGGCCCCAGGAAAGATGAACGGTGACTATCCAAAATTTCACCAACTGTCTGAATCGGCCAGAAGCTGTTTCCACCGTCAGAAACTGTCAGTCACGTCTCGTAAACCGTTAATGCCCAGCTCTTGCTACGCTGGGACTCACGCTGTTCCTTGAAGTTTCTCAGAAACGCATAGCAATAACGGACGCAAAACCAAAACACCAATTGGCGACTCGAGGATTCTCTTTTGAAACACGAACATATAAACACTGTTAAAACTAAGGTTTCTGACAGTTTTTTGCGCTTCTTTCTGAACAGCGACCGATGAGACGATGACTGTCGTATTGATGCCTCCGCGAAAATGGGGGGAGTTGGTTTTGAGAAACAACCATGAATTGATCGTTCAATCTTCAACTACATTGACAGAGGGCAAAACGCAATCATAAACGACGAAAGGTTCTCATCGAAGTTGAAATCGAGAAAGCTCTATGGTGTCTAGTAATGCATATAAACTTAGTGAGTGTAACAGCTTTCGTGGTACATCCCCAACAGATAGGTTACAAGGTGCGAGACAAACACGGTTGTGTTTTACACGTTCGCAAGAAGTCTAGTGATAAGCTAAATGTGAAGTCAGCGTCAAAATGTTCTGACTCCGAATCGTGTGACGATGATGGCGCGATGAAGAAGCCCGTAGTTGCAACTGGTAAGCCATTGTTGAATAGAGTGTCACAGACGACACCACAGTTTGTGCAGAAGAAGAGAGTTACAGTTTCGGAGTCCAGTTCTGACCCTACAAGTTTACAAGGCATTACTAGTCGGAGTAAAGGTATTAAACCTTTCAGGATTTGTGAGGAAGAACCCAGATCATCTACTGCTGTTATTAAAGAGTTCGAAAATGATTAATTCGACCAAGTAGATGACGGTGATTTGAATATTGGTGACAGTGGTCATGATAGTGCAGATTTGTCTTTGGCTGATCATGATGAGATGAAAAAATGCTCACTACAGCTGTTTTGATCAAGGTTTCTGCATAGCTTGCATGTGAAGTAGACTTAAAGGCAAATGCAGTTGCAGAGGTGAGGTATGGAAACTCATGAGACCGTCAGTTTAAATGGTCCGCGTGTAGACCACCTATCAACAGATGCTAGTTTTTAACCGGCGCTAATCATAAAAGATAGCAATGGCGGTAATCCTGCAGTTAGACAAACTGTTAAAGGTCATACAACAACAGCTTCTGATACACCGCTTATTTGATCAACTAATGTCACCCAGTCGTAGTTGGTATTGCCATCCATAATGAAAGCGTCGTCGACGAACTCATGTGTCTTATGCTATGACTATTCTTTCATTAGTCCGTTTGAAAATACGAAAGATATTTCTCAGTTTAATGATGGTAGACCAACTGTTTACGAGAGAGTAACTGTAAAATTGGCTTTCGTCAATAAAGGATTCCCAAGATCCAACTTTCTATTTGAATGCGCTCATCTTCGCTTTAATTCGTATGTCAATGCAGTTGAAGATTGAACGATCAATTCATGGTTGTTTGCTCAAAACCAACTCCCCCGATTTTCGCGGAGGCATCAATACGACAGTCATCGTCTCATCGGTCGCTTTTCAGAAAGAAGTCAGCAGTAAACCGTCAGAAGTAATACTGTGATTTATTATTGTAATATTTGTTCACAGATCTTGGTGGCAATATTTTTTATAAGTTGGTGTTACAATAAAGAATTCCCGAGTGGCCAATCGGTGTTTTGGTTATTTCGTCCGTTATTACTAAGCGTTTCTGAGAAACTTCAAGGAACAGCGTGAGTCCCAGCGTAGCAAGAGCTGGGCATTAACGGTTTACGAAACGTGGCTGACAAGTAGGTTATCAAACATGTTCCATAAATCGCGGCTGATCCAACAAATTCAGTCATACTTTGAGGGAAAACTGAGATTTAAAAATTAAAACAGGTGTGTTGTGGAATGGTTGTTTGATTCATAAGATCATTAATGTATGTGGATTCCCTGAATGAGTGTCATCTCAGTTGTGCTAGGCAAATTAAGTATACATTCCGAAATAATGAAGTGCTGTTTTGAATCTTTGAGTTATGAAAACTTAGTAACAGTCACAAGAGTTTACAGATAAAATGAGTGTGAATTGACTCACACATAAGATATCAGTGAATAAACAAAGATTTTAATAAAAGGTACTATGGATTTTAATATTTTGTATTGATAATTATTTTGGAATTGGTTCAAGTTCAACAATGCCTGGGTCAAAGAAGGGACAGAGCGTCTCGAACGCAAACAGGAAAGTAAGTCATGGTGACTTGTTTGTTAATTGTAACGATGTGTCTGATGTTAAGCATGACATGGTTGGTGTTACTGTTTCGCCGTTCAGGGATAATAGGAACATCAAACTCCCTAAATTTGAACCACGGTGATTCGACGGAAACCCAGCTGATTATTTACAATTTGTAAAGGAGTTTGAGATCATGCTGAATAGTATTCTATTAAATCATGAATTGAAGTTAATGTATTTGATGAGGTATTGCACTGGAGATGCTTCAAGAGCTATACAGTGCTGTAAGTTTATGAAGCCAAAAGAGGGCTACTGTGGTGAGAGCAGGCTGCTAGCCGATTGGTTGGCACTAATCTACGTTAATGTCTAGGTCACTAATATTGACCGTGAACAAGGCTGTTTCAACAACCAATCACAGCAAACCTAAATGTGGACAAATATGATTCGCAGATAGATGGCTCTACTTTCCGAGAAATATCGAACACAACCAATCATAAGACTGTGTTTGTCTGCTTAACTTCCGAGAAACAACCAATCAGAAGACTGCCTTTTTCTGCTTGCATAAGCCTTATTAATGCATATAAAATATATATAAATACGTGTTGATTTTCGTAATAAAACGATCTGTTGCCAGCCCTTGTCTTCTGTTGTTACATTTGGTGTCGCTGCCTCCAAGAAGATGAAGATCCCGTGGCCAGCTGCGTTTGAAGAAGGTGACATACGGAGCTTCTTACGTGACTTCGAAGCCGTTGCTGAGCTGGTGGGTGTCAAGGAGCAGGCGGCGAAGGCAGTTGTCCTGGGGACGCTGTTGAGAGGCCGAGCGAAGGCTGCATATGACAGCGTAGACAGGTCAAATGGCACAGCGTCTTGGAAGAAATTGGTTGAACGACTAGTGTCCGAGTTTGACAGCGAAACAGACAGACAGCTAGCAATGCAGCAGTTCCGGTCAATGAAGCTTGGACCTGATGGAGACCCGCTAGTGTTGGCGGTGAAACTGACTAATCTACTTCGACGCGCGCTTCCCACTTTAGATGAAGAATCAGAAGCGCAGTTACTGTCTTCCCAATTCATCGAGAGTGTCCCCGACCACATTTCTCAGCGATTAAAACTGGTTAACGCAACGCAGCCGATGGATATTAGTGAGCTGGCGAAGGTGACCAGACAGCTGCTGAGCACAACGGTAGCCGCTATAGACCAACCAAAACCAAACGAATATGAGCAAAAAATTGAAGCATTGCAGCGGGAAGTGGCGGCGTTAAAGTTGGCTGATAGAAAAGACCGGTGTTTTGAATGCGGTAAGCCGGGACACTGGAGAAGATACTGCCCAGAAAGGCGAAAAAGAAAAAATTTCAGACGGTATAATGCTTGTTCTTTCTTTCGTATGAACCTAGGTTTAGTGGGGGCTATTGAGAAAGGCGCTCTGTATTCGAAGTTGCGAGTGAATGATCGAGAAGTAGTATGTTTGATAGATACAGGAGCGGCCGTGTCGTTAATAGATAAGAATTTATGTAAGAGTGTTAATCCGTGTTCATTGACAGTACAAACAGTAGGCGGGTATGTGTTGCGTATCACGGGTAGATCGAACTGTACGGTCGTTGTTGGTGGCTGCGAGGTGACGTTTCCTTTCATTGTTGTACCCGAACTACAGCGAACGATATTAGGAGCGGATTTTCTGCGTGAGATTGGTGCCATAATCGACACGCAAGCGAACGTGGTGATCACGAAATACGGGCATATCAACATGTATGAGACCAGCGAGATAGCAGCGATTAAGCTGTCGACGGTACACAATGTGACAGAGTTAATTAATAAATACGATCATCTGTTCACTGGAGATGGGGACCCATACGGTTATTGCGATAAGGTGAATCATGAAATTCCGTTAAGTGATCCTAAAGTAAGGTCATTTTTAACGCGAAGAGTTCCATGTCATCTGGAAGGCGAAGTGGAGCGACAAGTGCAAGAGATGTTAAAAGATGATATTATTGAGGAAGCTGATAGCCCATACAACTCTCCAGTGCTGTTAGTAAAAAAAGCGAATGGGAAATATAGATTCTGTGTTGATTTCCGACAGTTAAACAGTATGACAGAGTTAAGACCGTGTGCCATGCCAACAGTGATAGAAACCTTAGATCGACTACAAGGTGCGAATGTGTTTTCGGTTCTCGATCTTCGCTCAGGATACTGGCAGATACCGATAAAACAAAGTGACAGAGATAAGACGGCTTTCATCGTGGGTCAGACGCAATATCGATTTAAACGCATGCCGTTTGGACTAGCAGGTGCACCGTTTACGTTCAGGCGACTGATGAAGCTATTACTTAAGAACTTGAAAAACGTGGAGGTTTATGGTGATGATCTCGTCATATACAGTCAGAACGAAAACGATCACGTCAACCATGTAGAAGCCGTGCTGCGACGCATCGAAGAGTTTGGACTACGCGTCAACAAAACCAAGTCTCAGATAGCCAAAAAGAATGTTACTCTGTTGGGACATAAAGTGGGAAATGGTGAGATTAAACCACTGCCGGAGAAAATTTTGACGATTAAAACGATTCCAGCCCCGAATTCAAAGAGAAAACTGAGACAATTCTTGGGTAGAGCAGCGTTTTATAGTCGCTTCGTGAAGAACTTCAATGAGATAGCAGCCCCTCTATACAGGCTACTAGGTGAGCCAAAGTTTGTTTGGTCGGAAGAATCGCAGAGGACATTCGACAGAATTAAACAGCTGCTCGACCACCAACAAATGACGCTAAAACTACCTGTGCCAGGAAGACAGTTCACAGTGTGCACAGATGCCAGTGACTACGCTATAGGTGCGGTCCTAAGACAGGACGAGGGAATCGTTGAGTATGCCAGTAGGGTGTTGACCCTCACAGAGAGAAAGTATTCAACGATAGAGAAAGAATGTTTAGCAATGGTATGGGCAGTCGACAAATGGAGACCTTATTTACTCGGCCGGCGGTTCCACATCGAAACTGATCATAAGCCGCTACAATTTTTGAAGACAGCGAGAGACCCACGGGGGAAGTTGTCACGGTGGATGTTGCGTCTTCAGGAATACGATTTTACGATCTCACACGTTCCTGGAAGTGAAAATGTCTTGGCAGATTTGTTATCGAGACCAGAAGATGAGTCTGAGTTGCCCGAGGTCGCTTACGGAGTGCATGCAGTAGAACAAGACCCACTAAGACTTGCACGTAGGCAGAGGTTGGACGATACGCTGAATACAGTAATACAGGTGATCACCAACGGAATAGAAGTGGATCAAACTACGGCGAGTAAGGAGCTAACCACACTACTCAGACAGAGGGATCGACTCAGAGTGAATGCCTACGGGACTCTGACCTGGCGAGAGAACGACGGAAGCTGGCTGGCTGTCATACCTCAATCGTCGCGCCACGACATGATAGAAGAATGTCACCAGCTAGCGCATACAGGCGTGGCCAGAACGACCGACCTCCTAAGACAAAGTATGTACTGGCCAGGTATGAGAGAAGACGTAGCAAGATACGTACTTGGATGTCCACGGTGCCAGCTGATGAAAGGTGACCGGTATATACGACCACCACTTCAGTCGATTCCAGTTACCGCGATAGGTGACTTGTGGTCCGTAGATGTCATGGGTCCATTTCCTCAGACATCCAATGGTAATCAGTACCTCTTGGTGATGACGGAACACGCGACACGATGGGTAGACGCCGTAGCAATCCCAGACCAACGTGCAAGAACCGTGACAGATGCAGTAGTTAGACACATTGTTGCAGACCACGGCGTACCGAAGACAATACTGACAGACCAAGGTCCCTGTTTCGAGAGTGAAGAGTTTACTTCCCGTTTGCAACAGCTGGGCATCAAGAGGATCAGAACGACCCCATACCATCCACAAACGAATGGCCTAACGGAGAGAAACAACCGTACACTGAAAGAGTGGCTGGCTTCGAAGGGCGGGAACTGGGAAACGGAGCTTCCACTGATTTTACTAACACATCGGGCTACCACTCAGGAAACAACGAAGAAGTCACCCTTCCAACTGATGTATGGCAGAAAACCACGATTACCGGTACACAATGAGACCTGGCCCATGCACCAAAAGTGGAGTACGACGAAATTAAAAGCAGAGAGGAAAGAGGCAGTCAAGAATGTAATACGGAAGCAGCGCAGTGATGTCACGAAGTCTCAGATGAAAGAAAGGACGCAGTGCATTACTTTTGCAGTCGGGGACCAAGTGAAGTGTAGAGACAGGAGATATACAGTTGGAGGCGGGCTAGGTTCACGGAAACTCCTTCCAAAGTGGGAAGGACCATACACAATCACAAAAAGACGGGGTCAAGTATATACCATCCGAAGAGGTGATAAACAGAAACGAGTTAACGCCAGTCAGCTACAAAGATGGGTACAGTGGGACAAGCCGGTCAGTAACAATCCTCAACTAGAGGATGTAGCACCCAGAAGGTCGGAACGTCTGCGCACAAAGCTATTTGACGGGGGGACGAGTGTGGTGAGAGCAGGCTGCTAGCCGATTGGTTGGCACTAATCTACGTTAATGTCTAGGTCACTAATATTGACCGTGAACAAGGCTGTTTCAACAACCAATCACAGCAAACCTAAATGTGGACAAATATGATTCGCAGATAGATGGCTCTACTTTCCGAGAAATATCGAACACAACCAATCATAAGACTGTGTTTGTCTGCTTAACTTCCGAGAAACAACCAATCAGAAGACTGCCTTTTTCTGCTTGCATAAGCCTTATTAATGCATATAAAATATATATAAATACGTGTTGATTTTCGTAATAAAACGATCTGTTGCCAGCCCTTGTCTTCTGTTGTTACACTACTACGAGGCTATGAGCATACTACGTCAAAGGTTTGGAAGACCTCCGATGATTGTAGGGAAATCATTCGAGGCTGTTAAGGGTAATGGTGGTCAATTACAAGATGACTCCAAGGCACTCTCTGAGTTTTTAGATAATCTGATGACTTACAAGAATGCATTGATTTCGATGAATTGCATGAGTGACCCAAACTCGGTTTTATACTAGAAGTAATAGCGAGACGCCTACCTACTCGACTGCAAAGGAAGTGGGTGAAGATAAGCTCCCGTATGGAGGATGAGTGTATCGAGCCAAAGTTTGATGATATCCTGAAACTAGTAAAAGTTAGTGTCAATCAATCTATGAGCAAGTTTGCCAGTATATTGAATCTCACCCCTAGAATAGAGCAGTCTGAGGGTAAACCGCAATCATTGATGACGAAAGGGTCTCAGAGAGTTGGATAACTAGAAGGCTCTATTTTTTTGCATATAATGCATATAGACCTAGTGAGTGTAACAGCTTTCTTGGTACATCCCCAGGAGAAAAATTACAAGGTGCGAGACAAATGCGGTTGTGTTTTACACGTTTGCAAGTATTGCATAAAAGATGAACCGTGAATCAGTGAGCAAATTTATTGATAAGCTAAATGTGAAATCAAGGTCTGACTCCGAATTGTGTGACGATAATGGTGTGGTGAAGAAGCCTGTAGTTGCAACTAGTAAGTCATTGTTGAATAGAGTGCCACGGAAGAGAGTTACAGTTTCAGAGTGCAGTTCTGACTCTACTAGTTCACAAGGTATTACTAGTCAAAGTGAAGTTAAAAACATCTGAGAATTTGTGAAGAGGAACCAAAATTGTCCACTTCTGTTATTAAAGAGTTTGAAAAGGATGAAGTCGACCAAATAGATGATGGTAAATTGAATATTTGTGATAATGATCATGATAGTGCAGATTTGTCTTTGGTTGATCATGATGAAATGAGGGGAATGCCAACTACTGCTGAGTTGAACAAAGGTTCTGTACAACTTGAAGGCGAAGTAGAATTAAATGCAGGTGCAGTTGCAGAAGGCATGCATACTTGTCAGACCGTCAGTGTGAGTGATCAGTATGTAGCCCACCTATCATCAGATGCTAGTGCTAAACCGGAGCTGGTAGTAAAAGACACCAGTGGTGGTGGTCTTGTAGGTAGGCAAATATCTGAAAGCCGAGCAACAACAGCTTCTGATCCACCGCTAACTTCATCAACTGATATCAATCAGTCGTCGTTGGTGTTGTCATCCACAATGAAACAGACGCTCATCAACTCAAGTATCTTGTGCAATTATTTTGATAGTATTGGTACATTTGAAAAGACGAAAGATATTGGTCAGTTTAGTGAGGATAAGCCAGGTTTAAACGAGAGAGTAATTGTTAAATTGACTTGCATGAATAAAGGCATTTCTAGTTTCAAGTTACTATTTGAATGCTATTATCTTTGGTGTAAATTACTCTGTGCCTACGCTTGGTTGACCAGATACGTCGTATGTTTGTTCGTTATCTATATTCTACGATACAATGACATCGGCGTGTTGCCGTTCAGATTTGAGGATATAGCTGATAGGAGGAGGTCAGCAGATGAACTCTGCGACGATTTTCCAGCCTAGGGCGTCAACCTGAGAAGGGTTGTAGGCGTACTGCTGTAAGTCCTACAATTCTCCAAAGGGTAGCGCATCAATGAGCGGTCCAATGTGCTTGGTGTGTGATTTTGTACATATGTTCATACTGTATATGCTGAATTGATATCATCTGTCATCTGGCTGTTGGTAACTTTGTGTGTGTCCGTACGACTTCCACTCGTATCATCAACCTGAGAAGGGTTGTAGGCGTACTGCTGTAAGTCCTACAGTTATTCAAGGGTAGTTTGTCGTGCCAGAATCCACCAAATTTGAGGTATTGATTGTACATATGTAATTGTTGGTTAATCTTGTGTGTATTCGTACATTCCACATCTTACAATCGTCAACCTGAGAAGGTTTTTGGGCGTACTGGTGTAAGTCTTGCGATTCTTCAAAGGAATTCCATCGAGATACGATCTGCGAGTTTGTGTGTACTGTTTGTATATACGTGTGGTGTGTCATATCATTTGGTGTATTTTGGATTCATTGTGTTTACTCGTTGTTTCCGTACCTTGTTTTTATTGCGTAATTTTGTTAAATTTTCGTCGTGACTACTTCTGAAGTTGTTTCTTGTCTTCTACATCCGTGAATGAATTGTTTGATGTTAAAGATAGCATATGGTTCGTGTACGCGTGGGAGACTAGGCTAGTGCTGAGAATGATCTGCATACGGAGATAATTGTTAGCTGTGATCCCACACGCCGGGGAGCGTGAGTGCAGACGGGTGAGTCTTTCGTACGTCACCGTTCATGTTTGTTTACTCGAACCCAACTTCCTTAATTTGTCGCGGAGTCATCAATCCATCAATCATCGTCTCATCGATCGCTGTTCCTAAAGCACGCACAAAACCGTCAGAAACCCTAGTTGTACTATTGGCTATATGTTGGTGTTAGAATAAATAATACCCGAGTCGCCAAAATGGGTTCTGGTTTTTGCGTCCGTTCGAACCAAGCGTTTCTGAGAAGCTTCGATTAACAGCGTGAGGCCCAGCGTAGCAAGGGCTGGGCATTAATGGCCTACGGCAGGCTGACAGTTATTTATTTGCAGATTTCAATGGTAGTTTTCGCAATGGTTCACCTAATTTGGAAGCTTTGACGAAGATCATTTGAAGAATTTGTGTGTTAACGTTGGAATCTTTGTAATATCATAAAGTTATTTATTAAAATAAATATTTCTGAAAAGTTTTAATGCATTCTTTTACTATCACTTCATTTTGCTTGTAGAAGAAATAGTGGTATATTCATTTTTGGAGTGCGTAATGAATTAATTCGAAAGAGTGAAAGGAATTTGAAAAATGCGGCTTCCAGTTCGCCCACAAAGACAATGCAGAATAAGAGACTAATGCCATGCTCTAATTCAGATGCTCTCAGCTTGCTTTCACACCTCTCTCTGGAAACAAATATTCACAAATCCGACAGATATAAAAACCGTAAAAGAGAACCCGAACCTCGTAGGTACCTGTATAAAAAATCGGGCCCTCGCGGCGTCATAAATGAAAAGGTTGAGACACTTAAACACCGTTGAACAGTGGTATTGTAAATTGCAACAATTCGAATCAGTTTAGCTTGCTTGTGAGGCCACCTCCACCTACTTACATGCCCACAGCCAACGGGGCACACCATCCAGTGATCAGCGGTTTTGCTGAAACAACATTACCATTTTTATTCAGGTTCACAACACGACCTCAATCATACTACATATGCTCACTACAGTTTTCGCCATCCTTTGTGGATACGAGAGCCGATACAGCAATCACTGATTACTGCCTGGAACTCACATTACATGACTCAGGTAATTTTTGTCTTCATCAACAACCCTCTATCTCCTTTTCTTCTGACGCCCAATCTTCTTTACGCCGAACTTACATGAACACGAAAATATAATTGACCCCCTCTGAACTTCAAGCTTTTCCAGCGCATCCACAGACATGGACATTTCATTGTCGGCTGAGGACACTATGATTCAATCTTATCACCAGCTCTTTCAAGACATGGCTAAAATCTTAGGATACGACTCAGCCAATCCTAACATAGTTCTTATTAATGCCAGGTCGGCTGTAAACAAAGTGGCATACATCCAATCCCAAGCCAACCTACAGCACTAATGATCACTGAAGCTTGGTGTACAAGTGAAATAAATAATGATTCCTTTCACTGCGAAGGCTACTAATTTTTCAAGAAGAACAGATAAGTGGGGTAGCGTGTAGGATGAATTATCTGTGTTAAATCTGATTGCGGACCTGTGCACTGTGATGACCCTGACCTGAATATATGCGATACATTATAGGTGACACTCTACATAAATAAACAGCAAACCCTATTGTTAGGTTGCACCTATCGCCTACCCAACCACGAAAGTGGGCTGCTAAGAGAAATAACTGCAGCCTTTCATTACACTTCGAAATTAAACTTTAATTATAAAGTGATTGGAGGTGATTTTAACATGCCTGAAGTTTCATGGGAGTCCATCAGTGCTCCTCCCAGCTACGGTAAATTCCTAGATGCAACGGAGTTATGTGGGTGGATACAAAGTATTCTAAGGCCGGCCCGAAACCACAAAATACTGGACTCGGCTTTCCTGAAAGAAATCGCCATATCTACCATAGATATCGGCCAGCCATTTCCTGGTAGTGACCACAACACAATAATCTTCTCCCTTGATAACAAGCTCCACTCATCAAAATGCTCTACCCTGCACAAGACATTCATGTGCTTCAGAAAAGCTAGGTAGAACGTATCTAACTCCTTCATTAGAAGCTTAGACTGAGACCTTCTCTATTCTAATGGGAACCTAAACACCATCCTACTAACCTTTAACCAGAATGTATCTATTTGCTTTGATGAACTCGTTCCTAAATGTAAAGAGAACCCAGGAGAAAACGAAGAATTTCATTCCCATAAAAGTGAAGGCTAAGCTGCGAAAGTTACACCGACGGTACCACAGAGAAAACGACCTCTCATGTCTTGTAAATATACAGGACATTTATCTCAAATTGAAAGAAAATAACGACAAATTCCTAATTCCAAGAAAATGCAGCTCTTAAAGATGGCTCTAAATACACTGCAATCTGGAGGCTAAATTCTCGTAAAACGGATACTTTATTTTATAAAATGGTGAGACTGCTAGTGACCCTAAAACAATTTGTGAGCTTCCACACTCCCACTTCTCACGGTAATATACCTATGATGATATATATACCTATATTCCCTGTATTTTCACAAAAATCTTTAGATACTATCAGCATTTCTTTAGAAAACATTAAGAAACAAATCACTTCTAAAAGTTCAAACAACCCTGGTCCTGATATGATTCCCCAAACTTTCTTAAAATATGGTGGTGAGGACATTGCCATTCTTTTTCTTAAATTGTTCTCTACCTCTTTATCAACCGAAACATATCAAGATGCGTGGGAAACCACACACATTACTACTAGGTATGTCAGGCCCCCGTTCAAGTGTCATGAGTTACAGACCCATTAACCTAACTTCTGTTATATCAAGGGTTGTGGAAAAGATCGTGAAAAATGCCATTTTTGACTTCCTCTCTCAAGAGAATGTTTTCGCTCCCTATCAACATAGTTTCATTAAGCCACATTCTTGCACGACATGCCGCTTACAGTTTCTCAACCACATCTCACAACTTAAAGGCCCCAATATAATCACAGTTATTGTACACTTAGATCTTAGTAAAGCAATTGACACAGTGAGCCACCGACTGATAATATCAAAAGTTCAGTCTTATGGGATCCAAGGTTCATTGTTTAGCTGGCTCAGTTTGTTTCTAAGCAATCGGATGCAAATAGTTAGGTTAGGTTCCCACACATCCAACCTCGTTTGGATTACAAGTGGAGATATACAAGGTAGCGTCCTAGGTCCGCTGTTATCCCTGTTATATTTCAGTGACATTTGCGACGTTATTAAACATGGCAGACCCTTCCTATTTGCTGATGACATCAAAATAGTATATCACTCACTCACTCGGAAAAGAAATGTCATGTGTATTTAGTAGGATTCAAGATGATATTGATAGCGTCCAGTTATGGTGTAACACGTAGAAAAAGAAGTTTAAAGTTTAGAATGTGGTGTGCTATGCTCCAAAATCATTTCATCCGAACTTTCCATCTCCCTATACAACAATCATATTCCTCGTTTGCCGCTTACAATAGATTTGGGTCTGAAACACACTCCGTAATTTAGCCTGACGGAATATGTTAAATTACAAGTATCAAAAGTCAAAAGGCTCTTTGAGTTGTTATCCTAAAACTTTAAAACGTGTGAATCCAAAATTATGCTGTAAAAATATGCATGATGCCCTTACTTGAATTTTGTCCTTCTATTGTGGACGGTCTCTCCGAAAAAGACAGGTCCAAATTAGAAAGTTTACAAAGAGCGTTTACTAAACATCTAGTAGGTGAAAATCCTTGCATTTCTTACTACGACAGATGTAACATATTCGACTTGGAACCCTTATGGGTCAGACGATTGAAGTTTAACCTAAAAATTACATTTAGGATCGCTAAATGGCTTACAAATTTCCTCCACAATGACCTTACTTTTAGTTCATCTAAGAAAAATAACCTCGGAAATAAATCTTCGTCTTTTAAAGTGCCCCGCTGTCATACAAAATACAGATCAAATTTCTTTGCCGTGGGATACCGTTGTATTTGGAACCGTCCCTCAACTGAAATGAGAAACAGTTCAACCCCAGAAACCTCATCTCTGCTGAACAAATATTTTATCAACAACGTTTTAGAAAGGGTATGTGACAAACTAAAAATTGAAGATCTTAGGCGGCACTCCTCTGGCCCCCACTGTTAGCTCCCGAAATCTGTAAACTCTATGTTTGACTCTGCTTTCACTATAATAGTTTTCACAACACCAGTCACCTATTCTCATTCAGCCTTAAATTTTAATTGTTTCTTCAATCAAATATTTTTGCATATATCCCTGATAACATTCTATTATGAGTATTTCAGTATGCTAGGAGTTCAGTCTCAAGTTCCAGATGCAAATCAGCTGAAGACTGTTAATAAAATATCTCTGGAGACTGCCTAGTGCTATATGTAAGCACTGTCTCTACGCAAATCAAGGAGTGAATGGTAGTAGTCATAAAAATCAACTAAAAGGTGAGTCTTAAATAGTAATGAATTTTATCTTACTGTTCTATAACTATAATGATGTGTAGTCAAATTTTTCGGAACAATATGTCATAACTTACTACTAATTATGTTTAATGCTGCACGATTATGCACTGTTTTTCGAAATAACATTTGTTTATATCTAAAATGTAGACTATGATGGTCTATTTTCCCTACTTTTTTTCCAAAATGCTGTAACAGGTGAGACATACATGATGGTCTTCTGAAAGTAGTCATTCATAGCATGACTTTGAATGAGTTGACGAGTGAATATTTAAAAAAGATTGTGCCATATTATAACAGAAATTTTAAAAAATAATAAAAATGCAGCATTTCGCTGGGGTCTTGCAAAAAAGAGATGGGAGGGCGGTGATTGCTATTCAGCGGATTTGATGGTGGGGACATGTGAGAACTACCCTTATTTGTGGGATAGCACTCCATTGCCGAGGCTCCTGAGTTCGAATGGCTTCTGCAAAACAAGAAAATCAATAAAAAAGAAACAGAAGTTGAAAAGTGCCTAAAAGCCGAAGTTTAAATTCAAACTCCCCGAATGCAAGTACATGGAATGAGTCCACTACTTCAAAAGGACACCTAACTGTATACTTCAGAGAAACGGTAGACATTATTAAGCCTTCATTTTTCCTCTACATAGTTCACGCACTTTGACTTTTGTGTTTAACTCCTTTTCTAACCTATATAAAAGGTAAATTATCGTCTTTTTCACTTTACTAATGATGTATTTATTCTCATCTATGAAGGACACTCCAGTTGTACAGGCATGAATAAGTATCCTGATGTGGTCTATTGAAACACTAGTTATCAGATTTTTCCCACAAACTAAAGACAAAATGACAGCAACCGTAAATCATGTAATTTAAACATTATTCATGCATGCCTATACAATTGGTGTATCCCACATAGCTAGGAAAAAGTATGTACCCCATTATATTATCTTACTAAATATGCTTACTAATCGTGTGTGTAATTTATCGAATTGATGATGCCTATAAACTGCCGTCCGTCATGTACAAAAATGAGAATATATATTATTATTATTACATTACATGAATTTGTTTTATGGTGAAATTACATGGTTGATATCCTTTCTGACATTGGTCTGTGAGTATTATCTGATAGCTAGTCGTTCTATGGAGGACATTAGGAACATAGAAATATTGTCTTTGCATTAACAAAAAACCCAAATATGTGCTGGACGGATTACAAATATTGGGAAAAAATAAAGCTTGAAGTCAATTCCTCCATATAACTTAGTTGTGTGCGGCATTGTATCTTGTTCTTGTTTTGTGTTCAATTGGGTACTAATTTGAAATGATTAATTAATTTGCATGATTCTTTCAGCATTTTATTGCATGTAACATCAGATGTGAATCCCTTTGAATGTAAATAAATATTGTTTATCGTCAGGCAGATTTGTTTTACTGCACCCACGTCAGCCATGACCGCCATTTTGTCAATGAATGGTTGTTCCGTACGAGGGGTGAAGATAAATGTTGTCGTGATATATTTTCGCGCACTGTATGGGTTATCAAGTTCACGCCAACAGACGCGTTATAATCGTTCAGTTTTGTGAAAATAGATTACATTTGACCAGTTTTATGCTTCTGTGACCGAAAAAAGCAATATTTTGCTGTATTGTGCTCGTATTATTGCGTAAAATTGTCTTCATATTCCAGACGAATTATTACTAAGAAATTTATCCCTTTTGGAAAATTTCACGTAGAAAGACTATTATTTGCGTTTCAGGGCCTGAAGGCTTTGTTGTATACGATTTGTTTTACATCTGAAGGCTGTAAATTGACTACGGACAGTGGTTGTTGTCATCGCAGTTATTAAATGAGAATCGGGCATATGAAAGAGAAATAGCCTACATACATAAGTTAGATGTGTGTTTTGAGGATGTTAAACACTTCTGTTATCATCTGTGATGACTGAAATATTCTACAACACATCGAAGAGATAATGCAATGAATGAGACAGGCTGCTGAATTTCCTGGTGATTATATCCATTTTGAAGATGTGATACTAGTTCAATTTACATTTGCACATGGAATTTCAGAAGACCGTAATTGCTCAGTGCATGAAATGGCGTCAGATTATGTTGATATCAGTGTGCATTGGGGCACAAAGAATGGAATAGATGGTCCTTCTAAAATGTCAGACTGCTTAAATTCAATATCAGCTTTCTATTGAAAAGTAGCTAGCAGCTGTGTCCTGCAACTACTACACCTGTTACTTAAGTTATATCAATCTTAATAATTATTCATTTTCAGGTCACTAAGATATTCTGAGATCCTTAATGAATTACTTGTGGCTATGAAGGATATGGAAGATGCACTTATGGCTCTTATATTTGAAGCATTTATTATCAAACAAGTTGTCTGTAGGGGTTTTGCGATGTTCAGGTTACAATGCTTGAGTGTGTTTGGTTAGTGCATGCTATTGTGCGCGAACGGACAGTTGGTGAAAATAAGGATAGAATAATTTTTCCTATAAACTCGCCATGAATACTGCAAACTGTTGACAAGAAACTGCATGAAAGGAAAAAATTGCAAATAGCTAGAAAGTGCTGTTGCAGTTTCAATGATTATTACCTTTTACACTTGTAGTTCATCTTTCCAAAGTTTTAAAATGTCGCCAAAACATCACTGCCACTCCATAGGCCCTACGGAAAATCGTGAGAGATCTTACATGTCAATTTTTCTTACGACTTCTAAGCTCGCAGATCTTTGAAGTCACCTGTCACCGAAATATCGCTTATCTACTTCACGCACTATTTCACCCCACCTAATCATGACTGGATAGTCTTTTATTGAAGCTGAGACATACTTTTTGGGACTATTAGTTGCTGGCTTAAAGTCTGGTTGCTTTGATTAGACACACAACAACACCAGTGTTTGAACAAAGCTGTACTTTCATCGAAAACGTAATAGTTTCCATGCTTACGCTGATACGGTTAGCATTAAACATTGCAAATGTTCACCACCATTCCAAGGACTGTATAGCCAGTTGCCGTACATATCTTGTAGATGGACTTTCAATGACGAATTATCGATAGTTGTATTTTATGCCATATTACAGTTTCTCAGGACGTTGTTCTTCTCCTGAAATAGCCACTAATCACGCGAGGGCATAGCGCTTACTTAAATCTACGACGTTCATTGTGAAGGGATTACAATTTAACATTTATGATAACCTTTTCTGATTGCTTGTACAATAATCAAACGATTTAAACTTTTGAAAAAGTATTAATGGATGATACTTTGAGATTGCAATTTACAAAATAACTTATTCTACCCGTAGAAATGGCATGTATTGCCTTCAAACACCCGTTCATACGACATATAAAATTATTATTTGCTTGTTGCTATACTTTACAAGATGAACAATGTGTGCGACAGTGAAAACCACAGAAGAATGTTGCCTTAACCAAAGGATGAGAAAGGAGAATGAACATTTTTCCGCAAAGGTAAGAGTTTAACTTTTGTGCTACTTTTTTTAACTTCAGAGACTTAAAAAATACACTTTACTCACTTATTTGCAGACGTCGGTTAACGTCACTCAACCTGGTCACGACAATGCGACATCGCCGAAAAAATTACAAGCAATTATATAAAGATATTTGTTTGTTATTACTCTTCATTAGATGTATTCAACATCCTGATTACTATAGTTTTCTTATTCTGTCTGAGTGAAACTAAATTTTTCATCATGGCGAGATGGAAGCCTGACTGATCAATGAGACCTGAGAAGGTTATTGGTGGCATAATTCAGTGTAAGCGAAATATTACTGCGATTGCTACAGCTCAACCTATTCAATCATTTTGCGGTATACGTTAACACTCGTAATCATACGGATTGACATCATGCTTTAAGTAAAATAATAGTTATGCACTGGTTTTGAATACACTTAATCTCACACGAAATCAAACTCAACTGCAGTGCCTAAGTTTTATTCTCATTTTTCAAATGCTAAAATTAGGTATTTTTGTCATTGGTACCTACAGATTTGCCTATGACTAGGAGACGTAATCGCATAACTTTAGGCATATGTTTAGGCTTGACTAATTTACTTATAATTTACCACTTATATCGATCGAGTGTTCGTATAGAATTACACTTAATATATTTCACATAAATTAGGCATTTACATGGTTTACATACCGTTTGTACAGGCGTGATCATATTTGACAAGTTTGATTTGAAATGGAACACTGTTTTATGACATTAAAATTGGAAAAATGAAAGAAACCTCCAGAAACTTTAAAAGAATAGATTACTAGATACTGGTTTAAGTGTAAATTGTAATCCATAATATACTTATAGTCGGTCAAACTCATGCGGGAATTACGAGATGTTGCATTAATGGAAGGTAGGAAGAGAGGTGATACACAGATGCTAGATTAAGACGCACAGGATGCAGAGCTTGAGATCAATATAATTTTATCAATATATGAGTTCGAAAATGTCTAAAACTTTACAAGAGACGGTAAGTACAGCATCATTTTGGTATTACCAGATACAAGCGACCAACTTTGCAATGATAAACAGAATTGAGAATGGAAATTGTTCCGTTGTTCACCGTATGTGACAACAATATTCTGAATAACGTTCAAGTAATACAAGCGTAGAAATCAGCAATACTGTTCATTTGCAGTGCTTCAAGGCAAAACCTTCGAGAAGAGAAGAAATATGAAAACAGGAAGAGAGGTGCAGAGGCAGCCAACAAATAATAATAATTTAAGCAAACAATATGCGACAACCGCAGGGCTTATTCTCCATTTAATATTACTAACAATTTATAATCATTGAGTTTTATGGTGTTATAATAATAATAATATATTCTCATTTTCTACATGAGGGACGCCAGTTTACAGGCATCATCAATATGATAAATAACATATACGAATGGCAATCATACTTAATAATAGTGTTTTAATAAAATACATATTTTTTCCTACCTATGTAGGACAAACGAAATGCACAGGCATTATTTAAATTTCATAAATTTGGTTTATGGTTAAATTACATGGTTTGTTGAAAATTCTAGCAGATAAAAACTACAACAATATGGAACAATAAAAATTAAATATCAGGGCGGAAGTTATGAAGATATTTTCTCTTATAAAAATAAATGTTATGAACATCATCAGTCTTATCTTGAATAGCGTCACAAACATCATTACATATAACACGCAACCCATCATAACTTATTTCCTGTCTGCTTCCGAAACCCTTCGTCCCTTCACTGATCCAGGCGTCACTGAACTTGACCAAAAATTCCAGAAAAGTTCCAGATTATACTTGTGAAAAGAAGACTTGTAGACACCAGGAGAGACGAACAGAAACTATCAGAAACTGTTAGCTAACTCTCAGAAACTGTCAATGTTCACCAATTACTACGCTGGACATCACGCTGTCTCTGGAAGACTTTCAGAAACAATGTGTAATAACCAAAGCGAAAAACCAGAACACAGATTGGCGACTCGAGAATCATTTATTCCTACGCCAAAATGTAACCAACAATAAGGTTATTATACATAAGGTTTCTGAAAGATTTCCATCTTCCACTGAACAGCGAGAGATGAGGCGATGACTGAGGGATGGATGACTCCCGCGAAGAATATGGAGGAGTTGGTTTGAGCAAACAACCATGAATTGATCGTTCAACCTTCAACTGCCTAGACAATCTCCCCTGGTGACCTTGGACGTGACTGGTTGTTTTTGTGTTTTCACACCTTCAAGTTATTTATGTTTGAATCGATTCTTTTGTTTGAATTCATCCTTGGCCATTTGTGCGTGAGGTTTCTTTCTTATCGACTGATAAATTTTGTCGATTTCGATGTGCCTACTGATTGATGATTCACTGGGTTTTAAAAATTCTCTAGCATTCTTGTTGTTTCCTTTGTCTATTATTTGAACGTTGTCCCAGTAGAATTGATATCTTTGGTTGTCTGTATAAAGTGATATGAAGGAGTGGATATCATGTCATTTGATGGCTAGCTGATGTTCATGGATACGAAGACGAAGGGGACGTTCACTTTGACCAATGTAGTGTTTTTAGCGGTTGTTACAATTTACTTTGTAGATGATGTTGATTTTATCTTATTTCGCTGTTGAGTCTTTTGGCTGACATAGAATTGAATGAAGTGACTTTGCTGGTTTGTGTACTACGTCACTTGATAGAGACATCGAGATAGACAAAATTTATCAACCGATAAGAAAGAAACCTCACACACAAATGGCCGAAGTTCAAGTCGAAGAAAAAATCAGTTCCAATACAAGTAACCTAGAAGGTGTGAAAACGCACAAAAACAACCAATCACCCTCAAGGTCAACAGAAGAGATGATCAATAAACTCGTGGAGAAATCTAAAGGCTCACTTCAAATTGAAGTGTGCACCATAGATGTCACCTAGTAGGGGTATGAAAGCTTCGCAAATCAACTATCCATCTCACAGAAATTAACCACAACAAAATCATCCATCATAGCTACAAATTCTCTCCATCATACAGCTAGATGTCCTCCCGAGGTAGAGAAATCGTACCATAGCTTTTTCAAAGAGTTTATACACAAGCTGTGGCATACAGACAGCTTTTTTTCTTTTTGTTAAAGTTATTCGAACTCAGGAGCCTTATCAATAGAGCGCATTCTCACAGATAAGGGTTGTTCTCCTAATTAACCACCATCATATCCGCTGATTAGCAGTCATCACCCTCTCACCCTTGAATCTGCAAGGCCCTGGCGAAATACTCCTTTTGTTTTTAGAAAATTATCTCTTTTTATTGATACGTGTCATATAGGCAGTTTTCGCATTCACTAGCTAACTCAATAAAACTCATGTAATGAACGACTACTGTCAATGTCCAGGTCTTACTACTCTGGACCTCGCACTGTCCTTGGAAGACTTTCAGGAACTATGCGTGATAACCAACGCAAAATACCAGAACACAAATTGGTGAATCAAGAACCGTTTATTCTTGCACCAATACAGAGCCAACCATTACCGTACACAAATTTCCTGATAGTTTTTATCTCTTCCAAAGAACAACAAACGATGAGACGATGACTGCCGTATTGATGACTCCCGCGAAAAATATGGAGGAGCTGGGTTTAAGCGAACAAACCTGAATTGATCGTTCAGTCTTCAACTACATTGACAACTACTTTCAGTCAGCCATTTCGCATCATCCCTAACAGCATTTTAAAAATATATATGTACAGTAAAAAAGTAAGGCAATCAAAGATTTGCAGTCTATCTTTTAGATTTTAGTTATAGACATATGAAACGAAGGGGCAATACGAAATGGTGCGAGAAGACGAAAATACAAAAAGGTTTATAGTTACGTATAAATGTGCATAAAAACAGATAGTAGTTAATCATAACAGATGTTTCAGAAGAATTCGACCACAGAGGATTATAATAACAGAACGGTAAAATAAAATCCGTTATTATTTAAGACTCACAGTGTAGTTAGGCCGACTTTTTAGACGATCCCACGCAGGGCTGGAATTTGCATAGACGTAGATGGCATTTACTCACAACATTAGTTAGTCGCCAGAGGAAATTTTAGTCCCGACCATATCCAGGATGTTTACCATTCAACCTTGAGGCAGAACGCCTACCACACTTACGTACAGTGGCGAGTTCATATCCGAGGGAGTACCAGTCTAGCATGCCGTACTACCACCACATGCAGAAAAGATGGAACACAAGAATATTAGAAAATTCTATTTCACTGCAATGCAAACAAGTTTATTTACATGTATTATCTGAGCACAGTCCAAGATGAAAGTCTTCATTTGGAAAGTATCTCCTATCCTTCGACGGAAACTGCCCAGTGTGCGAATTGCGTCACGTTTAAATTCTTCCAAAGTTCAAGTAAACAGGACTCCATGCCTACATCCTAAGCTATTCGGTATCACAAACTGCAAAACAGAATATCTACATGGTTATACATTAATGAGTGAACTTACCTTCACTTGCTGTTGTTTGTAGAATCAATTCTTACAACTAATTATGCAAGTGTATCTGGTTATAAGTCGTAAAACGCGCATCATTGTTTTCCGGATGTCTTTGTCCGAATGCGGCTACATCTGCTCCTACTGAATGTAATTAACTGACAGACTTCATCGCGACCCGTCATTCCTAAAAGTGATACCGATTAAACCCACTTACATAAATTAAACATTTACACAACTAACATGTGTCAATGTAGTTGAAGATTGAACGATCGATTCATGGTTGTTTGCTCAAACCCAACTCCTCCATATTCTCCGCAGGAGTCACCGATAGTGCAGTCATCGTCTCATCGTTCGCTGTTCAAGGAAGATAAAAAACAATTAGAAGTAGTACCGTGAATTATTGTTATAATATTTTTTCTTAGACCTTGTGTAATAACCTTATTGTTGGTTACATGATGGCGTAAGAATAAAGGATTCTTGAGTCTCCAATCAGTAACACAATCAGTTATTTATATTCAGACAAACACCGAATGCAGTAATGATGTCTGCCGCGAAAAATATGGAGTTGGGTTTGAGCAAACAACCATGAAATGATCGTTCAATCTTCAACTACATTGTCACTCCCCGGGAAAAAGGGGATCCATCCCTTTAATCCATCACGACCAATACACGTTGACTTGGATGCCATTGCGAGAACCTGGGTCACACGGACAGAGCTGAAAAGGAAAACAAACAGATAAGCCAACACACCACAGGCATACCCACAGCACAATCTCACACATCAGTGACGACCTGCGCCTTCCAGGTAAAGGCATCCTCTTGACATTTTACAAAACAATCGCCACTTGCTAGAATGACTCTTGCAGAATGCAAAGTGACCATGGCAGGACCTCACGATACTCTACGCACGTCCTCTTAATTACTCACAACCAATTACCATTGAAATCGCTTGTCACTCATTCTGCCTCAGTTCTAGTAACGATGACGTATGCGAGCCTCAGTCGTTTACACTCTTTCTCCCCGGCGTGTGGGATCACAGCTAACAATTATCTCCGTATGCATATCATTCTCAGCACTAGCCTAGCCTCCCCAGCGTACACGACCCATCTGCTGTCTCTAACATCAATCAATTCATTCACGGATGTAGAGGACTAGAAACAACTTCAGAAGTAAGCATGACGAAAATTCTAAAACAATTAATCCAAAATCACAAATTCATATGACACACCACACGCATATACAAACTTTACAAATAACCTCGCGGATCACATCTTGATGGAATTCCTTTTAAGAATCGCAGGACTTACACCAGTACACCTAAAACCCTTCTCAGGTTGGCGACTGTAAGTTGTGGAATGTTCGGACACCAACAAGATTAATCAATTGTTACAATAATTGGAACCCAGATAATTATTTAACACCAACATATGTACAATAAATACATCAAATGTTGTGGATTCTGTTTTGACGAACTACAATTGAATAGTTGTAGGACTTACAGCAGTATGCCTACATGAACCCCCGCAGGATTCATGTGAGTTATTCAGCTCCCACTTTTCTAGCTACTAAACTATGGAAGAAACAGTAGATAGTCTTGAAGTTCCGACAATACCAAATCACTTTTTGGGTAATATAACATTCACCCAACAAAAGATTTCCTCCGCTATAGCATCCCTCCGGACATCATATAACGCTGGGCCCGATGGAATTCCATCTATCTTGTTGAAAAGAGGTGGTGAGGATATACCCATTATTCTCCTAAAAGTTTTCATTCTGTCCTTAAATAATGGCAGTTACCCAGAATGCTGGAAACTGTCGTTTATAACCCCTAGGCACAAACAAGGACCAACTTCTAACATCGAAAACTACCGACCGATTAATATCACGTCAGTAGTTTCCAGGGTTATGGAAAAGGTTATAGGGCAAGATATTGCTTCATACCTCCACCTTCACAAAGTGTTTACTCCAGCACAACACGGCTTCTTGAAAAATCGATCATGCTCCACCTGCCTACTTGACTACTTTGATGATGTTACCGCTAAGCGTGATCATGGTTTGTATGTCGCAACTCTCTTCTTTGACTTCAAAAAAGCCTTTGATAAAGTCCCACACAAGAGACTAATCCTTAAGCTAAAGTCGTACGGGTTCCAAGACCCCTTGTTATCCTGGCTCATTTCTTTCTTGGAAGATCGTTCCCAAGTTGTGAAATTTGCAAATAATTACTCGTCACCCAGACCTATAAGAAGTGGAGTGATTCAGGGTAGTGTACTAGGTCCACTGCTTTTCGTAATCTACATTAACGACATCTGCAGCGTAATCAAGCATGGTACCCCATACCTCTTTGCTGACGACTTAAAGATTGTATACAGCTTCCCCCATTCTACACTAAACGAAGGATTCACACATATTCAAGATGATCTGGATAGGTTACATAACTGGAGCAATGACTGGCAACTGCCATTCAATTCTGATAAATGTGGTGTCCTATATTTCAATAACTCCCATCCGAATTTCAGGTTACACCTAGGTAACTCTTTTCTCCAAACCCTCAGTTCCATAAAAGACCTGGGAGTTACCTACTCACAAAACTTAACATTCAGTCAGTACGCAAAAGCACTTGTTTCTAAATGCCGAAGACTCACAGGCTTGTTACATCGAAAAATGTACACAAATGAGGCTAAAGTCCTTTTATACAAAGTCATGGTTCGTCCAGTACTTGAATACTGCACAATTGTCTTCGGTTTCATGCATGGGTATGACAGGGTTCGTATTGAAAATATTCAGCGAAGTTTTACTCGACGCCTATTATACAAACATGAAGGACTGACTTACGCTGATAGGTGCAAAATGTATGGACTTCAGCCACTTTGGTTAAAAGAGTATCATCAACATAACGTTTATACAGCATAAATCCTCCAAGCATACCTTGCATTTGTTTCTCTAATTTTGACATAAATATATCTGCTAACAGGGGCCCCATAGGGCTCCCCATCGCAACACCATCGATTTGTTTATATGCCTTTTCTTGGAATGTGAATCTAATATTTTCTGTACACATTAAGATTATGTCTTTGATGTAAGTGACAGGAATGGGTAAGTTTATGCCGTTGCTTGTGATGTAATCGCAAACAAAATCAACAGTTTCATGAAGGGGAACATTGGTGAATAAAGATTCTATGTCAATTGAACACATAACCTTTTCCTTAATGTTCAAGGTGTCCAGCATTTCTGTAAGATCAAATGAACGTTTTACAGAATGATTTGATAATGAGTCTCTTACAGGCGTAAGGACCTCTGTAATCCATTTGGCGATATTATGATAAGGAGAATTTGACATGTCTAAGATGCATCATCCATCGCAAAACACTTATTAATGTCTGGTCACAAAATAAATATTAATGACTGTTTCACAATTATTTCACACAACTCTAATTCAAGGTTATTGAAGGTGATGGAAGCACTTTGGATTAATCACATACAGCCTAAACTGTGTGTACAAAAATCAATAGACTTCAATCTTCGCCTACCCTGGACTGCATGACCTATCTTAATATGATTGGTCATTAGTATGTACTTTTGTTTTTATTTAAATGAGTAATTTACATGAACTATATTTTATCATTGTTAACCATGCTAGTTGTAAAGCGGTTGTAAAGAAACTACGAAATGATATCATCTCGCGAAATTTGTCTTCTTAATGCCTTGTTCAAATAAAATATATATCGGTAATAATAATAATAATAATAGTAATTATAATATTAATAAGTTGTCAGGAGAGTAAGACGGGAGAGAATGTAAAGAAGTAAAACGACGAGTTTAATTGTCTACCCCTGAATGGTGTATGCGATTTTAAGGAGATAGGCCATTTGGATGCAGTCCTTGTATCGCTGCATGGTTGTCCAGCCTTTGCTTAAAGGCGTCCAAAGACGGTGCCATAGCTACATCTGCCGGTAAGGAATTCCAGGGACGGCAAACCCGCAGTGAATATAAGTGGGAGCGCACCCGTATCCTAGCCCTCTGTTGAGCTATCCTTCTGGGATTTCCACGTGGGGGCCTATATCTTCTCAATGGCGGAACACCTTTGTTTGTGTGATTCTGGTCGTTTGTTATTTTGTAGGCAGTAATCAAATCCGCCTAAGCCGTCGTTAGCTAAGTTTGAACAGGCCTTATTTCTTCAGCCTTTCATCATATGGTTTATTTTGGAGACCAACCACTCCTTTTGTTGCCCGTCGTTGGACTCCTTCCAATAGGTTGTCGCCTCTTCTCAGCACTGGGGGTGCAATAATATTATGCACCTCAAGTTGTAGCCTGACAGAAGTGGCTCACCTATACCTGCCTGGCTTATTTTATGTAGGAGAAGGTCATGGTGAACAGTGTCAAATGCCTTCTCAAAGTCTAGGAAGACCACATGGACTGGTACATTCATATCACAGCATGATGTCCAGTCGTCCCAAGCTGACAGTAGGTTAGTGACGCAGGATCTGCCTTTTCAGAAACCTTGTTGGGCCTTATGTAGTATATTAGTCCTATCGAAATATTCCCTGATGTGGTCGTCAATAATACTTTTCAGTACTTTTGATACCACTGGGAGTAGAGCTACTGGTCTATAGCTAGCAGCGTTTTGCCTGTCCCCACCCTTGAAGATCGGAGAAAGGATGGCTCTTTTCCACTCCCTTGGCAGTGTCCCCGAATCCATTGAGTGTTGGAACAAGTCGCACAGGGGTCTACAGAGAGCTTCGGCGCACTGTTTCAGAACAGATGGCCTGATGTCATCACAACCTGGGGACTTCCCAGGTATGGGTCGCTGTAGCTTCCTTAGTACTATTGCGGGGTTTATTTGGGGAGTAGTCGCTAGGTCTTCCTCCTCTGAAATAGTGGTGCCACCATTTTGATCTGTAATATCCACATCGCTGTTTAGCTGTTTAGCGAAGGCTGAACTGAATGTTTCAGCCATCTCCAGACTAGTGAGATATTGACCGTTTGGGCCTACTAAGGCGCATGCCCCTTGGTTTGTCGGTTTTCTTTCCGAAATGAATGGGTACAAGATTTTAGGGTTTGATAGGAGTTTTTTAGCAAGGTTAGCCTGGAATGACCTCCTGTCCCTCCTGACTCTTGCATTGCACCGGTTCCTTAGTTCGAGGCATGCATCGTGGTCGGTCTAACTCTTAGATACACGCCACGTAAACCAAACCTTCGGCTTTGCTTGCAGAATTCGTTGCGTGCCTCCCTTCAACCATGACGTCTTTCTCTTGGGCTGTATTGTGACTAAAGGGACGGTGTCCGATATTGCTATATGGATAATCTTTTTTACCACTTCCCAGTGTTCATCCACAGATAGGTCGTCCCATGCTAAGGGCCAGTCTTCGTCGGACAAGAGCCTCCGCATTTCAGCATAGTCAGCCTTGCTGTAGCACAGACATGGTCGCGTAACATCCCACTGCAAACGCTCACGGAGAACAAGATCGAAACCTATGTCTGCATGGTCACTGCTTCCCAGAGGAGTCATGATCTGGACCTTTTCGACGAGTAGTCGGTCACTAGTCAGAATATAGTCTAGTTTTGGTGACTTTTCCACTAGGGCCCCACCTAGTGTCGTCCCCAACATTCTCAGTCAGTCCCGTGTTTCGAATAGTTTGCAATAGGTTTCGGCCAAATTTTCCCTTAGCACACCCAGAGCCGAGGTTCAGTGATGGGGCATTGAAATCTCCGGCTATGGTGATTTGGTCGTAGCCCAAATCTCGTATCCCTGTGATAGTGCTGAGCAGTAGCTGATTGTGCTCTGCCCCACAGGTGGGAGATCGGTAGATGCCACCCAGTAAGTGCTTGGTGTGGCCTACGGTGAAATGACACCGTATGGAGTCTGGGAGTTCAATAAGTGGTGGGTCCGTTGCGCGCGCACATTTAAGTTGCCTATCAAAGTATATAGCAACTCCCCCTCCTTCCTTATTATCCCTGTCTCTCCTGACCAGTACCATATCACCTATACTGATTTCATTGTCGGCGATAGTGGGGTTTAGCCACGTTTCAGTGAGAATGATTATTTTCAGTTGATGAAGGTGTGCTTGGAGATTTTGTAGTTCACCTACTTTTCCTCTCAGCCCGCTCACATTGCTATATAGGCAACTGACAGTGAGTCTAACAACCTTAGAGTGTTGTGGGGTAGTTGACGTGAAACTGTCTGCTGGTGGGGGACTTGATGTTGGAACTAGTTGGCCGATTCCGATAGAACCGGCCCGTTGTAGTTTTTTCAATGGATTTAGGCAGGACACCTGGGTGACACAGACTGTTATTATATATATATTTCCTCCTGTTTATGCAGGAACATACCAGTTGTACAGGCATGGATGTTATCATATAAATTACACAATTTGATGTATGATGAATTTACAGTTTGGTTGTCCTTTCTGACATGAGAGTCAGTCGGAACAGTCTGCTCTAAAGTTTGTTTGTGTAGCACATAAAGAGATATAGAAATATTGTCTTCGCATTAACAAAGAACCCAGACATCAGATGAATGTAATACAGATATCTGGGAAAAATAAAGCTTGAAGTCAATTCTCTTATATAACTTTGTTGTGAGCAACACCCTTGGCCAAAAGTTTATTGATGTATTATGTTGAGATCAGTGATATATTTATTCCACTTTTTCAGCAGTCTTATCGTAGTTTTATAACAGGAAGGAAATTTGATCATGGATACGAAAACTAGATGAGGTCATGTGAAGTTGTTTTACTGCATCAAATGGTGTCGAGGTCGTTTCCGGAATTCTCCATTTGCTCCATTTTTGTCTGCATGGCGGACTGTATTCGTAAGTTCAGAAAAATGTTGAAAACTGTTTGAAAACCAGTTGCTTCTTCATTTCAGATCATGAATACTCATTTACACCATGTTCGCCAGCGTCTTCAAATGGGAGTTGCGCGCTCATTGAATAAGACGTGTTTTACCTCTCTAAGCGGAAATATCCAATTTCGTGAATTATTCGTTTGGGAAACCTGATCTTCCTACCCGGCGAATTTTATTCAACCATTTCTTCCTCACCGAGCCTGTGTGTGGTACCTCCCGCTGTCTCGAACTACTGCCAAAGCTTCAGGTGCTACTTCTGTAGCAACACCCTCCTCACTCTTTCAAATATACAGGACTTGTGGGTCTGTTACGTGATTGCTGTGAAACCGAATAACCCGAAAGTTACAGGTAAAGTCTAAAGCTTTTACTTACACACTTTATCCTTCTTTTCTGTGCTCTCTATTGTCTTTTGCTGTAAGTCTATTGGACAAAATAACAGTCTCTTATTATTTAATCACCAGTATTAATTTAGGAGTAAAATGACAATAGATTCTCAACCTAAAATAAGTAATGGGACATCATACTCTGTAGTTACCAGGGCTTCAGCCAAACTAGGCAAACAGGAGAAGGTGATGGACTCACGCATACCGGTCCTGAAGACCAGGGCTAATATTCCCAGCTCGTACAGATTACCCATGTCGCCACAGTCCTACAGTGAAGCTGTGCAAAGTCAGCCAAGTGGATGTGGCTCCACCCCTGTTAACACGACTAGGTTAACAGATCCGAGTGGGAAAATTGCACTAAGTGAGAACTTCATAACACCCATCCCCATGGTAGACCATGAAACAAATAGGAAGGCCAAAAAGAAACGTTCACGACGTCGCAAGACGACAAGAACGCTCCCCAAGAAGGACGACTGCAAGGTCTGCGCTTCTGTTGTCGAACAAGCAGACTCTGCTTTCGAATGTAACTTTTGCAACCGATGGGTGCATTGCAGATGCGACAGTGGGGTACCAAAAGCATATTATGACTTTATGCGTAAAAACCCATGCCAATGGTTCTGGTACATATGCCCGAGTTGCCGTCCTGATGTAGCCTCGCGTAGTCCTTTGAAAACTAAAGATGGCACAGAAGTAGCGGGGAAAAAGGTGAAAAGCTCGACCCCCACCAATCCGGAAGTTAGTACAAACGCGCGTAAACCGGGGATACCAAAATCCTCACCGGTTAAACTTGTAACTCTTGCCATAACCGCTCCAGACACAGAGGCTGGAGAACCACGGGTTTCCGTCGTTGGAAAAAGACCCCAACCGTCTACCAGTAATGCTGGCCATAGCACTGAGACACATAAAAATACCCAGTCGCACCAGTCAAACCAAAACGGTCTTAAAGGTGATCACAAACGTGCGAGGACCGAGCCCAAGCCCACGGTTAGCAGATCAAATTGTGTAATCCTCTTTAATGTACCAGACTGTAGCAGTAGTCTGCTGAAAGATAGGGCCCTATTTGATCAGGAACAGTGGTCCATCTTGTGAGCACACTGGGTTTGGACATCCAACCAGTAAATCTATGCAGATTGTATAGGGGCACTGCTGCACCTGAAGGCAAACCATCCCCACTGAGGGTAACATTGAGCTCTACCGAGGATGTTGAAAAAGTGTTACTGGCTTCTCAAGTCCTTTCTATAGGGAGGGCCTGTAACATACGTGTTAAGCCAGACAGGCCGTGGAAGGAAAGACAAATGGCGAGGGAGTCGCCAGAGCTCATTCCTTCTGCCTCCATGGTTGTGCATGGCATTCCCGAACTGGTAACTGGGAACGCCTGCGAAAAGCATTGTCATGATGTACAACAATGGAGATGGTTAGCATCCCAGATGGCCCTGGGAAGTTCAGGGGCTGTCTCTATTTATAGACTGCCTCGACCCACTCATCTTATGTCAATTAACTCGCCACGTCTGTTAGCTGTCAAGTTCAGCTCCCAAGACCAGTTGACTACCGCTCTCCATAGATGGTACGAGACCAAGGACAAGGTCAGCAAACACATTCGCTGCTGCGAGAGCCGGCCTCGCACTCAAAGGAGAGAACAAAGCGTAGTAAAAGAAAATCCTCAACCCCTAGTCACACTACAGCGGTGCAGCACGGACGATGATAGCCAGTGTCATCCGAGTGCTCCAACTGAACTAGAAGAAAAAAACGCCAACAGGCCGGTTCCTGGGGAATCGGCCAACTAGTTCGTAGGATAACTCCTCAACCGATAGCCAATATCAAGTCAACTACCCCCCAATACGGGGAAGTGGTGAGACTGACTACCAGTTGCCTGTATAGTAATGTGAGAGGGCTAAGAGGCAAAATAGCTGAACTTAGACACCTACAATCACAACTAAACTCCAAAATCATAATACTGACGGAAACCTGGCTAACCCCTACGGTGGCAGACAGCGAAGTCAGTATAAATGATATGGTCCTAGTCAGGCGAGATAGGGACCTGAAAGAAGGAGGTGGAGTCGCCATATACGTCGACAAACAGCTCAGATGTGTTCACGCGACGGACCCTCCCCTCACAGAGCTCCCTGACTCCATATGGTGCCACTTCACCGTTGGGTACTGCAAATATCTAGTGGGCAGCATTTATCGATCACCTTCATGTGGAGCAGACCACAACCAGGTACTGCTAAATACAATTTCAGCGACTCAAGACATGGGTTATGATCAAATTGTCATAGCTGGTGACTTCAATGCCCCATCTCTTAACTTGGTGTCGGGAAAAGCCCATGATAGATTTGATCGAAATCTGCTGCATACCATCAGGAAGGCTGGATTCACTGAAAATGTCAAGATGGATACTAGATGGGGCCCTGATGGGAAGTCTTCTAGACTGGATTACGTGCTCACTAGTGACCAGCTACTAGTGGAAAACGTTCAGATCACGACTCCCATAGGTAGTAGTGACCACGCGGTCATAGTATTCGACATAGTCCTCCGCGAGCGCTTACAGTGGGACAATACACAGCCCTATCTGTGTTATAACAAAGCCAACTTTACCAAAATGCGAAGACTTCTGTCTGAAGCAAACTGGCCTAAAAAATGGACAGAGCTAACAGTAGAAGAACACTGGAGAGTGGTAAAGGAGATCATTCACCAGGCGGTCTCAGACACTGTTCCTTTAGTCTCACCAAAAGCTAGGAAGCAACGATCATGGCTGAAAAGAGGGACACAACGCCTTCTGCAGGCAAAGCGAAAAGCCTGGTTCGCGTGGCGACGATCGAAGAGTCAACCCGAATATGAAGTGTACCTTGAACTCAGGAATCGATGTAACATACGAGTCCGGAGCGATAGAAGGACATTTCAGGGAGACCTCGCCAATAAGCTTCTCGTGAACCCCAAAAGCCTATACAGGTTTATGGCCGAAAGAAAACCGACCAACCAGGGAGCATGCAATCTAGTGGGTTCTGATGGGAAATCTCTTACTAGTCTTGAAATGGCAGAGACATTCAGCCTAGCCTTTCACAGGCAACTAAATAGTAACGAGGATATTACCCCTACAGAACATCCAGATTACATCGCAGAACCAACACACGAAAACCTGCTGGGGACATTTCAAATTACCCCGGCTATGGTACTTGCAAAATTGGGAAGGTTGGCTTCGGGAAAGTCTCCAGGTTGTGATGGCATCAGACCATCTGTCCTGAAGCAGTGTTCAGAAAGTCTCTGTCAACCCCTAAGTGATCTGTTCCAACACTCCCTTGATGTAGGGAAACTTCCATGTGAATGGAAACGTGCAATCCTATCCCCTATCTTCAAGGGTGGTGACCGGCAGAATGTGACCAGTTACAGACCAGTTGCTCTACTTCCAGTGGTATCGAAGATATTGGAAAGTCTCATTGACGACCACATGAGAAAATACTTCGATGGGACTAACCTTCTTCACGAAGCACAGCACGGTTTCAGGAGGGGAAGATCCTGCGTGACGAATCTTCTACTAGCCTGGAACGATTGGACACTATCCTGGGACAAAAAGGTACCAGCCCACGTGATCTTTCTCGACTTTGCGAAAGCATTCGACACAGTTCACCATGGTCTGCTCCTTCACAAAATAGGCAAGGCGGGAGTTTCTGGAGCACTTCTCGCATGGCTGAAAGATTACTTAGGCGAGAGAGAATTCTGCACCAAAGTCAACCGCATCCGATCATCCTGGCACACCTCGGCATCAGGGGTTCCTCAGGGTTCTATCCTAGGGCCGTTGATGTTTTTGATTTTTATCAATGACCTGCCCCCCAACTAAACTGCTCTGCGCTTCTTTACGCTGACGACGTAAAGATTTGGAGAGCAATAAACTCATCGGAAGACTCAGATAGATTGCAGGCTGACCTGCAAACTCTGGGAAATTGGGCTTTGGCTAACGGAATGCCTTTCAATCTAAAGAAGTGCAAAGTAGTGCAGCTTCATTCCGGCAGGTCACAGAGTGTAAATTACACCCTTGGTGGCCAGAACTTGAGTTGTGTTCCATCAGAGCGTGATCTAGGTCTTATTCTAACAGAAAAGCTAGACACCAGTGGAAATTACTCGAGGGACGTCGCCAAAGCCTACGCAACATTACACTTTATGCACAGGCAGCTGGGAGCTCTCACTCCCGAACTGTTCTTAAGGCTATACAAGGCATATGTGAGGCCACACCTTGAGGTGCATAATATCATTGCACCTCCGCTACTCAAAAGGGATGCTAACATTCTAGAAAGTGTCCAGAGACGAGCGACAAAATGGGTGATCGGCCTCCGCAACAAATCATATGAGGAAAGACTAAAGAAATTAGGTCTTTTCACACTCAGTTACCGTAGGCACAGGGGAGACCTCATCACCGTCTACAAGATCCTAAATGACCAGGCCCACCCAAATAAAAGCATCCTGCCATTAAGCGATTATAGGCTTCCACGAGGTAACCCGCTAAGGATAGCACACCAGAGACCAAAGACTCGAGTGCGATCACATTTCTTTTCGCTTCGTGTTTGCCGTCTCTGGAACGCTTTACCGGCGGCCGTGACTACAGCGCCATCTCTGGAGATTTTTAAGCGGAAGCTAGACAATCATGCAGAAATGCAAGGTTTGTGTCTCAATGGCTTATCCTCATAAAATTTGAAACCACACTGTCAATGGATAAGCGTACAAACTAAATCCCCACGACCTATTCTGCCTTCTCTCACTCTATCTTTTCCTTAGGTCACCTTTATTATTCCACTTATCTCAACCTATATTATCTACACTACAACCTATTATTATTATTATTACTATTCTGCTTTTATGACTACACCGAATGACCAACGGGAGTTAGGTCAAACTCCATTCACGGCAGCAATACAGTCCTAACATACTGCATACTACAAACCACATCTCGACCAATCCCCGCACCACTCCTCCTGGAGTCTACCAGAGCTAAAGCAGTCGAGTGTCGGGACTTACTACGCAGAAGCTCACCGAAGATCTGGAACCTCTACCTCACAATCAAGAAGCGAGCTCAAAGAAATCACTGGTCTATACTAGCTCGTAATCAGGATATTGGATATCGGTAGAGTTGGATCGTTCATGGAATATTTGTGGTTATGAGGTGGACTGTTTGGAATTAATCCTCATTTCAGTTTAGGTGCAGGGTTGTTCGACCTCGACCAGAAGATGAATAGGAACAGCAGAATACCAGAAAGAGAAAGTATGTGAACATGAAAAGGACATTTAATACTTCATGCATATAAAAATGTTTATATCAATTGTATGTTTTACTTTAGTAAATAATTTTCTATATTGCAGTTGTGTTTTCACGTATTTATGCGAAGTCTTAGAGTTTATTTAGTGTCATAATATATATTAATGAGTCTAAGCGTTTTAGTGTTCTAATGACTGATGCGTCTTAGAAATAAGTGATGCGGTCTGGTTGGGATGGTCATTGGGCCGAAACAGTTTATATAGAAAGCGTTTGAAGGTTACAGTAGAGTGACAGGTCCTATTTCTCAGGGTAAACTAATCCTGTATGTTCCGTACTCAGTCTTTATGCATCCATGCTGCTAGTTTATTTATAGTTTTCAGATTGCTAAGGGTGTTGAAGTGCGTCTTTTAGGTGCTGTAGTAGATTAGTAGTTGATTCGTTCTAGGAGTAAATAGTTTATTAATATAATCAGTAGAGTGAAACAGTCTGTATAGAGAGCGTTTGAAGCTTGTAACCGAAGAGCAAGTTCTGACATCTAGGGGTAGGCTATTCCATATTTTAGAATACATGACTGTGAAGAAGTTTTCACGGAGTGTTGACTTAAAAGAATGAGTTGTCACTGTGGAAGTTTGGTTACGCAGATCGTAAGAACCCTCCTGTTGCTGGCTGGCTGGCTGGATTCAACATAGAACTTGGCACTGAAGTGCAGCAGTTCAAGTTGCCACGTTCCGAATAGGCACACAAAGGTAGACGAGAAGATGAGTGAAGAGAATCAATAGAGTTTCACAAGTATAAGAGTGAAACAGAATGGGTAATGATAGAAAAGAAAATGAAAGATTACAGAGATTGAATACATCTGCGCCATTGACAACGATTTTGAGCCATGTCACCTGTTGTCTCCAGCCATTGACTCCTAGAGTCCCGAGGGCCCCAACCCGGAAGTCTGGATCTCCCTACCTGACTCAGTTTAACTGTCAAGGATTTCATGAATTGATGCCATGCTTTTGTTTGGCCACCGCTTACCCTTTTCTAACCTGCACCTATATCAGCTAGTAATGCCCGTCGGGGGAGGCGGTAGTTAGACATGCGCAGCACGTGACCCAGCCATCTCAATCTATGTAACTTTGTAGCCTCGTCGATTGATTTTCCCTCTTTGCCCAACACTCTGCGTCTAACGTCAACATTGCTTAACTTATTAAACCACCTAACGTGAGAGAGAGATCGCAGACATCTATGATCGAAAGCGGTCAACCTTTTCATGTCTTCAACTCGTATTGGCCATGTTTCAGAGCCAAAGAGAAGGACGGAGCGAACTGCTGAGCAGTACACACGTCCCTTGGTTGATAGCCAGCCGGATGTCACGCCTATGCCAGAGATGGTGTAAGTCAGCGAAAGCAGCTCGAGCTTTTTGGATCCGTGCTGAGATTTCATCGCCAATCAGTTCGTTGGTGCTGATACAACTTCCCAAATAAGTGAAGTGGTCAACATGTTCGATCACTTCACTTCCTGTCACTAAGCTAGGAGTTGACGTAGTCCAGTCCTGTAGCAGTATCTTACATTTCGCAATGGCGAATCGTATGTCAAACTTGCGAAGATTGCTGCTCAAGGTGTTCAGAAGACTCTGCATTTTGTCAGAATCCTCCCCTAACAGGACTATGTCATCTTCATATTCTAAGTCCATAAGACTGTTCCCTGGTAACAAGTCGATTCCTAAGTCGTTACGTTCAGTTAAGTATGCTTCCATTAGCATATCTATGATGAAGTTAAACAGAAATGGGGAAAGTGGACATCCCTGTCGGACACCACTGGTTGTTACCAATTCAGATGACAATTCCCCATAAGCCCTTACACGACTACGTGAGTTTGAATAGAGTGCCTTGATTAGTGCAATGTACTTTCTTGGCACTGTCTTCACAGTCAGACATTGCCATAGTACCTTTCGATCCACGGAGTCGAAGGCCACTTTCAAGTCAAGCAATATGGCAATTGTTGGACGCCGAAAAGTGTGTCTATGTTCTAGAATCTGTCGAAGAGTGAAGATATGATCTATGCACCCTCTACCTGGTCTAAAGCCTGCTTGATTTTCCCTCGTTTGTTCCTCTCGAGTTCTGCTTAGTCTACCCCAGTCTGATGGAACTGTCTCTGATTCCCAGACTTTGCCTAGTACCTCAGTTAACCTACAAACTAGTATGTCACCCCCATATTTAAACACTGGAATAATTCCGTAGGGTCCTGCCGCTTGGCCTCGTTTCGAATTACTGATAGCTTTTGTGACTTCACTTACAGACGGTGGACCAATGTCTATATCCCATTAGGGTGTGTGCTGGATGTCGGGGAGGTTCTGTGTGGCTGTAGGCAAGTTAAATCGTCCCTCAAAGTGTTCTTTCCGGCGTTCAAGGCGTCTATCCTGAGAGCTAATTATTGTGCCATTTTTCTCCCAGATCGTTTCACTTATGATTTGCCTTCTCCCACCCATTTCCCTGATGAGTCTAAAGAAATGCCTGGTGTTGCCTATCGCCAATGCTTTTTCCATCTCTTTTTCCTTCTTGTGCGAATTGTATGTCCCTGTTCCCTGAGAATGATATTTTGTGAAGGACCTTAAAGAAGAATATTAGAATATTATTGTTCATAATCATATCAATTTTTGTCACACGACTTCGAGATTTGATTTTTATAGTTTTCTCTGTCTTATCCTATTTGTTGTATGGGCAGTAGAATTTTCCATATATCTGGGACAGGTGTTGAATCATTCCTATTACATG
The DNA here is from genome assembly GCA_944472135.2 of Trichobilharzia regenti. Classification (NCBI taxonomy): domain Eukaryota; kingdom Metazoa; phylum Platyhelminthes; class Trematoda; order Strigeidida; family Schistosomatidae; genus Trichobilharzia; species Trichobilharzia regenti. Next base: position 104,583,071 of record OX235262.1, read on the forward strand.
TATTTGTAGTTGATTCGATAAACAAAGCTTCTGTTATCAATCTCTCCCTATACCCTGTGACATTAGATTTTAAAACTGTCATCCTATCCCATCCTATTGTATGGTTGTGTGTAACTGCATGTAGTGCTATAGCTGAACTGCTCTCTAGATTTCTTATCTTATTCGGGTCAACCAATCTAGATTTAGCTAGTACTAGGTGCTGTAGTAGACTAATGTTTGATTCGTTCTAGGAATAAATAGTGTATTAATATAATCAGTAGAGTAAAACAGTCTGTACAGAGAGCTTTTGAAGCTTGTAACCGAAGAGCAAGTTCTGATATCTAGGTGCAGGCTATTCCATATTTTAGAATACATGACTGTGAAGAAGTTTTCACGGAGTGTTGACTTAAAGAATGAGTTGTCACTGTGGAAGTTTGGTTACGCAGATCGTGAGAGCCTTCCTGTGCGAATTGTATGTCCCTGTTACCTGAGAAAGATATTTTGTGAAGGGCCTTAAAGAAGAATATTAGGTTTATAATAAGTCGCCTTGTCCAAAGTGGGTCAAGTTTTAGGATCATGCACCGTGAGATGTAGTCTTTCTTACAATCATAGCCAAGTAGTTTTGAGGTATAATATCGTTGGATACTTTCCATCCTTAGCTTGTCACGTGTGCGAGTGCTGCTTATAGTAAATGGACAGTATTCTAGTAGTGGTCTGACACATGTTTTGTACAGAATTAGCTTGGCTTCATTGTTGTGGAAGTTCCTGAGTATGCATCCTAAGAGCATCCTCGATTTTCTAGTCTGTGATGCTACTTGCTCGGAGAATGTCAAATCACTGGAGTACCTCAGGCCTAGGTCAACGACACTTCGGAGTCTGGTTAGGTTAGCAGATTGAAGCGTTAATTTCAGGTCTATTGAGGGTGCACCGAAGCAGATCCAGCCACATTTGTTCAGATTAAATTGGAGATTCCATAGGGACGACCAAGCAGTCATTTTATCTAATTCCTTCTGCACTACATTCTCGAAGTTCCCTAAGTCATCACATAGGAATGTATAAGCTACTTTTAGGTCATCTGCAAAGGTGAATGGTTTCCCGTGCGTGAAGCAGGCGCGTATGCCATTGATGTATAGTGTAAATAGGAGGGGTCCAATGACACTACCTTGTACTACACCAGAAGTGATAGGGCTAGGTTTGGAGGTTGCAGACCAGAGTTTAACTATTTGGGACCTATTGTTAAGGAATGATTTAAGCCATCCTAATAATGGGTCACGTATTCCTAGGGAGTTCAGCTTATTTGTAAGCAGTAAATGGTCAACACGGTCAAATGCCTTAGAAATGTCAAAGTAGATGACAAGTACTAGTTGCCGTCTGTCATGACTGCTGGTTACGAAATTGAAGAAGTCTAGGTGACACGTTAAACATGATCTGGATTTCAGGAATCCATGTTGGTTCGGACTTATAGTATTGCAGCTAAGCATGTGTTTGATTAAGTTATCTTTAACTAGTCTCTCCTTAATTCTGGATGCTATAGGTGTGATATTGATTGGCCGGTAGTTACTGACTTCAGTTTTCGAGCCAGATTTGTGTTTAGGCATAATGAATGTTGTCTTCCATATGTCGGGGTAAATTTGGGTTTCTAACGACATTGTGAATATTTTAAGCAGCAGTAGAGGAAAGTCAGGGCCACCATATTTATAGAAGTAAGATGATACACCGTCGGTACCGAAACCTTTTGAACTTTTGAGGGTTCTTATAATTTGGTTAATATAAGTGTAGTTGAATTCAACGGTGCTAATTTGGTTTGGTGTGAGTGGAGATGGAATTTGTGCCATATTAGTAATAGGGTGTGAATCGAGTACCTGGACTGAGGGCTTAAGGTAGTTACCTGCAAACGATTTTCTGAATAGCTCTGTCAATGGAGTTGAAGATTGAACGATCAATTCTTGGTTGTTTGCTCAAAATCAACTTCCTCGATTTTCGCGGAGGCATCAATACGACAGTCATCGTCTCATCGGTCGCTGTTCAGAAAGAAGACTGAAACATCGTCAGAAGTAACAACGATTTATTATTGTAATATTTGTTTACAGACCTTAGTTTGCTTAGTTCGCTTATTCCTTTTATATGTTGGTGTAACAATACAGAAATATCAAACGGCAGATCGGTGTTTTGGTTTTTGCGTCCGTTATAACTAAGCGTTTCTGAGAAATCTTCTAAGAACAGCGTGGGCCCGAGCGTAGCGAGAGCTGGGCATTAACGGTTTATGAGACGAGACTGACAGTTTCTGACGATAGAAACAGATCTGGCGGATTGAAACAGTTGGTGAAAGTTTGGATAGTCGCCGTTCATTTTTCCTGGTGCCGGTCAAGTCCTCTTTGAACAAGCAATATCTCGAACGTTTTTGGAATTGGGTCAAGTTCGACAATGCCTGGGTCAAAGAAGGGACAGAGTGTCTTGGATGCAAACAGGAAAGTAAGTCATGGTGACTTGTCTGTTACTTGTAACGATGTGTATGATGTTAAGTATGACATGGTTGATGTTACTGTTTCGCCGTTCAGGGATAATAGGAACATCAAACTCCCTAAATTTGAACCACGATGTTTTGATGGAAACCCGGCTGATTATTTACAATTTGTAAAGGAGTTTGAGATCATGTTGAGTGGTTTTTTATTAAATGATGAATTGAAGTTAATGTATTTGATGAGATATTGCACTGGAGATGCTTCAAGAGCTATACAGTGTTGTAAGTTTATGAAGCCAAAGGAGGGCTACGATGAGGCTATGAGCATATTACGTCAAAGGTTTGGAAGACCTTCGATGATTGCAGGGAAATTATTCGAGGCTGTTAAGGGTAATGGTGGTCAATTACAGGATGACTCCCAGGCACTCACTGAGTTTTTGGATAATTTGCTAATCTACAAGAATGGAATGATTTCGATGAATCGAATGAGTGACCTCAACTCGAGTTTTATACTAGAAGTAATAGCAAGACGTCTACCTACTCGACTGCAAAGGAAGTGGGTGAAGATAAGCTCCCGTATGGAGGATGAGGGTATCGAGCCAAAGTTTGATGATATCCTGAAACTGGTAAATACTAGTGTCAATGAATCTATGAGCAAGTTTTCCAGTCTATTAGATCTCACCCCTAGAATAGAGCAGTCTGAGATCAAAATGCAATCATTGATGACGAGTAGGCCTCAGAGAGGTGGATATCGAAAAAGCTCCATGATGTCTAGTAATGCATATAGACCTAGTGAGTGTAACAGGTTTCGTAGTACATCCTCAACAGATAAGTTACAAGATGCAAGACAAACACGGTTGTGCTTGACACGTGTGCAAGAGGTGCATACAGAAGTGAACTGTGAACCGGTGAGCAAGTTCAGTGATAAGCTAAATGTAAACTCCAGGTCTGACTCCGAATTGTGTGACGATAACGGTGTTGTGAAAAAGTCTGTAGTTGCAACTGGTAAGCCGTTGTTGAATAGAGTGTCACAGAATAGAGTTACTGCTTCAGAGTGGAGTTCTGACTCCACAAGTTTACAAAGTATATCTAGTCAGAGTGAAGTTATAAAACCTTTTAGGATTTGCGAGGAGGAACCAAAATTGTCTACTTCTGTTATTAAAGAGTTTGAAAATGATGAACTTGACGGTAAATTGAATATTTGTGGTAATGATCATGATAGTGCAGATTTGTCTTTGGTTGATCATTATGAGATGCGGGATATGCCTACTACTGCTAAGTTAAATAAAGGTTCTGTACAACTACAACGTGAAGTAGAATTGAACGCAGATGCAGTTCCAGAAGGTGTGCATACTTGTGAGACAGTCAGTGTAATTGATCAGCATGTAGCCCACCTATCATCAGATGATAGTGCTAAACCCGAACTAGTAGTGAAAGACAGCAGTGGTGGTAATCTTGCAGTTAGACAAATTTCTGAAAAGCGAGCAACAACAGCTTTTGATCCACTGCTAAGTTCATCAACTGATATCAATCAGTCGTCGTTGGTGCTGTCATCCACAATGAAACAGACACCCATCAACTCAAGTATCTTGTGCAATGACTATGGTAGTATCAGTTCGTTTGAAAGGACGAATATCAATGGTCAGTTTAGTGTGGATAAGCCAAGTGTAAAGGAGAGAGTTATTGTTAAATTGACTTGCACGAATAAAGGCATTTCTAGTTTCAAGTTACTATTTGAATGTTATTATCTTTGGTGTAAATTACTCTGTTTCTATACTTGGTTGATGAGATATGTCGTGTGTTTGTTGGTCATCTATATTCTACGATACAATGACATGGGCGTGTTGCCGTTCAGATTTGAGGATATAGCTGATAGAAGGAAGTTAGCAAATGAACTCTGCGACGATTTTCCAACCTAGGGCGTCAACCTGAGAAGGGTTGTAGGCGTACTGCTGTAAGTCCTACAATTCTTCAAAGGGTAGCGCATCAATGAGCAGTCCAATGTGCTTGGCGTGTGATTTTGTACATATGTTCATATTGTATATACTGAATTGATATCATCTGTCATCTAGCTGTTGGTAATTCTGTTTGTGTCCGGACGACTTCCACTTGTATCATCAACCTGAGAGGGAATGTAGGCGTACTGCTGTAAGTCCTACAGTTCTTCAAGGGTAGTTTGTCGTGTCAGAATCCACAACATTTGATGTGTTGATTGTACATATGTTTGTGTTAAATAGTTGTGTGATTTCCAATTGATGTAATCGTTGGTTAATCTTGTTTGTGTCTGGACATTCCACAACTTACAATCGTCAACCTGTGAAGGGTTGCAGGCGTACTGGTGTAAGTCCTGCAATTCTTCAAAGTAATTCCACCAAGACATGATCCGCGAGGTTATTTGTACTATTTGTATATATGTGTGGTGTGTCATATCAATTGGTGTTTTTTGGATTCATTGTGTTTACTTCTTGTTTTCGTATCTTGTTGTTATTGCGTAATTTTGTTAAAATTTTCGTCGTGATTACTTCTGAAGTTGTTTCGAGTCTTCTACATTTGTGAATGAATTGATTGATGTTAGAGACAGCAGATGGGTCGTATACGCCGGGGAGGCTGGGCTATTGCTGAGAATGAAATGCACACGGAGATAATTGTTAGCTGCGGTCCGACACGCCGGGGAGAAAGAGTGTAAACGACTGAGGCTCGCATGCGTCACCGCTACTAGAACTGAGGCAGAATGAGTGACAAGCGATTTCAGTGATAATTGATAGTGAATAGAAAAGAGGATGCTTGAAGAGTACCATGAGGTGGTGCTATGGTCACGTTGCATTCTGCAAGAGTCATTCTAGTAAGTGGCGATTGTGTTGCAAGATGTCAAGAGGAGGTCTCTGTCTGGAGGCGCAGGTCGTCAGCGATGTGTGAGATTGTGCTGTGGGTATGCTTGTGGTGTGTTGGCTTTTCTGTTTGTTTTCCATTTCAGCTCTGTCCGTGTGACCCAGGTTCTCGCAATGGCATCCAAGTCAACGTGTATTGGTCGTGAAGGAAAAAAGGGTTGGATCCCTTTTTTGCCGGGAAGTGTCAATGGAGTTGAAGATTGAACGATCAATTCTTGGTTGTTTGCTCAAAATCAACTTCCTCGATTTTCGCGGAGGCATCAATACGACAGTCATCGTCTCATCGGTCGCTGTTCAGAAAGAAGACTGAAACATCGTCAGAAGTAACAACGATTTATTATTGTAATATTTGTTTACAGACCTTAGTTTGCTTAGTTCGCTTATTCCTTTTATATGTTGGTGTAACAATACAGAAATATCAAACGGCAGATCGGTGTTTTGGTTTTTGCGTCCGTTATAACTAAGCGTTTCTGAGAAATCTTCTAAGAACAGCGTGGGCCCGAGCGTAGCGAGAGCTGGGCATTAACGGTTTATGAGACTTTGCTGACAAGCTCACATATGTCTGCAGAGTTAGTGCATAGCCTAACTTTGTCTATGCGGAGAGAAATGCTGTGATTTTTGCGATTCATTCGCTTCCTTAAGATTTTTGTGAGTGCATACACTCTAGCAGGACTGGCTACTGCGATGCGTTCTTCCTTTCTCATACGGAAATCTCGAGCTTGTGAGATGGAGCTAAGGGTGTTAAATATTAGACCTAGAGTGCCAAAGTCGTGGTGTTTGAAGTAACTTGTTGAGAGTCTCTTCAGTTTCGTACCATCCTTTGGTTTTTTGAATGACTTTCTGTGTGGGGAAGCCTTTGGTTTTTGGAGTGGGATGACAACATCTAAGCATGTGTTAGAGTTATGGTAAAAGATGCTTAGAGCTCTCGATAGTTCATCAGTAGTGAAGTATTCATCCCATTTGGAGGATCTTAGCATCGATTCAACTAAGGCCCAGTTTGCCTTACCATAGTTCCTATATTTTACTTGTTGTGAAGTGGAGGTTTGAGATACATTGCTACTCAGCGGAATTGGCAGTGCACACATCACTGTATTGTGGTCGCTCCCTGGAAACTCAGAACCTACTAGAGTTGAAAGGGGACTTATATTGTGGCAGAAGATTAAGTCTAGTACGTTATTACCTCTTGTGGGAGTAGTGACAGTTTGTTTCCAGCCAAGTATATTTAGTGAGTCTAAGAATTTATCAAATTTAGTTGGGCCTGTGGGTATATCCCAGTTGATTTCAGGTAAGTTAAAGTCCCCACATAGGATCTTATGATCGTATTGTGAGTCGAATAATTGCTCCAGAGTATTACTAAGTTGGGTCTCGTAATTACTAAGGGTGCCAGGTGCTCTGTAGGTGCATCCAATTAATGCTGTTACGTTATTTAAGTGTACATTAACCCATAGAGTCTCTGGCATGTTAAGTGCACTACTTTCTAGCTGCGATACAGTAAGTGCATTCAGAAAGTACATGAGACAACCCCCTCCCTTACCACCTTCCCTGTCACACCGAAAGTGTGTGTAGTTATCTAAGCTTATTTCTTCATCCAGGATGTTCGAATGACACCAAGATTCAGTGATGACAATTACAGGGGTTTGTATATTATTTATTTAGAACAGATCTAGGATTACGTAAAGATGAGAGTTGAAGTAGCATTTGAAGTGTTTAATTTCGCCAGTCAGCCCCGAATATGGTTCAACACACAGTAGTTCTGCTTGACATGACGATCCTATATTAAGATGGGTTTCAGCATCATGCTCACCTATGTCTTTCAAGTTGGTGTGTGATGTTTTCGGTGAAGAATTAGGAGTTGGAGTACTGGATTGCTATAGACCAAGGAATTTTTATTTTTAGTTAGGTTACAGAAGTGGGTAGGGTTCTTGATTTGGCCTATACTTGTGCAAGTGTCAAGTGTGCCTAATGGATACGGGTGCACTAGACCGTTCCTGTTTTCATGCAAGGAGGGAGCCAGCTCTAGTGGTTTAGGAGTGTTAACATCCCTACCAGCTGTTTTTTCAACGCTGACTAGGACGCGGGGGATAAAAACTGATTGGATTCTTGTGATGAACATGGCTTATCATTCCACCTATTGTTTGATGCTAGTTGTGTCCTTGTGTGGGTTTCGTGTGTACTGCATTGTGGGTTAGTTCCCAGCAGACTTGTACCATATATCCGGGCGAAATTTGTTTGTGTGCCATACTCTGAAGACCCTGAGTTGTTGATAACCGAGTTCTGACTATTACGACTTGTACTATTGAGGGTGAAAACGTTGCGACATTGGATATTAGTGTGTGCCACGGTGCGATTTAGCACGTTGTGAGTGCTAATACTATTGACCGTGGGGAGTGTGGGCTTATTTAAGCTGCCACTGTTTTTGTTGGCATGATTTAGGGGCATATTTTCCTTATCTCTACTAATGGAGTTATGGCTAGGAGAGGACAATGTCGAATTTCGGGGGGTTTTGACTATTTTCTGGGGTTATTTGGTGGCATTTTGGATTCTGTGGTGATGGGTGTTATGGTTTTATTATTTATTTGGTTACAGTCCAGTGGCCTTTCGGCTGGTGTTGCACTCTGATGGGATATTTCTGTGTGTTTTGAGAGGGGTGATGCGGTGGGGTCTACTGTATCTTTCACAGGGTTGGGAATAATGGCTGCTTGCAATGTCCTATTACCTATTTCACAATGAGTCTTAGCGAGATAGTTGTATGCGCGCCTCTCTACGACTGTTTTGTCCACCCCGACCTTTATATGTTTGTAGCTTCTGGCTTGCGATAGGGTGTGTTGGGAGTGGATGAATTTTCCGGTCTCTGCCGGTGTTTCGAACTGAAAACGAATAGAACAACACTTCTCATGTTGACTCTTCTTCAGCCTATAGCACTTAGTCTTGGAGTTAGGCATTTTCGCTTCACTAAGTAAGATGCGCTGTACCTTTTTAGTGCCTCATTGTCCGGAACATTGTAGACAATAGCATTCAGTTTTGCGTCGAGTCGTTTTGTTACTTCTATGGTAACAAAGTTAATGAGGTTATCTACCTTAGTTACCGATTCTGTGTCAAGCTTGTTAAGGTTTACAGTTTTCATGAGGATAGTTAGAGGTGTCAGTTCACAGACCTGCGATCTGATATCGCTGATCTGATCTGATAATTTGGATATCTCGGTATCGGTTTCGATGTTTCCAGCATTTACTGACTTACTGCTTTTTATTTCCCTTAACTCAGCCCTAAGTTCACCTATAGACAACTTTAGAAGTTCTATTTCTGAAGACAGTACTGAGAAAGAGCTTGATGGCTGGAGTTTCTCCATAAGCACATAAGGTGAAGGGAGGAGTACTCTATGAGCAGAGGGTACTGAATTTTTAGGAGTAGTGCTAATACTAGCTGTTAGTACAGTTTTATCCTCAGTTTCAGCTCGACGCTTATGGCATACAAGTGAGTTATGTGACTCATTATAGCCGTTTGTAGTGGGTGTGTTGCTTGATGTAGCAATCAAGGACGTTAAATTAGACACCAGTTTTACAGGGGAATGGGTTCGTTGCTTTTTACTTTGATTAACCATAACTATTAGGAATGAGGGTTAGTGGTTATAAGTGTGGAAGTGGTATAGTACTTGTGCAAGTATTACAACAAGATAAATTTTATGTAACGAATCACGTAAAACTGTAACGCACACGTTAAACGTACCGCGATACAGAGCTGTATCGCTCTAGTGTCACTGAAGCTTCGGGTCGTATTAAAACCTAAGTTTGCTGCCCCCTTATAGTTTGGGGTCTGCTTTCACAGCATCGGATATGTCCTCCAATTTTTCCCCTGGTCTCATACCACCGTTGAAGTGCTATGGACAACTGCTCCAGGGAGTTGAATGTGACACTTAGCAGCTTTGGAGAGCTAATCAGTGTTAGATGAGCGGCTCGAGGTAGTCAGAAATTGGAGATGGCCGCAGAAGCGCCAGGGGCCATCTGAGATGACAGCCATCTCCATTGCTGTACGTCTTGCATGTGTTTTTCACAAGCAGTGCCGGTTTCCAGCTACGGAACACCGTGTACCACCATAGAGGTGGAAGGCATCAGTTCCGGTGACTCCCTCACCATATATCTGATAGCCCATCGTCTATCTTGTCTTACCCTTATGTTCGAACTTCTGTCCAGGGCTAGTACCTGAGCCATTAACAGTACTTTTTCGGCCTCTTCGGCTGAGTCCAGTGTAACCCGTTATGGGGGTGGCTTACCCTGAGGCGTGTGGACATCCCTCTTTAGTCTGCACAATTTTGTTGAACTAATGTTCAGACCTAGTTTGCTGCACAGGTTGGACCACTGTTTCTGATCAAACAGGGCCCGTTGTTCGTGCGGGCTATCCTTGCTCACAGGTACGTTAAAGAGAATGTGAGAGTTAGACCGACTACCGTCAGACTTAGGTTTGGCCTTCGGCTTCTTTCAGTCCTTTGTATCATCAGCAACATTAGGCTTCATCGGTATCTGGCCAGCCATTTTTGTGTTGCCAGGCTTGCTAGTGGATGCAAGTGGTGCCTTTGTTATTTTGCCTTCCCCTGATGTGGATGCTACCTTGCTAATCTCCACCTTGTGAAAATTGGTATTTCCAGTCAGTAGGGCTGGTGTGTCCTTCTTTAAGTCTTTGACCAGTTTTGGCAGTGCGATTTTAGCAGGGGGGGAGCTGCATGAGACTGTGTTGGGGCACAAGAGCGTGTTGTTTCTGCTATCCCCAGACACGCTTTGTGGGACTATGCCAGCGCGGCAAAGTGGACACACGTACCAAAACCATGGGCATGGGTTATTTCTCATAAACTCATAGTATGCTTTCGGTACCTCTTTGTCACAACGGCAGTGCACCCATCGCTTGCAAAAATTGCATTCAAACGCTGAATCAGTTTTAGAAACTGTGATGCTGCACGCCTGACATTCATCTCCTTTCCTTGATGACGTCTTCGAGGTCTTATGGCGTCTTGAACGTTTCCTTTTAGGTTTGCTGTGTTTCACTCACTGGCCTACAGTTGATGCAGGTGTAGTATCCTTTCCCCCTGGTATTGCTTGTGCCGTTTCAATACTAGGCTGTGGAAATGCAGGCGTAGTATCAGGACAGACGAAAGCTACATGAGTCTTTAGGATCGGTATGCGGGAAGGGGTTGAAATCCCTGGGTTTTTTCCTTCCCTGGCTGAAGCCTTTATGACTACAGAGTACGGTATTCTAGTGGCTTTTTAAGGCTGCTTTCGACAACCATATTAACAATCACTATAAATTATGCTATATACGACTAAGAGAGCAACAGTTTCTATCCAAAAGAGCAAGAATAAGACTGAAAAACTATAAGGCAAGGAAAAGAAAAGGTTTTCGACTTTACCTAGTACTTTCTGGATGATCGGCTTCACGGCAATCACGTGGTAGACCAACAAGTCTTGTTTCTCTGAACGAGTGAGGAAGATGCTGCTACAAAAGTAGCACCTGAAGCTTTGGCAGTAGTTCGAGACAGCTGGACTTACCACACAGAGATTTATTATATAAGTAATGGTTGAATTAAATTCACCGGCTAGGAAGATCAGGTTTCTCAAACGGATAATTCACAGAATTTGTATTTTCCGGTTGGCGAGGAAAAGGCACGTTGTATTCATGGAGCGCGCGCTTAGATATAGTATGTAGTCTCTAGAGCTGGCAGGTACCTATAAATGTTGGAAGCTCCATAGGAGACACTTCACCAGGCTTACAGATCTGCAACCACCCAGTCACTACTCTAATAGCAAGGGATCATCACGTCCTCGAATTTCAGTCGGGCTCATCTCATGGGTTATACCTATTGCAGAAGATAACCCTGGATGCAATCAGTCCTTGACTTCCAATCTTCACATGGAAGGCCTATGTAAAGTTAGGGAGAAGATATGTTTGTCTGCACGTATGCCTAGGAAAAAATTCCTCAGTCCACTTACCTTCTGGTTGACGTCCCGAACTTCTCATATGCATGAACTTACTTGACCATTATAACCAATACATAGATACCAGCTGAAATTTGAAGGGAGTAGCACTATATCTACGCCTGCGTGGGTCAAGCTTTTCGTTGTTTGATAAGAAAACCATACTTCATCCAGCTTTTCAACAAGTAGGAATTCAGTAGTGCTAAGAGCAATTTAATGTGCATAGCCAGCTGTTACATGCGTCATATGCCAAACGCAGAAACTGCAACTACTACTGGCACATAATAATCTAAGACTGAACTAAAGACAATGACTGCCGCTGTTCGCAATCGCAGATATGTCTGGCATAACAGCCGTGATATGTGGTTCACCCTTTTGTTGGAAAAATTTACTTGGTAAAGCGTACAACCGAATATAATAGTCACCGGAAACCCTTCTGAAAACAGCTATTGTCAGTAGTGTTAATGTCGGATAAATATTTAATGACCTGGTATATTCACTTTGGTTTCATCTACGTTGGAGGTTTCAGTCCTTGCCATGGACAAGCTGCTTGCTGTTCAGTAGAAGAATAATGCAATACGACTAGAGGTATTATTGCTAATTACACTGACGTATATTGATAGACTTTGGAGTGGCAACATTTAGATCCATAAAGTTTTGAAGCAGCAACTTTTTCATTGTAACCATTTTTGCTTTAATTCTCTTTTCATGTTGGTTTGTTTTTAGTGGAGCAACAGGCAATCGCCAACTTTCTAGTTTGTCGTCTGTTAGTTTCCAATCGGTTGCAGTCTTAAGTTGTGATTGTTGGTCTTCTGGCAGCAGCAGCAGCCTCAAAATTCATGGTTTGAGATCCTTCGAAGCCTGTCCGCCTACAGCTGTTATAAGATATTCCTCAAATTTTGAATACCTGTGCACGCCTTTCAACGACCAGAACACGTTATGAACAACCGGAACCTTATCAATGAAGTGTTTCACATCCAGACTTTGTTCAAGTGGATGTAGACGACTACCTTATTGAATGTTACGGTGGAGAGACCGACCTCCGACATGTCGATTCGGATTTATAAAACACAAAATAATCGAGCAAAGAATATTCTTTTCGATAAATTCCTCTTCTGGCTCTACAATTATATACATGTTTATATACACAGAATATTCAAGGTTGGCAGTTAATAACAATATTAGTGTTTTTTAAATAATATCGATTTGTGAAGTATGATTAATGGAATTACATAGGCCGCACAATCAGGCGTGTTTCTCGTCGAATTTCCGAACATCACCCTGTGTGGTTAAGCGAAGGCCAAACAAAATCTATTCGTAGCGCTATTGTGGCTCATCTTGTGGATACAGAACATAAGATTGATGTTAACCAGGCTTTTAGAGTTATTTACCGGATACCAACAAAACTCAACTTCGCCTTGAGAGTTCGATTACTAAATATCGTTGAGGCTGTTGGGATCCACATTAAAGAGCCTAATTTGTGCGTCCAAAAGAAGTTAGTTCAGACGCTGTCCTTACCTTGGCCATCTAGGTTTGAATGATTCTCAATTTTTGTGGAAATATCCTAATTTTAGTTGATATTCTACTCGCTATTATATCTTTATTACTATTATAATTTAAGTATATTTAGTGAACTGTAATTCCATTGATCATACTTCACAAATCGATATTATTTAAAAAACACTAATTGTCAATGGAGTTGAAGATTGAACGATCAATTCTTGGTTGTTTGCTCAAAATCAACTTCCTCAATTTTCGCGGAGGCATCAATACGACAGTCATCGTCTCATCGGTCGCTGTTCAGAAAGAAGACTGAAACATCGTCAGAAGTAACAACGATTTATTATTGTAATATTTGTTTACAGACCTTAGTTTGCTTAGTTCGCTTATTCCTTTTATATGTTGGTGTAACAATACAGAAATATCAAACGGCAGATCGGTGTTTTGGTTTTTGCGTCCGTTATAACTAAGCGTTTCTGAGAAATCTTTTAAGAACAGCGTGGGCCCGAGCGTAGCGAGAGCTGGGCATTAACGGTTTATGAGACTTTGCTGACACTAATATTGTTATTAACTGCCAACCTTGAATATTCTGTGTATATAAACATGTATATAATTGTAGAGCCAGAAGAGGAATTTATCGAAAAGAATATTCTTTTCTCGATTATTTTGTGTTTTATAGATTCGAGTTTAAACAGATTTCACCAACATCACTTCACTCGATCATTTCAGTTGATGCTTTTTACGCTGCAATGGTTGCATTCTCGCAGCATCTGGTTTGTAATTATGACAGATACATATCTACTTCTTGACGCTGCTGAAGGATAAGGCATCAATGTGTGGCGATTTCTGGGGTGACCTCCTCACTGTGTGTCGTGCTACACTTTCCTCTAAACACCCAGTTAGGGATCGTGAATCTCCCATTTCATAGGCCATATGTCACTCACATACTCTTTGAACTCAGCCTTAGACTGAGACTTACCAATATAGTCACGCCATTCCGGATGCATCTCGCTGTTGACGCTAGACGCCCATAGTTAACACGTAGATGCCTTATCACACTTTTCCTACTTTGTTCAAATTGATGACTTACACCTTGTGAAACTGAATTATAATCCAAAGACAGATGGTGGGCTTCGACGAAAGCTTTTAACAAAAATTGTGAAATTACAAAGGTGGTCATCGGACGTGAGCAAGCTGATTATCATTTTTGGTTATTCCACGAAGACCACCATTTTTTCTCGCCTAGAATTCATCAATGCAACCTCTTCGAAATGTTAAATGGCTTGCCTTGCCCAGTCATGTGAGCTAAAGTGGGTTTGCATTCAAATCGATTTGCTAGCTGGAGGTTATTCAATGGGCCTGTGCGTACGTAGCTGGCTGAGATCATAAGGCGACGAAACACACAAAAACCCGTTTTGTTACGCTGCTTTCTGCAGATACTCATTTTCACTATGTTATGCTTGTCTTCCTCAGGAAAACTTTCAGAATCTATTGGATGTCTTTATATGTAGTGGTTATTTTACTCGATTGCCTGAAGCAGCATCCTACTAAGACGTAATTGCTGGGACGGTTGTGTACGTTTTCATGCAAGGCCGTTTTTCGAATGATGGAATTTTATCACAAATAAATGCGGCACGCAATTAAAAAACGGCCTGTTTTGGTCCTAACTATGCTTCTGGGATGCAAATATTTCAGAACAGCAGCCTGAAATCCTCAAACCAACCTTTTAGTATGACAAACCTACCGGCTGGGTTGTCGATTGCGAATAATGCGCATTGGGTTGAGTCGTCACCATTGGTTCTTCTAAACATGCTAAGTTTGCTGCTACACAGCTGGCATATTCAGCAAAGCTGGGACTACTAAATGATGTGATCTCGTCCTTCACTCTCTTGTCAACTGTTGATCACATCTAAGAATTCAGCAAAGTTACAAATGTGAACCCTTCACTTAAGTATGCCTCCTCCCGAACGCAGTGTCAATCACGTCTCATAAACCGTTAATGCCCAGCTCTCGCTACGCTCGGGCCCACGCTGTTCTTAGAAGATTTCTCAGAAACGCTTAGTTATAACGGACGCAAAAACCAAAACACCGATCTGCCGTTTGATATTTCTGTATTGTTACACCAACATATAAAAGGAATAAGCGAACTAAGCAAACTAAGGTCTGTAAACAAATATTACAATAATAAATCGTTGTTACTTCTGACGATGTTTCAGTCTTCTTTCTGAACAGCGACCGATGAGACGATGACTGTCGTATTGATGCCTCCGCGAAAATCGAGGAAGTTGATTTTGAGCAAACAACCAAGAATTGATCGTTCAATCTCCAACTCCATTGACACGCAGTCATCAGACTTTCGTTCAGTTTCTCTCACTAATGTGTTGGGATGTATTTTGTCATTTTCACCCTATACGTCCACCGTTGGAGCCTCTATTCAACTTGCCATGTAAAACCAAGAAAATAGTGAGACAAACTCTTAATTTCCGATCAAATAGTCTCGAAAATTTTGCGGGTATGGACAGTTTAACATCCGCATCTAAAGGGGGTGGCGAAATGAGCATTGACTCAGTCGTTCTGAGAATCGCCCATCGACGGAATACCCGCACTGACAAGAGAAGCTTTCGATGAGACAGGTAAAACATAGGGTCTTTATGTGGAGAGTCAAAGAATCTTCAAAGATTAGTTTGTTCATATATGCAGATTTGAGCACGGGGTAGCCTATTGACTTCACAGAGGACAAGGATTTGGTAGCTTCGCTGTGGTACGATTACGCACCAGAACACTCCCTCAAGATCATTTTCAACAGATACATTTGTTAGCAGCCGCAAGTGTTATATTATTCTTTCTCCAGCTAAGGCGATTTTAAGAGCAACCTAGTCACCAGGGAAGATGGGCTAAGCTAAAGTGTCAGCAATTTGTTTGGTCTGTCATGATAACCGCACATTATTGTCACTTGTGAGCACTTTTTAGTGGAAACCAACTGGGAGCGAGCTCACATTAGTCCAAGCAGACTGCTGAATTGTCTTACAAGATCAAAATATATATTACGGTGAGAAGTAAATGCGTGTCATTTTTGAAATGGTTTCTGTTCTGCTTGCAGTATACAGTTTTGATATCGTGTGTCAGTTCTTCCCACGCATCACGACTCATTGGCCTAATAATTACGTTTATTTTGCACAAGTATTATTAAAATATCCGCGTGAACTAGAGAGTTAGGTTTACAAGCGTGATGATTGTAGACGTGAACTGATATGAAATCAGCTAACACAAATTTATACGGCTGCGAATATAGAGTTATGATATGCCTCGAACTCAGATTTGTGTTTATGATTCTCCATTAGTCAATAGCTAGTCATACGACAATGAATCATCAGTGCATTGATGTGGTTGCTACACATAAATGTTCAGTGGCATTCATTTTGTATTTCATTCAATCGCGCGAATCCCTTTCCCTGACAGTATTAAGCTCATAGAAAAGTAATTACCAAATATATTAAGGGAGCTGCAGAAATTTCGGAATGCTTATCTTAGCAGCTCAATATGTTTCGGTAGTTCGGAGCTTTGTATGACATCTTACATGGCGATTGTCAGACTGCAGCAGGTGTCTAGTCTTGAGTGTGGCGTTCCTACCCGTAAGTTTTCATATGATTTATAGCATGATATCCAGTTTTAACATAACTCCATATATGCACAAGGGAAAAGAAGACAAAGAGCTTAACAACTGTGTGTAGGTGGCACAGCGGTTAGGACTCTCGCCGACCATGCACATGATCCGAGGTTCGATACCCTGCCGACGCACACCTGATATCTATGGTTGGCCTGCGAAATGCGGGCTACCGATATCCATGCTGAAAATTCCATACTAATACCAAAAATACAGTGTGGAATCAAGCTGTGATCAAAATATAATCGGAACGGGCAATTATTGGAAAAGTTTGAATTAATTAGGTAGATAAACGGAAGACGACATTTCCGCCATGGAATAATATTTTTCTTATCGCAAAGTCGGTACATCCCTACGTTGTTGTTTGTCCGTTGAATCTCGTGCTTCGTTTATTTCTTGTCCAGTGCTCGTCGCACCTGGAAAAGAAAACAAGAATGCTAAGAAACTTGTTGAGGAAAATGTACCGAAAATAACGTTTGAAAAATGATATGCATCTACCATACAGTAAAATAATGCAAAAATTAGAACATCGAAAAAATATACATCTAAATACTTTCAGTGGATGTGATATGTACGGTTACAGAAGAGCTTTTAACTTGTGTTGCGGAATGCAATATAAAATAATTGATGTCAGAAAGAAAAAGATAAATGCCACAAACGGATAAGAGTTGGGTGAATCGCACTACTTAGTTATGTGATATAAATGTGAAGATAATCCGGGAATCTCACATTTCGTCCAGAACGTGTTTTCATAGAGAGCTCGACGGAAGGTTCGGTGGCTTTCACCGTGCTAGTGAGTTCTTCGAGGACCAACGGATATTTCGTTACTTGTGGATTACTGGGAATGCTCAACACTAGGCTAATACGACTGCCTCCTAAGTAGGCAGGTTTCAGAAGGTCGATGTTGACGGTGTCTTCGCGCCCTTTTTGTCTAAGACAAAGATTTTGTCCATACGTTCAATAACTTTATATGGTCCGTCGTATGGGTTTCCAGAGGGAGACGCACAGTGTCACGACGAAAAAATACATGTAAAAGAAGGTTCAAACACGGGTGAACAAAGATGTCTGTGGTCGCAGGGGAGCAGGTTTAACTGAACGCTTTGCGTTTTTAAGCCTGCTGGCGTGTGAGGCATGATCTACCGCTGGTGGGAAGCTCAAGAGAGAAACAAACTCGCCTGACAGTCGTAGTGTTGTGTCATATACCAGCTCGGTGGTAGTACAACCAGTATCAGTTTTCCAGGCGTTTATTACCTCTAGGAGAACTAACGGTAGTGATTCATTCCAATGGGTATTGTTCGCGGCTGATAAACCAGCTTTCAACTGTCCGTGTAGACGTTCTACCATACCTTTAGCTTGGAGATGGTAGGCTGTTGTTCGAAAACGCACACAACCTATACTTTTAGTCAGGTCAAAGAATAAGCCACTTTCGAATTGCCGCCTGCCATCAGTTGTTATGGAGGATGTGCTTCCAAAATTCGCCACCCATCTTTCTACAAAGACGTGTGCAACTCTTTCAGCAGATACATCCTTGAGGGGTACTGCTTCAGGCCATCGTGTGAAACGGTCGATGCTGGTTAAAATATAGGTAAATCCATGAGATTCCGGAAAAGGGCCAACCAAATCTATATGAACGTGTTCAAAACGAGCGCCAGGGAGAAGAAAGGTGCCAAGAGGGCTATTGGTGTGTCGTACTACCTTGCACTTTTGGCAAGCTGAGCACGCGTGTGCCCATTCCCTTATTTCTTCATTATTACCCGGCCAACAAAACCAACTAGTTACGAGCTTGACAGTAGTTCGAATACCTGGGTGAGATAAGCCATGCAACGTATTGAAGTCGTTTCGCCGGTAACTTTTAGGCACGATGAGGCGAGGAGTACTCTTGGAAGTGTCACATAGAACAGTATCTTTTCCCATACGTAAGGGTTTCTCGGCTAACTGCAGAGTTGTTTTTGACAACTCATGTTGAAGCTCGGTATCTTCTTTTTGAAGACGAGCCAGTTTTACAAGGTCTATGCCGCCTATTTAGGTACGGGAACAAACGCTTAGAGTGTATCCTAATCAGATCACGTGACGCCGACACCAACATAACTAGTCAAGAAATGGGAATTTCCATCAATCCAGATGACATATTACACAATTTTATTAGAAATTATTGGGAAGAAAAAATTTCCAAGCGAAATTTCAGAGAAATTTCCACCAACTAACAACCTTGTCTCAGTGACATGGCTGAAATTATCCGTAACTTATCAAGTTCATCGGTGGAGTGAGACGCTCGAAGGTCATTTTCACCCATGTTAGTCGGCCATGTCGGATTGCAGTTCCATAGCTGTTCGTCTACGCGTTTGTTGTTCCGTTTATCCTGCAGTTATTCACGACTTATCTTGTTGCGTATTGTTCACAAATGTTGCGTTTCACCTCATTTTTTGTTTCCCTTGCCGTTAAAATGATTTATTTTTTTGGTTTTGAAAGTTTTCACTACTACATGAGTGCATTCATTTCGGTGTAATTGTTTCATACCTTGCATTCATGCAGCTTTCTGTGTTTTAGTTGGTTTTCAGCTGTTAATGAATTGGTACTGTGTAGAAGTTTTGGAAATCATGCACACGAAGATGTTTGGCTGGTAGAAGCAGTTGTTTCCAGTCCATTTGTCGGTTGCAGGTTTTGTTGCTGGCTCATTTGGTTATTTACCATGTAGAAATCTGGGAAACTAATGTCTTTTACGTTTATGTCTACAGTATGCAACAATTTACCAGTAAATCTGGTGAGGAGGGCACGATCAAAGTTGATATTAGCAAAGAACATGATCCTGGAAAATTAAGAACCAGGGTTTAAGTTGAAGAAGCTTTGAAGCTTTTTGAGAATGTGAATATACCATCAGTGCGTCTGCTATCACTTAAAAAATGTATTGTGAGAGAATCAAAGTCAAATAAGGTTGAGCAGCATGAAAAGTGTGAATCTGTTGTGCTTGTGTGTATTTTGGGGAACTGAAAGAAACTAAACCCCTAAGGGTAAGTGTTACTTATGCTTATCATTGTTTAATGTACTAGATCCAAATACATGAACTAGGACTGCCTGTAATCGAGCCAGTGTTAACATCCATTCGATGTGTTGGAAAGCGGATAAAATACGATGATCTGGTGAGCGTACGAACTATCCCAGGTAAAAGTAAGACATTAATTGAGAAGAATAACGTTTCGGGTTGTAATTTACGATCGGTGGTTTCCTAGAAGTTGTGATTTTTCCGTGACTGTAAACATGGATGTACATGATATAAGTATAAAACTTGGGCACTGTGGTAGAGTATAATTCCATTATAGATAAGATTTTTATTTTGATAAATCGCACAGTGTTTGCAGTTATATGAACTGATGACGTTTCGAGCACAAACTATTGCTCATAATCATATCGAGGTAATCACACGACTTCCTAAATTTATTTATATAGGTCCATTGTTTTTCTCTTGATTTTCACTTGATTTGATTGATAATAGTATTTTCCATATTTCAGGTATGAGTGACGAGTCATTCCTATTGCATGTGTTGGGTGTAGACTCGATGAACAAGGATTCAGTAATCAACCTCTCTCTCCACCTACCTAGATTACTTTTTAGAATTTTAACCCTCTCCCATCCTATTGTGTGGTTGTGTGTTAGCGCATGCATTGCAATTGCTGAGCTTTTTTCCAAATTACTTATCTTCTCGGGGTCAACCATTCTTACCTTAGCTAAATTTTTATGCTCTGACAATCTGACTACCCCTGACCTACTAGTTTGACCTATGTAGTTGACCTCACAGTCATTGCATGGTATTCTGTAAATAATATTATTTTGTCTAATTGGGTCAACTGGGTCCTTTAACCTACAGAGCTTGTCCCTGAGTGAGTTTGTAGGTTTAAATGCCACCCTACTATCTGCTTCATTCAGAATCCTACGTAGTGTCTCAGATGGCCCCTCTTTATATGGTATAACTGTGAATGACTTATATTCTTTCTTATTTATGTTATTATTACTAGTTTCACAATTATTTTTATTTTGTTTTTGGCCTTTAATGATCTTCCTAATGAATTTTATAGGATAGTTGTTAAAAACGGAACTATATAAATGAATTTAGGAAGTCGTGTGATTACCTCGATATGATTATGAGAAATAGTTTGTGCTCGAAACGTCATCAGTTCATATAACTGTAAACACTGTGCGATTTATCAAAATAAAAATCTTATCGATAATGGAATGGATGTACATGATTTTTAAAAAAACTCCAAATAAATTTTCCTTGAGCCAGTAGTCTTCTTTTTTTGCCAAAACATCCGTTGATACGATTATACGATTAGGTAGCGAAGTAGGATGTTCTGTGACTGAGAATCGTTGTTGTTATGTCTCGGACTAATTTTGCGCATCTGACTGCTATAACCACGCGGATATAGCGTTTTTCTCATGGCACATTATGATATCTAGAAATCATAAGCAAGCTGCCATCGGTAAATTTATTTTTACTTTTTAAATGACTGCAAATAGTGGATCGTTTGAGGTGATAGGGTGGATACCTCTGAACTATTTTGTGGAGACTAGGGTATATTTTATTTTTTGGAGTAGGAGACGATCTTTTCACCACGAAAGTTCTCAGAATTTCCGCTTTTACTTCGTTATTCAAAGATAACGTTGAGTCGCACACTAAGGTACTAGCTATAGTAGATTACCTTCAGCGGAAGCCACTCTAAGGTAACTACGTAGCTTCAGGTAATGCGTCATAGAAGTAAGCATCGTAGGTCAGTTGTGTCTGAATGTATTAAACGTTGTATAACTGACCAAACCGTAGTTCTTACATACGAGTTAGTTTTGTAAATAATGAATGTGCCGTACAAGCGTTTACCTTGATTTGCATACCTAGCTCTTAAACATGATGCCTACATGTGGCATGCATTTAGGGCTAATACGCTGTGATGAATTAGTCCGAGATACTTAAAGTCAGACTTGATTTCTATATCACTATTATCAATTTCGCTACTGTCATAGGAATTAACACCTTCACGTAACTTTCTTTTACAACGGAAACTGGAAATAACAGTCTGACATTTCGAAGGATTTAGTTTAAAAGCATTTTCTGACTCCTAATAGAGAGCTATTCATCTTAGTGCAGTACAGTACATTTAACAATACAACACTCAGTTTGAGTTTCAGCAAGCTTATTTAACAGAATATCTGTAGTTACTGGGTCGAAAGCAGATATGTTATCTAGGAGGGTGCAGCGAATTTAGCCCCATTGTCTATACTGGAGAAAATATAGTAATGCAAGACTGCAGCTGCATCTGAAGTACTTCTACTGTGTTTATAGAAGAAATGTTTGGGATCCATAAAGTAGATATGCAAATACCGCAGTTGTTGATCATAGAAATGATGGATATTAGATAACATCAAATGATTCAACGGCATATTAGAATTAAATAAAAACTGTTTCTTAGCTCATTGTCAAGTGAACAGTCTATTTGATGATGTCACTGCATATTAACAGATTAGTGAAGCAGCTATCAAGCCTAAGTTACTACATTTACTTGTACCACATACTTGGCGTTTAACAGTATACAGACTTGCAACTGGCTAGATAAGGAGACTTTAGCGCATTGAACAGTAAAGAATTATTATTCAAATTGCTAAATCCCACTTAGCTTTTACGATGTACTATTGTGTAGAAACGGACACGAAATCCTATTAATGACTAAAGTAACAGTCTCGTAATACTACAGTAAATCTCCATCCCACTAACTATGCTTAGCGTTTATTATTCCTATTTCACCTATTACAAAAGCACATAGTATAGCAACCAGCTGAGGAAAATAGTCCAGAGGAATTACAAGTCAAGAGTATATTAAACATTTGACTAATTTACAAAAGAAAATTCTGATGAAGGGTATTAACGTTAGTTTGACCGAATGATGTTTCCGCTGATTTCATATTCGACAACCTCCGTATACCTGAAAAATAAAGTACATGTAAGATTTAGCATAACATAAAGTTACAAGAGATAATTATACATATTAGCATATACCATGAATACAATAATTCTGTCAATACTCAGTAATATCTCATGCAGATAAATGTATTTGTAGTCTATAGCTGATTTTTATGTTGACGCCGTATACATAAATAGACATCATATGTTTTCTTGTATTTCAGGATTATACGCAAATTTCAAGACAATCTCCGAAACATCCATACTATTGAGGCGTCATTCTCTTTTCAAGCTTACTTGCAGATCAACTTCACACTAAACACTTTTACATGAAATGAAGTATTGCAAATGTGTAACTTAGAAATTAATCCACAATCTCAGTGATGTGTAGTCCACAAGGTTTTGTGAATCCTACAGAAATCACATTCTCACATTTAGGAAACTATAGGCATCAAATATAAGCTGAACATGCCTCAACTCTAAACAGCTATGTACAGTGCTAACAAATAGTGAAACACTTCAACTATTGTAAAGTACGCAGACTTGTTGTGTTGATGAGGATAATAATGTCATATAATGCAAACTAGAAAATTCAATCGTCACAGCGCATCTGTACTGCCTTGTCTAAATGGAAACCTCAGGGGAAATTCATCTCCACTATTGGTGATCAAAAACATTGCAGCACTAAGTATGTAGTCAGTGGAAATTGTAAAAGAGAATAAATTCATATTAATGATAATAAAGCTGAAGAGATTCAGTTCTCATAATCACACGACTCATGCGTATAATCATACCGTGTAATGATTTCGTGCATTAATTGGAACAGCAAGGAAATTTAAACGAGTAATTGCCTTCTCCACTGCACCGTACTGGCGATAATCGTGATAACCACCTTCGTTTGTTATCCCATCAGTCAGCTAAGTAGACAATGGCCCAATGTTATTACAGTTGAGATATTTTTGAACATCTAATTCATATAACCCATAGCACACTGCACCAACCAGTGCCAATATATATGAAATCCACTTAGAGGTAACCTTTCAACTTACCATAATTGCTGTCCAACCACAGATAAAGTGAAAAGCACATCTAAATGACAACTTAGGTTCCCACAAACGATTCTGATAACATTTGCAGGTGATTTCCAAGTATTAAGAGAATTATTGTGTCAAAAATACTGTTCTTCACACGAAAATAGGCTGTATTGATATCCTGAGACATGAAGTCTTCACTGAATGATACTATGACGAAAGATGCAGCTTCTACATGGAGTAAATGAGTGGTGTCAATGGCATTACCCTCTAACTATCCTATCTCCCTCATTACACCGATATTTTGATACATTCCAACTGAAACACTAATCATTGCAACCAATATGCTAAAGTGTGGACAGCCTATCGACGGACGTAATTTTGAGTGACCGCGAATGAGATAAACAAGCAATTCGCTCGCTTGTGATTGGCCAGTTTGTCATTCGAGTTGAGGTAATTTCAAACATCATTTTGCTGCTTGGTTAAGTCCTGAATTTCCGTGAGCGTTTTATCAAATTGGAGAGATAACTGACAACACAAATTATTACAGCTCAGGAAAGAAATGATATAGCGGTAGATTTATTTGCTGAATTCAACGAATTCATGCCAAATTACTATCTAAGGACTTCTCAGGAGTGTCAAGAATGCAAACAATGTCTTGAAGAGGTAATAACTTCACGCAACTTCAATTATCGCTTGACCATTATTTTCAGAGATCCTTAAATAAGTATAATATACACAGTTGTCTGGCTAATCATGATAAAAACGGCATGGTTGATGCAGCATATACGTATACTTATGTATATGTAGATAAACCTAGATAAACTGTGTTCTTGTCATGAAGATAGGAAAGCAGGTATCAGATGTCTCAGTAAGCAGTGTAATCCATGTAAGCTACATGCTTTTATTCGACATAAACTGGATCTCCACTCACTTTCAGAATTAATATTGAATTCAGTTGGGATAAGCTAGTTGAGCACATCGGTATTGAGAGAATACAGTGTAAGTAAGTAAACACATGCTTCTTAAGATAAAGTGATACATTTATTTGATATGATTGTATTATTAGTAGTTGTCTATCTAAGTTAATGATGAATTCGTTGCGATAATAACACCTATTTTTCTTTCTATATTCACTATGAACATGAGTTATTATTGTTGCTGTCAAGACCTATTATTTATCATAAAGTGGTTGTCATTTTTGCTAAAATATTTGTACAGGCTTTGAAAACTACTGCATAACTTGTCGTTAAATAATTTTATCGTTTCATGATGCTTCGATGGACCTAATAGATATCGACCAACGATAAGTTGCGAAGTCCCTTAAGTTTAGTGAAAACTATTGGGCTACTTATATATATTGTTTGTAAAGTGATTACTTGTAAATGCTTATTACGAAAATGTTTTTATTCAGATCATATATGTAATGCCCAAGTTAATTATGTTTTTCTTAAACCTTTTCAGACTTATGGAAAAACATATGTGCCGTGTACGCAGATGGAACTTACTGACGGCAACAGAGGACTATTCATCTGAATTGTCTGTACATGTGAAGTCTAATTTTTGTTTAATAAACAATTTTTCAATGAATCTGTTTTCCTTCTGTTGTAATGCGACTGTATTACAGTAACATAAGTAACACGTGCTAAGTTAGGAGTTGAGGGTAAACTGTTAGGAGTAAATGCGGCGTCTGGAAAACTTTTGTTTATGTGATTATATGAGCAGATAGCAACGTATCGTGTTCTTTGGCTGAGAAACCTAGGCATTCTGTTTTTAATTATTACGATGACCGTAGTTGCACTGAGTCATACATCTAACAGCAAAGGTATAGTCTCTCCTTATGGTATACTGCGGCATGCAAAAATCACAAGCACACTATCTCAGGTAGATTTACTCTCACTTTGTGACTATGAATCGCGAATCAGTATATGTATTCTGCTAAGACTATAGATAACTCGAAATGCTTTATAATCGCAATACCTCCTCTACACTTCAGACATATTTACTTTATTTGACTACAACATAATCTTTAACCAATAGGCTTTTCCAAATATCTGCTCCTACTTAGTATTTCAAAGATAGCCTCACATACTCTACACCTCACAGATTACGCAAGGGCTAATATTCGGTCTTATCAAGTAGAATAAACAAACGAATAACAAGGAATACCTTTATTAATGAATTAACATGTAATACAAAATCGACAACAGTGCAGATATCTTTTTCTTTATCACCCAAATCCATGAAATTCCCGAAAGTAGATATTATCTGAAAAAGAACATAAGAATTATACAGATGTAGACATTGTTATCAGTGTAAACACAATAATTAACCATTAAATATGCTTAAAATGACAAAATAATGATTTGAACTGTATATAATTATGTTAGTCAACATTTTTCAATAATGCAAAGTTGATATTCCATCTGCCTGCTAACATCAAGTTTATGCCATCAAATAAGGAAATACTATGCATATATGATTTTTAAGTATTTCTGCAAATTTTTCTTAAAGAAATACATGTGGAGGAGCCTTGTCAGCATTTAGGCAAAGTACACAACAAAGTAAGTGAAATAATTACCAGAACGAGCTATCCCACCTCATCATGTCCATGTGTAATCCATTAAACTGCAAAATAAATTCACAAAAAGTCGTTATAACATGTGTCTTCAAGTAATTAGACATTTTCCGAACGGAAAAATTAAGTATTTTCAGCAAACTGTAAACTGCCTGTGACCTACGCCCGGATAAGGACACCACCATATGCTCTTTCTGCTAAATGGGCCGCATTTCATCAACTTTTAGCAGGAATATAGGTAAAAATGTGTGAGAAACAACGAAAAATTACCTAAACTTGACGTTTATCCAATAAATAACGCCAATATCCATCAACTGATCAAATGACCTACGTCCGTCTACAGGCTGCCAAAAGTGTGTCGCAGTCAGATCACATGACGCGGACACCAAAATAACTAGCAAAAAATTGAAATTTCCCTCAATCTAGATAACATATAATACAATTTTATTAAAAAATTATTGGCAAAAAAAATTTCCAAGCGGAATTCAACAGTACGTGATAAATAAGTCCAGCCGACCAAACTCCACTCATACCTGGTGTCAATGCAGTTGAAGATTGAACGATCAATTCATGGCTGTTTGCTCAAAACCAACTTCCTCAATTTTCGCGGAGGCATCAATACGACAGTCATCGTCTCATCGGTCGCTGTTCAGAAAGAAGTCAGCGGTAAACCGTCAGAAGTAATATTGTGATTTATTATTGTAATATTTGTTCACAGACCTTAGTGGAAACATTTTTTATATGTTGGTGTAACAATAAAGAATCCTCGAGTCAACAATTGGTGTTTTGGTTTTTTCGTCCGTTATTACTAAGCGTTTCTGAGAAACTTCAAGCGACAGTGTGAGCCCGAGCGTAGCAAGAGCTGGGCATTAACGGTTTACGAGACGTGGCTGACGCCTGGGTATATCTGCATACGAGCAAACAATGTAAGTAGTCGGAAAGTTGGGGGGTTGCATTATACATCTGGGATGATATAGGGGTCAGGTCAACGTTGTCAGAAGCTCATGACAGCGGCACCAGTGAAGCCACAAGTTGCGTCATTAACTTAAACAAAGGCACTTTGACGATCGGAGTTATTTACAGAAGTCCTGCTAGCCAAGCCGGTGACTTCGTTCTAAATCACTTGAGGGCGTGGAGTAGTAGAAATAGGTGTCTGATTGTTGACGACTTTAATGCTCCACATATTAATTGGAGGGAATTAAACTCCACTAGTTTGTATACCTGTTTCAATAGAGAGCTCACATTGACAGTGCTTGAATGTGCACTCGTGCAACATATGCATGCACCAACACGTATCACCCTGAACATGATCCATCTACTCTAGACTTGGTATTGACAATCCAGAAGGAGGACGTTGGTAACATTAGGTGCCTTCCGCCGCTTGGCAGCAGTGACCACATAGTCATTGCTTTTACGTTGAGGATTCATTCTCTCATACACAGGTCAAAATCTGCTCCTCCAAACATTTGGAAAGTGGATATACAAGGAATCCGGAACGCAGCAACTGCGGTTGACTGGTCAGTTGATACAAGTCGGACTGTCGAGGAAGCTTGGGTAGGATTTAGGAATACACTAGATCGTGTCACTTCACCTTTTATACCTTGGTACACTCCCCGAAAGCTGTCGCATGAACCACCTTGGGTCACTAGTGAAATAAGGAGGTTATTAAGACGGCGAAAGAACTTATGGGACCAATTTGTTATGACAGGAAGGGAAAATTTCCAGAAAGACTACCGCAAAACTTGAAACCTCTGTAAGTATGCGATTAACAAGAGTACGAGAGACGATTGGTACTAGATTGCGTTCATTACCCAAAAAGGCTTTACTCGTATGTTAAACGTAGGACTAAAACTAGCAGTGGTATACTGTCACTCAGAACCGCTAGTGGAGAAGCGGCTGAGTCAGACGAAGGAAAGGCTGAAAACCTCTCTGAATACTTCTGTGACGTCTTCTCGTCTGATAGTACCACCCAGGGATATGGCGAGGTCACTGCCATCGCCCCTCAGATGCCCTAAATTGTGGTAGAGCACACAAAGGTTCCCAAACTACTGTCTAAACTGAAGCCAGGTAAATCACCTGGACCGGATGAACTTCGCCCTAAGGTGTTAATTTCCTTGGCGGATATAATATATATTCCGCTTACGGAGATTTTCCAAATGGCTCTGACGCAGGCTAGGCTACCCAGGGACTGGAAGGATGCCATTATAAGCCCTATCTTCAAAGACGTGGATAGGCAATTGGTATCTAACTACAGGCCTGTAAGTCTGACATGCATTATTGCAAAGGTATTGGAAACTATTATAAGGGATCAACTATTAGCTTATGTTGAAACACATGGCTTGTTGGCTGTGGAACGGCATGGATTCCGACCAGGACGATCCTGCTCGACAAACCTACTTTTGGCTAGGGAAGACTGGGTTGAGGCCAGAGATAGGAACCATCTGTTGAAGGTGGTTTTTATTGATCTTAGCAAGGCATTCGACAAAGTATACCACTTAAGCCTCCTTAGTAAACTTAAAGGTTTCTGACTAGACCAATGCCTGTGTGAGTGGTTTAGAGATTACCTAATGGATAGAAGGCAGAAGGTTGGAGTTAACGGTGTACTATCAGGATGGAAAGCAGCATCCGGTGGAGTGCCCCAGGGAACTGTGTTAGGTCCCTTGCTATTCCTATTATATGTTAACGAATTACCACGCATTGTTTCTTCATTTTCATTATTATTTGCAGACGATATTAAGATATGGAAAACTGTAAATAATAACGAGGATAGGTCGGCCCTACAAACTGATTTAGATAAATCAGCTGAGTGGTCAAGCCCATGGAGTTTGGAAATGAATGCTAGGAAAAGCGCGGTAATGCACTTAGGTCAGAAGTCTTATACGTCGTACTCCCTAGGGGACGCAGAACTACCTGATGTTAACGAACAGAAGGACCTAGGAATCATTGTCAGCAAGGATTTGAAAACAACTGCAAATTGCAATGCAGCCGCAGCTAAAGCTTTTCGAATGCTATGGGCAATTCGAAGGGCTTTCAAACGATTAGACGAGGGCATCTTCCAAATACTCTACGCAACATATGTCAGGCCTCATCTAGAATACTGCATACAAGCGACGAGTCCATGCTTCAAAAAGGAGGCACATATTCTGGAAAGAGTACAGAGAGTAGGAACAAAATTAGTTAGTGGTATCTCACACCTTCCTTATGATAAGAGGATGGAGCATTTGAATCTCTTCCCGTTATCATACCGAAGGAATAGAGGCAACTTAATTTTAGCATACCGTATAATTAGGGGTGATTTAGGAACTGACCTTTCTAACCTTTTCTCCCCTTCTAGGATACATTTACGGGGTCACTGCAAAAAGGTGCTCAAACCGAGGACGATTAAATTACGTGCAGAATTTAGATTCTCTCACAGACTGGTCAACGACTGGAACTCCTTATCTGATTCAGTAGTATCAGCTCCACCGGTGAACACTTTCAAAGAGAAGTTAGATCTATGCAGAGATATACTTTTCAAGGGTTAGCACAGGCCACAAGAGCCCTTTATCCTCATCATCTGAATCTGCGATGATACTGAACGTTGTATATTCGACCTTGGTAACAGCGGGGAGAATGAATTACCTGACTCCTTAAGCAGTCTGTCCATCTTTCTTCTGTTTATCTGTGGTGTTTGCCGTTCTGTCACAAAAAAGTAAGTTGTGTAGGAAATGGTTTCGTTATTTTTCAATCATCACTTAATTTTCACACTGATTGACGGATTTAGAAATATACGTTGTTTTTAACATGTTTTTAACAACCGGAAATATCCAATTTTGTGAATTATTCGTTTGGGAAACCTGATCTTCCTATCCGGCGAATTTTTATTCAACCATTTCTTCCTCACCGAGCCTGTGTGTGGTACTTCCCGCTGTCTCGAACTACTGCCAAAGCTTCAGGTGCTACTTCTGTAGCAACACCCTCCTCACTCTTTCAAATATACAGGACTTGTGGGTCTGTTACGTGATTGCTGTGAAACCGAATAACCCGAAAGTTACAGGTAAAGTCTAAAGCTTTTACTTACATACTTTATCCTTCTTTTCTGCGCTCTCTATTGTCTTTTGCTGTAAGTCTATTGGACAAAATAACAGTCTCTTATTATTTAATCACCAGTATTAATTTAGGAGTAAAATGACAATAGATTCTCAACCTAAAATAAGTAATGGGACATCATACTCTGTAGTTACCAGGGCTTCAGCCAAACTAGGCAAACAGGAGAAGGTGATGGACTCACGCATACCGGTCCTGAAGACCAGGGCTAATATTCCCAGCTCGTACAGATTACCCATGTCGCCACAGTCCTACAGTGAAGCTGTGCAAAGTCAGCCAAGTGGATGTGGCTCCACCCCTGTTAACACGACTAGGTTAACAGATCCGAGTGGGAAAATTGCACTAAGTGAGAACTTCATAACACCCATCCCCATGGTAGACCATGAAACAAATAGGAAGGCCAAAAAGAAACGTTCACGACGTCGCAAGACGACAAGAACGCTCCCCAAGAAGACAGACGACTGCAAGGTCTGTGCTTCTGTTGTCGAACAAGCAGACTCTGCTTTCGAATGTAACTTTTGCAACCGATGGGTGCATTGCAGATGCGACAGTGGGGTACCAAAAGCATATTATGACTTTATGCGTAAAAACCCATGCCAATGGTTCTGGTACATATGCCCGAGTTGCCGTCCTGATGTAGCCTCGCGTAGTCCTTTGAAAACTAAAGATGGCACAGAAGTAGCGGGGAAAAAGGTGAAAAGCTCGACCCCCACCAATCCGGAAGTTAGTACAAACGCGCGTAAACCGGGGATACCAAAATCCTCACCGGTTAAACTTGTAACTCTTGCCATAACCGCTCCAGACACAGAGGCTGGAGAACCACGGGTTTCCGTCGTTGGAAAAAGACCCCAACCGTCTATCAGTAATGCTGGCTATAGCACTGAGACACATAAAAATACCCAGTCGCACCAGTCAAACCAAAACGGTCTTAAAGGTGATCACAAACGTGCGAGGACCGAGCCCAAGCCCACGGTTAGCAGATCAAATTGTGTAATCCTCTTTAATGTACCAGACTGTAGCAGTAGTCTGCTGAAAGATAGGGCCCTATTTGATCAGGAACAGTGGTCCATCTTGTGTAGCACACTGGGTTTGGACATCCAACCAGTAAATCTATGCAGATTGTATAGGGGCACTGCTGCACCTGAAGGCAAACCATCCCCACTGAGGGTAACATTGAGCTCTACCGAGGATGTTGAAAAAGTGTTACTGGCTTCTCAAGTCCTTTCTATAGGGAGGGCCTGTAACATACGTGTTAAGCCAGACAGGCCGTGGAAGGAAAGACAAATGGCGAGGGAGTCGCCAGAGCTCATTCCTTCTGCCTCCATGGTTGTGCATGGCATTCCCGAACTGGTAACTGGGAACGCCTGCGAAAAGCATTGTCATGATGTACAACAATGGAGATGGTTAGCATCCCAGATGGCCCTGGGAAGTTCAGGGGCTGTCTCTATTTATAGACTGCCTCGACCCACTCATCTTATGTCAATTAACTCGCCACGTCTGTTAGCTGTCAAGTTCAGCTCCCAAGACCAGTTGACTACCGCTCTCCATAGATGGTACGAGACCAAGGACAAGGTCAGCAAACACATTCGCTGCTGCGAGAGCCGGCCTCGCACTCAAAGGAGAGAACAAAGCGTAGTAAAAGAAAATCCTCAACCCCTAGTCACACTACAGCGGTGCAGCACGGACGATGATAGCCAGTGTCATCCGAGTGCTCCAACTGAACTAGAAGAAAAAAACGCCAACAGGCCGGTTCCTGGGGAATCGGCCAACTAGTTCGTAGGATAACTCCTCAACCGATAGCCAATATCAAGTCAACTACCCCCCAATACGGGGAAGTGGTGAGACTGACTACCAGTTGCCTGTATAGTAATGTGAGAGGGCTAAGAGGCAAAATAGCTGAACTTAGACACCTACAATCACAACTAAACTCCAAAATCATAATACTGACGGAAACCTGGCTAACCCCTACGGTGGCAGACAGCGAAGTCAGTATAAATGATATGGTCCTAGTCAGGCGAGATAGGGACCTGAAAGAAGGAGGTGGAGTCGCCATATACGTCGACAAACAGCTCAGATGTGTTCACGCGACGGACCCTCCCCTCACAGAGCTCCCTGACTCCATATGGTGCCACTTCACCGTTGGGTACTGCAAATATCTAGTGGGCAGCATTTATCGATCACCTTCATGTGGAGCAGACCATAACCAGGTACTGCTAAATACAATTTCAGCGACTCAAGACATGGGTTATGATCAAATTGTCATAGCTGGTGACTTCAATGCCCCATCTCTTAACTTGGTGTCGGGAAAAGCCCATGATAGATTTGATCGAAATCTGCTGCATACCATCAGGAAGGCTGGATTCACCGAAAATGTCAAGATGGATACTAGATGGGGCCCTGATGGGAAGTCTTCTAGACTGGATTACGTGCTCACTAGTGACCAGCTACTAGTGGAAAACGTTCAGATCACGACTCCCATAGGTAGTAGTGACCACGCGGTCATAGTATTCGACATAGTCCTCCGCGAGCGCTTACAGTGGGACAATACACAGCCCTATCTGTGTTATAACAAAGCCAACTTTACCAAAATGCGAAGACTTCTGTCTGAAGCAAACTGGCCTAAAAAATGGACAGAGCTAACAGTAGAAGAACACTGGAGAGTGGTAAAGGAGATCATTCACCAGGCGGTCTCAGACACTGTTCCTTTAGTCTCACCAAAAGCTAGGAAGCAACGATCATGGCTGAAAAGAGGGACACAACGCCTTCTGCAGGCAAAGCGTAAAGCCTGGTTCGCGTGGCGACGATCGAAGAGTCAACCCGAATATGAAGTGTACCTTGAACTCAGGAATCGATGTAACATACGAGTCCGGAGCGATAGAAGGACATTTCAGGGAGACCTCGCCAATAAGCTTCTCGTGAACCCCAAAAGCCTATACAGGTTTATGGCCGAAAGAAAACCGACCAACCAGGGAGCATGCAATCTAGTGGGTTCTGATGGGAAATCTCTTACTAGTCTTGAAATGGCAGAGACATTCAGCCTAGCCTTTCACAGGCAACTAAATAGTAACGAGGATATTACCCCTACAGAACATCCAGATTACATCGCAGAACCAACACACGAAAACCTGCTGGGGACATTTCAAATTACCCCGGCTATGGTACTTGCAAAATTGGGAAGGTTGGCTTCGGGAAAGTCTCCAGGTTGTGATGGCATCAGACCATCTGTCCTGAAGCAGTGTTCAGAAAGTCTCTGTCAACCCCTAAGTGATCTGTTCCAACACTCCCTTGATGTAGGGAAACTTCCATGTGAATGGAAACGTGCAATCCTATCCCCTATCTTCAAGGGTGGTGACCGGCAGAATGTGACCAGTTACAGACCAGTTGCTCTACTTCCAGTGGTATCGAAGATATTGGAAAGTCTCATTGACGACCACATGAGAAAATACTTCGATGGGACTAACCTTCTTCACGAAGCACAGCACGGTTTCAGGAGGGGAAGATCCTGCGTGACGAATCTTCTACTAGCCTGGAACGATTGGACACTATCCTGGGACAAAAAGGTACCAGCCCACGTGATCTTTCTCGACTTTGCGAAAGCATTCGACACAGTTCACCATGGTCTGCTCCTTCACAAAATAGGCAAGGCGGGAGTTTCTGGAGCACTTCTCGCATGGCTGACAGATTACTTAGGCGAGAGAGAATTCTGCACCAAAGTCAACCGCATCCGATCATCTTGGCACACCTCGGCATCAGGGGTTCCTCAGGGTTCTATCCTAGGGCCGTTGATGTTTTTGATTTTTATCAATGACCTGCCCCCCCAACTAAACTGCTCTGCGCTTCTTTACGCTGACGACGTAAAGATTTGGAGAGCAATAAACTCATCGGAAGACTCAGATAGATTGCAGGCTGACCTGCAAACTCTGGGAAATTGGGCTTTGGCTAACGGAATGCCTTTCAATCTAAAGAAGTGCAAAGTAGTGCAGCTTCATTCCGGCAGGTCACAGAGTGTAAATTACACCCTTGGTGGCCAGAACTTGAGTTGTGTTCCATCAGAGCGTGATCTAGGTCTTATTCTAACAGAAAAGCTAGACACCAGTGGAAATTACTCGAGGGACGTCGCCAAAGCCTACGCAACATTACACTTTATGCACAGGCAGCTGGGAGCTCTCACTCCCGAACTGTTCTTAAGGCTATACAAGGCATATGTGAGGCCACACCTTGAGGTGCATAATATCATTGCACCTCCGCTACTCAAAAGGGATGCTAACATTCTAGAAAGTGTCCAGAGACGAGCGACAAAATGGGTGATCGGCCTCCGCAACAAATCATATGAGGAAAGACTAAAGAAATTAGGTCTTTTCACACTCAGTTACCGTAGGCACAGGGGAGACCTCATCACCGTCTACAAGATCCTAAATGACCAGGCCCACCCAAATAAAAGCATCCTGCCATTAAGCGATTATAGGCTTCCACGAGGTAACCCGCTAAGGATAGCACACCAGAGACCAAAGACTCGAGTGCGATCACATTTCTTTTCGCTTCGTGTTTGCCGTCTCTGGAACGCTTTACCGGCGGCCGTGACTACAGCGCCATCTCTGGAGATTTTTAAGCGGAAGCTAGACAATCATGCAGAAATGCAAGGTTTGTGTCTCAATGGCTTATCCTCATAAAATTTGAAACCAAACTGTCAATGAATAAGCGTACAAACTAAATCCCCACGACCTATTCTGCCTTCTCTCACTCTATCTTTTCCTTAGGTCACCTTTATTATTCCACTTATCTCAACCTATATTATCTACACTACAACCTATTATTATTATTATTACTATTCTGCTTTTATGACTACACCGAATGACCAAGGGGAGTTAGGTCAAACTCCATTCACGGCAGCAATACAGTCCTAACATACTGCATACTACAAACCACATCTCGACCAATCCCCGCACCACTCCTCCTGGAGTCTACCAGAGCTAAAGCAGTCGAGTGTCGGGACTTACTACGCAGAAGCTCACCGAAGATCTGGAACCTCTACCTCACAATCAAGAAGCGAGCTCAAAGAAATCACTGGTTTATACTAGCTGGATATATTGGATATTAATGTGCATATATATGCATATGTTCAACATGTCATGACATGGTAAACATGTGCTAAATTTAGTCTTTGCGTGTTGTAGTAATTATATCCCATGTTTTATATGTCTTGTGAGGGCTGTAACAATGCTGATAAGGAAACCGGTAGGTTCTGATGTACGTACCCCTGAAAATGCCTAGAAAAAGAACACGGTGCTGAATTAGTGGCACTCATGCTGAAAACCAGCACTGAGTTCCTGTGTGTGTGTCAGAACAGATTCAGAATTTACTCTATAGATTTGCTTCAGAATTAGTGATATTTTATTGAGCATTACAGTTAGCTTGGGTGTATTCTGTAAACAGAACTAAACAATCGGATTTATAAAGACGTAATTTGTGCCACATTAACTGCGATGAAACCTACTGTAGAACATTGTAAAATTGGCACTCCTATGTTGTGAAGTTTTATTTGTCAACCATCCTATATAATGCAGAACTTTGTTCTGCATTAAGAGGGTATAGAGTAGATATCTAAATTGATTTAAGTCTTTAGGCATAGTATTATGACGTGTTTGATTTAAATCTCACACTGATTTAGTATGAATTTTGTGTTGTTCACAGAAGTAGACTAAAGTGGGACGAAGGATATTTGTATGCGGAACTAAATCAGCAGATGTATTTGAAAAGTGTTTACTCTGCAGCTACAATTATTGGGCTGTTAGTTTTTGGTAGTTAGATATCCTCGGTGAATTGTGATTAGCTTATTTATTATGGTTTAAATGTTTGTTTTTAATATTATTCTTCAGTCATTTGTCCACAACGCATCATAAGCTTCGCCCCTATATTATTATTTTCCTACTTCTAGTTTTAATTTTGTAAGCAGTTTAAAAACTGCGATGAGTTGCAATAATCATGTTTTGTTGTATTAACTTCTTTGTAATAGATTATATTAACCTGAGTAAAAGGCATTATGACCCTTTCCCTTAAGTGTTGTAAAAGAAGCACTTGTCTTTACTACTGTATTTATAGATGTGCTAAGACTGTATTAAAAGTATAGTTGTTTGGCAACAGCGAAGAAAAGACTACAGTCAAATGACCCTGAACCAACAAATTAAGTCACTCAACATTCCAAATGGATGCTTTCCATATTGTTTGCAAGTTTCTCCCTAACCTTAACGCTGAATCAGGGTGAAACTTGAAGTGAAGATTATGAGAAGCATCCATTTGTATTGTTGAGAGATCTAACTGGTTTGACGTCATTTATCCATGGTCTGTTCTTCACTGTTGCTAGTTGTTTACAGGAACATCAAGTTTACAGTCTGCACCTTAGTCAGAACTAATAGAATTAATTTCTTACGCATATCTCCATCAACGAATTCACAATTATCAAAACGGCGAATTTGTATTGTATGTTCTCAATTTTAAAACTGCTTTAATTGTTTTGGCGAAAAGAGCTATCTCTGTGAAGAGAAAGAGACTCGTCAGTCAAACGTATATTATATAAATATTACTGCGAGTAATATGTAAACGTTAGATCCGCAGATTGTATATCGCTAAGATTAGAAACCGAGTCACCTGGATGTGACACGACACACTGATGAAGTTGTCTTGCAACACTCAATATTCACTGGAGTTTAAGTGGATTTATGGAGTTTTACTACACGTAAGGTGACGTCCGATATTAGTCTTAAATAAAAGCTTATAACAACTTAAAATGAACAGTAAGTAAAATTCCTATTTAAACTTGATCCTCTGGGGGTCAAACTAACCACAACAGCAATTTATTCTGAGAAATAAGCGTATGTCACCAAGAAATATGCTTTGCTTTTCATTTTGATTAGCCTTGAGAGTATGACGCGCATTGTAATTTGGTTTCATATAGGTATTTGCGACAGCACACAGAACCTAACACGCACATATTAGGTAGAAAATGTAGGGGAATAAAATGGATTCTCTATGTAGAGTTTGTCTGTCTTCAACATAGAACTTTGCACCGGTGTGCAGGAGTTTCAGTCACCACACCTGAATTTTAAAAGGAGATGAAAGTACGCTGTCTATCTGTGAGGTGGCTTTTCGGATTTTTCAACGTAGGAAATTCCTTTCAGACCACATATTTTTGATTCACCTTGGTGTTAATTAAACAGCAATGATGTACTTTATGATACTAAAAAGTGAAATTTAAAACGGTAAAACATCTTGCGTTCTAGGAATTTTAATCTGCAAAGAGCTGCTGAAGACTGCCTCGATATTCTGTATTATGCTTATCAAGTCTCCACTGACGTTTCAATGCAGAATTTTGCACTGATATGCAGCAGTTGAAGTCGTCACACTCCATATAGCACAAAAATCAAGAGAAGAAAGCCAAAAGGAATGCAAAACAGAGATTTGAGACAAAAAGAAGAATAATATCGAAGAACCACACAGTTTTATTGGATATTATGAGTCACAAGGAGTGGATGCATCTGCACCATATCACCAATTGTCTTCAACGATTGGTGTTTACCGTCCCGAGGACCCCAACGAGAAGGCTACACCTTTCTACGTGACTGGCTTAAACCAACTGTTGTGGATTTCATTGACTGATGTCGTGTTTTGGTGTGACCACCACTAGCTCTTCTCCAACCTGATCCATCCTATGTCACCTAAGATCGCCCGTCGAGGAAGGCGATGGCTAGGCATACGTAAAACATGTCCTAACCATCTCAATCAATCTAACTTTACAGCCTCGTTGATTGATTCCCCCTCCCTACCTAGCATTCGACCAATGCCCAACCTCAATATTCCTCCCCCTATTATACCACCAAACATGGGGGATTGGACACAGACACTTATGATCAAAGACAGCTAACCAACCTTTTCATGTCCTCCACCTTCAATGGCCAGGTCTTACAGACATAAAGGAGGACGGAGCGGACTGCTGAGCAGCACACACACTCTTTGGTCGATAGCTGGATATCACGTCTACGCCAGAGATGGCGTAAACTGGCATGTGCGAAACGAGCCTTCTATATCCGTGCTGAGATTTCGTCAGTGATCAACCCGTTGGCATTGGGTGATGCAGCTTCCCAAATAAGTGAAGTGGTCAACACGCTCTATCACTTCACTCCCTATTTCTACGCTAGGAGTCAATGTAGTCCAGTCCTGTAGCATCATCTTACATTTGACAGCAGGAGCGAATCGCATGCCAAACACTACAGAAGATTGCTGCTTGACAAGGTGTTCAGAAGACCCTGTCTACATTTTTCAGCGTCCTCGCCTAGAAGGACTATATCATCTGCATATTCTAAGTCAACGAACTTAATCCTGCTGGTAACAAGTCAATCCCGGAATCTCTGAAGTCAATTAGAGTTCAACAAAACAATGAGAAGACGTAGTATATCTGAAACGTGTAATGTATTGTCGCAACACATTTCGGACATTCTGATCACACACGTACTTGTCATACACAGTTTTTATATAAGGCAAGAAAGCCTGAATAATTACAATACAGGTCAGATTGTGTACAGGTCAGGGTCACCAAGTAATGGGTAGGGAGACGCTAAAGGTGTGGGTAAGAAAGATACAGGGAGAAAAAAAGGCAAAGAAAGGGTTTGAAAATATTATGAAGTAAAATTGGTCCTTGGTTCTAAGTTGGATTACCAAGGCAGGTTTAAGGTGATAACAAATAACTTTTGAACGCATAAGACAGGTTTAAGTCTTTTAATGGCTAAGGCTTCAATGAATTTAAGTATGTGACCCAACCTTGTCTTATATATCGGCTTAAAGGCATTGTTAAAATCAACCTTATGACCCGTCTCTTTAATATGCTTCGCTATAGATGGTGTTGGACATCTATTTCCCGGGGCAATTATATCTAGCGATTTCATTTGTTGTTGCAGCCACTTTGGAATGTGTTCTGTAGCCCTAACAAGCAGAGACCGATGGGTCCTCCCTATGTACGTGTCTCCACACATACATGTAAATTGATAAACACAGTGGGATGTGACACTATCGTTCGGATAATGTGAGGGTTTACAGGACAGCATAGTTTTCGTTTTCTCTATGAAGATAAGTTTAGCTGCATAATAGGTTCTATTAATTGCGGCCTTTAGTCTTTGTCTAGTGACTAGACTTTGTTGATCACCTCTGAACGGCAAGGATATGTAAACATCCTTTTTGGGAACTGATTGGATTGGTAAAGCTGTGTGGTTGACACTTCCATAACGTCTAATAGATCTCAGTGGGTAATTGTTATCTAACAATATTTCAGTGAGATGTTGTCTTTCTTCTTCAATTGCATCGGCGGTACATATACGGTGAACGCGCTTGAACAAACATTCAACCAACGCCTTTTTATACTGTAGTGGACAGAAACTATGGTAATTTAGATACTGTCCAGTCCATGTTGACTTTCTGTAGACAGATCGCTTTATTGACCCATCTTCTCTGCGGGTTATGAGTACATCTAAAAATGGCAGGCATCCATTATTCTCTTTAACATAAGTTAGCGATATACTATTTTGTGCTCTGTTGATCTGGTTTAGGATTTCTATGGCGTCGATCGGTTGATCACAAATGACAATTATGTCATCTACATATCTTTTATAGAAATAAACTTTTCCAATTTCTTTCTCCACTAGGTTCTCAACATGCGACATATATATGTCAGCTAATAATGGACCTAGGGGGCTTCCCATAGCAACACCATCGATCTGGCGATAATGCTCGCCCTCGAATGTAAACTTAACATTTTTAGTACAGAGAAGCAGTAACTCTTTTAAGTAAGATGTAGATACTGGTAATAAGAAATCATTGTCAGAAATAAAGTCACATAAAATGTTAACCGTCTGTAAAAGAGGTACATTTGTAAATAAAGATTCGACATCTAGGGAAAACATGGTTTTGTCTTTTATATTAACGTTATCAAGACAATCAATTAACTCAAAAGTGTCTTTCAAAGAGAACTTACAGAAACTTCTCCTAACAGGCTCTAGTATTTCCACTAGCCACTATGCAAGTTTGTGGGTTGGAGATCTGCACATTGACATTATGGGACGTAGAGGAATGTTAGGTTTATGTGTTTTGGGTAGACCATACATGTGTGGTAATTGAGACTGTGTGGGCTTTAATGAATTGAATTTTTCTCTGTTAATTGCATTCATGTTTAAAAGTTTTACTAGATTATTTGTCACCATATTTTGTACATTCTTAAAATCCTCAGGACCGGAGTCTCTCATAAATTTATCGTTGTTTCCAAGAATGCATAACATTTTACTTTTATATTCAATTTTGTCCATTATAACTACACCTGACCCTTTATCTGGTCTGAGGATAACGATGTCAGTATTATGTTTGAGTTCTTTTAACGCTTTAAAGTGCTCAGGTGTTAGGATACTTTTCTGAAATGTACGACTATTGCAAAATTGGTGAGCAATGTCCACTAACTTTGCTTTGAACCAACTGTGATAATCTTCAGAAACGGGAGTAAGAGGCTTCAATTGGTCATATAGATTTTCAAATTGTGCGTGTACTTCAAGTTCTGAGAAATACTTTTGAGGAACGCAAAATTTAAATCCAAGTGATAAGGCTTGTTCTTGTAACGATGAAAGAGTTATGGAAGATAGGTTGACAACGTATTTCTCTGGATTGACAGGGAAAGGAGTTACAAGTTTATTGTCATTGAGTGATTTGTCTAGCTTCTTACGCATGTTTTCTCTTGTTTTACCAGCGAGAGATGCACAGAAGGCAATGAATTTCATGTGACATATTAAAGATAATTCCGACAAAACAGATGAAGCAGATGTATGAATCAGCAATAATTGTTGCAGCTTTTCTTCTGCTTTTTCAATATGTGATTTGGCAAGGCAAATAAGGTTGGAATTATTTGGTTGCAGTTTACTTGATTTCAAAATTTTATAGAAATGTCTTGGGTAGGTGTGATTAAAAATACATGATTTCTAAAATTCCAGTCTTTCGCGTTCAGAAATAATTTTGCACTTACAGTTCACAAGATCATCCAGCTTCTTGATAGTGCAGGGAGGGAGTCTTCTCTTCAAAAATTTAAAGCGATTGGTTCCCTTTATGAATATCGACAAAACAATAAGAAGATGTAGTTTATCTGAAACGTGTAATGTATTGGTTCAACACATTTCGGACATTCTGATCATTCCATTAGTACATCTATGATGAAATTGAATAGAAATGGTGATAGTGGGCATCCCGACCGAAAGCTGCTACCTTGACGTGGTAGTCGGGCTTGAACACCCCAATGTCCCAACAAGCTATACTGGCTGAGATTTATGTCTCTTGACGTCCTACCATGCCAGAAAGGTTATTTGGATAGCGGTTAAACAAAAAGCAGCTACCCAATCCAACATCATGATCAATACAAAATCACAAAATATCATGCCGGATCGGCCGTGGCTCGGATTAACAACGACCGCGCTTCCTGCTGCCGTGTCACAGGGCAGGAGTGATAAATATGCTACTGAGACACACCAAACAATAAAGAATGAACAGAACAGGCTGCGTGTGACCGGCCTCAAGCAGTTGTCCCCTGGGCTCTGCGGTCACGCAACCAACTTCCACGGGCTGGGCAGCCGGGAAGTAACAATCGCCCTCACAATCCGAAATGCACACAAAACCTCTCTAATCCTCACTCATCTTTGTCTTCATCTCTATCATCTTGCCTTCCTTCCACTGATGCAACTACACTGCTTGACAGCTCTTCACTTCCTCTTCACTCTGTGTCCACTAAAAACGACGGAAGCCGAAAAACCACCACCGATGGTCTCCTAAAGCCACGCCACCAATTTCATATAGGAGCATTTAATGTTAGCACACTTTGCCAAACAGGACAACAAGCATCACTAGCCAAGACTCTGGCGTCCCAAGCCATTGATGTATGTTGTGTTTCAGAAACATACATACAAGACCCAAGTGTGGTTATTCACCTAACCCCACCTGGCCAACAGGATGAATCTGCAAAATTCACCTTAAGGGTGTCAGGAGATGCCACAGCTAGTTCACGAGGATTAGCTGGCGTAGGGATAGCTCTGAGTACTAGGGCAGAAAAGACATTACTTGACTGGATCCCGGTAGATAGCCGAATGTGTGCTGTCTGTCTGAACGGATCAGTAAAAAAGAGAAAGGACTGCATTACTCGCCGCTGCCTTTTCGTAATCTCCGCCCTCACTGACTGCAGTTCGGATGAAACGAAAGATGAGTTCTACCAAAAGCTGTCTAATTTGCTGCGAAAGGCTAAACGCTCAGATATAGTCGTTCTAGCTGGTGACTTTAATGCCCAAGTAGGGAAATTGTGTCAATCTGAGAAGGATGTTGGTGGCACTTATGGAGTCCCGTGCCAGCGAACCGACAACGGTGACCGTCTCCTACAGTTCTGTTCAGATAATCATTTGTTTCTTGTAAGCACTAACTTCAAACACAAGGAGAGACACTGTTTGACTTGGAGACCCCCTTCATCAAACCAATGCTGGACACAAATAGACCACATAGCAATAAGCTATCGTTGGCGTGGGTCGGTAGGAGATTGTCGCTCCTTGTGGAACACGTGTGTAGATACCGATCACGCACTGGTCCGCGCTCGTGTGTGCATACGACTGAACGGACGTAGGAAACAGCTGGCGGTAAACCCATCACGTCCCCAGCTCGATCAGGAAACTAAACCCCTATTTGAGGAAGAACTAGCTAAACACATATCTGAGTTCGACAGCTGTGCTCACCCTGAAGAAGCTTGGAAGAATATTCAGTCAGCCATAGATATAGCTGCAAAGGCTGTGAATAAGGTAAATCCAAAGGTGAGTAAAAACCACTGGATCTCTACCGCCTCACCCGAACTGATAGATGCTAGAAGACTTATTTTGG
Source organism: Trichobilharzia regenti (assembly GCA_944472135.2). NCBI lineage: Eukaryota > Metazoa > Platyhelminthes > Trematoda > Strigeidida > Schistosomatidae > Trichobilharzia > Trichobilharzia regenti. The sequence goes on from OX235262.1 coordinate 104,626,096, forward strand.
CGAGCTCCGAATTCAATGAGGAGCGAAAGCTGCACAAAAGAAAACTTACGAAAAGTCTCCGCAAGGACCGGGAACAGTGGTGGCTGACAAAGGCGAAAGAGATGGAGAAAGCTTCGGCGATAGGCAACTCTTTAGACTCATCAGGGAAACGGGTGGGAGAAGGCAAATCGTAAGTGAAACAATCTCGGAGAAAAATGGCACCATAATTAATTCCCAGGATAGACGACTGGAACGCTGGGAAGAGCACTATGAGGAGCAGTTTAATCGGCCCACAGCCACGCTCAACCTCCCTGAATGGGATATAGTCACAGGTCCTCCTTCCCTAACTTAGGTCTCTAAAGCTGTCACCAATCTGAAACAAGGCAAAGCAGCGGGACCTGACGAAATGACTCCAGAGGTATTTAAGTACGGTGGAGACAGCTTACTGTCTGCATTAACTGAGGTTCTAGGCAGCATCTGGGAATCAGACGAAGTCCCATCGGGTTGGTGTAAGTCACTGATTATCCCCATATACAAGAAGGGAGACAAGTCTTCCTGTGATAATCACAGAGGGATTAGCTTGACTAATATAGTATCTAAAGTCCTAGGCTCAATAGTCACGCGTAGACTAAGTGGTGCTCGAGAGGCACAGACACGGGAGAGCCAGCCAGGCAGGCTTTAGACCAGGAAGAGGGTGTATTGATCATATCTTCACCCTTCGATAGATTCTAGAGCATAGGCATTCCTACCGGCGCCCAACAATCATTATATTCCTTGACCTAAAGGCAGCATTCGATTCTGTCGACCGAGAGGTTCTCTGGAGATGCTTGGCTGTAAAGGGAATGCCGAGAAAATACGTTGCACTGATCATGCCACTCACTCTACTCGTACTCATACAGCTAGGTGAGGGCTTACGGTGAGTTGTCATCTGAACTGGTGACGACTAGTGGTGCCCATTATCCCATTTCTATTTAACTTGATCATAGATGTACTAATGGACTTAACCCTAACTCACTTCAGCGATTCAGGGATTGACTTGCTACCAGGGACTCATCTCGTTGACTTAGAATATGCAGACGATATAGTCCTAGGCGAGGACGCTGACAAAATGCAGAGTCTTCTAAACACCTTGAGCTGCAATCTACGAATGTTTGGCATGCGATTCGCTCCTACTGTAAAATGTAAGATGATGTTACAGGACTGGACTACACCGACTCCTAGATTAAAAGTAGGAAGTGAAGTGGTAGAGCACATTGACCGCTTCATTTATTTGGGAAGTACCATCAGCCAATGCCAACGGGTTGATCTCTGACGAAATCTCAGCACGGATGCAGGGGGCTCGTTTCGCATTTGCCAGCTTACGCCGTCTCTGGCGTAGACGAAATATCCGACAATCGACCAAAGGGCGGGTGTACTGCTCATCAGTCCGCTTCGTCTTCCTTTATGGTTGTGAGACCTGGCCACTGAGAGTGGAAGACATGAAAAGATTATCTGTCTCTGATCATATGTGTCTGCGCTCTATCTCCTTTCTGAAGTAGTAGAATAAGATGAGCAATATACAGAAACTTCAGCACAATGAACGTCTTCGCACCAAAAGTAAAAGTCTGTGTGGGGACATGGAACGCACGCACTATGTACGAGACAGGGAAAGCTGCCCAGATCGCAAACGAGATGAAAAGATACGGCATCCAAGTGCTGGGAATATGTGAAAGCAGACGGAATAGCAGTGGACTCATCAAATTGTTAACGGGTGAGTCAGTGATCTACTCCGGTCACCCAGAAGATAACCACACGCACACGGTTGGCGTGGCTATCATGATGTCACCAACGGCAACAAAGGTCTTGATGCAATGAGAGGCGATCTCGTCCAGGATAATGACCGCTAGATTCAACTCCAAAGGAAGGAAGGTGTCAATCATACAATGTTATGCACCCATAAACAACGCAGACCTCGAAAAGTAAGAAGAATTCTACAGACAACTACAGGCAACAATGGACAATACTCCAGCTGGCGACATGAAAATACTTATGGGAGACATGAACGCCAAACTGGGACCAGACAATACAGGAAGGGAACTCATCATGGGTAGAGAAGCTCTCGGAGAAATGAATGAAAACGGAGAACTCTTCGCCGACTTCTGCGCCTTCAACGAACTAGTGATTGGTGGCAGTGTATACAAGCACAAAGATATCCACAAGGCTACATGGGTGTCACCAGACGGGCAAACCAAAAACCAAATCGACTTCATCTCAATCTCAAGGAAGTGGAGGCGCAGCCTACTGGACACAAAAGCAAGAAGAGGAGCAGACGTTGGCTCAGACCACTATCTCGTACAAGGGACAATCCAAATCAAATTAAAAGCTTTCAGGGAAACAGGAGCTGCAGATAAACCACAAGCCAAGTTCAACACTCAAAAGCTGAAGGACCAGGCTACAAAGGACATCTTCATTGCAAACATACGAGACAGAGCTGAGACACAAATCAACACTAGTGAAAAGGTCGGCGTCGAAAAGCACTGGGAAAACTTGAAAACGGTGTGGAGTCAAACCTGCATGGAAGTTCTAGGCAGAAAGAAGAGACAGGACGAACAGTGGCTCACTACGGACACTTGGAAACTAATAGAAGAGAGAGGGACAGTGAAACAAAAGATTATCCAGTGCACTGACGAGCAACAAAAACAGGAGCTGAATGCAAGCTACAATACACTGAACAAAAGAGTGAAGAAGAGTGCCAGGGAAGACAAAAGAAAATATTATGAAACCATGGCAAACGAAGCAGAACAAGCTGCAGGCAAAGGAGACCTCCCCACACTCTACCAAACAACTAGGCACCTTTCGGGCAAAAGTTCGACACAGATTAAGCCATTAAAGGACGACAATGGAAAGTCAATCACCAAAGAGGTGGAACAAAGAAAACACTGGGCTGAACACTTCAAAGGACTTCTAAATCGTTCGCCACCTAAAACACGCCCAACAATACCAACAACGGAAGCAGAACTACCAGTGAACATTGATCCCCCGACGAAATCAGAAGTCCTGAATGCAATCAAGATGCTAAAAGCTGAAAAAGCAGCAGGAACAGATGGAATCCCAGCAGAAGCTTTGAAAATAGACCCAGAGACAACAGCGGACTTGATGACACCACTGCTGGAGAAGGTTTGGAAAGAGGGCAAAGTACCCGAGGATTGGAAGAACGGATACTTATTCAAACTACCAAAGAAAGGAGACTTAAGTCAATGCAAAAACTGGCGTGGAATTATGCTTCTGTCCATTCCAAGCAAAATACTAAGCCGAATCATCCTGGAGAGAATCAAACAAACCCTGGATGAAAAACTCCGACCGGAACAGGCCGGATTCAGGAGAAACAAATCATGTATTGATCAAATCGCCACTCTACGGATCATCATTGAACAAAGCTTGGAATGGCAGTCACCCCTCTATCTCAACTTCATCGACTTTGAAAAGGCCTTTGACAGCGTCGATCGAGAGGTCATTTGGCAACTACTTCGCTACTACGGGGTCCCATCGACAATTATACATCTCATCCAACAGTTATACGACAATGCTGCATGCCAAGTAATCCACAACGGGAAACTTACGGAATCCTTCGAAGTGAGGACGGGAGTGAGGCAAGGCTGTCTACTATCACCAATGATTTTCCTGATTGCAGTAGATTGGACAATGAAACAGACAACGGCAACCAACGAGGGAACAAGCATAAAATGGACTGACACAAAAGACTTGGAGGATCTGGACTTCGCCGATGATATATGTCTGATTTCCCACAAACTGGAAGATATGCAAGTGAAAAGCAACAAGTTGGCAGAAGAAGCATCAAAGATAGGACTTCAAGTGAACATAGATAAAACAGAGGTGATGAAGATTCCTGGCCAACAACAACAGCAGCAACAACAACAACAGACAACAATCAGCATAAATGGGAGGAACCTGAAAGTAAAAACCTCCTTTACCTACCTGGGAAGCATCGTTTCAACTACAGGCGGAACCGACGAGAATATCAAAGCCAGAATCGGAAAAGCAAGACAGGCTTTCATTACTCTCAAATCTGTGTGGAGGTCAACATCACTCATCATCAAAAATAAGATCCATATTTTCAACTCCAATGTAAAGTCAGTGCTACTATACGGATCAGAGACTTGGCGAGTCATAAAGAGCATCTCGAACAAACTTCAGACCTTCATTAACAGTTGTCTTCGCTCAATACTCAAGATCAGATGGCCAGAAAAGATCAGCAACAGGGATCTCTGGCAATGAGCGAACCAACAGCAGGAACCGATTGTCAAACAAATAGGCAGGAAGAAATGGAGATGGATTGGCCATACTCTGAGGAAACCATCAAGTGACATCACTGGACAAGCCCTCGAGTGGAACCCGAAAAGGAAGCGGCGAGTTGGTCGTCAGTCAAGGGTGACTTGGAGGAGGTCATGCGAGGAGGAGATGAAAGCATGTGGACAGACCTGAAGCGGGGTGAAAAAGTTGGCAGAAAACAGAAGGCGATGGTGGTGCGCAGCTGAAGCCCTATGTTCCTCTAGGAACTAAAGGATACAATAATAATATTGAGGTTAGGCGTCGAGTGCTAGGTAAGGAGGGGAAGTCAATCGACGAGGTTGTGAAGTTACATCGACTGAGGTGGTTAGGACATGTGTTACGTATGCCTAGTCATCGCCTTCCTCGACGAGCAATGTTAGCGGATATAGGGTCAGGCTGGAAAAAAGCTAGCGGAGGTCAAACAAAAACATGGTACCAGTCAATGAAATCCACAACAGTTAGTTTAAGCCACGTAGGAAGGTGTAGACTTCCTAGTTGGGGGTCCTCGGGACGGTAAAACCAATGGTTGGAAAAAATTGGTGACATGGTTCAAAATCGTTCTCAGTGGCGCAGATGCATCCACTTCTTGTGATTTATGATTTCCAGTGAAACTGTTTTGTTCTTCGTTACTACTATTTCTTTTGTCTCACACCTCTGCTTACGGTCTCTATTGTGCTTTTCTTGTACTTTCTTCTCTTGCTTTGTGTGCTACATGGAGTGTGGCGTCTTGAACTTCCGCACATATGTGCAAAGTCCTACGTCGAAAAGATACTTCAAATTGAAGTATGCGCTGAAGATGTCACCCAGTAAGGTGATGAAAGCTTCGCAAACTAACCATCCAGCTCAGAGAACAAAACCACATCAAAATACATTTATTCCCCTGTATGGATTTGAATAAAAGAAGAACAACAGTTTGCACAGAATAAAATGGTGGCATTATTTATTTAATTGGCTTCTCATCAGCTGCTCAGTCTGAGGATATTATTAAGTTTATGTACATAACAGAATTTAACATACTTACCCAAATTGTTCAATCGTGGAGTTGTAACTCGTTGACCTTCAGCAAATGAGTCCTGGGTCCCAATCCCGCTTTAAGTACTGAAATCTAGGCAGGTGTGTAGCTCGGACTATAAGTGAGATCATGCTGTTATTTGTATATTTTAAGGTATGTTGTCGTGTTCTGTGGTCTTCTAGGCTAAGAACTTTGCTTTACGAAAGTCATTTCACTAATACAGATTGTTGAGTTGCTATCTGTCTGGGGTAATAATCGTATTCATTGTATGACTACCTATTTAAACATTATGCGACATAAGACTTTTAATATTTCCATTTTTTCATAATGAACTTGAAGTTTGTGCTTGCACTGCTTAGCAAGTCTGTTAATGCTTGTTCGGTGCACTTTTCTGAACATTTTTATGTTCTATGAAATTACTAGCTGACGAAAATTACGAGTTGCTTTCGAGGCAAATAAACTTTCAGCGAACCGCATGATATTATCTTCCGAAAATCATTGAGATTTGAAAATATGAAACGTAAGCGTGACAAGGACAACAATAAGATTAAATGACCATATCACGTTAATACAGTTTAACAATTTCTGTATTCGTTCATTTTCTTTTAATTTTGAAGATATTCTAACTAAGGCCTATATTTTATGATTGTTGTATTCCGTTCTTGAAAAAGGGACAGTTTTCTCCATAATACCAGTCATGACCACTATGTGTAACTTTTATGCATTGTAAGGTGTTCGAAGAACATATTATCTCTTATAAATCAAAAGCAGTTTTGTAGGTACCTACCTACTGGGGTATCTGAAATGGGAAAACAGAAGTAGAAAAACTGAAATTATGTAGGTTTCATGAAGTTAGTCTCAATGTCTGCAGCAGAATACCAGTCTTGATTTCATTTCTTGATAGCATGGAATTTCTGATGTGACTCTGATATGTATCCACATATATATATTTATGTGTGTGTGTGCATGTTGGTCTCTCTTTCTGTTTGCTCGGTTAGTGTGTGACCACTTCACTTGTATGGACTTGTCTCCTTTAATAATGTGTATTCTCCTTATATTATATATAATATGAGTGTTTGTTGACAGTCCGTTGCTTGGTGACATATATCCATATATGTTTGTTGGCATGTCTGCTATATTCGCTATGTATAATTGGATCGACACTCCATTATAATTAGCCATTCATGTTAAGACTGTCTAATGATTTTTCCCACGCCTGTCTGAATTATTTTATATATATTCGCATTTACAATTTGTGTGAACGACTTTACTTTACAACTACTTTACTTACTTATCATTTTGGTGTGAGACCATTTATTTTCGTCTCCTTGTGTTTGGACAATAGAAGTATCATCGCAAACCTAGTGGTCTTCTGATTTCCGCCTTCTTGCGTCAGGACTATTGGTTTCTCGACCAGACCATAACAATAAATTTGTCGACGAGTACACAACAGACTTTCATAATTTTATGATGTCTTTGAGGAAAAACTGAGAAGAAATATACAGCACTTATTAACTGTGTTTGTGTCTAACGTGCATTGTGTATTCTTGGCTGAGCAGTAGTCCCTGGTTTTTATTGGTTCTGTGACTGATATCAGTTCATGATCTAACTTGAATTACTGGATGTATTTTCACATTATAATACGAGTCATCATGTAATTAAAACTGCGAATGCATTACCATGTACTACTTCCTTACTAACCTGTGAACTTTTCCATGAAGTCTCACGATATCACGTAACAAACTGTAAATGCGTGATGACGTTTTTACTTATATCATACTGTAACTAATATTGAGTAATAGGGGGTGACATAATTGATATAATTACTCAGAAGTGGCTTTAGAAGTGAAAATTCAAAGTTGTAAATTACGTGGTACTCAACGGTACAAAGATAGAAATTTGATAAGGTTAAAATTGCTATTGGGTGAGAATAAAGGTTTTTGAGTGTCAATTTAGCAGGTGTGAAATGTACAGAAGGAGCATAAGAGAGTGATAATAGTGAATTAATCATTAAAGCAAAAGCAAACTGAAAGTAAAATTAAAAGGAAAAGAAAAAATCAAAATTTTTTACAGGGAATGATTAGTGAAGAGGTTAAGACCAAGGTAGAATAAGAGACTAGACAAACTTTTTCTGTATACACAGTTAAGGGTTGTATTAACGAATTGCCAGCGCCTCCGCCATACACAAAAGCCGAAACCTGATGCCCTTTGTACCATTTGGCTTCACTTTGTAGATGATCTTGAAAGACGACTCTGGTGGAGCTACGTGGACTGAGTTCACCAAATCCTCGAGAATTGAGCTAGTAATTGTCCCTTTGCTAACCATGCCGGATAATGTTCAGAGATGCGTTTGGAAAGCGTGCGCTTTATACTGGTCGCCAGTATCTTTGTGTTGTTGAGTACCACGTAATTTACTGTAGCTAATGTTTGTCTCAAAAGAAAAGTCCTGCCGCTTTTTAGACTTACTAAATTGCCTATTCCTTTCTTTAATTTTAGATATTTTGGTGACTTTATGCAACATTTAGCCCTAAATCATCTGCGGTTAATAGCGTGCACTGTGTATTCAAAAAATGGTTGGTTTATTTCCGGATATTTATTGTATTTATCATATAGATAAACTTTTTACTATTATTTAGTCGTCAAGGTAAAGTGCGGCTGCAGAAATGGTATAGCTCTTATACGGAGAAGGAAAAGAAGAAGTACTTGCGTGAAATTATATCCCTTGTGTTTGCGCGGAAACCAAAAATGTGTTCCTTTCTTGAATGGCAAGATCTAAAGATTGTATATAGAAGGTGTGTCTGTGTTTGAAAATTTTTTAATCTTTTCCCTTTAACAGATATGCAAGTCTGTATTTCGTATGCGCCATTGATCAAACGGATAATGAACTGATCACTTTGGAGATTATCCATCGCTATGTGGAGATTTTAGACAAATATTTTGGAAATGTAGCCATCGTTTTATATAATCTTCCTTTATAAGGTCTGTGAATTAGACATTATCTTCCATTTTGAAAAAGCGTACTTTGTTTTGGATGAATACTTGTTAGCTGGTGAAGTTCAAGAAACTGGTGCGAAAGAAATACTTTCTGTTATAGACGCACAAGATATTATCCAAGAAGTGGGTTGTGTAATTATATACTACTGATACGTTTTAGGATGAAGTCCCTCAAAAACTTTTCGAAGACCAAAGTCTCAACTGAAACCAATCCCTCATTAGGGTCATCAGAATTTCTAGATCTCATGTTAAGTTACTCCCATGGCACTGTCAGATGTTTGAAAAATAAATTTCTTTTTAATACCACCTTAATATTATAGCAGAGTTATGCCTTGTGAAAACGAAAAAAGATATGTCTTCGAATGGTTCGATAAGTAAATATTTTAAATTGTTTCAGGTTATCTGGTAGTTATTCAACCTGATTTAGGCATCTTGAGGAACTACACAAATATTTTTACGTATCTCACTAGTAAATCAAGAAATAAGCTATTTGTATATCAGGATCAATCACGTAGGTATTCAGAAAGTTGTCTGAAATTACATTTCATATAGTAACAGTTTCTATCCGTATAGTCATATTTATTTCATTCCGTCGTCAGAGATTTGCTTTCCGCACCCGAATCTCTGTCTTCAAAGTAGGAGTCGCCTCCAGTAATACATCGAAATGGAAATGTGTTACTCACATTTCCAGGTCAGCTTTGTTTTCCATCTTAGTACTTCAGCGGCGTCATTGCATCCAACCACTTCAGTCATTTCATGTAAGGGTCAGTACACATCAGTTCTAAACTGTCATCGTATATTTAGTATTAATGAAGTGTATACATGATATATGCTAATAGTTAGTCAAATCATGCAGGGGACATTTTATAACTCCACTCATTGATAGCATGTTAGACTTCTATAAAATAGCTACAAATTCACAAATATCCTTGCTACTGGATTTCACGATTTAATATACTAATGAATATATCGGGTAGTTTAAGACGTTATCAGGCCTTATCACGCAATCATCCAGTGTACAGGCAGTTACAATTTCTTTCCTAGAGTAAGATGAGCACAACCATAAGAAGCAGTAGATAATTTAGTTTATTATTTTAACTTCCTCCCACCGTTACAAATTAATTTAGTGTTAATTTTTAAGAGTATTCAGCAGCACATAAAAGTTGAGATGATTCTTTATTATGAATCAAAAACAAAACCGATTAGATATGAGTAATTCAGTATCATCTAATTTCACCGAAGTATATTAAAATTCAGTATGTTGAACTATATTTCAAGTGTCAGCTTTAAAATGATAGGAATCAGTAATCAAGTAGCAGTACTAGAAATCAAAGTGTCCCAGGCTTTTCTAGATCTCATAACTTAGAGAATAATTGCTGTAAATTTCCCTTTACACATTATTAACCAATAAGACTACAGCGTGCAGTACAATCCTATTCGTTCATTTGCTTTTCTCCCGACATAAAAACTGCTAAAGGGAGAAAAAAATAGCGTTTTGTGTATAAATAAAAATTAATCACTGCATATTACTGTCTTTTAAGTTTTCGCACATTGTTTATTTTCGTAGATATGTAAACTGGGTCGGCATTAAAGTGGGACTGATAATAAAGGATAAAACACCGAGAAATAAATAAAAACATTTAAACAGAAGTGTTAATATTAGCATGGTATATAGTTAGTTGAGATGATATAATGCTATATAAAGGGTGTTATATCCAGACTACTATTCATTAATTTTGAATCAGTTTTGTTAGTAGTATCCTCCGTTAATTCTTTGAGTTGTTTCTGGCCTAAGTATAAAGAAAATAGTCTAATTAAAGGCTCGTAATTTGAACGTAGTACTATTGCATGTGGAGTTTCTTTACGATTATTTTCAATCTTCATATTTCCACCACATCTGTATAAGTGAAACGAAAATAAATTAAGTTGAAGTATTAATACAACTAGAGGTCACAATTAAATCTCTATGCTTTTTTAAAACTAAAAACGAAACAGCCACTTTATATAAGTGAGTTTATTTCAAAGAAGTATTCCCCCTTTATAACCAGTAAGTGTCTTTTAGTTATAACTTTATTAGCTGATAAAAGAACTCAAGTGTTAAGTAAAGAGATTCAATGACAGATTCTTTGCACAAACTTTCAAAGCTACAGAGAAAGTCAGGAAATATAGTGTTTCTAGTGCATCAGTTTTTACAATATCGACGCGATATCAATGAGACTGAGAAAAATAAAGCTTAGATAAACTTATTCGTCGTCGGAGTTGATAATGTGGCAGTAGGGTCACAATTATTCGTATGATTGCATGGAGGATTTCACCATGAGCTGACATCAGTTAGGGAACCACTGGAAAACCTGCGGCAGTTCAAGTCGCCACACTCCATGTAGCACACAAAGCAAGAGAAGAAAGTACAAGAAAAGCACAATAGAGACCGTAAGCAGAGGTGTGAGACAAAAGAAATAGTAGTAACGAAGAACAAAACAGTTTCACTGGAAATCATAAATCACAAGAAGTGGATGCATCTGCGCCACTGAGAACGATTTTGAACCATGTCACCAATTTTTTCCAACCATTGGTTATACCGTCCCGAGGAGCCCAACGAGAAGGCTACACCTTTCTACGTGACTGGCTTAAACCAACTGTTGTGGATTTCATTGACTGATGTCGTGTTTTGGTGTGACCACCACTAGCTCTTCTCCAACCTGATCCATCCTATGTCACCTAAGATCGCCCGTCGAGGAAGGCGATGACTAGGAATACGTAACACATGTCCTAACCACCTCAGTCGATGTAACTTCACAACCTCGTCGATTGACTTCCCCTCCTTACCTAGCACTCGACACCTAACCTCAATATTGCTCAACTTATTACGCCACTTCGCAGGCGAGATAGAGCGCAGACACATATGATCAGAGACAGCTAATCTTTTCATGTCTTCCACTCTCAGTGGCCAGGTCTCACAACCATAAAGGAAGACGAAGCGGACTGATGAGCAGTACACCCGCCCTTTGGTCGATTGTCGGATATTTCGTCTACGCCAGAGACGGCGTAAGCTGGCAAATGCGAAACGAGCCCCTGCATCCGTGCTGAGATTTCGTCAGAGATCAACCCGTTGGCATTGGCTGATGGTACTTCCCAAATAAATGAAGCGGTCAATGTGCTCTACCACTTCACTTCCTACTTTTAATCTAGGAGTCGGTGTAGTCCAGTCCTGTAACATCATCTTACATTTCAGTAGGAGCGAATCGCATGCCAAACATTCGTAGATTGCAGCTCAAGGTGTTTAGAAGACTCTGCATTTTGTCAGCGTCCTCGCCTAGGACTATATCGTCTGCATATTCTAAGTCAACGAGATGAGTCCCTGGTAGCAAGTCAATCCCTGAATCGCTGAAGTGAGTTAGGGTTAAGTCCATTAGTACATCTATGATCAAGTTAAATAGAAATGGGGATAATGGGCACCACTAGTCGTCACCAGTTCAGATGACAACTCGCCGTAAGCCCTCACCTAGCTGTATGAGTACGAGTAGAGTGAGTGGCATGATCAGTGCAACGTATTTTCTCGGCATTCCCTTTACAGCCAAGCATCTCCAGAGAACCTCTCGGTCGACAGAATCGAATGCTGCCTTTAGGTCAAGGAATATAATGATTGTTGGGCGCCGGTAGGAATGCCTATGTTCTAGAATCTGTCGAAGGGTGAAGATATGATCAATACACCCTCTTCCTGGTCTAAAGCCTGCCTGGCTGGCTCTCTCGTGTTTGTGCCTCTCGAGCACCACTTAGTCTACGCGTGATTATTGAGCCTAAGACTTTAGATACTATATTAGTCAAGCTAATCCCTCTGTGATTATCACAGGAAGACTTGTCTCCCTTCTTGTATATGGGGATAATCAGTGACTTACACCAACCCGATGGGACTTCTTCTGATTCCCAGACGCTGCCTAGAACCTCAGTTAATGCAGACAGTAAGCTGTCTCCACCGTACTTAAATACCTCTGGAGTCATTTCATCAGGTCCCGCTGCTTTGCCTAGTTTCAGATTGGTGACAGCTTTAGTAACCTCAGTTAGGGAAGGAGGACCTGTGACTATATCCCATTCAGGGAGGTTGAGCGTGGCTGTGGGCCGATTAAACTGCTCCTCATAATGCTCTTTCCAGCGATCCAGTCGTCTATCCTGGGAATTAATTATGGTGCCATTTTTCTCCGAGATTGTTTCACTTACGATTTGTCTTCTCCCACCCGTTTCCCTGATGAGTCTAAAGAGTTGCCTATCGCCGAAGCTTTCTCCATCTCTTTGGCTTTTGTCAGCCACCACTGTTCACGGTCCTTGCGGAGACTTTTCGTAAGTTTTCTTTTGTGCAGCTTTCGCTCCTCATTGAATTCGGAGCTCGCCGGAATAAGTCTTCTAGCATCTATCAGTTCGGATGAGGCGGTGGAGATCCAGTGGTTTTTACTCACCTTTGGGTTTACCTTATTCACAGCTTTTACAGCTGTATCTATGGCTGCCTGGATATTCTTCCAAGCTTCTTCAGGGTGAGCACAGCTGTCGAACACAGATATGTGTTTAGCTAGTTCTTCCTCAAATACGGATTTAGTTTCCTGATCGAGCTGGGGACGTGATGGTTTTACCGCCAGCTGTTTCCTACGTCCGTTCAGTCGTAAGCACACACGAGCGCGGACCAGTGCGTGATCGGTATCTACACACGTGTTCCAGAAGGAGCGACAATCTCCTACCGACCCACGCCAACGATAGCTTATTGCTATGTGGTCTATTTGTGTCCAGCGTTGGTTTGATGAAGGGGGTCTCCAAGTCAAACAGTGTCTCTCCTTGTGTTTGAAGTTAGTGCTTACAAGAAACAAATGATTATCTGAACAGAACTGTAGGAGACGGTCACCGTTGTCGGTTCGCTGGCACGGGACTCCATAGGTGCCACCGACATCCTTCTCAGATTGACACAATTTCCCTACTTGAGCGTTAAAGTCACCAGCTAGAACGACTATATCTGAGCGTTTAGCCTTTCGCACCAAACTAGACAGCTTTTGGTAGAACTCATCCTTCGTTTCATCTGAACTGCAGTCAGTGAGGGCGGAGATTACGAAAAGGCATCGGCGAGTAGTGCAGTCCTTTCTCTTTTTTACTGATCCGTTCAGACGGACAGCACACATTCGGCTATCTACCGGGATCCAGTCAAGCAATGTCTTTTCTGCCCTAGTACTCAAAGCTATCCCTACGCCAGCTAATCCTCGTGAACTAGCTGTGGCATCTCCTGACACCCTCAAGGTGAATTTTGCAGATTCAACCTGTTGGCCAGGTGGGGTTAGGTGAATAACCACACTTGGGTCTTGTATGCGTGTTTCTGAAACACAACATACATCAATGGCTTGGGATGCCAGGGTCTTGGCTAGTGATGCTTGTTGTCCTATTTGGCAAAGTGTCCTAACATTAAATGCTCCTATATGAAATTGGTGGCGTGGCTTTAGGAGGCTGTCGGTGGTGGTTTTTTGGCTTCCATCGTTTTTAGTGGACACAGAGTGGAGAGGAAGTGGAGAGCTATCAAGTCGAGGAGTTGCATCAGTGGAAGGAAGGCAAGATGATAGAGATGAAGACAAAGATGAGTGAGTATTAGAGAGGTTTCGTGTGCATTTCGGATTGTGAGGGCGATTGTTACTTCCCGGCTGCCCACACCGTGGAAGTTGGTTGCGTGACCGCAGAGCCCAGGGGACAACTGCTTGAGGCCGGTCACACGCGGCCTGTTTTTGTTCGTTCTTTTTGTTTGGTGTGTCTCAGTAGCATATTTATCACTCCTGCCCTGTGACACGGCAGCAGGAAGCGCGGTCGTTGTTAATCCGGGCCACGGCCGATCCGGCATGAAATTTTGTGATTTTGTATTGATCATGATGTTGGATTGGGTAGCTGCTTTTTGTTTAACCGCTATCCAAACAACCTTTCTGGCATGGTAGGACCTCAAGAGACATAAATCTCAGCCAGTATAGCTTGTTGGGACATTGGGGTGTTCAAGCCCGACTACCACGTCAAGGTAGCAGCTTTCGGTCGGGATGCCCACTATCACCATTTCTATTCAATTTCATCATAGATGTACTAATGGAATGATCAGAATGTCCGAAATGTGTTGAGCCAATACATTACACGTTTCAGATAAACTACATCTTCTTATTGTTTTGTCGATATTCATAAAGGGGTCGGGTGCAGCATAGAATAGTTATCCCTCAATTTTCCTCCTCTCATAGTAACACTTTTGGAACAATATTTTAGCATGATTGTGATAAAATTCTGTGCATAGCATAACTATCCTGAGGTATTCTCATCATTTTAGTTGGATGAACTGAAAATACGACATTTGATGAAGAGTCTAGGAACACATGCATCCAGTACAGACATATATGTAAGACGAATTGGAAAATACAAATGAACGCAGACTGATTAGTTTATTTGATGAAAGTAAAGACAGAATAATATTTAGTTATGAACTTGCCTTAATAACTCCTTGGCTAATTCTAATCCATCCATTCCACGGAGTACAGCTTCATGTAATGGTGTGTTTCCCAAACTGAAGATATAAAGGTAGTGAAATAAATTTTTGCGAAATAAAGGTACAGTAAACTTAAGTCGAGCATTATTCAGTTAAGATTATACAATTACTTTATTTTTCACAGTCATTTGATCCTAAAACACAAGTAAAAATGGATGTAGATATTTACACTGTAAGATTTGGATCACAAACCATTTTTTGTAGATGTTTCACCGAAATGTTACTACTAATCTTCAACGGAATCGCATGACAAATGATGTATTCTAAATGATGTAAGCCATTCTGATGACTCATGAAATACATCGACAACGCAAAATCATAATTCAATTGTGGAAGAAAGCTCTCGTGCTTTGATTTGGTTTACATCGTCGATCTTCAATAAAAAGTTTGGTAGTTTGACATGTACCGTATTACACTAATTTAAGTCAGACACTATACATTAAAAAAAACGATCTGAATAACTTTTTCAATACTACTATTTCAGTATTCTAGTTATGTTCGCATAGTTGTGTTTTTGCGACGTTTTTCACCCGGTTTATTAAGGAAGAACAATATTCAACGCTTTCCATGTCTGTATTTAATGGTGAAAGTTAAACACTAGTGGATAGTCAGTTGGCATGCAGTGCAGTTGTATGGTCTCAGCGTCCTAACCGAAACATATCGATCAAGTATCCAATGTGGTCAGGGCCTCCTGCTGATGGAAACATCCTCGAATCTACCGATGTTAATTTCCGAGTAATTAAAAACTGCTTTGCTTCGAAAAATACCTCCCCTGATGTATTACCTTGATCAGCATTGCGATTCGTATATTAAAAGATCTTTGGAACAGTTTTAAATTTATTATATTGGGCCATAGGATTATTTATCAAGTGTTGGTTTAAAGGTATTTGTCTGGTTACAGCTCTGATTACAAGTTGACATCGATTAGAGAACCGTTGGGAAACCTGGGATGGTTTGTAAGTAAAACAATGACAGAAACTGTTAGTGTTACTATAGATAAGGTCTGAAATATTTTCCAACAGTAATTTAATCGATAGTAATTTAGAGTGTCTCTTCAAACACGAAAGTTCACTGGGTAGGGTTGAATTAAAGTAAGTTAATTGAGAATCCACCGCTATTATGTAACTTTTTAACCTGAAATATCGAGTTTTCTATAATAGCAAATAACTCAAACAAAATGATGAAATCCTCCATGCAATCAAACAAAATACCTACAAAATCAATACTTGAAAAAAATTGAGCCAAGAATATCCTTTTCGATAATTTCCTCTTCTGGCTCTACAATTATATATAGGTTTAAATACTTAGAATATTCCAGAATAGTCGTCAATAACAATATCGATGCGTTTTTAAATAATATCCATTTGTTAAGTAAGATAAATGGAATTACAGTTCACTAAAGATGTCTACACTAAAATAAGCATACAAATATAATAGCAAATAGAATATCAAATAAAATTAAAGAACTTTCCACAGCCAGTTAAGGATCATTACAACCTTGATGGCCAAGGTAAGAGTAGAGTCTGAACGATCTTCTTTTGGACACACGAGTTAGTTTTCTTAATGTGGATCCCAGTGGCCTCAGCAGTATGCAGTAGACAAACTCTTAAGGTGAACTTAAGGTAAGTTGGTAAGTGGAAAATGACTTTGGAAGCCTCTTTAACATCAATCTTGTGTTCTGTGTCCACAAGATGAGATAGAATAGCGCTGTGAATAGGTTTTGTCTGTCCTTTACTTAACGACGAAGGGTGATGTTCGGAAATCCGATGAGAAATACGCCTAATTGTACGGCCTATGTAAGTCGAAATTTAATTTGCCTCATATAAGATTATCTTGGATACACTTGTTTATCAAAATACAATCATATCTAAATCTATTATAAAAGCTAGGAATATAAGACTTTCAATGTGACCCAGTGGGGAAATAGTAAGATATTAAGGAAGCTCATCACCCTATTGTACCACAATATTATATAGTTGTAAACAGTTAGCGGCTCTATATATTGATGAAAAGGTTGAATTAGATATAAAGTGAATTGACTAACTTACGATGTTCCAGGAATATTGATTTGTGCACCATTTTCATGTAATACAGATATCGCTTGAACATGACCGTGACGCACAGCACATATCAATGGAGTTTCTTTGGCACCATTTACACAGTTGGGGTTGGCACCCTATTATTGAATAGAAAACTAATGATAAGATAGATTTTTATTACTTCATAGAACTAAATGCTAAATAAAGCAGTTCCGCCAATTAAATTATACAAATGAAGTGGGCTACAATTCAAATATACAATAATTTGTGTTTATCAAAATCTCTGTAAATAATAATAATCATCACTATACATTTTGACTCGGGGCTCAAATTATTTTTAGGAAATTCGTAATGTCTGTAGTCTGGATACTTATTATCTTAATAACTGTCATTATCATAACTAACCAGAGAGTTAAATCAGAAGGAAATCGATCACTATTGTGTGATTTGAAGGGTTGTTAACTTTGGAATTATCGTTTTGTTATCAAGCAATTCAAATAGTTACCAGTGTGCATGACTATATTGTTGATTGCTTGATTGTACTTTCGTTTTCTTCAGATTTAAACAGAACAGATACAGCTTGCTTTCTATATTGCTTGCTACATATATATATATATATATATATATATATATAAGGCGAATCCTTAACAATGATGACATAAGAGTGTATTTTTGTGCAACGGACGACTTACGCTCTTGACTGGTGTAGCTTAAAGATAAAATATAAGGCAACCAACAGAATTGTGTGTACCAGATAAATTTTGCAATTGTAGGATGAGCTTTCAAACAGGTTAGTATAAGAGTGTAGGAGCACAAACAATGTCTAAAGGTGGTTCCAAAGACCTCTGTAGACTTGAAGGAAAACAGATCGGCGATTGCGCTGCATTCGAAAAAGACGGGACCGGCTTTGATAGGACTAAGGTTCTGAACAAAGTTTTAGGTTCGTATAAAGAAAGACTGACTGCAGAAGCCCTACAAATATGAGTGAATCCCAAAAGTTTTAACAGACGTGGGTGTAAGTTGATGCACAGCAAATCCTGATTAATAAATAGAAATGGATATGTATCACCGATCAGTCATACTTGATCTAAATTCGCGATTGCTTATATCTTCTTATGGAGAGGCTAACAAATGATCTACAATTGTTTACATATACACACATGGACACACCATTGTATACCATACATACATATATATTTTCCATATTCAGTTATCTACGACCATGAGCTTTAGCTGAACGTAATCACTAAAATTCTGATGAAAAGTACACTGTTTAAAGTGTCAAACAAAAGCAGACTAATATTTGTAAGTCTGAGGTCAAATTCTAACCACATTTCATGCAACATTTTTGTTTATTTCATTTTGATGCCTGTTTCATGACTCATATGACTGAATAAAGTTTTTAACAACAAGAGATATCCTTTTTATATATAAACCTTTGTCATTATAATTTCGATTAATCTGCCTGAAGAAGTTCAGACCAGTTTGCCGAATGAAACGTTGGAATAACTTATTTCAATTTCGCCGCGATTTTACATATATAATTTTTCCATATGTCATTATATATAGAGCTAAATAATTTGCGTACATTAAACTTTGGTAAAGGAAAGATGACAAGAGTACTTCTTTTAAAATTCTTTGTTTAGTGCGAAAATCAAAGAGCAGTTACTTTGAATAAGCTTAAAAAATGGGAATAATAATCCAGTGAGACATAATGTATTAGTTTCATTAGACTACCAATAGTAAGGATGACTTTTCACCATCTGAAAAAGAAAGTGCAAGAATATCCTGGTCTCAACATAGAACTTTGTATTGATGTGCAGCAGTTCGAGTTGCCATATTTCACTCAGCACACTTCGCTAAATAAGATTATCCAGATAAACGTCTTAAGGCTTTTAAAACAAGCTCAACGGCATCGTTTTATTTCCTACTTCACAGTCAAAGCTGCATAATTTGCACATCTTTGTTTAATATCTATTTGATGTACTTGTTTCTCTAGAAAACAATGAAACCATGTAACCGAGTTATAAATAGTTACATGACACTTCAATCAAAACAAGTGAATGAAATGAAGTGATGCAGTTATTTCCACATTCTTAAGTTATGAATTTCAAAAATTAAATGTTGCTGGTGAAGTACTTACTTCCTTAAGAAGGCGTTTCACTTCATGTATATCTACATTCGTTTGACTTAGTGTATATAGCAAATTAATATCTGAAGTCTGTCAAAAAGAAAAATACAAAACTGAAGAGAAAAACAGTATTTTTAGGAAAAATAGACAAATATTTCTCAAAGACATCAATTCTGTAAACCTCTGAGGATTCCTGCCACATAGCCTTCATAAAACAGGCACCAACCATTATATAATGCAGAAATTGATATGATGACTTGGTTTATCCCTCAGTTATTTTCCACTCTAACATTGCTGATCTAAAATGATACTTATTCTAGCGACTATGCTTGATATATACTAGATATGATATATACTAGAGGTGAACTGCATGCCAGACAACTAGGTGTTTGCTAAAGATGATCAAAACACCCTATGGTCCTTTCATATCTACTTGAGGCAGCCAAATATTAGTTATAGAGTAGGATAATAATGACAAAGAATCAGCAGTCCGTCTACTATAGCTGATGCGAATTTGTAAATAAGGGAGGCGGTCAATGCTTTCAACCACTCCTCTTCCTTTATATAGTACCATCTTATATTTCAAAGGGGTGTAGCATATATCAAGAATATTCAAATTCTTAATTCCAGTATGCAGGAAAATAACTGTTGTTTGGAACATGATCCAATGTGACTAAGTGATTTACATACACTAAGTCCATCAGCTCTGTTCTCAGCGTAATTCGATTCCTAATAATTCACAATCGAAAAAGCTATAAGCCTGTGCGTTGGTGGCACAGTGGTTAGGACTCTTACCGACCATGCACATGGTCCGGGGTTCGAGCCCACGCCGGCGCACACCTGATATCTATGGTCGGCCTGCAAAATTTGGGCTACCGATATCCATGCTGAAAATTCCATACTTGTACCAAAAATACAGTGTGGAATCAAGCTGTAAATAAAAAAAAATAGGTCTATGGTAACGTTAAGTAAGAACCAGTATATTGTACATCTCTGATTGTTATTATTACAAATGACAACTTTCCATAAGCCCTTAGGGACTGCATATTTTGGAGTAGAAAACACTGATCATTAAAACACTTTATTCACAACTACATATTACAGGTTCCACATGAAAAACATTATTAATATGGGATGCTGGTATCTAGTGTTCGAGCACTTTTCAAGGGATGCCAGAGCTTTGACGACACACTTGCCCAAAGCTGAAAATCTGGGTTTCACTAGGCTTATTATACACCGGTTCTAATCGGCTATCGAATAACAATGGGTCACAAGACTCTATATACTAATCCCAACGGTACTATCACAAAAGCATTTCTAAACCTATTTTTAAAATAAGGTGATCAACAGTGTGCACTACTTTATTGAAACTAACTTGGATGCCCATATTCTAGCTAGTTTTGCAATTGGTCTAGTCGATAATTCCTTAACACCATTCTTAAGCAATTTCAAAATTGCAAACGTCGGCTACAGTCACACGACAGACACATTTCTATTTGCAACGTTTCAGTAGCTTGAAAATTCCCATTCAGTCATAGAAAAGAAATTTCTATTTGATTACAGCTTGATTTCACACAGTATTTTTGGTACAAGTATGGAATTTTCAGCATGGATATCGGTAGCCCAAATTGTGCAGGCTGACCATGGATATCAGGTGTGCGTCGGCAGGGTATCGAACCTCGGACCATGTGCATGGTCGGCGAGAGTCCTAACCACTGTGCCACCACACATGTCAAGACTAAAAGATAAGCAGCTGATTTGCAGCTACGAAGTCGTCCAGTTTATACTAGTCTTCTGTTGCCAAATTACCTATAATACTGTACTGTACAGAAAAATACTTAGTGATAGAGTAGATAACAACAGTCAATTGGCACGAAAGAATAGTGCAACTGCAAAAAAAGAACACACAACCTACTGATAGCTTAGAATTTCTTAGTAGAGCGACACCAGTTTCACCATACTGTGTGTGAGGATTCGGCCGTAATCCAGAATATTTGTGGTCTGGTTTCTTTTTTGTTGAATTGAGAGATTTAGTCGATTTCGTAACGTTTTTCGATTCGTCTTCCTCTGCTTCGGATGAACCAGTCTTACTTTTATTTTCATAGTCTATGATGAATTCAAATGAAATTAAAAAACTGATATGAAACAAACATTTCAAAGTGTACGTTGAGTCAAATTTAGACTAAATGTATATTCACCTAATTTGGAAAACTGAGGGTTAGCAATATATCAACTGTTATATCACGCGATTACTAAGCACAACAAAAAATCAATTAAGTGTTAGCTGGCACACCTCGCTAACCACGCACTAACAAAGACATAAAATTCAAGAGCATTCAATTTTCTTTCTATTATGGGAGATTACAAAGACTTCAACCAACTTGGATAAAAGCATGCGGAGTAGTTCATGCAGAAACTGACTGAAGTTTGTTCGTTAATAAAAAACTGAAGTTAACGAAAAAATTTCAAAATTTATTTAGAAAACAGAGACATGCAGACTGAGAAGTACTTTATTTATTAAGTTAATAAATGATATAAGAATTTAAAAGTCAAATGATATGGCGCTTGTAAATAATTGCACAGTACAATCTTTTGTTTTTCTTCCTTGGTGAAGTGAGGAACACATTAGCTTCTCTATTTTATCAGAAGGAAAGCAAGAAGCAAAAATGATATGTTAAAATAGGAACATTAACATAATACAATCAGGACTTCGACTTGGTTTTAACTGATATGAGGCAAGAAACAATAGATTTATATTTTGATCTGTTGGCACATCAGTAAGCAGCTTGGGCTACTTTGCGAAAGTTAGCATTTTTTTTCCAATGTTCAATATTCTAGATAGACAGATTTCCGCTAAACTATTTAGATAGTCCACCATTGTGCGTCGGTGGCACAGTGGTTAGGACTCTCGCCGACCATGCACATGGTCCGGGGTTCGAGCCCTCGCCAACGCACACCTGATATCTATGGTCGGCCTGCAAAATTTGGGCTACCGATATCCATGCTGAAAATTCCATACTTGTACCAAAAATACAGTGTGGAATCAAGCTGTAATCAAAAACAAAACAAAAACAAATGTACTTTATCGCCCAGTAAGCATACAACCATCTAATCCAGTTTCCTTCATTATAAGAATTACCATTATTGCATTGTACTTCCAGTCGATGAACCCAAATTTGAAAATAAACGAGGTAGAATGTAGTTGGAAAAGAATGTAAAATAATCGAATACCGTAAAGTGTTTTGTGAGGAAAGGTAGATCATAAAACATAGTGTTGAAATTAAGACGAAGATAAGACAAGTGTATCACCATCAGTGTAATCAATTCTCAGCTACATCACTGAAAAACCTACATTTACCTATAAAATTTCCACGACAAAGTTCACTCCTTTCACATTGCTCACGTTATTTTTTCATCGCACAAGGGCAATACAGCGATGGCAGAATATTTACAGACGTACTAAATATACATCCAAACAATGTGCATATGACTGGGCTATTACGAAGAGTGCATTACTGAAGCCACTTACACTGTGAGCGGAGTAGTTACCATTTTTTTGAAATCTAGTTTCACTATCCTATAATTTTCCAGATACAGTTGGTTCGATCAGCTGAGGGGATGTTTAATTTATTCCACTGGGGCCCCTTTCCCATCCTTCTTTTAATGTCGAAGTTTGTTACTAGATAGAAACAGGTCATTATTCAAGCGAAGTTGAAGCAAATGACCATCATTACCAGTTCTCGTGGCCGACACCAAGGGACCAACTAGCTTTTTTACTTGTGCATTAAAACTTTCCCCACACAATGAAAGTAAATGAATGTTTCGGAACTCACCCTTTATATCATTTGACTAACAGTGTCAATAAATTGGTAGACAGAGACCACAAGAAGATATTGATATATGTGTCACTATTCTACCTAAACCTATGAGGGCTAATTTATTGTATCACCCACAAGTGATTATCAGTTGAGATTCAACCCAGCTGTGCAATTCTCTCAGTAGAACCCGACACCACGCATGCACATGCAAGATGGTTATCGCACATGAAATACGTAGTTTTAATACTATGGCAAGGTTTCAATTTCATTATATATAATTTCATATTAAAATACAAAATTCAATAGACAGGTGAGTTTGTTTAGTTGGTATGGGTTTTCCGTACATACCTATTAACCTTACAACGTTTTGAAAGAAGAAAGTGCTAATGTTGGACACCTAATCCTATCCTTAATTTCCACGTTTACTCCTACTTCTTATACTGACAGGTACTCTCTCTCTCTCTCTCGCACAAGACATGGAAATCAAAGTACTAAAACCTATTCAGAATAATTATTATCGTAAAATCCAATCAATATTAGTGCTTACATTCGTGTGAAGATTTAGGAGGTATATGGTTTATATCAGTATTACCACGTTGAACAGGGCTTGAGCGCATCATTTCATATTGGTCATCTTTTACAGGACACGGTGCAGGAGACTGTCTAGCAGTCAACTGTTGTTCATAAGTATTCTCCTGACGATTAAGATTTTTAAAACTATCTAAATTTTGTTTCGATTGATTTGGATACTTCATTGAGTGCGACAATTTACCATCATTGTAATCTGAATCCACAGACACCTTGTTGGAAATTATTTGATTACCTGTTCCAGATGTAACAGTCTTCTTATCACTTGGTAATGTGTATGTCAAAGTGATTTTTGCTTGATTTGATGCCTCACATAAATCAGCTGACAAAAGCTACAAAATTCAAAGAATAATGAGATAGGTAGGAAATTAAGAAAGATCATAATTTTTAAATGCAACTGTTAACTGATCAGATGGTACGAAAACCTGTTCCTAAAAGTTAATAATGGACATTTTTCGCACACAGTTAATTCTAAAAGATCGGAGTTGCGTGTTGAAGTTCATATTCTCAGTATACGAATTGAAACCATTTAAGTCGGAGAAGGCCTTCGACAGCGTTGACCGTGAAGTAATTTGGAAATTACTCGAGTACTACGGCGTACCCCAAATATTCATCCACCTTATTCAACAGCTGTACGACAACGGCACATGTCAAGTGATCCACAACGGAAGACTCAGCGAGGCGTTTGGAATAAACCCAGGAGTCAGACAAGGGTGCTTATTATCTATCACCAATGATATTCCTAATTATGGTGATCTGGATTATGCGTCAGACAGTGGGAAACGAGCAGTCAGGGATATCCTGGACCGACGTGAAGAACATAGAAGACCTGGATTTCGCGGATCATTTATGTTTGATGTCACACAAAATCGAAGACTTACAAGTGAAAACCGACAAACTGGTCGAAGAAGCAGCCGGTGAAGATAGGACTCCAGGTGAACATAGACAAGACGGAGGTTATGAAAATAACCAACCAACAACAACAACAACATCCAGCGTCAATCACCATCAACGGGAGGGATTTGAAAGAGGTTACTTCATTCACTTATCTAGGGAGCATTGTCTCAACTACAGCAGGAACAGACGAGGATGTAAAATCGAGAATCGGGAAGGCAAGAAACACATTCATCAGCCTGAAATCAATCTGGAAATCTTCGTCACTCAGCATCACCAACAAAATTCGGATTTTCAATACAAACGTCAAGTCAGTCAGTTCTTCTATACGGATCAGAAACTTGGCGGGCGAGTCACAAAGAATATTTCCAACAGCCTGTTGCAGACCTTTATCCACAACTGTCTTCGCACTATACTGAAGATCAGATGGCCGGAAAGAATCACCAACAAGAAGCTATGGGAACAAACAAAGCAAGAACCAATCGCCAACTAACAAATATGCAGAAGGTGGAGATGGATCGGACACTCGCTGAGGAGGCCACCAGGTGACATCGCGCGTGTAAAAATAGCAGAAGTCAGCCATGATGATAATGTTTAGAGGGCAGATCAAAAGCTTAGACAGCATAACAACAATACAAACACCAGAATATCATATTTCATTCCACTGAGAAGAAAGATTGAGATATTATTTATAAATAATGATGACTTGATTATTATTTCTCTAATAAGGTTGTGCTCACAAATGATAAAATTCTGGTTAGCTTTTAGAATTGTTTGCTGTTCCAATTTTGAATTCAATATCAGATCAATTTTATATGAACATATAACTAATCAAAGAAAAATTTCACATGATCCATTGACAAAACGTCAAAGAAGTCAATTTCCATGTGACCTGCATTTCACATGGTATTTTGATTACACACAGAAAACGTTTACAAAGAATGAAATTGATTTGCTTCCTGCATTAGAAAAGTTAACTTAGAGAAATATTCTAATGAACAAATCTGAAAAAAGCCAAGTTAGTTTACTGTACAGAAAAAGTATAGCAAGAAGATAGCCACATTCTGTTTAAATATTCCAATGAGTAGAAAGTAGCAAAATTTTATAGCACACAATTCAGAAACAGATAAAAATGCAAAATAAAAAAACTACTTCAAATATCTTGTTTTAACAGACACGTTTCACCGGCTGCGTAACCTTCAATTAACGTACCGAAGAGGTTTTCCACGGATTTTATTACCACCTGAATAGCTTATAAATTTACTATTCAATAAGTATTTGGTACTGAGTATATATGAGTCGTATTGCAATGTATATGAATAACCATTATAAAATTATTTACGATAATACTAGTGTGTTTAGAGGATAAAAAACTCTTCTAAATATTGCGCTGGATAAGACAAAGCTTAACATTTACAATTAGGAAGATGCGTATAGGGACCATTGCAGTATTTCACATACACAAAATTGAACCGACTACAAGATATGACATTTTAAAAATCACCAAAAGTTGAAGTTCAATAGAGGTTTTAATATAAAACCCCATTAACAATAATCAATACAAACTTCAGCAAACAGATTTATCGTTAATGGTTTACCACTTCCATGGGTGATAAATTATGCTTTAAGTGGGTGAGCTGATAAAATGTGTTCTTTTCAGTAGATAGAATAATAAAACACATTATTAAAATGATAATGTCCTTCTTCTATAGATATATATGAACTGTGTTATGTTGATCTACACTGCAGACTACAGACAGCTAAATCCTGGCTTCAAATAAGTCATGGTGTATAACAAAGTACAAACGCCTTCATAATACATAATTGTCACTTTGTTATTGGTTATTATCTTGCTAGAGAGTTTCACAAAGGCTGAGATAATTTGTACTATTCAGTCAACAACAAAAGCAGTAATCGAAATGAAATTTCTCACGGTAAACTATTTTAGAGTGGAAAACTTCTTTAAGAAATTTTTTTCTACCAGCTTAAAATATTACCAATATCTGCCCTCCACCAGTAAGTATGCCATTGGACCATTTCATATACTTCACTAAAAAGGGAGGGGTGCGAACTCTTCATTTTCATTACCATGTAAACTGAGAAAAAAATCATATGTAGCAAAAGAAAAGCGAAAGAATATCCATCAAAAGAGAGATAATGATATTTTATGATAGCTAAAAATGAACTTACTTTACCAAATCTTGGTTGTCCAATTGCAGCACGAAATTCTGAATTATTATTTGTATACAGCTTCAAGTGTGCGAAAATATGATCTAACTGTTTACGCCAAAATCCTGTTGAATTTCAAAATAGTGGGAGGTAATTCCTTATATGTTATAACAAATTATAATAGATAAATAATTATTTTTGAAAGTAACTACTCATGGTCACTGACTAATTTAATTTGAAGTGAGTGAAAATGTTCAGATTCAATACACAAAATTCTTTGAAATTATAAAATCTATAGGGGGAGTAAGGTGCTGAAGATTTTTTTCTCACTAGGTACAAATTAAAACCACCATTTGTGAGTTGGTTTTATAGCCAGTAATCCTTATTTAAATTTTATGCAGACATCTTCAAAAGGGGAATAATTGTTTTGCAGACATCGACATAACTAATATTTATGAATATAATGATGAAAAAATTAAACAGTGAGTAATGATCACTTTATACGATGGCAGATTAGGAATCTGGTTGTGAAACACTTCTAAGAAACAGCAAAACTACAGGATGATCGTCAGTGATTACGACACTGGTTCATATATTATAACACGTGAAGCCGTTGACTCACATGATTTACAGGACCTCTCTCAGGAAGCCATGATGCACAAGCAGATGCTAATTCAGAATAGCTATTATTTGACTCTAGTGTACTCACATCATAGGCTAACCACCTTTCAACTTTTTTCCAACCAGTGTAGGGGTTATCGGATAATTGGAGGTATAGAGGTCGCTGCATTAACGTCTATAACATACCTGCAAACCAGATGCCTCGAGATGAAATCATCAATTAAAAGACGATCCTAAGCCTGTCAACACATCAATGAATCTCAGAATGAGTTACATCGTGTCACCGTAGGAGACAACGTTGATCAATCATTTAGGTACGCAACTTATGTTGCATCACATACACAATGTAGTGTGATAGGTAAGACAGAATGCGAATGAAATAAATTTAAGTATAACCACAGTACTAAAGGAATCCAATCTCCTATTTAGGAAAGAATCACCAACAAGAAGCTATGGGAACAAACAAAGCAAGAACCAATCGCCAACTAACAAATATGCAGAAGGTGGAGATGGATCGGACATTCGCTGAGGAGACCACTGGGTGATATCGCGTGTCAAGCCCTCGAGTGGAATCCAAAAAGGAAGCGGCGAGTGGGACGTCCAAGGGTGACGTGGAGGAGATTGTGTGAAGAGGAGTTGAAAGAGTATGGACTAACATGAATGCAGGTGAAAAGTACAGCAAAAGACAGAATCAAATGGAGACGTGCAGTTGAAACCCTATTTTCCACTAGGAACCCAAAGGAGAAATAATAATAATAATTTGGGAAAGTGAAAGTTATCTGCTTAGGCTCCAAGGAAGCATTGGTGATCAGAGATCCTAAGTGATATGAATAAAAACAGATTACGCTTTTGTCTGTGCATTCAATTAGTATAAATAATCTATATTCTAAGCATTTATTTATTTGCTTTTTAAGAATATTTTTCCTCTATTCAATGACGATTATCTGCTTTTCTGACTAACTACTGGAAATGACACACTTGGGTTAAATATTGGTCTACTCACTTATTAGTTTATGTCACTTATTGCATTCAAAAACTCCTACCTAAGTTACGACTACTTAGGTCTGTTCTGAGAGATTAGAATGGATATCATTATTTAATTAAAAAGTTCATCAAAATTGTGCTTATTGAAGTACCCATAGCGGTACCATAAGTCTACTATAACAATATGAGTAGTGTATTCATAGTACATTTTCGAAGTATGTATATATACATATGTTAATCAAAGTAGAGCCTGAGGAAGATCTAAATGCAAACAACTATATTCCCTCAAATTTCCAGTTCTAATTGCATTTAACGATGATTAATTTCGAATGTTCAGTCTGTAGGTTTCTTTTATTAGTCATGTTGAACTGTTGATATTCGCTTTCAGATAAGTAATAATTATGTGGTAGCGGGAAGATAGAATTACACTTTTTATGTTGTTGCCACTGTATATCTACTTATGTTCTCTGCTTACTAACTAATGTATCTTGCTATCGTAGAAAAACACGTTAAACTTCAAAGTATAATAATATTTAGATAAAAAGCTGAATCTTAAGTATATCTAAAGTGAAATAAAAGTTATTTATGAGACGCACTACGAAATCATTCAGTCACCTTCCACTCTATTAACGAAGGCAATATCATTCACATACTAGTAGACTGCAGATTCAAATACAATGGTAGAAATAATATAGCGTTTATTCTAAACTTTATCACACTAAACAGAGTAGAAAGTTTACCTCTGCCTGGACTGACAGCAGTAAGAACAGGTGCTTTATCTCTTAACTGGGCATCTGCTGACAAGCGACTTTGAGTAAGGCGGGCTTGACGTCGTAAGTCAGTTGAACTAGGGTAAAACAGACCAACAGTTTGTGTAGAGACATTTGCAACAACAGTCTGTAAAGGTTTGTATTGTGAAAGAGATTTTTCAGACTGATTTCCATCAGATTCAAACTCATTGTAATCTATAGTTAAGAAAAAAACGAAAGAAATATACATCAAAAGTAAAATATCAATAAAGTCAACCAGATTCCCTCCATAATTAGCTTGTGATAAGTATTTCCTATATGAACAACAACTAAAGGTAATTGGCTAAGTTGAAGAGAGAATCATTTTTAATTTAGACTCTAAAATCAAGCAATTACCTTGCAATCATACTATCACTATATACATGAGGTCTTCATCTTCAAAAATTTAAAATTAATTGAAATGAAAATATGAGAATTACATAGAAAAGTCTCATGTAACACAGTTCTGTGAAATTTTGAGTCTGATGAATAAATATTTATACGCAAGCTTTAAACTAAAGGCCAAGTTTTTCCAACCACACCAATGAAATAAAATTCATCAACAAACTAATTTTCCACCACTTAAACTAAACTCACACCATACTAAATTTCTAGTCTTAAGATAACTCATTTTTAAAACCTCTGAGTTTTTAATATCAAGAGCAATTAGTTGAAGCTATTTACTTATTTTATCAACATCCTTTAGCACTAAATGATCAAAGATAATTATAATAGTACATAAGCTCAAACCAATTGAAAATTTAAACGTTTGAGAAAAACTGAGCATTCGGTATATGATGTTTATCACTGCAAAAATGTTTCTACTTTCAAACGATAACATATGAAAGGGAAAAAGAAGAAATATCAAATACTATCTAAGTTCTCAATAAACACAGTCACCCAAAGAATTTTATTCACAAAATCAGCAACAACAATAAATATAACCAACAACGTACTCCGAAGATGTGAATCCCTTTAGTCATTATTCCACATAGACCATCAGATGAGATCACAAGGGTACTTAACAAATGCAACACCAGTTTCTTTTCAAAACATGCAAAAAAGTAATCCTGTTCATAAGAAGGACTGTATCTATAAAATATATTGTTCAAAATGTGACACAATCTATGTCGGAGAAACCACTCGGGAAATCCAGGTCAAAAATAATGAACACCATAGAGCTTGTATTTAACCATCGAGAAATGCAATGGAATCAGAGAAGCTTGAAAAATCTTCCACTATAGGTCTATATGCTACAGAACCAAGTGATAAGACTGACTATAATAACACAGGCATTATTCAGGGAAATTCCTAAGTCAAAAAGAACGTCCCATATCAGAAGCACTTCAAACTAAATGGAATCTAAATTATTTTATTATAAATAATGGGTAAAGACAGAATTTGGCCAGAATCGAATAACTCAAGGATTGACAAAATCAACCCAAATGTTATAAGCATCTCCACTACGTAAACACATATCTGTTTTATAATTCATAAGCTTGTCGAACATAATTTGTTGGTGGTTTTTATCTTTACTAATTTATCCACCTGACAACTTAGAATTATCTCACAGTGAAGAACTGTGATTTATTAACTGTATATAAATCGAGAATTTGTAATTTCTGGTTTACTAATGCTTGGTAAAGCTCTTAAAATTTGAAATAGCAAAGCGTCAGTATAAGCAGTGCAGGTTTGTTTTTCATTTATTGGAAAACAAGTTTCTTTCATGATAATTAATAGAAGATTCATCAATTATAGGAATGGCATTACATCAACTTTAGAAATTACAAGAAACTTCACAATAAAAATATTTCACTATTCACAATACTTTGTTTACCATGTGATATATGCAAATTATTTCTACCTGTTTCGCTTCTTTAATACATGCGGTTTATTGCTGCAATTAAAATTAACCGCCAGTGGAGTACAAAAATTAACATTAAAATACTCAAAGTGATCTGCTTCGGATTTTTAGAAAACTCGAGGCAGCACTGAAAAAAGCCCTTCTTATATATTTATTTTAACATACTATTAATACTCTCAGTGTTTAATCAAATTATAATTTGTAGAAGGAAGGACTGTAACCTAATAGGCACATTTTATTGCTAGGGAACCTAAATACTGTTTTTGTTATTATTATAAAATACACGTACAACTGTTTCGTTTAGGCTTTTGAGCAAATGATACAGTTTAAGTTATCAATTGTTAAACAAATAAAAATGACACTAAGAAAACACTCACTGGATGTATGACTAGTTGAATACCATCCAGTACGTGGTGGAGGCAGTAAATTCAATCCACAATAAGAACAATAATTGGCTTCCTTAGGATTAGGTAAATCACATTTAATGCAATGTATGAAACCATAACGTACAGAGGTTTTATTATGATTATCGTAAAATGACCAATCATGATGAGCACCATTATTATCTGAAGACTTTAGTTCACTGTTCAAGGGATTTAAAGACTGCTTTGGTACCTCTATGCCACACCAATCACAGTAACGCGCATCAGGATTATTTTCACGATGACAGTAAACACAAAGAGAAAATCGTACAGATTTATTCATTACTGTATATTTGTTTTGTTGTTCTTTTAAACAAGGTACATGAGAGTCACAGAAAGATTGTCCTTTAGAGAGTACTACATTAGTAGCACCCATAGGTAATCGTACTTCACAGATTATACAACTTCGAGCATCAATAGGATTCATTGTTCCACATGTTGTACATAAACGACATTCTTCAGGATATTGACCATACTTCTGAAAAATGATTTCAAATGATATGCAGTAAGCTAAGCAAGGCAAACAGTTGTGACACGAAAGAATTATTCACGCATAAGTAAAATCATGTAATGCAATATAAAGAACGCAATCATTAAATAAGTGGGAAACAAAAATAACCCTATTCTGTAATGTGTCAAATTTTCTCATATAGCACACTGATTTAAGAATCTTTATTAGCTACACAATGTACTTTTCATATCATTGTATCAATGTAATTTTACGGCTACTTTCAGTTGTCATTCTGATTTTAAATTTTTAACTAAGTGACACTAATTTCCATATGTTTGGTGTACAGTCACTGCTATTGCACATTTACAGAGTTGACTCAATGAATAAAGATTCTGTAGCTAACCTGTAATGCCACTTAATATCCTATTACAGAAATTTTTTACAATACTCATATTAGAGGGTGAGAAACGACAACACTGCTAACATCTAAAATAACTGAGTAGAGACAGCTTATTATCGAATGCTTAAGGACATAATCAATGCAACGCTCATCAAATCTAAGGAAAGTAGTCCTAAAAAAGCAGCAAAATACAAAATAAGAAAAACCAAGTCATGAATTGATTTGAACACAGTTACAGAATAATATGCAGCTGTAATGTACTCGTCGCTAAATTATTGTTATGGTCCGGTCGAGAAACTAATAGTCCTGACGCAAGAAGGCGGAAATCAGAAGACCACTAGGTTTGCGATGATACTTCTATTTTCCAAACACAAGGAGAATGCAAAAGTGGTATCACACCAAAGTGGTAAGTGTAAGTCACAAGATTGTGAGAACGAAATATATATATATATGAATGTTCAGACAAAGGGGTGAACAATCATTAGACAGTCTTAACATGAATGGCTAATTATAATGAAGTATCGATCCATATATATACATAGCGAAATATAGCAGACATGTCAACAACCACCATATATGGATATATGTCACCAAGCGACGGACTGTCAACAAACACTCATATTATATATGATATAAGGGGAATATACATTGTTAAAGGAGACAGGTTCATACAAGTGAAATGGTCACAGACTAAGCGAGCAAACAGAAAGAGAGACCAACATACACATATATATATATATATATATATATATATATATATATATAAATGGATACATATCAGCAGCAAACTGTGATCACAAGGTCATGAGTAAATAACAACTTATGTGCTGTATTACATTAATAATCTATTATGGAATTACACTTCACAACGGTGTCCAGATTCCTTTATTATATCGATGAATATGTTACATTTTACTAGTTTCATAAGGTGCGCGTTAGGTATACCAGCACTTCCTCCATTACAAAACAAATAGACTTCACATGAAAATATTTAGGAATTTTTCCTGTTCTTGAAGAACTGAGTATTTACAATAATCAAAGATAAAAATGAACAAAATTAGGTTAAAGTAGTTTGATGAGGTACTCTATTCCTTGATATTTAGTGGTTCATATAAGGTTTCATACGGACCGGTTAAATAAATTTCTCAATGCTTAATTCATACGTATAAGACCAAAGTAATGATCTTACGTTAGCAATAAGACGTTACATTCGAAAACAACTTTTACACCATATGCTAATTTCACAAATGGTATTTATCAATGGTTAGGATGGTTTAGTTCAAATTACGAAACATGTTTTCGCTTCAACAAACACACTACTCACAAGTAACGCGATTCATTAGGAAAAAATTATAAACACTAACGGGTGCCAACGCACATTTTCTCAGGTAGGGAGAGAGGAGAGCTAAACAGTCCTCAAGAAAGCATAAGTGTTTTTGGTTTCTACTGGTAAGACTGATGGATTCCCATCATCACGAATCTTGGAGGAAGTGCAGTGCAGAAGCACACATTTTCAATTGATTAAAGCATTTCAGTAACCAGCGTCAGTACGTGAGATCAACTAAGAGGAAAACTTCATTTCCAAAAATAAATCATCTCATGAAAAAAAATATCACGGATGTTTCGAATCAGTAACTGTTCTTGTGTTTTTAGACCGGACTTATAAGCTTAGTTCATTTTAAGGAAATTAGCCTTAAAAGTGTCGGTGCTTGATACTTAATGACTGCTGATCTCTTACTTTTCATATTTAAATTCAAGACTAAGAGTGAATTCAGTCACTAAAATTCAAAAGAACTTTCCAAGTTAACATTCGTACTGATACAAAATTAGATATAATTACAAACACAAATTTTCGGTATTATATTTTTACGTTACCCAAGTATGTGTAGTTTTTAAATATTAGTCAAAATGACACATATGAAGAGTCAATACAATCACATTTAAAGGGAACTAAAATTCTAGTCTCTTTGTGTTAATATAACAAAAATATTCATCCAGACATCTATAAAACATAAAATGATCGAGCAAAGAATATTCGAAACATCAAGCAGTTTGTCATAAACAGCAATTCTTCATGTAACATAGTTAATTGCCTAATGTATTTATAAAATGGATAGACACTTCTTTCTACCTTCTGACTTGTACGTCTGATTTCATTTATAACTACAAATACGACTGATCAGGCGACACCATGCTCCTGTAGACCGCAATTTCGGTCACTGCTTGATTTGTACACACAATCTAAACAACAAGATGATCACTAGTAGCTTTATTTAGTGGATAGTGTCATAAAATAGTACACACTGATACTAAAGCCAAAGATCGATTAAAGCAGCTCATTCCAAAAATATAACGTTTGTACGAGAACGCCTTCATAGAGCAACTTATAATATGAAATCATTTCTAAGGCGGATTTCCAGTAATGATTGAATTTTATCTGTCTCGGTTACATCAGAATTGAAGACTGTCATTAACAATGTATTTCAGTTTAGAGATGAATTGCATCTTCAGTGTTCAAAAACAGAAGACAAATCAATAAGTTCAACAGGGTGTTTCAACTAAACTCCCATCCTAAACACCATAATTTTGAAAATACTTCTAATCATACAATTCTAGATACTAACAGTTTGAACAGATATGAAGGTTTGACGGTAGTTGATGCACAGCAAATCCTGATTAAT
Organism: Trichobilharzia regenti; assembly: GCA_944472135.2. Classification (NCBI taxonomy): domain Eukaryota; kingdom Metazoa; phylum Platyhelminthes; class Trematoda; order Strigeidida; family Schistosomatidae; genus Trichobilharzia; species Trichobilharzia regenti. Next base: position 104,660,804 of record OX235262.1, read on the forward strand.
AAATAGAAATGGATATGTATCACCGATCAGTCATACTTGATCTAAATTCGCGATTGCTTATATCTTCTTATGGAGAGGCTAACAAATGATCTACAATTGTTTACATATACACACATGGACACACCATTGTATACCATACATACATATATATTTTCCATATTCAGTTATCTACGACCATGAGCTTTAGCTGAACGTAATCACTAAAATTCTGATGAAAAGTACACTGTTTAAAGTGTCAAACAAAAGCAGACTAATATTTGTAAGTCTGAGGTCAAATTCTAACCACATTTCATGCAACATTTTTGTTTATTTCATTTTGATGCCTGTTTCATGACTCATATGACTGAATAAAGTTTTTAACAACAAGAGATATCCTTTTTATATATAAACCTTTGTCATTATAATTTCGATTAATCTGCCTGGAGAAGTTCAGACCAGTTTGCCGAATGAAACGTTGGAATAACTTATTTCAATTTCGCTGAGATTTTACAAATATAATTTTCACAAACATCTACTTCTCAATCGGCTAACAATTATTTTGGAACTAATCTGTCAAATTTTGATCACAGTTCATATGAACTAAAGTCAAAGTTCCTAGATTACGGAAGAATAAAAAAGAATGATTGGACCTAGGATGTGATCAGGTATTTCACAAATAGGTCATTTTTACGCCTGAACGATATGATAATTATAGAATACCAGGCAAGCTTAGAAAAGCGATTACGGAACAATGCCATAAGACACTAAAAGCTAATTTTCTTTAACTTCCTACGCAAATTTAAGTCCATGATTACTATGCATAAACCAGAAGCTTAGTTATATGGATCCTATTGTTACAGTCTATTCGGTCGTTGCTCTAGGAACTTCATGCTCGGGAACAGCTACCAGTTCGGCTAAATAAAGGTTAATGAAAGCTGTAAACAGCTGAATATCAGACCAACTTGTCCTTCTCCATCATCCATCAGGTACCACATAAATTACCAAAAGCATCAAGGTACCAAATATTCCAAACAGCAGAGGCTATTGCGATTTGCCTATAACGGCCGGTACTCTGTGTGCAGAAGAAACACGTCTAGCCACTATTACTGCTCTGGCCACCTGTGGAGCCTATAAGTTCATGAATTCTGTATTGTTAACTTCCCTGATTCGCATGATATTTAGTTTTATGTTGATGCATATGATCACCCTTACAGATGCTACTGAACTGTAATCTATTGATATCATTGTTTCGAGGTTATTTAAACATTAACAACCCTAATTCTTTCATTATTATGGATATGTTACTGGAGAATGTGATGAAGAAGTTATTTAAAAAAATATTCTTTATTAAGTATTCAGTCTTTTGACATACAGATTTGTTGCATATAATGTCTGCCGTGTTTTATTCCAATGAAGAACTGGAGGAAAGACAATTCACATACAGAGGGCATTCATACAAATAACTTCAGATATTCCAAAATCCCTCAACATTAAACAATATGGTTAAATGGGATTTCTGTTGGATAGAAGAAAAGGCACCGTTTTAATGTATAAACAAATTAATAAACAGATTGATATTTCAAAAATAAGTATGATACATACTTGTACTTGAGACCTTTGTAATGGAGCTTCACATACTAAACAGCTAGTCAAATTTAACGGCACGTGAGCTTTACAGTATGGGCAAACACCAATGTTCTCTAATGCGCACGAGCCATGCTTAGGTGACGACAGAATAGGTAAACCCAAACCGCAATGGAAACAAAAGTTCTGTTTCCGACTCACTGGCCTTTCATGATAACAGTTAGGGCATCTGAATAAATGAAGAGTATAATCAAATAATCTAGTGTAGCGAATGGTTTAATATTGTAAGAAAATCAGTGTTTACATGCGACAATTTTTAATGAAAGAATATGTGCATGAACGTTTTGGAAAAGGGAGCTTTATTAGCTAACAGAAAATAGCGAACAAATAAACAGAATTCAGCTAGAAAATAATATAAGCTGTACAGTTGTGAGAATGTGTTAAGGTAATAGGTGATAATTGAAGGTTAAACGAAAATCTTGGTGGCAGAGGAATTCTAAACAACGAACTATGGATTACTAGGTGAACTACGAAATCCACCTGCTAAAAATGTCACAATCACTAATTAAAAACTTGCTTTTCTCCTTCTAATTCAATATGCATAAGACTGAAAGGATATATAGCTGGCAGGTACTATAGTAGCAGGCAGACAGCTACCCACCATTCATTCATACCACAGATGGACATTACCTGTGGGGATTACAAAGAGGTGATGACGCGTGACTGCAGACTGGATGTAGGTGATTTAAAACTTATTTCCACAAAGATGTTCAACATACTTCTAATATTCCCATTTGAATCAACAGTGGTCTGCCACTCACACACTACCTCACCATCAAGTCACCGCTTGAACATGCAGTGGGAGTTTATTCGATTAAAGAACTGTTATGATGGAAGCAGACATACTGTGAGTCAGTACTTTCCAAGTGATCTGTACGACTGACTGATTGGTTTCAACATAGAACTTTGCACCAATGTGCAGCAGTTCAAGTCGCCACACTCCATGTAGCACAAAAATCAAGAGAAGAAAGCCAAAAGGAATGCAAAACAGAGATTTGAGACAAAAAGAAGAATAATATCGAAGAACCACACAGTTTTATTGGATATTATGAGTCACAAGGAGTGGATGCATCTGCACCATATCACCAATTGTCTTCAACGATTGGTGTTTACCGTCCCGAGGACCCCAACGAGAAGGCTACACCTTTCTACGTGACTGGCTTAAACCAACTGTTGTGGATTTCATTGACTGATGTCGTGTTTTGGTGTGACCACCACTAGCTCTTCTCCAACCTGATCCATCCTATGTCACCTAAGATCGCCCGTCGAGGAAGGCGATGGCTAGGCATACGTAAAACATGTCCTAACCATCTCAATCAATCTAACTTTACAGCCTCGTTGATTGATTCCCCCTCCCTACCTAGCATTCGACCAATGCCCAACCTCAATATTCCTCCCCCTATTATACCACCAAACATGGGGGATTGGACACAGACACTTATGATCAAAGACAGCTAACCAACCTTTTCATGTCCTCCACCTTCAATGGCCAGGTCTTACAGACATAAAGGAGGACGGAGCGGACTGCTGAGCAGCACACACACTCTTTGGTCGATAGCTGGATATCACGTCTACGCCAGAGATGGCGTAAACTGGCATGTGCGAAACGAGCCTTCTATATCCGTGCTGAGATTTCGTCAGTGATCAACCCGTTGGCATTGGGTGATGCAGCTTCCCAAATAAGTGAAGTGGTCAACACGCTCTATCACTTCACTCCCTATTTCTACGCTAGGAGTCAATGTAGTCCAGTCCTGTAGCATCATCTTACATTTGACAGCAGGAGCGAATCGCATGCCAAACACTACAGAAGATTGCTGCTTGACAAGGTGTTCAGAAGACCCTGTCTACATTTCTCAGCGTCCTTGCCTAGAAGGACTATATCATCTGCATATTCTAAGTCAACGAGCTTAATCCCTGCTGGTAAAATGTCAATCCGTGAGTCGCTGAAGTCAATTAGGGTTCATTCCATTAGTACATCTATGATGAAATTGAATAGAAATGGTGATAATGGGCATCTCTGACGGACACTGCTAGTTGTCATCACTTCAGATGACAACTAGTCGTAAGCTCTCACCTGGCTGACTGCATGAGTTCGGGTGGAGTGAGTGGCCTGATCAGTGCAATGTAATTCCCTAGCATTCTCTTCACGGCCAAACATCGCCAGAGTACCTCTCGGTCGACAGAATCGAATGCCACCTGCTGGTCAATTAAACTGCTTCTCAAAGTGTTCTTTCTAACGTTCTAGTCCTCTACCATATTAGTCAAGCTGATCCCCTTATGATTATCACAGCAAGATTTGTCTCTCCTTTTGTATATCGGGATAATCAATGATTGACACCAACCCGACGAGGCTTCCTCTGATTCCCATGCGCTGCCTAGTACTTTAGTTAAGGCAGAAAGCAAACTGCCTCCACCTTACTTAAATACCTTTGCCTCGTTTCAGACTAGTGTCAGCCTTAGTAACCTCAGTTAGGGACGGGGGACCTGTTGGTCAATTAAACTGCTTCTCAAAGTGTTCTTTCTAACGTTCTAGTCGTCTATCTTGATGCCATTCTTCTCAGAGATTGCTTCACTCATCATTTGCCTTTTACCACCTGTTTCCCAGAAAAGTATGAACAGTTGTCTGGTGTTACCAATCGCCGATGCCTTTTCCATCACCTTTGCTTTTGTCGCCCACCATCACGGCCGTTACGAAAGCTTCTTGTTAGTTTGCGTTTGAGTAGCTTTCGCCCCTCATCATAATCGAAGGTCATCGGAATCAGTCTTCTTGCGTCAATCAGTTGGGATGAGGTGGTAGAAATCCAATGGCTCTTACTAACTTTAGGTTTCAGCGTATTAACAGCTTTTACAACTGTGTCTACAGCTAACTGTATGTTGTGCCAGGCTACCTCAGGATACTCGTTTCGCTATTTCTTCTTTAATTAGGGACTCAGTGTCTCAATCTACTTGGGGACGTTAGTGTTTCGCTGCCAATGGTTTTTATATGTCCTTTCAGTCGTAATCATAAACATCCGCGAACCAGAGCGTGATCAGTCTACGCACGGGTTCCAAAACTATCAGCGGTCTTCTACTGACCCTCGCCAACGATACTCTATCGCCATGTGGTCTATCTGAGTCCAGCGTTGATTCGGTGATCGAGGTCACCAGGTTACGCAGTGTCTCCCTTTGTGCCGAAAGTTAGTGCTGAATAGGAACAGATGATAATCTAAACAGGACTGTAGAAGACGACCACCATTGTCGGTCCGTCGGCAGGGAACTCCATACGTACCACCTAGGTACTTCTCAGTCTGGCACAACTTCCCTACTTGGGCATTGAAGTCGCCTGCTAAAGCAACTATATCTGAACGTTTTGATTTTTGCAACAAATTAGACAGTTTCAGGTAGAAGTCATCGTTTAGTTCATCCGAACTGCAGTTGGTTGGGGCGTGAGCGGAGACTACTAAAAGGCAACGACGAGTAGCACCATCTTTCCTTCTTTTAACGGACCGCACACATACAACTATCTACTGGGATCCAGTCAAGGAGGGATTTTTCTGTCCCAACACTCAATGTTATCCCTACACCTGCGAGTCCTCGCTAGCTAGCTGAGGGGTCTCCTGAAACCCTAAAAGTGAATTTTGCAGATTCACCTTGTTGACCTGGTGAGGTTAAGTGAATGTTCACACTCGGGTCTTGTATGCGTGTCTCCGAAACCCAACATACATCCATGGCTCGAGATGCCGGATTTTTTGCTAGTGATGCATGTTGTCCGATTTGGCATAGGGTCCTGACGTTAAATGTTCCTATATGAAGTTGGCGACGTGGCTTTGAAAGGCTATCTGGGGTGTTTCTATGGCTCTCACCGTTGTTCGTGACCACAGAGTGAAGTGAAGATGACTCACTAGCTTGCAGAATAGTACTAACTGTAGTAGACAAGCCAGATGAGAAAGGTGATGTGAGTGAAGGGGAATGATGCTCGGGAAGGCTTTGTGTGCTTTTGGAAGTGTGTGGGCGGTTGTTACTTCCCGGCCGCCCACACCGTGGAAGTCGATTGATTCTTCTAGTACCTGAAACAGAAAGACAGTTAGTGGTGCGTGACTGCAGAGCCCAGGGCACAACTGTTCGAGGCCGGTCACACACGGCCTGTATGAGCTGCTTTCTTGGATCGGTTTAGTATTATTACCACCGGCTACGAACCACCGCAGGTCGGGATGTACAATTGTTGGGGTCAACCTTTTCTAACCGCCTCCATGCAGAGTGGAGAGATACCAGATATTAGACCCTAACATAAATTAAAAGCGGTCTCATTGTATTTTTATTGGTACATCCCAACCAGTCTAAACAGTTACCATATCGTAAACTAGTAATTTATTGGTCATGAGAAGCAACTACATAATTAGCTGTGATTTCTGGTGATATTGTGGCGAGTGATACTGATAATATTTGTCAGTAGTATATACAGAGACGTTCATCGGCATAAGAACATCAAATAGCAGGAAGATATATTTGGTGTCAGCGAAGGCAAATGATAAAGCGTTGTGTAGATACATGGCAGACGTGAAAGGAAGCCAAAAGTACCACAACACGAAGATCTGTGCAAATGGTGCGTTGAAGATAAGGTGCACATAATTTGTGTATATTGAGATACCAATTTACAATTACACATTTGAGTGTTGGTTTGTAGGGATTTGATTGGTTTCAGGATTTCATCATGAGCTGACATTACACATTTCTTTGCCAAATCTTTGTCTTCTACCGTTACAATATGGCCTTTTCTTGAAGGAATAAATTTCTTCTTTCTCAGTCGTTCTTCTGTGTCCTCCCAGTGTGTAAATAAGTAGCCGAGTATTCAGTCGCATATTGTCGGGCATTAAAATATCAACGAACGAGCTAAAATTTAGTAGTATCTCGGCCACAAGATTAGCAGAAGGTTTAGACAACAGCCCAGAGAACCGTGAGCGATAAGTCGGCCGCGTTACATGTTATCTGGGTTGTTATATTTAAACATAATGTTTCAGTTTTAAAATTTAATAAATTTTTTGCTCCCTTCACTTTTATTAGAAGTTGAGACCATCGCTCAATCAAAATCGACTGAATTTTTTGACATAGAACTTTGTGTCAAAGTGTAGAAGTTCAAGTTGCCACATCTCATAAGAGCATATACGAAGGTGGGCAAAAACAGAAAGAAGCTACAATAAATGAAAATACACAGGGGAAAAATAATTATATAGGAAATAATAAGGATATAATGAATTAGGAAGATCTCAAAGAGTGAATGCGTAGTAAACCCCTTAAACAGGAATTAGAACACAGGTATTTGTGGTCAGAGTCGGTTAGCCTCTTCACATCTTTCAATTTCAATGGACATATTTCACAGCCTTAAAGAAGGACACAGCGAATCGCTGCACAGTTCCTCCCCAGAATATAATGTCTGCACCCTAAACAGCAAATGCCAAATGAGCCTACTGCATCTCTGCTGAAATTTCCCCAGCAACCAGTACACTAAGGTTGATTTAACCTCCTAAATTAGTGTTGGCAACTCCCAATCTTTAAACTAGTAGCTTGTGTAAACAGGTCACGCGATATCACACCAGGAAAGCTTTGTGCACTTATTCCTCGTCTGCCAACACTTGGAATTGCTTTCTTCTTAAAAATACCTGAAACAGAAAGACCAATAGTATCCTTTTACTTCAGGACCCAGGCAACAACTATTTGAGGCCAATCTTGTTTGGAGTAATCTCCAGAGTTATTTCAGTATAAAGGCCTTAGGTCTGCCTGGGCACAGATACAGTGAAAGTAAGGATGTACGACTTTTGGAATAGGCCTTATTCAGTGCCCGCCCCCTAGAGCTGGGTGACAGAATAACTGGCTTGATGGTCATCCAGGGAAAGTAAATATGTAAGTGACTTATATGATGATGCTGACTACTTTTGGTCCGACACCTATCCAAAAGACCTTTGTTGCAAGATAAGGCGTGCAGGAGGTTTTGTCCAGCCGATGTGATTCGTTAGGTTATTGTGACATGCAAGTTTAACTATCACGTCATAGTAGCAGCTATCAATCGGGTGTATTGATCATATCTTCATCTTTAAACAGCTTCTGAAACAGATATACTTACTTGCCTTCATCACTTGCCATATTTCTTGACTTGAAGGCGATGTTTGACTCTGTCGATTGACAGGCACTATAGCAGTGCCTGGCGGTGAACGGAATATTGAGAAAGTATATCGCACTTACCACAGCACTCCACTCGAACTAATGCAGTAGCGTTAAAGCTTATGAAGAGTTGTTGTATAGAGTTAAAACAACTAGCGCTGTCTACACTTTTATTCAATTTCATTATAGATTTACTAATTGATGTCACACTGATAGACGTTAGCGACTTGGAGATTGTTTTCTCGTGAATATCAAATCTTTTCTATTTAGAGAATGCAGACTATATAGTCCTTCTAAGTGACAACACTTGAAAAATGTGAACCCTTCTCAACACCTTAAGCGGAAATCCCATGCAGACAGTTGAACATTCAACTGGATACTGCATATATATATATATATATATATATATATATATATATATATATATATATATATATATAATTTGCAGATAGACAATCTGAACTTTAACAAACGGTCACAAATAGAGGAAAGATTAACGCTCAGCGAGAAACCACCAATCAGAAGACTGTATTTGTTTGCTTACAATAATCTATAATAATGTACATGAAAATCTATAAATATCTGTTGATTTCCCAAATAAAAGATCTGTAGCGTGGTAATCAAGTGATTCGACCAAATCACATGGTACATTGAAGTACAGATATTTTCCTAATAGATAAAAATAATATGCATAGCACATTCTGATGAATAATATAATTTTTAAGTGTTGGTTTGTAGGGATTTGATTGGTTTCAGGATTTCATCATGAGCTGACAGTAGTTAGAGAACCATTGGAAAACCAGCAATGGAGTACTGGACAGCTGTTTCGTCCTAGTTTGGGACTCTTCATCAGTACGCACCCAGTGGCTTAATGGTATACGAGCTCGCCTCGTAACCGGAAGGTCCTGGGTTCGAATCCCGGTGGGTCCGTACTGATGAAGAGTCCCAAACTAGGACGAAACAGCTGTCCAGTACTCCATTGCTGGTTTTCCAATGGTTCTCTAACTACTGTCAGCTCATGATGAAATCCTGAATATAATTTTTAATTGAAGTGTCATATTGTTATCATGGTTAGGTAACGTAAACAAACAAATGCCTTGACGTTGACTTGGTAACAAATGTTGAGTGACAACATACCTAAACTAATAATATCTACGACACTGAAAAGAGAATTTCAGTCGATGAGTATTTAAATTGAAAAAAACAACTATTTCATTTATAATGTCAAATTCTAATGGAAGAAATGTAGTGAAAATTAAGAAGACTATTCATGATGAGAATTACAGATAATTACTGATCGCAATTCGAAATAAGGCCGCAGCAACAGCAACATAGCAATAATTATCCAAGACAGACGAAGGTTTGGTAAAAGTAACCATTAAAAATGTTTTTATTCACATCGGAACTCGACTGGTTTAACTTGCTCAAGATTCTAATTTGTTCTACTGATTTTTCTATTTGGAAGAAAAAAGTTTACTAGTGTGACAGTCTAAGAAATACCTGTTTTTATAAAGGTTTAATCACTTTTAGGACGACGCCGATTCAAACAAAATCAATTAATCCAAATACAGATCACAGATTTTAGAATCCATACTGCCTAATGTATTCTTAAAAGAGAGGATGAAAGTTACGTCTGATGAGTGTTTAACTATTCATTCCAAGATGAACACTGTATATGTTATAATTGACATGTGACTTTAGTTTGTAGTTTTTCCAACTCACATCTTAATAATAGAGGGAGTTAAACTTTTGACTAAGGTTGCAACACCATATATGCATCTACATGCACAAAAAGTGAGACGAATATTTTCTTGAAAGCGGTATTATTAGTTCTTTAGCCGTAAGGCCAATGACGTTTCCTCGCTCCTACAGTCTGATAAATGAATGACTGATATGGTGAGCACAGTTAATACTGGTATCAGTACTGCCTTAAACCAAAAGAATTGTAAAGCATGTTATTAAACTTTTTCGTGCACCAATGACAAGGCATGATAATGTCAGTTGGAAATTTATTGAATTACAAGAATATTACACAGTTACCGAAAATGATACACCAGCCCTACCTAATAAAAGAAAAGTGTGGATTAAAATGATCAAGATAATTCAAAACATGCTCGACGAATGTTGTTTTTAAAATTTTGACTTTTTTCCATACAAAAGTCATTACTTTGAGAAAACTAAATGTATTGAAAGTATAATCTCACCTGAGGATATCTATCTGTTGTTGTAGTCGATTAACCATATGGGTTGAAGGTTGAGAATGCTCACTGATTAATGGCGATTTAACTGATCCATTCTGAATTTAAAAACAAGTAAGCATTTAAATAAGTTTTAAAATAAATCCAAACCATACTCTGCAGCAGTTGGCTCTCCTCTGACAGTTATCATATACGATCATTGAAGCCATATAGTACAAAAAGGGAACATTTTTAACACAACTGTTTTCGTATGATGACTTATATGAAGCGCGAAAATAAATTAAGTAATCTTGGAATGAGAGTGTTAATTAAGGAAGCAAATAAAACTACAGGCTTGTTTGAAAGCACGAGAAAAGTAACAGCATCAATGGAGCCGTTTTTACTTTCGTAACTCTGGGGACCTGCATCTCGATGCAACCTAAAACATGACATCGTACAATAGGTGATAAATATTTCTAGTTCTACACTTCATATATATATATATATATCACATGGATAATTATAGTGGTTCGATACCTAGTTGAAGAATAAATGCAGCTACGATCTAGGTAACTAAGAACGAGAAGCTTACATATCACTTTAAGCCCTTAAAACCTATAGAAAATGATGTCATATCCCACTACATTTGATAATTTAAATGTACCTGATGTTATACAAACATACATAGGGAGGACTTCTAAATAAACGATCTGTTTCCTAGCCATTGTCTTCTGTTGTTACATTTGGTGTCGCTGCCTTCGCGAAATGAAAGTCCCATGGCGTGCAGCTTTTGAAGAAGGAGATATATGGATCTTCTTAAGGGAATTCGAAACTGTCGCAGAGTTGAATGGCGTGCATGAGCCATCAAAGAAGACCCTTTTACTTGAAACGCTACTGAGAGGTCGGGTGAAAGCAGCAAATGATAGTGTGAGGCAAACAGAAGGGCAAGCAACTTAGAAGTCAGTAGTTGAACGCTTGAAGCGGGAGTTTGACAGTCCGATGAACAAAGAGTGGGAAATGCAGCAGTTTCGCACCACGAAACTGGGAGTTGACGGTGATCCTCTCGTATTGGCACTGACCTTGACAAGCCTACTGCGTCGCGCTCTATTAACACTGGACGAAGATTCTGAGGAACAAATGTTGGCGTCCCGGTTTATGGAGAGTGTTCCAGAACATAAATCTCAACAGCTACATCTGGTTAACGCCGTACAGCCACTGGAAATTGGGGAGCTGGCGAAGGTGACCAGACAAATGTTAAGCAAGACGGTTTTAGCGGTAGAGCCACCAAAATCTCAGCAGTGTAAGAAACAAGCATTGCAACGTGAAGTGGCCGCGCTGAGACTGAGCATGCGGAAAGACCGGTGTTTCACATGTGGCAAACTAGGACAGTGGAAAAACCACTGCCCGGAGAGACTACGAGGAAGAATTTTTAAAAGGTACACTGTGTCTTCTTCCTGTGTTCTGAGACTTGAGGTAATGGGGCGATGGAGAAGGGGGCGATATATTCGAAGGTACGTGTAAATGACCGCGATATAGCCTGTTTAATTGACACAGGGGCAGCAGTCTCACACGTAGATAGGAGCCTATATGAGAGTATAAGACCTTGTTTGTTGACAGTGCAGACAGTGGGGGGTCACGTGTTAAGAATCGTGGGAATGTCAGATTGCAGGGTTAGAATTAGAGAGGATAGCGTGACGTTCCCATCCCTGGTCGTACCTGAATTGCGCCGAACAATCCTTGGGGCAGACATTTTGCGAGATGTAGATGCAGTGATTAACAAGAAGAAAAAGGTTGTCGTTACAAAGTATGGTTGTTTCAGCGTGCACGAGAATAGTAGGTAACAGGGATTGCGGCGTCGGAAGTCTTAAGTGTAGCAAAGTTACTTAGCAAATACGACCATCTTTCCACTGGAGAGGGAGTTTCGTACGGTTACTGTGATAAAGTGAGGCACGAAATTCCGGTGAAAAGCGGGAAAAGGAGACCATTTGTTACTCGAAGAGTCCCATGTCACTTAGAAAGCGAGGTTGCAAGACAGGTTGAAGAGATGTTGAGGGATGATATTATTGAAGAAGCCGATAGTCCATATAGTTCTCCAGTGCTATTGGTGAAGAAAAGCAACGGGAAATACAGATTTTGTGTTGATTTCCGACAATCGAACAGTATAACAGAACTGAGACCGTGCGCGATGCCAACAATAGCAGAAACTTTGCATCACTTACAAAGTGCGAAGCTGTTCACAGTCTTAGATCTGCAATTGGGGCACTGGCAACTGCCTATAAAACAAGGAGATAGAAATAATACGGCGTTCTTTGTGGGACAGAAACAATATCGGTTTAAACGTATACCTTTTGGATTGGCAGGTGCCCCATTTACATTCAGACGATTAATGACATTGCTGCTTAAGAATTTGGGGAACGTCGAAGTTTATGGAGATGGTTTAGTGATATACAGTACGAGCGAGACTGATCACGTAGAGCATGCAGAGGCGGTCCTAAGACGCATCGAAGAATTCAGTCTGCACATCAACAAGGCGAAATCTCAGATTGCTAAGAACGTTACGCTTTCAGGACATAAAGTGGGAAACGGTGAGATAACATCGCTGCCGGAAAAGTTTTAACAATCAAGTCCATTGGGCCTCCGAATTCGAAGAGGAAATTCAGACAGATTTTGGGAGAGCAGCATTCTATACTCGATTCGTGAAAAGCTTCAACAAAGTAGTGGCTCCGCTCTACCGGCTATTAGGCGAGTCAAAGTTCGTCTGGTCCGAAGACTCGCAGAGGTCATTTAACCGTATCAAACAGCTGATGGATCATCAGAGAATGACGCTGTGACTATCGGTGCCGGTAAAGCCGTTCATAGTGTCTCCCGATGCTAGAGATTAAGGAATAGGCGCTGTACTCAGACAGAGTGACGGGGTAGTCGAATACGCCAGCCGTGTTTTAACGCCCACGGAACAGAAGCATTCAACAGTTGAGGAGTATTTGGCGATTATGTTGGTGCTAGACAAATGGAGACCCTATTTACTCGGTCAATGGTTCCACGAAGAGACTGATCATAAGCAGTCTCAGTGGCTGAGAGCCGCCAGAGACCAACGTGGGAAGTTGCCACGGTGGATGTTGCGCCTGCAAGAGTATGATTTCACGATCTCTCATGTTCCAGGAGAAGAGAATGTGTTACCGGATATTTTAACTAGAACAGAAGAGGTAGAGTTACCTGAAATAGCATATGGTGTAAATGCCTTAGAGCAAGACCCAGCAAGACTTTTCCAGATTCAGAGATCAGACGACACCTTGAAAACTGTCACACAAGTGATAACCAAAGAAAAAAAGGTGAATCGACCCACAGCGAACCATGGGCTAAATCTCCTACTCAAACAGAGAGACCGGTTAAGCTTGAATGCCTGCGGAATGTTGACGAGGCGGGAGGATGACAGAAGCTGCAAAGCAGTAATACCTCAATTCCTGCGTCAGGAGATGATTCAGGAATGTCACCAACTAAAGCACACAGGTGTTGCCCGAACACACGATCTCCTGCGACAAACCATGTACTGGACGAGTATGAGAGAAGACGTCGAGAAGTACGTCACAGCGTGTACGCAATGTCAGCTGATGAAAGGTGATCAGTACATACGACCGTCACCGCAGTCGATTCCAGTGACAGCAGTAGACGACCTGTGGTCCGTAGATGTAGTGGGACCTTTTCCACAGACGTCCAATGGCAGTCAATATCTTCTGGTCATGACAGAACATGCCACATGATGACTAGACGCAGTCGCGATCCCTGATCAACGCGCAGAAACGGTCACAGAAGCATTGGTTTGACATATCGTTGCAAACCACGGTGTGCCAAAAGCGATATTGACAGACTGATATGTAGTCACGTGATGTCTGTTTTATTTTTGACAGTCTGATATATTTTGCTATGTGTATATTGATCGATATTCCACTATAACTCACAATATGCTTTGTCTGTCCATTAACTAAATAAACAATGTATGACCTTTTTGTCACATGACATTACAACCAATCAGAATCCAACGATAGTAAGAAAAGCTACTGTCTGTCCTATTGGTTCATGTATATTAGTAATTTTCATATATACTCTGCATTGTACACTTTTACACACTTGTTCACACCTTTCGTACACTATGTACCCTTTCACTCACACACTTGTGTGACAGTCAATTTCCTTTGTTGGAAAACACAAGTATCATCGTGAACGTGGTGGCCTTTCTGATTTCCCTTTACGCGTCAGGACAGTCGGTGGAACAGTGGTAAGGACTCTCGCCGACCATGCACATGGTTCGAAGTTCGATCCCCTGCCGACGCACACCTGATATCTATACCTGCAAACTTTGGGCTACCGATATCCATGCTGAAAATTCCATACTTGTACCAAAAATACAGTGTGGAATCAAGTTGTAATCAAAATATAAAATAAAAAATAACTACTCAGCAGTACATAACATTAATTGGCGACGAGTTCATAACACAGACCAAAGTCCGTATTTTGAAAGCGAAACAAAGGGTATAGGGGCAGTACCCCGCATTCGATATCGGTGATCAAGTCAAATGTAGAGATAGGCGAAACACCGGCGGACAAGTGCCAGGGTCGGGAAAACTGCTACCATACACGGTCACCGCGATACGGGGTCACGTATACACCATCAAGAATGCAAACAGAGAGAAGCGGGTGAACGTCAGCAAGCTCCAGAAATGAATAGAACGAGACAAGCCAACGATGACGTCAGCACCAAGAAGATCAAGCCGACTTCAGTCCAAACTATTTGACGGGGGGACGAGTGTGGTGAGAGCTAGCTGCTAGCCAAATTGGTAGACAGTAATTTACGTCCTCAATGTTGGTCGCGAGAAAAATATGAACAAAGACTGATTCAACAACCAGTCACAGCAGACTTTGCATAGGCGGATGCAATTTGCAGATAGAGAATCAGAACTTTAATAAACGGTCACAAATAGAGGAAAGATTAACGCTCAGCGAGAAACCACCAGTCAGAAGACGGTGTTTGTTTGCTTAAAATAATCTATAATAATGTACATGAAAATCTATAAATATCTGTTGATTTCGAAAATAAACGATCTGTTGCCTGGCCCTTGTCTTCTGTTGCTACAGATTTATCGAGCAGAATTTTGTTATCCAGACTAACAACAATCATTCGCAGGACACTATGCCACACACCTGTCAGTCATTTTTCAGTCAACAAATGGTTCTGCGCAAAGTGAAGATATTCTAGCTAGTTTTGCTACGTCCATGTATATTTGTCAATCCAGTTGCTTTTACGAAGGTAGTTGTGTAGCAACAGAAGACAAGGCCAGACAATAGATTCTTTATTAAGGAAATCAACAGATATTTATAGATTTTCATGTACATTATCATAGATTATTGTAAGCACAAAAACAGTCTTCTGATTGATGGTTTCTCACTGAACGTTAATCTTTCCTCTATTTGTGGATGTTTCTTGAATGTCAGATCATCTATATGTTAACTGTATCCGTCTACTTAAAGTCTTTGTTCTTAATTTTTCTCACGACCAATATTTGGGACATAAACATTGACGTAAATTAATGTCTACCACTTCGGCTAGCAGCCAGCTCTCACCACAGTTGTTCCAGACATAAAAGTAATCAGCTTAGCCAGTGTGTCTCAGATGGTGCAAAAGACATTGAACTAAAACTAAGGCACCCAAAGTGTTTCATAGTATTTCCTTAATGCTCTTCGCACTTGTCTACTGTATATAATAATATACATTTATTCCTGTCTATGTAGGAATGAACTATATGACTGAGGTTACTGATCAGCTTAAACTCGGTTTAGAAAAAGTTGGTAGAGGCATTATCTACTTGACTACCTAGGGAAAAGTAAATTAATTAAACCTCCATATATAATTTTAAATCCCATTCTCATAATTTCTTCAGTCCAATTAACCAAATTTTAACTTTACAACAAGTGTCAATCTGTTTCATAGTATTATTGCTTTTCCATTAAATCTAGATTTATCTGCTTTTTCTTCTACTCGTACTACAATCCACCAAAAAGCCACCATAATTATCATCTCTAAATCTTATTTTTGAATATGTTGGAAAAGAAGGTAGTTCGAAAGTTACGCCTTACTATACACGTAAGTACTTTGCAACTTACATGGTATAAAGAAAAAAAATACAGCCATCTGAGATGATGCTTTGATGACGAGTAATACAACTTAGTGATCAAACCAATGAAGATTTGGTTAAGAAACACAAAACATACATTATTATGATTATCCACTGATAAAATTCGTTCGTTTCTTAAGTTCACTTGGTTTTCTTGATCTAAACAACATGAGAATGAAAGATAAGTACAACTGTTATTAAATGAATTACTTCAACATATGCAAAATATTGCAGTGTGAATAGACCAATTATCTGCGACTAATTTGAAGAAAGCTGCCAATATAACAATTATCCTACATCATAAAATTGAAAGGAAGTGGAAGAGTATAGCAAGTGATGTATCCCAACCAAATAACTGCATGTTATATTCTTGTCGAAAGGCATAATTGTTCTAACCTGGGAGATACAAATTCCTGTGAACTTATTGCCTATTACTCTTTTACTTTGTACAAACGTCACTACATTATTTATACAAAGTCAATATTTAACCGAATAGCTCCACAAAATTTCGGTATCGAGTGAGAAGCAGACATATGTAAAAACACTGCATTTGTATTAATCTCAGAGAACTTGAAATAAATAATTTCACTATTCCTTTCGGCAAACAGGTTCGAACTTTTCCGGGGAAATAATCAAAATTAGAATACCGAGGATTTATGTCAAAGAATACGTCTTGTCTTCAGAATCCTTGTCCAATGATATCTGAATCATAAACAGTGATTAAAACAAAATACATTCAATATTATTTCGTTTTGATACTTTGATAATTTCATTGAAGAAGTTCTGACCAGTTCTCCAAACGAAAAATTGGAATTACTTATTCCATTTTCCCTGAGATCTATACTAATACATATATCATGTCAATTGCTATCAAGCAAAACATATCGGGTGTCTGAAATGTAATGTTTTAGTGTTAAAGGATTTAAACCACACTAAATAAATGTTAGATAAAATAAAACAGCAATATAATCCAAAAGGAAAAGTAGTGTTGTATTTCAGCCGAAGAGTAAACGCTTTCAATATTCCCTCCATTACCAGGTAGCATTTTCTTTAAACTTCTACCCAACAGAGGTTAAAACCACCACTAGCTTCCTCTGAATTACCTTACGTCAAAGAGTTATAGCGACCTTTAAACTCTCATTTACACTTGTTACTTCATGCTCATTTGAAATCTTTTAATAGATGAATCTACTGTGAATACCTAGCTTTCGATACTATACCTTAAACATATTAAATGTTCACAGAAAGAAATATATCTTTAATTGGTGGATGGTGAATAGCAGTGGAATCCAGGAAGGGGAAATCTTAAATTGAATGAAACATACCTTACATACGTACAATTTTTCATTAAAGACTATTGCATAAATCAGAAATAAATATATTCAGAATTAACTAATTATAAGTACTATACAGTGTAATAATAATAATTATTTGCTATTCCGATAAACTGATCATATTCCGAATTAGAGACCATGAGTGATTTCATGGTCGTTTGTATCAGTTTTCGGAGAGAGAGTTGTGAGTCAGGAAGAGTAAGGATGCAGAATGCATTCAACTCGATAGTTCCATTTTGTAATTAGGTGAAGGATCTGTAAATGACGATAAATATAACAAATATTTGATAATATGGCATCCTTGATATTTCAAAAAAAACCTTTCATTGCTGGGTGAAATAACTAGCGAAATAAAAAAATCAGGTAACGACAGGTTACTCTGATTTATACAGCACACAAAGATATAGCATTACTTACTGATGTTTCCAATAAGTTACTGCTATTAATCATATCAGGGCATTAATTTAGTTTTCCGACTCTCAAAAAACCCTTTCTGCCTATCTCATCGCTTCATTTTAGTAATCAACAACGTTTCCCGTGCGACAAGAGATTATTTGTATCACGAAACTACATGTAGTTACTTATATCTGTTGCAGTAATGCACACAGTCAATGGTTTGGTTGAAGATACGAAACTATTGGAGATTCCAAAACTTATGAGTAACAATTACTCAGTGTCCTGTGGTTCCAACCAACCTTCCAGTTCATGGTGATTTTCAGTCAAATTGATAGATCGCCTAAATACTACTCGGTTAAATAATCAGATACTAAAGATGAATAGCACACCAAATAGAAAAATACAAAATGAAAGAGCAGAAATGCTGAAAAATACAAGATTTTAATAAGAGCTCACCTTTAATAGATTTCTTCACAACGCTGTAATCACCTTCAGACACGCTCTTCTCATCCTTTTCAACGAAACGGTGGATGGGATGACGTGAGTCAGGACGATCTGTATCCGACTTTAAAATCACTCAACGTAAAAGCAGAGATAAATATATGAGATCAACTATCTTAAATTGCAAACGTAATGCAGATATACATGCGTGAAGTATTATGTAAGTATTACAGAAAACTGTGCTACCCACTGCCATTAAGGAAGTCACTCATATCTTCCCTTACACTGTTAATTTATATCACAGTGCAATGAACTCTATTACCGAACACAGAAGATAAAAAATAAGAAACGTTATATATACATATATATAGTTTTTTAACCTCCAATACATTTTCATCTAACAAAATTTTCAAAAAGCACATCTGTCGTTTCATATTGATCTGGGGGTGATCACAAGAATTTGATCATCTACTTCTTCTAAAGTATCTGGCAGACCAGAAATCACTCGGGAAAATGGTACAACTGACCGCAAGTATCACAGATAAAGACTTCGGGAACGATATCAGAATGCCAAACTTTCAGTTTCGTTAGGAATAATTCTAGTCAACAAGAAAAAACTCATTTTCTCATTGAATTTTTATAAATACGTGAAAAACTTAAACATCCCTTTTAAACGGGGAATTCTTCAATTAGTGAGTAGGATAAGTGGATTACTCATAACGGTATATGCCTTGTAATCCTTCAGTCTGTATACTATTGACGATGAGTAACGAAGTAACATATGTCTTTTTCTTGTTATTCTAAGAAATATAAACCATTGACAGATGACTCCGAACTGCAAAATTTTTAGAAACCAAGATATATTCCAAGTAAAATACAGGTCAGGGCTGTTAACTAACAAAAGTAACTCTACTGATTTATAGAAGAATATAATAATGATGGGTTACAAAAAACCTACAACTCAAAAGCGATAAGCTCGAAATAAGTGAGATCTAGAAGACGCAGATAAATGAAACGAAATGCAGTACATCCAACAATCTCTGTACAAATAGAATGAATCGGTGACGAACACAATATAGTAGTATGAAAGACTGATTCTCAGGTTACCGAATTTTCGTGATAAACTGCTCACTGAATTCGCCGTGGTAACGATATTAAACTTCTGTATATGATTAAACTATTTACTTCTATTTTCGAAACCACAGCTACGGATTTATTGCAGGTTGAAATGGACTATAAGAATTATAATGTCTCGAAGCTAGTGATTTTTTTAAAAATACCTAAAGGTTTACACACGGCATTAATATGTGTAAAACTTGGGCATGGTGGTAGTAAGTAATTCTACATTAGTTTGTTTATTAGATATGTCACACTGTGAAACATTATTTACATACAGTACTGATAAAATATAATTTAATAGACTTTTCCAGTAAAAGCAGTACCCTTGATACATCAGAATGACTCATATGAAGGAAGACAGTATCAAGGCTTTATGAAATAAATTCTTTAACACCTACAGTAGGTGCATTAAATTTCGATAAACTGGACAGTAGTTTAGAAATGAGTACATAGAAGTTCAGTATGACGATAAAGTTAATATTCGCTGAGGAAATCATGAATTACAATTCACTGAAAGATAAAATACTTCTATGCACACTTGAATGAATAAACTAAAAGAGTCTACTTTGATTTTTCTTAATACTGCTACAGAAGTAATGAGACACGTATGATCATTTAAACCAGAAAAAAATATGAACGAATAGTTGCTTATAGTAACTCCCTCAGGTCCATAAACACTTCTAAAGAATAACCAGTAAATGAGAAGTTATAGTCATGTCAGAAACAGTAAAGTGTTGAAGAGAATCGAACACGATTGAATTGAAAAGTAGAATATTAAGCAGTTAATTTCGACAGCGGTTCTTTAATCAGAGCGAGTGAATAGCCCCACGAAAAGAAAGTGTAACTAGCAATCCTATCTAGCAAAATTAAAGCCGCTGATACTGAAACTTCAAAGTTTGAAGCCCCATGTCCCAAGCGGAACACAAGAAATGAACAAATTGCTATTTCAAGGACGACATATCTGCTAGTAGGCTGACCAGATCTGTTTAATTCAAGTCTGCTTTTCAACTAGGCGTATACTGACACTGCATGAGAGCTAAGTTGCCGACGTCATCCGCATAAGTGTGTGTACGCAAATTTAGCTGTTCCTGTGGTGATAGTTATATGGTCCGCACTCCGAGGTACTAATCCCTATGCGGAATATAAAATTCGACGTATAGACCACATAATCATTTCATCTAATATCTTCATTGACTGTACATTTTGCATTTATTCAATAACTATCAAAATTAACTGCTTACCATCCCAACTTTTAATTCAATTGCATTCGATTCTGTCTCTGATTCAATCATAACTCTGCCCCTAATACCTATCGTACGATGAAGTTTATGGATTCATAGCTTCAAAGTTTGTTAGAATTACTCACAACAGCTGTTCTGTTAAATCTCTCTCTCTTTTTGAAATACCTAGTTGGACCTTCAGACGCTTTTCCTATGGCTATATTATTACGTTGCACTAACCTAAATAACATTGAGACATGACCTTGAAAAAGACACCAAAGAACAAACTGAACGTAATTGGGATTTTACATTATTAAGTTGCTGAATTCCACTGAGTTATTATTCCTCGTATAAAAGCCATGTTTTGATAACTGAGATGATACTACCATCGTGGAAAGTTAAGGTGTGCATAAAGCAGAGTGAAAATGAACTTAAGTGAATAAAAAACCGTAAGACTATTTAAAAAGCAAGACGGGAGAACGATACAGTTACGAAGAATGATTATGAGCTATTTTATGAATTATGACAGTCACGAATACTACTAGATAAAACATTCGTAATACTATGTAGATAACTAGAAACAATATGAAAATGTTAAGGATGAGTTGAACTTGATTAGTTTAAATAACAATTAAAGGCCAAATTTGTGTAGCTTATATATATATATAAGGTTTTAAGCATAGAAGCCAAAATGACAAATGGTACACCTTTTGAAAAGCTAAGGGAAATGTTGCTTGCTAAACATTTGAGTTGTTGAGACTTTCATCTTCGTAGACATGTTCCCGAGATAGGGAATAAGGGTTCAGTTCCTTTTCCTGATTCTGTGTTCGTAAGCATCAAAAGAGACAGGAAATCATCATCCACTAGAACAGTATTTTCTGAAACAATATAGATTCGGAAATGTCCTCTTGAGTATCACTTCTAACTTCCAGAAGATGACAGACAACACGTCTCGGTATAGTAACTGAGAATTTTGATAAAAACAGTTACTAGAAAAAAAAGGGTAAATAAAAGAACGGCATTTAAATTTACGACACGAAACGCTTCCGATTATTTTGATATGAAAATAAAAATCGAGATGCCAAAAGCACTATTACCATTTGTCTTCTACGTTTAGAGTCGGTTGATTTCAGTTCACTGAGAAAACCATAATCGTCTACAATCTCTGTTTTTTCACCATTTCGGGACGTTTTGGCTGTAACAACATCGAATGTCTTCGTAACTACGCTGCTCTCGTTCCCATTTTCCCTGGTAAATTTTAATAAGAAGAAGCCGTTTAGTTGAGGGGAGAAGTTTCAAACTAAACGACTAACATATGATTATGAACGTTCAGGATTATATGAACTGCTTTTATAAATCTCAAACTTCTAAGAACTTCACGGCAAGCCCATTAAACCTATAAAATACGCAAAGCCAATTACTTAATTCCATTTCACACCAAAAGTAAAAGTTTGGTCCGGCTACTTTCAGCGTAATTCGCAGAAATGTCAACTCTACCTGGAGATGTAGAAAAACATGAACGGAATCTCTAAGATCTATTATGCCTTATGTCTTAGCGTTTAGATAAGAAATTATGTATTAGAAAAGGTTATACCGTTACAGAAAAAGGCCTGGACTTTTCTTGAAGTATCTGACAACGCCGAACAGTAGTGCAGTGAGAACTCATGAATATTTTGGTTGCCATAATAAGCAGAATTGGAAATACTACGTTTCCTATATCCGGGTTGCCTTTAGAAGCCTTGTAACCACTTAATTAGCTTATTCTGATACAGATTTAGTATTATTTGTCAAGTAAATAAAAACAACTATAATTCAGTGCTCAAGCGTCATTTAAATTCCTATCTAGTAAATCAAGCGGCAGATGCACATAAAACTGTATCCATAGTTTTCACCATTACGCAAAAATGATGTTATGAGACTGTTGATGTCACAGCTTGAAGTAGTTTTCAATAGCGTAGATGTATCCATTGCTCATCTTTCGAATTCTCAAAATTCTCACTCACTTTCATCTAATTATTTTTCTCCCGTATATTTCCGCCATTATATCTCCAGTACATTTCTCCAGCTTGGTAGCTTAAACTACCTAACTTTTATACACAAGTCTACGGTTTGTATAGGTGGTTTTTGACAGCACAATAAATGAAGAGGTTTTGACTGCTTTTGATTGTCAACGGCATAAATTCTATGCCTTGAGACGTGGCTGTCTTAACAATAGGTGATACCACTTCATCACCTAAAAAGGGATGCACCCATAAATTCGAATTTCGAGTCCCCAAAATTCTAAAGCACACGCAATAACTTTGATGATACACTGAACAAAACTGACTGCTTACCTACTGTATAGAACGGCCAGAATAATGTTAAAAGGATGGAATGTGAACTTAGATAGGTTACTCTGTATACGAAAGAAAACTGACTGAAGACAATGAATCCAATTCAGGAGAGCTAATTTTTTACGTACTTATTTTTAGTCACAATTAATTAAAATTGAGTTATTCAGGACAGATTCTTCACGCATTAAGGTATGAACAATATTTACCGCGTGAAGGCTAATAAAACTCCATTGCCTAGGCCGACGTAGGTATAGCATAATTCGAACCCACGACCCACTGTCTCGAATTCAAGTGCTAAAGAACATAAGCCGCACTTGATTCACAGTCATCTAGAAGTAAATATGCGTAAATAACCATAAGACTGACGAAAAGCAGATTGTCTTATGTTTATAGAAATCTTATAATTACAGTACTCAAAATAACTACACGCTGAAAAAATAGTGATGATTCTGAGAGTACTCATCGATAATAGTTTCAGCTTTGAAGTTCGACGACGTAAAATAGCAATAATACTCGAGTATAAGCACGAGTAACACTAAGTATGCTTTCAACAAAACTATTATTATTTAAAGACGAAAGCTATTTAAAATCAGTTTTAATCCACATGGATTTAGTCAGACTACAATCTAACTGCCGATACACAACAAAGTGAAAATGCGCCTAGTAAACTTGATAAAGACATCTTCCATGGAGCTTACAGATGTCTAATTTTTACTGACTAGTATACGAATCTAGTGGTCACACTTCTATCATCACCTTAATGGTAGGCCAAACTGGACTATAACTTAAATATGCAGTAGATGCCTGGATTACTTGGAAGCTAAGTGGTAAAACAGCCCTCAAGAACTTGTCTACTTTTCCAGTCACCATTCTTAGAAAATGCTAAAATCTAAACTTACAGTGAAACTGCTACTGCCCTTAAAATGTGACTTCCGGGTGGTAGAGTAAACGGTTTCACAAACTTATAAGTTCCGGTATTCAGAAGCTCCTTTCGACATTTTAAAACCGTTGGTTTACTCCCATTAATTGTAAAATAAATGGCTACATCTGGGGTATCACATGTGATTTCCAGATAAGTGCCTGTATCCAAACGAGATTTAAATAATCCAGAATCTGGACTTCGCAAGGGGATGACCAGTGGAGCCCGAATAGCTCCAGCAGACATTTGCTCTGAAAATAAAAAGCTGAGTCAGAAAAGTAAGGTTAATTCACTAAATGAAAGTCGTGCTCAGTGACATTTTTATTTAGAATAAAAAATAGGGAAAATACAGGCACATATTAGATTACAACCAATGAGAAGAAATGCATTGACCGGTCCAAATATCACAACAAACCCAGCACCAGTCCAACCCACATAACGAACAGTGAATATGGTTGCATCCACCAAACTTCTGAGTCGGAGACTTGCAGCGTGGACAAGGGTGACACGTTTCACTTATGCATTTGCGACTTTCCCTATCATCAGTTGTTAATTTTAACGACTTCCATACAGAGTTACAGGCGGAAGAAGAAGACTGTGTAAGAGGATAAGACCTCCCTTCACAAAGACACTTCACAGGATCATTTTGGGGACTGGAATTCATGAATTTGCAATGCCAACCACATGAAGAGCAAAAAAGTGATGCACAACCCAGAGGCGGGACACACAAATGCCAATCGCAGGGGAGTGTCACGTCCGAGTTTGTAACTTGCCAGTCTAAACCACAAGAAGGGCAAAAAGTGCCTCCTTTTAATACTAAGTATCTTTTAACCGACTGCTCTTTGTAATGGGAATAAAACTCAGGACCAAGAAGACGAAAGTGATGAGGGTCGGTTAAAAATGAGGCAGGACACCCGGCTGGACAACCAATGGTATATCCAATATTTTCAACAAACTGGAACATTCCAGCATCGAAATACTCTTTTGCGTACTTTTTGAAACATTCCGTGCAAATAGAGTGATCCTCACTATCACAAAAGCTAAACAATAGTTCGACTTCTGGTGACGAACACGCTGCACACTCTGTCCTGTTGCAGTTTTGTTTGACATGTTTGAGATAAACTACTGGCTTGTGTTTGGCAGAAACTGGACATGAAGATTCTAGTAGTGTTTCGGTGGAGGAACAGTCCCCGCCACTGCCTAGAGAACCATTGTTATAAATGCTGGGATCAGATGGAGAACCAACAGAGACTGAAGAGTAGTGGACATCCTCACATTCATAACAAAATATGATTTTTCGTTCCTTAGACTGTCTCTTGTTAACATATACACGACAATTAGGCATGAGTCCAAAGTCTACTAATTTTGCCTCTTCTTTCATAACCTCCTGTCCAAACGACGTTTCCAATGACAGGTAGTGTATATCTGCATCAATTTCTAAATCTTGACAGACTCTCTGTTTAAGAAAAAGTACATCCCACTGCTCGCTAACATCGAACTTAACCACCCTGTCAACATAAACAACGATTAGGAACATCACTTAAATAGCCCACACTGGAGAACTCAGTTAGTGTTACGTAAAAACAAGGCCGTAGATACAGGAACTACTTTATACTTAGGTAAGATAAAAGTCTTCAAAATTTAGATCACTTAAATTCGATGTCTTAAACAATATTTCTTTCCTAGTACACCTTAATGTCATTCATAGATTTTATTTCGGTTCTGTGCGATGCTTCAATCAATGGTATATCGCTCTGAACAGCCAGTCGATTTTAGTGTACAGTAATGGTGGACTTTCTAAACTTTTACATGAAAAGTTACTCCTTCGGCATGCATAAAGCTAACAGTGAAAGATTTCACGACAAAATCTAGTCGTACACGGAACATAGTTCATTTTCATTTACAGTTAAAGCCCATGTTATTCCTTATGATTTTCTCTACTACGAAGATCTAGTATTCCAATATCCAATATCGTTTTTATGAGCTAGTATAAACCAATTTGATTTCTTTGTTCTCGTTTCTTGATTGTAAGGTATAGGTTCCTGATCTTCAGTAAACTTCTGCGTAGCTCGTCCCGCCACTCGACTGTCGTAGCTTTGGTTGACTCCAAAGGGAGTAGTGCTGGGATTAATTTTATGTGGTTTGTAGTATGAGGTGTGTTAAGACTGTTACTACTGTGATTGGAGTTGATCCTTTCGCCAGTTAATCCTCCGGCATCGTCGACAAGAGAAAAGAGATGGTAATAATAATAATGCTAATAATAGATATAATTACTGAAGTTATTCAGACTAAGAAACAGAAACGGAAATAGGAAACGTAACAACAGTCAGCTCATTAAGTTTGAAGAATAATATATATATCGGTAATAATAATAATAATAGTAATTATAATATTAATAAGTTGTCAGGAGAGTAAGACGGGAGAGAATGTAAAGAAGTAAAACGACGAGTTTAATTGTCTACCCTGAATGGTGTATGCGATTTTAAGGAGATAGGCCATTTGGATGCAGTCCTTGTATCGCTGCATGGTTGTCCAGCCTTTGCTTAAAGGCGTCCAAAGACGGTGCCATAGCTACATCTGCCGGCAAGGAATTCCAGGGACGACAAACCCACAGTTAAAAGAAGTGGGAGCCCACCCGTGTCCTTGCCCTCTGGTGAGCTATCCTTCTGGGATTTCCACGTGAGAGCCTTTACCTACTCAATGGCAGAACACCTTTGTTTGGGTGATTCTGGTCATTTGTTATTTTGTGGGCAGTAATCAAATCCCCCTAAGCCGACGGTAGCTAAGTGTGAACAGGCCTAATTTCTTCAGCCTTTCATCATATGGTTTATTTTGGAGACCGATCTCTCCTTTTGTTGCCCGTCGCTGGACTCTTTCCAATAGGTTGGCGTCTCTTCTCAGCATTGGGGGTGCAATAATATTGTTCACCTCAAGGTGTGGCCTGACGTATGTTTTGTACAACATTAGAAAGAGCTCAGGAGTGAGTGCACCTAACTGTCTATGCGTAAAGTGTATGACTGCATATGGCCTCGCTACATCCCCTGTGTAATTTACGCTTGTGTCCATTTTTTCCATTAGAACTAGACCTAAGTCGCGTTCTGACGTTGTGCAGGACAAGCTTTCATTGCACAGAGTGTAACTTGCATTCTGCAGTCTACAGGTGCGCAACTTCACTACTTTGCCCTTTTTCAAGTTGAAAGTCATGCCACTGGCCACCGCCCAGTCTTCCAGAAGGTTTAGATCTTCCTGCAGCCTATCTGAGTCCTCTGGACACTTTATCGCCCTCCATATTTTTACGTCGCCAGCGTATAGGAGAGTCGGGCAGCTCAGACGGCGTAGTAGATCATTTATGAAAATCAAAAACATCAGTGGTCCTAGGATAAAACCCTGCGACACTCCTGATGGCGATCTGTGACAAGATGATCGGACTCAGTTAACCCTAGTGCAAAATTGCCTGTCGGCTAGGCAGTCCTTCAACCATGACAGAAGTGGCTCACCTATGCCTGCCTGGCTTACTTTATGTAGGAGAAGGTCATGGTGAACTGTGTCAAATGCCTTCTCAAAGTCTAGGAAGACCACATGGACTGGTACATTCATATCACAGCATGATGTCCAGTCGTCCCAAGCTGACAGTAGGTTAGTGACGCAGGATCTGCCTTTTCAGAAACCATCTTGGGCCTTATGTAGTATATTAGTCCTATCGAAATATTCCCTGATGTGGTCGTCAATAATACTTTTCAGTACTTTTGATACCACTGGGAGTAGAGCTACTGGTATATAACTAGTAGCGTTTTGCCTGTCCCCACCTTTGAAGATTGGAGAAAGGATGGCTCTTTTCCACTCCCTTGGCAGTGTCCCCGAATCCATTGAGTGTTGGAACAAGTCGCACAGGGGTCTACAGAGAGCTTCGGCGCACTGTTTCAGAACAGATAGCCTGATGTTGTTACAACCTGGGGACTTCCCAGGTGTGAGTCGCTGTAGCTTCCTAAGTGCTGTTGCGGGTTTATTTGGCGAGTAGCCAATTGGTCTTCCTCCTGTGAAATAGTAGTGCCACGAATTTTGTCCGTAACTGTAATATCCGCATTGCTGTTTAGCTGTTTAGCGAAGCCTGAACAGAATGTTTCAGCCATCTCCAGACTAGTGAGATATTGACCGTTTGGGCCTACCAAAGGGCATGGCCCCTGGTTTGTCGGTTTACATTCCGACATGAATCGGTACAAGTTTTTAGAGTTTGCTTGGAATTGTTTAGCAAGGTTAGCCTGGAATGACCTCCTGTCTCTCCTGACATTTGCTGTCAATGGAGTTGAAGATTGAACGATCAATTCATGGTTGTTTGCTCAAAATCAACTTCCCCAATTTTCGCCGAGGCATCAATACGACAGTCATCGTCTCATCGGTCGCTGTTCAGAAAGAAGTCAGTAGCAAACCATCAGAAACCCTAGTAAAAATATTATTTTTATATGTTGGTGTAACAATAAAGAATTCTCGAGTGGCCAATCGGTCTTTTGGTTTTTCGTCCGTTATTACTAAGCGTTTCTGAAAAACTGCAAGGAACAGCGTGGGCCCGAGCGTATCAAGAGCTGGGCATTAACGGTTTATGAGACGTGACTGACAGTTTCTGATGGTAGAAACAGACTCTGGCGCATTCAGAGAGTTGGTTAAAGTTTGGATAGTCACCGTTCATCTTTCCTGGTGCTGGTCAAGTCCTCTTTGAACAAGCAATACCTGGAACGTTTTTGGAATTGGGTCAGGTTCAACAATGCCTGGGTCAAAAAAAGGACAGAGCGTCTTGGATGCAAACAGGAAAGTAAGTCACGGTGACTTGTCTGTTAATTGTAACGATGTGCCTGATGTTAAGCAAGATATGGTTGATGTTACTGTTTCGCCGTTCAGGGATAATAGGAACATCAAACTCCCTAAGTTTGAACCACGGTGTTTTGATGGAAACCCAGCTGATTATTTACAATTTGTAAAGGAGTTTGAGATCATGTTGAGTGCTTTTTATTAAACGATGAAATGAAGTTAATGTATTTGATGAGATATTGCACTGGAGATGCTGCAAGAGCTATACAGTGCTGTAAGTTTATGAAGCCAAAAGAGGGCTACTACGAGGCTATGAGCATATTACGCCGAAGGTTTGGAAGACCCTCGATGATTGCAGGGAAATTATTCGAGGCTGTTAAGGGTAATCGTGGTCAATTACAGGATGACTCCCAGGCACTCACTGAGTTTTTAGATAATTTGCTAATTTACAAGAATGGAATGATTTCGATGAATCGCATGAGTGACCTCAACCCGAGTTTTATCCTAGAAGTAATAGCAAGACGTCTACCTACTCGACTGCAAAGGAAGTGGGTGAAGATAAGCTCTCGTATGCATGATGAGGGTATCGAGCCAAAGTTTGATGATATCCTGAAACTGGTAAGAGATAGCGTCAATCAATCTATGAGCAAGTTTTCCAGTCTATTACATCTCACCCCTAGAATAGAGCAGTCTGAGAGCAAAATGCCATCATTGATGACGAGTAGGCCTCAGAGAGGTGGATATCGAGAAGGCTCCATGATATCTAGTAATGCATATATACCTAGTGAGTGTAACAGGTTTCGTAGTACATCCTCAACAGATAAGTTACAAGATGCAAGACAAACATTGTTGTGTTTTACACGTTTGCAAGAGGTGCATACAGAAGTGAACTGTGAACCAGTGAGCAAGTTCAGTGATAAGCTAAATGTAAACTTCATGCCTTACTCCGAATTGTGTGACGGTAACGGTGCGGTCAAGAAGTCTGTAGTTGCAACTGGTAAGCCGTTGCTGAATAGAGTGTCACAGAATAGAGTTACTGCTTCAGAGTGCAGTTCTGACTCCACAAGTTTACAAAGTATAACTAGTCAGAGTGAAGATATAAAACCTTTAATGATTTGTGAGGAGGAACCAAAATTGTCTACTTCTGTTAACAAAGAGTTTGAAAATAATAAAGTTGACGGTAAATTGAATATTCGTGATAATGATCATGATAGTGCAGATTTGTCTTTGGTTGATCATGATGAAATGGAGGGAATGCCTACTACTGCTAAGTTAAATAAAGGTTCCGTACAACTTGAACGTGAAGTAGAATTGAATGCAGTTGCAGAAGGCATGCATACTTGTCAAACCGTCAGTGTAATTGATCAGAGTGAAGCCCACCTATCATCAGATGCTAGTGTTAAACCTGAGCTGATAGTAAAAGAAAGCAGTGGTGGTGGTCTTGCATGTAGACAAATTTCTGAAAGCCGAGCAACAACAGCTTTTGATCCACCGCTAACTTCATCAACTGATATCAATCAGTCGTCGTTAGTGCTGTCGTCCACAATGAAACAGACACCCATCAACTCAAGTATCTTCTGCAATGACTATACTAGTATCAGTTCGTTTGAAAGGACGAATATCAATGGTCAGTTTAGTGAGGATAAGCCAAGTGTAAACGAGAGAGTAATTGTTAAATTGACTTGCACGAATAAAGGCATTTCTAGTTTCAAGTTACTTTTTGAATGCTATTATCTTTGGTGTAAATTACTCTGTTTCTATACTTGGTTGATGAGATGTGTCGTGTGTTTGTTAGTCATCTATATTCTACGATACAACGACATGGGCGTGTTGCCGTTCAGATTTGAGGATATAGCTCATAGAAGGAAGATTGCAAATGAACTCTGCGACGACTTTCCAACCTAGAGCGTCAACCTGAGAAGGGTTGTAGGCGTACTGCTGTAAGTCCTACAATTCTTCAAAGGGTAGCGCATCAATGAGCAGTCCAATGTGCTTGGCGTGTGATTTTGTACATATGTTCATATGGTATATACTGAATTGATATCATCTGTCATCTAGCTGTTGGTAATTCTGTTTGTGTCCGGACGACTTCCACTTGGACCATCAACCTGAGAAGGAATGTAGGCGTACTGCTGTAAGTCCTACAGTTCTTCAAGGGTAGTTTGTCATGCCGGAATCCACAACATTTGATGTAGTGATTGTACATATGTTTGTGTTAAATAATTGTGTGAATTCCAATTGATGTAATTGTTGGTTAATCTTGTTTGTGTCCGGACATTCCACAACTTACAATCGTCAACCTGAGAAGGGTTGTAGGCGTACTGGTGTAAGTCCTGCGATTCTTCGAAGGAATTCCATCAAGACATGATCCGCGAATTTTTGTGTACAGTTTGTATATATGTGTGGTGTGTCATATCAATTGTTTTTGGATTCATTGTGTTTACTTCTTGTTTTCGTATCTTGTTGTTATTGCGTAATTTTGTTAAAATTTTCGTCGTGATTACTTCTGAAGTTGTTTCGAGTCTTCTACATTCGTGAATGAATTGATTGATGCTAAGGACAGCAGATGGGTCGTATACGCCGGGGAGGCTATTGCTGAGAATGAAATGCACACGGAGATAATTGTTAGCTGCGGTCCGACACGCCGGGGAGAAAGAGTGTAAACGACTGAGGCTCGCATGCGTCACCGCTACTAGAACTGAGGCAGAATAAGTGACAAGCGATTGCAGTGGTAATTGGTAGTGAGTAGATAAGAGGATGTGCGTGGAGTATCGTGAGGTGGTGCTTTGGCCACGTTGCATTCTACAAGAGTCATTCTAGCAAGTGGCGATTGTGTTGCAAGATGTCAAGAGGAGGTCTCTATCTGGAGGCGCAGGTCGTCATTGATGTGTGAGATTGTGCTGTTGGTATGCTTGTGGTGTGTTGGCTTTTCTGTTTGTTTTCCATTTCAGCTCTGTCCGTGTGACGCAGGTTCTCGCAATGGCATCCAAGTCAACGTGTTTTGGTTGTGAAGGAAAAAAGGGTTGGATCCCTTTTTTGCCGGGGAGTGTCAATGGAGTTGAAGATTGAACGATCAATTCATGGTTGTTTGCTCAAAATCAACTTCCCCAATTTTCGCGGAGGCATCAATACGACAGTCATCGTCTCATCGGTCGCTGTTCAGAAATAAGTCAGTGGCAAACCATCAGAAACCCTAGTAAAAATATTATTTTTATATGTTGGTGTAACAATAAAGAATTCTCGAGTGGCCAATCGGTCTTTTGGTTTTTCGTCCGTTATTACTAAGCGTTTCTGAAAAACTGCAAGGAACAGCGTGGGCCCGAGCGTATCAAGAGCTGGGCATTAACGGTTTATGAGACGTGACTGACACTTGCATTGCACCGGTTTTTTTAGTTCGAGATATGCATCGTGGTCGGTCTGACTCTTATATACACGCCACGTAATCCAAGCCTTCCGCTTTGCTTGCAGAATACGTTGCTTGCCTTTCTTCAACCGTGACGTCTTTCTCTTGGTCTGTGTTGTGACTAAAGGGACGGTGTCCGATATTGCTATATGGATAATCTTTTTTACCACTTCCCAGTGTTCATCCACAGATAGGTCGTCCCATGCTAAGGGCCAGTCTTCGTCGGACAAGAGCCCCGCATTTCAGCATAGTCAGCCTTGCTGTAGCATAGACATGGTCGCGTAACATCCCACTGCAAACGCTCACGGAGAACAAGATCGAAACCTATGGCTGCACGGTCACTGCTTCCCAGAGGAGTCATGATCTGGACCTTTTCGACGAGTAGTTGGTCACTAGTTAGAATATAGTCTAGTTTTGGTGACTTTTCCACTAGGGCCCCACCTAGTGTCGTCCCCAACATTCTCAGTCAGTCCCGTGTTTCGAATAGTTTGCAATAGGTCTCGGCCAAATTTTCCCTTAGCACACCCGGAGCCGAGGTTCAGTGATGGGGCATTGAAATCTCCAGCTATAGTGATTTGGTCGTAGCCCAAATCTCGTATCCCTGTGATAGTGCTGAGCAGTAGCTGGTTGTGCTCTGCCCCACAGGTGGGAGATCGGTAGATGCCACCCAGTAAGTGCTTGGTGTGGCCTACGGTGAAATGACACCATATGGAGTCTGGGAGTTCAATAAGTGGTGGGTCCGTTCCGCGTACGCACTTAAGTTGCCTATCAAAGTATATAGCAACTCCCCTCCTTCCTTATTATCCCTGTCTCTCCTGACCAGTACCATATCACCTATACTGATTTCATTGTCGGCGATAGTGGGGTTTAGCCACGTTTCAGTGAGAATGATTATTTTCAGTTGGTGAAGGTGTGCTTGGAGATTTTGTAGTTCACCTACTTTTCCTCTCAGCCCGCTCACATTGCTATATAGGCAACTGACAGTGAGTCTAATAACCTCAGAGTGTTGTGGGGTAGTTGACGTGAAACTGTCTGCTGGTGGGGGACTTGATGTTGGAACTAGTTGGCCGATTCCGATAGAACCGGCCCGTTGTAGATTTTTCAATGGATTTAGGCAGGACACTTGGGTGACACAGACTGTTATTCTCAGAGCTGCATCGCTCTAGTGTCACCGAAGCTTGGGGTCGTATTAAAGCCTCAGTTTGCTGCCTCCTTATATTTCGGGGTCTGCTTTCACAGCATCGGATGTGTCCTCCAATTTTTCCCTGGTCTCATACCACCGTTGAAGTGCTATGGACAACTGCTCTGGGGAGTTAAATGTGACACATAGCAGCTTTGGAGAGTTAATCAATGTTAGATGAGCGGGGCGAGGTAGTCGGAAATTGGAGATGGCCGCAGAAGCGCCAGGGGCCATCTGAGATGACAGCCATCTCCATTGCTGTACGTCGTGCATGTGTTTTTCACAAGCAGTGCCGGTTTCCAGCTACGGAACACCGTGTACCACCATAGAGGTGGAAGGCATCAGTTCCGGTGATTCCCTCACCATAACTCTGATAGCCCATCGTCTATCTTGTCTTACCCTTATGTTAGAACTTCTGTCCAGGGCTAGTACCTGAGCCATTAACAGTACTTTTTCGGCCTCTTCGGCACAGTCCAGTGTAACCCGTTATGGGGGTGGCTTACACTGAGGCGTGTGGACATCCCTTGTCAATGGACTTGAAGATTGAACGATCAATTCTTGGTTGTTTGCTCAAAATCAACTTCCCCAATTTTCGCGGAGGCATCAATACGACAGTCATCGTCTCATCGGTCGCTGTTCAGAAAGAAGAGTGAAACATCGTCAGAAACCTTAGTTCCTTAGTTCGTTTATTCCTTTTATATGTTGGTGTAACAATAAAGAAATAACAAGCAGCAGATCGGTGTTTTGGTTTTTGCGTCCGTTATTACTAAGCGTTTCTGAAACTCAAAGGAACAGCGTGGGCCCGAGCGTAGCGAGAGCTGGGCATTAACGGTTTATGAGACGAGACTGACAGTTTCTGACGATAGAAACAGATCTGGCGGATTGAAACAGTTGGTGAAAGTTTGGATAGTTGCCGTTCATCTTTCCTGGTGCCGGTCAAGTCCTCTTTGAACAAGCAATACCTGGAACGTTTTTGGAATTGGGTCAAGTTCAACAATGCCTGGGTCAAAGAA
Source organism: Trichobilharzia regenti (assembly GCA_944472135.2). Classification (NCBI taxonomy): domain Eukaryota; kingdom Metazoa; phylum Platyhelminthes; class Trematoda; order Strigeidida; family Schistosomatidae; genus Trichobilharzia; species Trichobilharzia regenti. The sequence goes on from OX235262.1 coordinate 104,695,067, forward strand.
GGGACAGAGCGTCTTGGATGCAAACAGGAAAGTAAGTCATGGTGACTTGTCTGTTAATTGTAACGATGTGCCTGATGTTAAGCATGACATGGTTGATGTTACTGTTTCGCCGTTCAGGGATAATAGGAACATCAAACTCCCTAAATTTGAACCACGGTGTTTTGATGGAAACCCGGCTGATTATTTACAATTTGTAAAGGAGTTTGAGATCATGTTGAGTGCTTTTTATTAAATGATGAATTGAAGTTAATGTATTTGATGAGATATTGCACTGGAGATGCTGCAAGAGCTATACAGTGCTGTAAGTTTATGAAGCCAAAGGAGGGCTACTACGAGGCTATGAGCATATTACGCCGAAGGTTTGGAAGACCCTCGATGATTGCAGGGAAATTATTCGAGGCTGTTAAGGGTAATGGTGGTCAATTACAGGATGACTCCCAGGCACTCACTGAGTTTTTAGATAATTTGCTAATTTACAAGAATGGAATGATTTCGATGAATCGAATGAGTGACCTCAACTCGAGTTTTATCCTAGAAGTAATAGCAAGACGCCTACCTACCCGACTGCAAAGGAAGTGGGTGAAGATAAGCTCCCGTATGGAGGATGAGGGTATCGAGCCAAAGTTTGATGATATCCTGAAACTGGTAAATACTAGTGTCAATCAATCTATGAGCAAGTTTTCTAGATTGTTAGATCTCACCCCTAGAATAGAGCAGTCTGAGGGTAAAACGCAATCATTGATGACGAATAAGCCTCAGAGAGGTGGATATCGAGAATACTCCATGATGTCTAGTAATGCATATAGACCTAGTGAGTGTAACAGGTTTCGTAGTACATCCTCAACAGATAAGTTACAAGATGCAAGACAAACATTGTTGTGTTTTACACGTTTGCAAGAGGTGCATACAGAAGTGAACTGTGAACCAGTGAGCAAGTTCAGTGATAAGCTAAATGTAAACTCCAGGTCTGACTCCGAATTGTGTGACGATAACGTTGTTGTGAAGAAGTCTGTAGTTGCAACTGGTAAGCCGTTGCTGAATAGAGTGTCACAGAATAGAGTTACTGCTTCAGAGTGCAGTTCTGACTCCACAAGTTTACAAAGTATAACTAGTCAGAGTGAAGATATAAAACCTTTAATGATTTGTGAGGAGGAACCAAAATTGTCTACTTCTGTTATTAAAGAGTTTGAAAATGATGAACTTGACGGTAAATTGAATATTTGTGATAATGATCATGATAGTGCAGATTTGTCTTTGGTTGATCATGATGAAATGGAGGGAATGCCTACTACTGCTAAGTTAAATAAAGGTTCCGTACAACTTGAACGTGAAGTAGAATTGAATGCAGTTGCAGAAGGCATGCATACTTGTCAAACCGTCAGTGTAATTGATCAGAGTGAAGCCCACCTATCATCAGATGCTAGTGTTAAACCTGAGCTGATAGTAAAAGAAAGCAGTGGTGGTGGTCTTGCAGGTAGACAAATTTCTGAAAGCCGAGCAACAACAGCTTTTGATCCACCGCTAACTTCATCAACTGATATCAATCAGTCGTCGTTAGTGCTGTCGTCCACAATGAAACAGACACCCATCAACTCAAGTATCTTCTGCAATGACTATACTAGTATCAGTTCGTTTGAAAGGACGAATATCAATGGTCAGTTTAGTGAGGATAAGCCAAGTGTAAACGAGAGAGTAATTGTTAAATTGACTTGCACGAATAAAGGCATTTCTAGTTTCAAGTTACTTTTTGAATGCTATTATCTTTGGTGTAAATTACTCTGTTTCTATACTTGGTTGATGAGATGTGTCGTGTGTTTGTTAGTCATCTATATTCTACGATACAATGACATGGGCGTGTTGCCGTTCAGATTTGAGGATATAGCTCATAGAAGGAAGATTGCAAATGAACTCTGCGACGACTTTCCAACCTAGAGCGTCAACCTGAGAAGGGTTGTAGGCGTACTGCTGTAAGTCCTACAATTCTTCAAAGGGTAGCGCATCAATGAGCAGTCCAATGTGCTTGGCGTGTGATTTTGTACATATGTTCATATGGTATATACTGAATTGATATCATCTGTCATCTAGCTGTTGGTAATTCTGTTTGTGTCCGGACGACTTCCACTTGGATCATCAACCTGAGAAGGAATGTAGGCGTACTGCTGTAAGTCCTACAGTTCTTCAAGGGTAGTTTGTCATGCCGGAATCCACAACATTTGATGTAGTGATTGTACATATGTTTGTGTTAAATAATTGTGTGAATTCCAATTGATGTAATTGTTGGTTAATCTTGTTTGTGTCCGGACATTCCACAACTTACAATCGTCAACCTGAGAAGGGTTGTAGGCGTACTGGTGTAAGTCCTGCGATTCTTCGAAGGAATTCCATCAAGACATGATCCGCGAATTTTTGTGTACAGTTTGTATATATGTGTGGTGTGTCATATCAATTGTTTTTGGATTCATTGTGTTTACTTCTTGTTTTCGTATCTTGTTGTTATTGCGTAATTTTGTTAAAATTTTCGTCGTGATTACTTCTGAAGTTGTTTCGAGTCTTCTACATCCGTGAATGAATTGATTGATGCTAAGGACAGCAGATGGGTCGTATACGCCGGGGAGGCTATTGCTGAGAATGAAATGCACACGGAGATAATTGTTAGCTGCGGTCCGACACGCCGGGGAGAAAGAGTGTAAACGACTGAGGCTCGCATGCGTCACCGCTACTAGAACTGAGGCAGAATAAGTGACAAGCGATTGCAGTGGTAATTGGTAGTGAGTAGATAAGAGGATGTGCGTGGAGTATCGTGAGGTGGTGCTTTGGCCACGTTGCATTCTGCAAGAGTCATTCTAGCAAGTGGCGATTGTGTTGCAAGATGTCAAGAGGAGGTCTCTGTCTGGAGGCGCAGGTCGTCATTGATGTGTGAGATTGTGCTGTTGGTATGCTTGTGGTGTGTTGGCTTTTCTGTTTGTTTTCCATTTCAGCTCTGTCCGTGTGACGCAGGTTCTCGCAATGGCATCCAAGTCAACGTGTTTTGGTTGTGAAGGAAAAAAGGGTTGGATCCCTTTTTTGCCGGGGAGTGTCAATGGAGTTGAAGATTGAACGATCAATTCATGGTTGTTTGCTCAAAATCAACTTCCCAATTTTCGCGGAGGCATCAATACGACAGTCATCGTCTCATCGGTCGCTGTTCAGAAATAAGTCAGTGGCAAACCATCAGAAACCCTAGTAAAAATATTATTTTTATATGTTGGTGTAACAATAAAGAATTCTCGAGTGGCCAATCGGTCTTTTGGTTTTTCGTCCGTTATTACTAAGCGTTTCTGAAAAACTGCAAGGAACAGCGTGGGCCCGAGCGTATCAAGAGCTGGGCATTAACGGTTTATGAGACGTGACTGACACTTGCATTGCACCGGTTTTTTTAGTTCGAGATATGCATCGTGGTCGGTCTGACTCTTATATACACGCCACGTAATCCAAGCCTTCCGCTTTGCTTGCAGAATACGTTGCTTGCCTTTCTTCAACCGTGACGTCTTTCTCTTGGTCTGTGTTGTGACTAAAGGGACGGTGTCCGATATTGCTATATGGATAATCTTTTTTACCACTTCCCAGTGTTCATCCACAGATAGGTCGTCCCATGCTAAGGGCCAGTCTTCGTCGGACAAGAGCCTCCGCATTTCAGCATAGTCAGCCTTGCTGTAGCATAGACATGGTCGCGTAACATCCCACTGCAAACGCTCACGGAGAACAAGATCGAAACCTATGGCTGCACGGTCACTGCTTCCCAGAGGAGTCATGATCTGGACCTTTTCGACGAGTAGTTGGTCACTAGTTAGAATATAGTCTAGTTTTGGTGACTTTTCCACTAGGGCCCCACCTAGTGTCGTCCCCAACATTCTCAGTCAGTCCCGTGTTTCGAATAGTTTGCAATAGGTCTCGGCCAAATTTTCCCTTAGCACACCCGGAGCCGAGGTTCAGTGATGGGGCATTGAAATCTCCAGCTATAGTGATTTGGTCGTAGCCCAAATCTCGTATCCCTGTGATAGTGCTGAGCAGTAGCTGGTTGTGCTCTGCCCCACAGGTGGGAGATCGGTAGATGCCACCCAGTAAGTGCTTGGTGTGGCCTACGGTGAAATGACACCATATGGAGTCTGGGAGTTCAATAAGTGGTGGGTCCGTTCCGCGTACGCACTTAAGTTGCCTATCAAAGTATATAGCAACTCCCCCTCCTTCCTTATTATCCCTGTCTCTCCTGACCAGTACCATATCACCTATACTGATTTCATTGTCGGCGATAGTGGGGTTTAGCCACGTTTCAGTGAGAATGATTATTTTCAGTTGGTGAAGGTGTGCTTGGAGATTTTGTAGTTCACCTACTTTTCCTCTCAGCCCGCTCACATTGCTATATAGGCAACTGACAGTGAGTCTAATAACCTCAGAGTGTTGTGGGGTAGTTGACGTGAAACTGTCTGCTGGTGGGGGACTTGATGTTGGAACTAGTTGGCCGATTCCGATAGAACCGGCCCGTTGTAGATTTTTCAATGGATTTAGGCAGGACACTTGGGTGACACAGACTGTTATTCTCAGAGCTGCATCGCTCTAGTGTCACCGAAGCTTGGGGTCGTATTAAAGCCTCAGTTTGCTGCCTCCTTATATTTCGGGGTCTGCTTTCACAGCATCGGATGTGTCCTCCAATTTTTCCCTGGTCTCATACCACCGTTGAAGTGCTATGGACAACTGCTCTGGGGAGTTAAATGTGACACATAGCAGCTTTGGAGAGTTAATCAATGTTAGATGAGCGGGGCGAGGTAGTCGGAAATTGGAGATGGCCGCAGAAGCGCCAGGGGCCATCTGAGACGACAGCCATCTCCATTGCTGTACGTCGTGCATGTGTTTTTCACAAGCAGTGCCGGTTTCCAGCTACGGAACACCGTGTACCACCATAGAGGTGGAAGGCATCAGTTCCGGTGATTCCCTCACCATAACTCTGATAGCCCATCGTCTATCTTGTCTTACCCTTATGTTAGAACTTCTGTCCAGGGCTAGTACCTGAGCCATTAACAGTACTTTTTCGGCCTCTTCGGCACAGTCCAGTGTAACCCGTTATGGGGGTGGCTTACACTGAGGCGTGTGGACATCCCTTGTCAATGGACTTGAAGATTGAACGATCAATTCTTGGTTGTTTGCTCAAAATCAACTTCCCCAATTTTCGCGGAGGCATCAATACGACAGTCATCGTCTCATCGGTCGCTGTTCAGAAAGAAGAGTGAAACATCGTCAGAAACCTTAGTTCCTTAGTTCGTTTATTCCTTTTATATGTTGGTGTAACAATAAAGAAATAACAAGCAGCAGATCGGTGTTTTGGTTTTTGCGTCCGTTATTACTAAGCGTTTCTGAAACTCAAAGGAACAGCGTGGGCCCGAGCGTAGCGAGAGCTGGGCATTAACGGTTTATGAGACGAGACTGACAGTTTCTGACGATAGAAACAGATCTGGCGGATTGAAACAGTTGGTGAAATTTTGGATAGTTGCCGTTCATCTTTCCTGGTGCCGGTCAAGTCCTCTTTGAACAAGCAATACCTGGAACGTTTTTGGAATTGGGTCAAGTTCAACAATGCCTGGGTCAAAGAAGGGACAGAGCGTCTTGGATGCAAACAGGAAAGTAAGTCATGGTGACTTGTCTGTTAATTGTAACGATGTGCCTGATGTTAAGCATGACATGGTTGATGTTACTGTTTCGCCGTTCAGGGATAATAGGAACATCAAACTCCCTAAATTTGAACCACGGTGTTTTGATGGAAACCCGGCTGATTATTTACAATTTGTAAAGGAGTTTGAGATCATGCTGAATAGTTTTTATTAAGTGATGAATTGAAGTTAATGTATTTGATGAGATATTGCACTGGAGATGCTGCAAGAGCTATACAGTGCTGTAAGTTTATGAAGCCAAAGGAGGGCTACTACGAGGCTATGAGCATATTACGCCGAAGGTTTGGAAGACCCTCGATGATTGCAGGGAAATTATTCGAGGCTGTTAAGGGTAATGGTGGTCAATTACAGGATGACTCCCAGGCACTCACTGAGTTTTTAGATAATTTGCTAATTTACAAGAATGGAATGATTTCGATGAATCGAATGAGTGACCTCAACTCGAGTTTTATCCTAGAAGTAATAGCAAGACGCATACATACCCGACTGCAAAGGAAGTGGGTGAAGATAAGCTCCCGTATGCATGATGAGGGTATCGAGCCAAAGTTTGATGATATCCTGAAACTGGTAAATACTAGTGTTAATCAATCTATGAGCATGTTTTCTAGATTGTTAGATCTCACCCCTAGAATAGAGCAGTCTGAGGGTAAAACGCAATCATTGATGACGAATAAGCCTCAGAGAGGTGAATATCGAGAATACTCCATGATGTCTAGTAATGCATATAGACCTAGTGAGTGTAACAGGTTTCGTAGTACATCCTCAACAGATAAGTTACAAGATGCAAGACAAACATTGTTGTGTTTTACACGTTTGCAAGAGGTGCATACAGAAGTGAACTGTGAACCAGTGAGCAAGTTCAGTGATAAGCTAAATGTAAACTCCAGGTCTGACTCCGAATTGTGTGACGATAACGTTGTTGTGAAGAAGTCTGTAGTTGCAACTGGTAAGCCGTTGCTGAATAGAGTGTCACAGAATAGAGTTACTGCTTCAGAGTGCAGTTCTGACTCCACAAGTTTACAAAGTATAACTATTCAGAGTGAAGATATAAAACCTTTAATGATTTGTGAGGAGGAACCAAAATTGTCTACTTCTGTTATTAAAGAGTTTGAAAATGATGAACTTGACGGTAAATTGAATATTTGTGATAATGATCATGATAGTGCAGATTTGTCTTTGGTTGATCATGATGAAATGGAGGGAATGCCTACTACTGCTAAGTTGAATAAAGGTTCCGTACAACTTGAACGTGAAGTAGAATTGAATGCAGTTGCAGAAGGCATGCATACTTGTCAAACCGTCAGTGTAATTGATCAGAGTGAAGCCCACCTATCATCAGATGCTAGTGTTAAACCTGAGCTGATAGTAGAAGAAAGCAGTGGTGGTGGTCTTGCAGGTAGACAAATTTCTGAAAAGCGAGCAACAACAGCTTTTGATCCACTGCTAAGTTCATCAACTGATATCAATCAGTCGTCGTTAGTGCTGTCGTCCACAATGAAACAGACACCCATCAACTCAAGTATCTTCTGCAATGACTATACTAGTATCAGTTCGTTTGAAAGGACGAATATCAATGGTCAGTTTAGTGAGGATAAGCCAAGTGTAAACGAGAGAGTAATTGTTAAATTGACTTGCACGAATAAAGGCATTTCTAGTTTCAAGTTACTTTTTGAATGCTATTATCTTTGGTGTAAATTACTCTGTTTCTACACTTGGTTGATGAGATGTGTCGTGTGTTTGTTAGTCATCTATATTCTACGATACAACGACATGGGCGTGTTGCCGTTCAGATTTGAGGATATAGCTCATAGAAGGAAGATTGCAAATGAACTCTGCGACGACTTTCCAACCTAGAGCGTCAACCTGAGAAGGGTTGTAGGCGTACTGCTGTAAGTCCTACAATTCTTCAAAGGGTAGCGCATCAATGAGCAGTCCAATGTGCTTGGCGTGTGATTTTGTACATATGTTCATATGGTATATACTGAATTGATATCATCTGTCATCTAGCTGTTGGTAATTCTGTTTGTGTCCGGACGACTTCCACTTGGACCATCAACCTGAGAAGGAATGTAGGCGTACTGCTGTAAGTCCTACAGTTCTTCAAGGGTAGTTTGTCATGCCGGAATCCACAACATTTGATGTAGTGATTGTACATATGTTTGTGTTAAATAATTGTGTGAATTCCAATTGATGTAATTGTTGGTTAATCTTGTTTGTGTCCGGACATTCCACAACTTACAATCGTCAACCTGAGAAGGGTTGTAGGCGTACTGGTGTAAGTCCTGCGATTCTTCGAAGGAATTCCATCAAGACATGATCCGCGAATTTTTGTGTACAGTTTGTATATATGTGTGGTGTGTCATATCAATTGTTTTTGGATTCATTGTGTTTACTTCTTGTTTTCGTATCTTGTTGTTATTGCGTAATTTTGTTAAAATTTTCGTCGTGATTACTTCTGAAGTTGTTTCGAGTCTTCTACATCCGTGAATGAATCGATTGATGCTAAGGACAGCAGATGGGTCGTATACGCCGGGGAGGCTATTGCTGAGAATGAAATGCACACGGAGATAATTGTTAGCTGCGGTCCGACACGCCGGGGAGAAAGAGTGTAAACGACTGAGGCTCGCATGCGTCACCGCTACTAGAACTGAGGCAGAATAAGTGACAAGCGATTGCAGTGGTAATTGGTAGTGAGTAGATAAGAGGATGTGCGTGGAGTATCGTGAGGTGGTGCTTTGGCCACGTTGCATTCTACAAGAGTCATTCTAGCAAGTGGCGATTGTGTTGCAAGATGTCAAGAGGAGGTCTCTGTCTGGAGGCGCAGGTCGTCATTGATGTGTGAGATTGTGCTGTTGGTATGCTTGTGGTGTGTTGGCTTTTCTGTTTGTTTTCCATTTCAGCTCTGTCCGTGTGACGCAGGTTCTCGCAATGGCATCCAAGTCAACGTGTTTTGGTTGTGAAGGAAAAAAGGGTTGGATCCCTTTTTTGCCGGGGAGTGTCAATGGAGTTGAAGATTGAACGATCAATTCTTGGTTGTTTGCTCAAAATCAACTTCCCCAATTTTCGCGGAGGCATCAATACGACAGTCATCGTCTCATCGGTCGCTGTTCAGAAAGAAGAGTGAAACATCGTCAGAAACCTTAGTTCCTTAGTTCGTTTATTCCTTTTATATGTTGGTGTAACAATAAAGAAATAACAAGCAGCAGATCGGTGTTTTGGTTTTTGCGTCCGTTATTACTAAGCGTTTCTGAAACTCAAAGGAACAGCGTGGGCCCGAGCGTAGCGAGAGCTGGGCATTAACGGTTTATGGGACGAGACTGACATCCCTCTTTAGTCTGCACAATTTTTTTGAACTAATGTTCAGACCTAGTTTGCTGCACAGGTTGGACCACTGTTTCTGATCAAACAGGGCCCGTTGTTCGTGCGGGCTATCCTTGCTCACAGGTAGGTTAAAGAGAATGTGAGAGTTAGACCGACTACCGTCAGACTTAGGTTTGGCCTTCGGCTTCTTTCAGTCCTTTGTATCATCAGCAACATTAGGCTTCATCGGTATCTGGCCAGCCATTTTTGTGTTGCCAGGCTTGCTAGTGGATGCAAGTGGTGCCTTTGTTATTTTGCCTTCCCCTGATGTGGATGCTACCTTGCTAATCTCCACCTTGTGAAAATTGGTATTTCCAGTCAGTAGGGCTGGTGTGTCCTTCTTTAAGTCTTTGACCAGTTTTGGCAGTGCGATTTTAGCAGGGGGGAGCTGCATGAGACTGTGTTGGAGCACAAGAGCGTGTTGTTTCTGCTATCCCCAGACACGCTTTGTGGGACTATGCCAGCGCGGCAAAGTGGACACACGTACCAAAACCATGGGCATGGGTTATTTCTCATAAACTCATAGTATGCTTTCGGTACCTCTTTGTCACAACGGCAGTGCACCCATCGCTTGCAAAAATTGCATTCAAACGCTGAATCAGTTTTAGAAACTGTGATGCTGCACGCCTGACATTCATCTCCTTTCCTTGATGACGTCTTCGAGGTCTTATGGCGTCTTGAACGTTTCCTTTTAGGTTTGCTGTGTTTCACTCACTGGCCTACAGTTGATGCAGGTGTAGTATCCTTTCCCCCTGGTATGGCTTGTGCCGTTTCAATACTAGGCTGTGGAAATGCAGGCGTAGTATCAGGACAGACGAAAGCTACATGAGTCTTTAGGATCGGTATGCGGGAAGGGGTTGAAATCCCTGGGTTTTTTCCTTCCCTGGCTGAAGCCCTTATGACTACAGAGTACGGTATTCTAGTGGCATTTTAAGGCTGCTTTCGACAACCATATTAACAATCACTATAAATTATGCTATATACGACTAAGAGAGCAACAGTTTCTATCCAAAAGAGCAAGAATAAGACTGAAAAACTATAAGGCAAGGAAAAGAAAAGGTTTTCGACTTTACCTAGTACTTTCTGGATGATCGGCTTCACGGCAATCACGTGGTAGACCAACAAGTCTTGTTTCTCTGAACGAGTGAGGAAGATGCTGCTACAAAAGTAGCACCTGAAGCTTTGGCAGTACTTCGAGACAGCTGGACTTACCACACAGAGATTTATTATGTAAGTAATGGTTGAATTAAATTCACAGGCTAGGAAGATCAGGTTTCCCAAACAAATAATCCACAGAATTGGTATTTTCGGGTTAGAGAGGAAAAAGCATGCCGTATTCAAGGAGCGCATGCAGCCTGTCTTGCCTTGAATAGATTAATAAAAGGTACTTCGCTACAGAATTCTGCTGGTTTGTTATACAATACGAGAAACTAACCTTCAGTCTTAGGCGATTCGACAGAGGTTTTCTAATTTGAAGGTGGTGCGTGATGAGCGTTTGGTACAAAAATGGGAAAACAGCATAAGTAACATAAACGACTAAGCAAATCCACGGTGCTTGCATGAAGTGGCCTGGAGGTTGCAGATATGAGAATTTAAAAACACTTTCAACCAACTCTCAGTTACTCTCAAAGCCCACCTCTTACTACACTGGACATTACGCTGTCTCTGGAAAACTTTCTGAACAATTGGTAATGACCCAAAAGGAAGCCAAAACAGAGATTGGCGACTCCAGAATACTTTATTCTCACGCCAATACTTAACCAACAACAAGCTTATTGCACACAAGGTCTAAGAATAAATGATACAAAAATAAATCACAACAAAAATTCTGACAGTTGTTTATCTTCTTATCCACGATACTCAAAGTAGGAAGCAGATGATGACAATCGTGCATATGCTTTAGGTTTTCGGGAAAATTTCGCTTGAGTACTAAACGGCTTCGAAAGTACTGGCGAAGGGGGTGAGTAATAGACTGACATTCTCACTTTGTTTTAACAAAGAAAATTTAAGGGACAGAAAAGAATTATTCTTCCCTGGAATAGGGGTGGAATTTCCTCATATCGCGGACGGATAATCACGAATAATAATCATAATTTTATTTTCATATAAACATAAATTTACATGAAAATGCATGCCATTTTTACAGGCACGATCAAGTATGTTATAATGTCAAATCTTAAATTGTCTACAAGTTAATAATGTTTCAACAGTTAAATATTTGATACATATATATATAATTACACTCATTGTCTGAACCAGGCCGTATAGTTATTGAATTGTACAGTTGTCCTCCAGGTTGAGCGGGAAAATCGACTTCGTTTCGTTTTCATCCCGTGGTTGTAGGCATACGATAACCAACCAATATTGAGGTAAGTACAACGTTTACAAGGGATTGGAAGCTGTTTTAGAAAAGTTAAAGTGCGAAGGTGAATCATTAAAGTGTAATAGATTAAGTGAGTGAAATATATCATTAATAAACACATTTATATAGAAAACAGAATGGGGAAGTAATTAATCCTTAGGCCGACAACGTTCATTTGCAATGTATAATAAAACCAATATATTTTGTACTATCATGATGTCCACTTTTGGCTTTAATACAATTATTTTCAAGCCAGTTGTTTTTATTTCATGTCTTTTTGTCTATTTGGTGCACAACCGTACCCTCCAGAGAATAGGAATAGAATAAGTCGAATCAAATTCATAAAGAGCTATAAAATGTTAGGTTTAATGGAATATAATGAGGATCAAGTAAAGACGTTATTAGAAAATAAGTGAGACAAGATATTGTGAAGTGGTATTTAAAGATCTGACAATGGATAGCAAGTTAATTTATAAGATGCCCCATAAATCTGTGCAGATCCCACGTGGTCGCATCTCAACAATAGGCTGAGCGAATGGTATATATTTAAAGGTAGAAGCATGATCTGTCAAGGCGTTCATTATTATCTTTTTCAAGATAAAGATCTAAGCCCTCATAAAAATCAGAAATATCTCGAGCCTTCAAATTGCGTATTGCTGTTCCTGCAGAATGGGGCGATTCACCTTAGTGACCACCACCATATCTACTGATCAGCTTGCGCCACCCTCCCTTCTTTTTTGATGTTAGGCTCTGAGACTATGATTATTATGGCTACCGCAAATATATTGCTTGGTACCAGACATGTTCGTACCCCATATTCCATCTCCCTAGCTTTCTTAATGAGTGCTTCCAATAGGTCTCCACGTACATCTTTACGAACATATTATATATGTGTGCATGCATCCTAATGAACAGATTACTTTATAAGAAGTTAAAACCTTAAAGAGTAAAAAGAATAGGTTTGTGAATAGTGGAGCAAGATTTAGCAGAACACTATAGTTAAGGTTCAATTTAGGTAGTATGGACTGAAGGTAAGGTCGGTTGGCAGGACTTAGAGTACTTATATATAGTAAACATCTGACATTGCAAAGTAACGTGTCTAGACATATTATAAAAAGATATTAACACAGAACCAACGAAATTTTGGCATTTGTTAACAATACTGCAGTGTGTGTATACTGAAGAATGGTAGTTAGTCTACAGGGAGCCGTAGAGTAAATCAAACCATATATGATAAGATGTAATCAATAATATAATTCGTATATCAAATATTACACTAGGTTCAATAATTGAGTGTTATAAGGGAAACAAGCGTGGTAAAGCAAGAGAACATTTGATGCATAAATATTTTAAATTTTAAGTATTTTAATAACCATCTAATTTAAGAATTGAACATGCATGATTAATAAGTATTATTATATTAGTATATACATATGTAAAACGTTAAAAGGTGTGGATGCTATTACAATTATTTCCAGTGTTACTTTTACCAACACAACTTAGTGAAAATTATAGAGAATAGAAATCAGTAAATTAGTTAACGTTCGCTGCGTGAGTATTAGAGTCGAGATATACGTATGTGACTATACTGAAGACTGGACTGGCCTTCAATTTCCGTTCTACCAACAGTTGTGGTCTTTTAGACGAGCTAGGGTGGACATGTTAAAGTGTCTTTCTAGGCTCCGTTTGAACCCATCAGGGTTTTCACAACATCTTATTTCAGGTGGTAGTTGGTTCCAAAGAGTGCAATATTTTATGGTGAAAAAGTTTGCCCTAATGGATTTTCTGTGGGTAGCCACCTTGACAAGGTAGTCGTGGTTTCGCAGCTGATATGATTTAATATTTTCCCAAGTTATGGATGAGTTACTGTAGCAGTGTTTCCTAATGACTTTGAAGAGTAGAAATAGGTTGCACTTCACTCTCCTTAACCACAGAGGCTCTAATTTCAGACGTACACACCTGTCAACATATTCCACTTGTTGGTCGAACCCTATTATGCGTTTCGTGAGGAATCTCTGGACACTTTCGATTTTTTTTCTGTCTACAGTCCTGAGGTTACTAAATAGGAGAGCACAATATTCAAGTTTGGGACGGATACATGTCCTATATATAGCTAATCTTGCTTCTTGGGTGTAGAAGTTACGCAGTACAAAGCCAGTAAGTCGTTTACAGTCAGATACAACCTTATTTGCATGATCGGAAAAGGATAAATCTGAGTATGTTATCCCGAGATCTGTGACTGTGTTCAGTTTTGAGAGGAGCTTACCGTACATATATAGGCACATTATCGGTTTCCAGCGTCCAAGGTGGGTTATACCGCACTTGTCTGGGTTGAAAGTCAGTTGCCACTTTTCGCTCCAATCGCCTAGATCATTTAAGTCTTGTTGGATCTTGCTTTCGACGCTCATATCACCGTACCCATAATCATATACTATCTTGAGATCATCTGCAAAAAGGTATGGCTTGCCATACTTGATTACAGAGACTATGTCATTTATAAATAAGAGGAATAGAATAGGGCCAAGAACACTACCTTGTATTACACCACTGGTTATCGGCTTTGAGGAAGACAACTGGTGGTTGATTTTGACTAATTGCTCTCTTTCTGTGAGAAAAGAACTTATCCATTTGTGAAGATTTCCGGTTATTCCGTAGGATTGGAGTTTTGTTAGGAGTCTGATATGTGGGACTTTATCGAAGGCCTTGCTAACGTCAAGAAACAATGTTGTTACCGAACGCCCATTATCAATGCTTTGTGTGATGTAGTCAAAATAATCTAAGTGGCAAGTAATGCACGACCTTCTACTTAAGAAACCGTATTGGGATGGGGATAGTAGGTCATTTGACAGCAAGTACTGAATGATTTGAGTCTTAACTATCTTTTCCATTACACGTGAAACTACAGACGTGATGTTGATGGGGCGGTAGTTGTTGATATCAGCTATAGGCCCGTATTTATGGATAGGTACAATATAAGACTTCTTCCAGCAGTTAGGGTATGTCCCATCGCTTAATGAAATTGAGTATAACTTGAGTAAGAGTAAACTCATGTCATTACCACCTTTTTTCAGCAGAACGGAAGATATACCGTCTGGGCCAGTAGTGTTACTAAGCTTAAGATTTGCGACAGCTTTATCGATCTCATGTGTGGTGAAAATTATGTCACTTAAACATTCGTCTGTTTTACGTGGGAAATCCACGACTTCATCGTTCTCTAAGGTGTATAATCTGGCGAAGTGCTTGCTAAACAGTTCACATATCGCCTCATTATTTTCGTAAGCAATGCCGTCTAAGTATATTATTTTCGGATAGGGTGTTTTGGAGTTCATCAACCTACTTTTAAAAAGTTTGGCTATTTCTCCTGAGTTATGCGGTGCATGAATGGCCTGCATTTCTTTGTTTCTGAGGCCTATATTTCTCAACTCTTCAATTCTACTGAGAAGGGACGTTATGGCAATTAATGACGATAAGTCATGATATCTGTAGTATTTTATTGAGTGCTTACGTAGACTTCTTCTAAACGATGTCGGAATATAATCACTTTGGGGGAATCTGAAGTTAAGAATCTTCTCGGGTGCAATGACGTCGTGAATTGAGTTAATATTCTGATAGAAGTTGTTAAGAATTGCATCTAAGGACTGGTTCGAAAAGTACGAGTCCCAATTAGAACATCTAATTAGGTGCTGATACAAGTCCCAGTCAGCATGTGTGTACAATCTCATAGGTATCTGGCCAGCTTCATCTCTGCGTTTTGTTTCAGGAAAGATGTCAAAAGAACAAACTACTATTCTATGGTCACTACCTGGAAATTCATGTCCAACATGTACGGTAGATGGCGTTATGTTGTTCGTGAAAATAAGGTCTAGGATATTTGCGGATCTAGTGGGTGAATTTATGTGTTGTGTCCACCCTCCTGTGACGATGGAATTTATGAGATTATCGTACCTTTGGGGTCCTCGGAGTGAAGACCATGATACTTCTGGCAAGTTGAAATCGCCTCCGATAATTTTATAACTGAAAGGAAGATTGGCTGTAACATTAAAGATATTGCTAAGCATATTATCATATTCCCTGCTGGATGAAGGGGGCCGGTACACACAACCCACAAGTATAGGTTTACTTCTGACAACTTTTATTTCGACCCAGATCGAGTCATTGAGTTGTGACAGAATTGGGTTACTAAACTGGGTTGCACACATGGATTGTTCACAGTAAATTAGTGTTCCACCCCCACGACCTGTCCGTCTGTCCCCGCGAAAAAGGTTGTATTTATCAATCCTTAGGCTGTCATTGGAGATTTCACTTGTGCACCAGGCTTCGGTGATCATAATCAATGACGGTCTGCATATAGAAGCTATTGTACTTAGTGCTAAATGTTTGCTTAGAACTGATCTCGTATTTACTAGGATAATAGATAAACACTGGCTATGTGGTTTCAGTGAGCGGACAACATCTTGGTAAAATAATCCGTGAGTATCCTCTATATACATGTTATCAGACTCATTTACCAATATCTTTGGATCGTAGGAAGACTTCAGGTAGATTTTTGAGGTGGTAGTCAGGGATGGGCTTACGTTTGGATATGGTATGCAGTGAGAGACACCTGTGTGATAATCAGATATTAATATTTTAGAGATATTAGTATCCGCGTTTGGTGTCGACACTGTGTCAGCTATCTCCCGGGAAATATGCCTTGCCCTAGCTGTAGACTGTTCGCTATGCCAGCAAGGAATTGATCCGATATCATGCGTGCTATATGCATGATTCCAGGTGTTTCTGTTAACTGACGCTGGTGAAAATCCTGCCCTAAGGTATAACCGATATGTGTATTCGGTAATTTGTTGCCAGTATAAGAATGAAGTGTTGGTATCTGTTTCTGGTATTCATCAGACCATGGCAAGTTTTGTGCAGAAATCGGCACATGCTGCCCACTAGACACATAAGACATATGAACGGGTTGAATGCAAGCCATGTCTCCTAAACCCTCAGTGCCAAGCTCTTACTACGCCGGCTCACTCACTGTCCCTCGAAGCCTCTCAGAGACGCTTAGTATGAACGAACGCAAAACCAGAACACAGATTGGCGACTCAAGAATTCTTTACTCTAACACCAACATATAGCCAACATTGCAGCTAATGTCTATGAACAAACATCACAATAATAAATCACAATATTACTTCTGACGGTTTTGTACGTGTTTTCTGAACAGCGAACGATGAGACGATGACTGGTTTATTGATGCCTCCGCGGAAAATTTGGGGAAGTAGGAAAGTGTCAATCATAAAATGTTATGCACCCACGAACAACGCAGACCTCGAAAAGAAAGAAGAATTCTACAGACAACTACAGGCAACAATGGACAATACTCCAGCTGGCGACATGAAAATACTTATGGGAGACATGAACGCCAAACTGGGACCATACAACACAGGAAGACAACTCATCATGGGTAGAGGAGCCCTCGGAGAAATGAATGAAAACGGAGAACTCTTCGCCGACTTCTGCGCCTTCAACGAACTAGTGATTGGTGGCAGTGTATACAAGCACAAAGATATCCACAAGGCTATATGGGTGTCACCAGACGGGCAAACCAAAAACCAAATCGACTTCATCTCAATCTCAAGGAAGTGGAGGCGCAGCCTACTGGACACAAAAGCAAGAAGAGGAGCAGACGTTGGCTCAGACCACTATCTCGTACAAGGGACAATCCAAATCAAATTAAAAGCTTTCAGGGAAACAGGAGCTGCAGATAGACGAAGAGAGAGGGACAGTGAAACAAAAGATTATCCAGTGCACTGACGAGCAACAAAAACAGGAGCTGAATGAAAGCTACAATACACTGAACAAAAGAGTGAAGAAAAGTGCCAGGGAAGACAAAAGAAAATATTATGAAACCATGGCAAACGAAGCAGAACAAGCTGCAGGCAAAGGAGACCTCCTCACACTCTACCAAACAACTAGGCACCTATCGGGCAAAAGTTCGACACAGATTAAGCCATTAAAGGACGACAATGGAAAGTCAATCACCGAAGAGGTGGAACAAAGAAAACACTGGGCTGAACACTTCAAAGGACTTCTAAATCGTTCGCCACCTAAAACACGCCCAACAATACCAACAACGGAAGCAGAACTACCAGTGAACATTGATCCCCCGACGAAATCAGAAGTCCTGAATGCAATCAAGATGCTAAAAGCTGAAAAAGCAGCAGGAACAGATGGAATCCCAGCAGAAGCATTGAAAATAGACCCAGAGACAACAGCGGACTTGATGACACCACTGCTGGAGAAGGTTTGGAAAGAGGGCAAAGTACCCGAGGATTGGAAGAACGGATACTTATTCAAACTACCAAAGAAAGGAGACTTAAGCCAATGCAAAAACTGGCGTGGAATTATGCTTCTGTCCATTCCAAGCAAAATACTAAGCCGAATCATCCTGGAGAGAATCAAACAAACCCTGGATGCAAAACTCCGACCGGAACAGGCCGGATTCAGGAGAAACAAATCATGTATTGATCAAATCGCCACTCTACGGATCATCATTGAACAAAGCTTGGAATGACAGTCACCCCTCTATCTCAACTTCATCGACTTTGAAAAGGCCTTTGACAGCGTCGATCGAGAGGTCATTTGGCAACTACTTCGCTACTACGGGGTCCCATCGACAATTATACATCTCATCCAACAGTTATACGACAATGCTGCATGCCAAGTAATCCACAACGGGAAACTTACGGAATCCTTCGAAGTGAGGATGGGAGTGAGGCAAGGCTGTCTACTATCGCCAATTATTTTCCCGATTGCAGTAGATTGGACAATGAAACAGACAACGGTAACCAACGAGGGAACAAGCATAAAATGGACTCACACAAAAGACTTGGAGGATCTGGACTTCGCCGATGATATATGTCTGATTTCCCACAAACTGGAAGATATGCAAGTGAAAAGCAACAAGCTGGCAGAAGAAGCATCAAAGATAGGACTTCAAGTGAACATAGATAAAACAGAGGTGATGAAGATTCCTGGCCAACAACAACAGCAGCAACAACAACAACAGACAACAATCAGCATAAATGGGAGGAACCTGAAAGTAAAAACCTCCTTTACCTACCTGGGAAGTATCGTTTCAACTACAGGCGGAACCGACGAGGATATCAAAGCCAGAATCGGAAAAGCAAGGCAGGCTTTCATTACTCTCAAATCTGTGTGGAGGTCAACATCACTCATCATCAAAAATAAGATCCATATTTTCAACTCCAATGTAAAGTCAGTGCTACTATACGGATCAGAGACTTGGCGAGTCATAAAGAGCATCTCGAACAAACTTCAGACCTTCATTAACAGTTGTCTTCGCTCAATACTCAAGATCAGATGGCCAGAAAAGATCAGCAACAGGGATCTCTGGCAATGAGCGAACCAACCCAGCAGGAACCGATTGTCAAACAAATAGGCAGGAAGAAATGGAGATGGATTGGCCATACTCTGAGGAAACCATCAAGTGACATCACTGGACAAGCCCTCGAGTGGAACCCGAAAGGGAGGCGGCGAGTTGGTCGTCCAAGGGTGACTTGGAGGAGGTCATGCGAGGAGGAGATGAAAACATGTGGACAGACCTGAAGCGGGTGAAAAAGTTGGCAGAAAACAGAAGGCGATGGTGGTGCGCAGCTGAAGCCCTATGATCCTTTAGGATTTAAAGGACATAATAATAAATAATTTTACGAGCCTCTTAAGAACCATGACAGTCATACGCCAGTCTGGAGATAAAGCTGGGCCTAAGTACAGACCTTGATGCTAAAGACTAGCACTATGCCATTATAACAGGTCGTTCCTTTGATTCCGAGCGAGACGGAGGACACTAGCAGCTCATTTATACTACACCCGGTTCTCTGTTATTCATTTCAGATAGCTCAACAATTATCTGTAATCTTATGTTTCTTCCCCCATGTTATTTTATCCGACTCGTTTTTCCGCACTTGTGATCCACTAAAGGTGCTGTAACGTAATTACTTCGAGAGATTTAATCTATCTCCGTTAACTCCCGCAAATTTGTCGAGCAATTGAGGCATGATTGCTTGACTACCAGTTTCTGTTTTACCTATTCATTCAAACCGGTCATCTGATACTTCGTATCATGCAAAGGCATGGCAGACTATTTACTCAGGCTGCTTGAATGATTTCGAAATTGTTACATCGTTGGTCTAAACTAGGAACAACGTTCGTTGCCAATGTAGCCGAAGACTGAACGATAAATTCATGACTGTTTGCTCAAACCCAACTTCCTCAATTTTTCGCGGAGGCATCAATAAACCAGTCATCGTCTCATCGTTCGCTGTTCAGAAAACACGTACAAAACCGTCAGAAGTAATATTGTGATTTATTATTGTGATGTTTGTTCATAGACATTAGCTGCAATGTTGGCTATATGTTGGTGTTAGAGTAAAGAATTCTTGAGTCGCCAATCTGTGTTCTGGTTTTGCGTTCGTTCATACTAAGCGTCTCTGAGAGGCTTCGAGGGACAGTGAGTGAGCCGGCGTAGTAAGAGCTTGGCATTGACGGTTTAGGAGATGTGGCTGACAGTTTTTGGCGGATTCGCACAGTTGGTGACAGTATGGATAGTCACCGTTCATCTTTCCTGGTGCCGGCGAAGTCTTATTTGAACAAGCAATATCTGGAACGTTTTTGGAATTGGGTTAAGTTCAACAATGTATGGGTCAAAGAAGGGACAGAGTGTCTTGGATGCAAACAGGAAAGTAAGTCATGGTGACTTGTCTGTTAATTGTAACGATGTGTCTGATGTTAAGCATGACATGGTTGATGTTACTGTTTCGCCATTCAGGGATAATAGGAACATCAAACTCCCTAAATTTGAACCACGGTGTTTTGGTGGAAACCCAGCTGATTATTTACAATTTGTTAAAGAGTTTGAGATCATGTTGAGTGGTTTTTATTAAATGATGAATTGAAGTTAATGTATTTGATGAGATATTGCACTGGAGATGCTGCAAGAGCTATACAGTGCTGTAAGTTTATGAAGCCAGAAGAGGGCTACTACGAGGCTATGAGCATATTACGCCGAAGGTTTGGAAGACCTTCGATGATTGCAGGGAAATTATTCGAGGCTGTTAAGGGTAATCCTGGTGAATTACAGGATGACTCCCAGGCACTCACTGAGTTTTTAGATAATTTGCTAATTTACAAGAATGGAATGATTTCGATGAATCGAATGAGTGACCTCAACTCGAGTTTTATCCTAGAAGTAATAGCAAGACTCATACCTACTCGACTGCAAAGGAAGTGGGTGAAGATGAGCTCCCGCATGGAGGATGAGGGTATCGAGCGCAAATTTGATGATATCCTGAAACTGGTAAGAGATAGCGTCAATCAATCTATGAGCAAGTTTTCCAGTCTATTACATCTCACCCCTAGAATAGAGCAGTCTGAGAGCAAAATGCCATCATTGATGACGAGTAGGCCTCAGAGAGGTGGATATCGAGAAGGCTCCATGATGTCTAGTAATGCATATAGATCTAGTGAGTGTAAAATTTTCCGTAGTACATCTTCAACAGGTAAGTTACAAGATGCAAGACAAACATTGTTGTGTTTTACACGTTTGCAAGAGGTGCATACAGAAGTGAACTGTGAACCAGTGAGCAAGTTCAGTGATAAGCTAAATGTAAACTCCAGGTCTGACTCCGAATTGTGTGACGATAACGTTGTTGTGAAGAAGTCTGTAGTTGCAACTGGTAAGCCATTGTTGAATAGAGTGTCACAGAATAGAGTTACTGCTTCAGAGTGCAGTTCTGACTCCACAAGTTTACAAAGTATAACTAGTCAGAGTGAAGATATAAAACCTTTAATGATTTGTGAGGAGGAACCAAAATTGTCTACTTCTGTTATTAAAGAGTTTGAAAATGATGAACTTGACGGTAAATTGAATATTTGTGATAATGATCATGATAGCGCAGATTTGTCTTTGGTTGATCATGATGAGATGAGGGATATGCCTACTACTGCTAAGTTGAACATAGTTTCTGTACAACCTTGACGTGAAGTAGAAATAAATGCAGGTGCAGTTGCAGAAGGCATGCATACATGTGAAACCGACAGTGTGAGTGATCAGCATGTAGCCCACCTATCATCCGATGTTATTGCTTAACCTGAGCTGATAGTAAAAGACAGCGAAAATAGTGAATTCATCAGCAAGCATAGATATTTTTGAAGCGCTACAACAAGGTGTCACATAGATGTTCGTGATAAAAATGAAGTTGTACTTAGACAGGTGTTTAGGTCGACATTTGACATTTATACAGTCAATATTATCAGTTGAGAACTTAAAGCAGGCGTTGTTGGTAACATACCACTGAGAATCGATAAAAGTAGCAACACCACCACCTCGCTTCTTCCTTCAACTCCTTCGGTCTTGTCTGTACATATTGAAACCATTTATGGAGATTAAATTGTCATCATAGGGCATGAGGCTAACAACCCCATCCTGTAAAAATAAACTCTACTACAGAAACAGTTGTACAGTCAATACTATCAAGTGAGAACTTATAGCAGGGGGATTTTGTCACATATTAGCGAGCGATTGTGATCGAACGTTACAATCTCTCACCATAACGTGGATATATTTCTACCGATTTCCGGAGTATTGTATTGGATATTATACCACTCTTCAACTATTGTTTATATTGGCTACTTCCCTAGCTTCCAATTACGCAGATAAATCACCGCCAGTTATCCATTATGGATCCAATCTTTCGCAGGGCTCCTCCTCCTTACTGTAACTTTAGAACAACGCCATAGAAAAGGAGACTATAGAGAAGTTCGTTATTTTGTGGTTTACATATCAGGATCAACGTTCACGAAAATTGGTTTCTATGTAGCCTGTATTTGACGGTTTAATACTTTTGTCGATTTATTGTTTATTTATAAGCAATAAAATTCCATACTGTGTACATAGTAGTACTTAATCTGTATATCCACTCTATATACTATTTGTCCATATACCTGTTTTTGATTTAGCTCAGCTTCAACTATAAACCTCACTGATCAGTATTTAGCAATGGTACATGGTAATAAATGAGTACATTTTACAGGTGAGAATAATTTAGGTCACTCAGCTAAGAAGATACGTACACCACTATGCGTTCCACGTAGCCTCAACAATGTGTCCCGAATTCACTGTGCTCGATTTGTTATCAGAGATATACGCAACTGCTAAACAAAATAAGTTAGACCTTATTTCTCTAGCTAACTTTGTGAAGGAATGCAATGCAAATATAAACACCATTAAGCCGTTACTGCTTCTTTGTAACCCAACTCATGATACTAATCCGTAAAGTCTGCTGAAGTCTCAGCGTATGTTAGACTTTATAGTCAGTGAAGTGACTAAACGAATTATGTCCTCGTACAACGTTCTCGATTGCAATCTGATTGATCAGACGCCCCTGGACAAAATCAAAGTGACATGTCTCCAAGCGTGCGGCATTCCATCAGTGAATTGCCACCTAATCAGACTCAGGAAAAAAACAGGAAGGTATACTTGCCCTGTGCTGTTTAAATTCAGTAGTCCCAATGATGCTAGGAAATTTCAGTCGTCAAACAAGTTAATTAGTTCATCTACACCTTATGGTAACGTTAAACTTGCTCAAGACCTAACGCCCTGTCAAAGACGTAGCCGCGCAAGTGTACCAAGTGTCGCAAAAACATACGTAACTGCAGAATGTCCTACAAAAGACTTTCTCGCCTCACATCTAAGTAAGCCTTATGCTACAGACACGCATGAAAATGAAATACCCTAAATAATAAAGCTTCACCCAGTAAACTCAACAGTGAAGTGACTATGGTCATAGACTTAGATGCATCTTTAGAGTTATGCTCTCTAGATACATCATCACCATCATCTGCTAACACCACTGTCAATGTTACGAAAAAGGCTAAGCCCGAGCATGTAGCATTAAATATAACCTCCCCGAGTAGCACTCGGACAAGTGTACATACAAAATAAAATAACGTAGCCCTGCCATCCAGAATACCTCAACTCAAACCCGTCACTGATAGGTTTCTTACCAGTAAACCATATAACACTAACTTAAGCAACTGCAATCATAGCTCTGACCCAGGGAAGTAGGACAAGCCTCCATACCGCCATAAATATAACGTTGATGAAAAGAGAGGTGTCAATGTAGTTGAAGATTGAACGATCAATCCATGGTTGTTTGCTCAAACCCAACTTCTCCAATTTTCGCGGAGGCATCAATACGACAGTCATCGTCTCATCGGTCGCTGTTCAGAAAGAAGTCAGGAGACAACCATCAGAAGTAATCTTTTGATTTATTATTGTAATATTTGTTCACAGACCCTAGTAAAAACATTATTTTTATATGTTGGTGTAGCAATAAAGAATCCTCGATTAGCCAATCGGTCTTTTGGTTTTTCGTCCGTTATTACTAAGCGTTTCGGAAAAAGTGCAAGGAACAGCGTGAGCCCGAGCGTATCAAGAGCTGGGCATTAACGGTTTATGAGACGTGGCTGACAGTTTCTGCTGGTAGAAACAGATTCTGGCCGATTCAGATAGCTAGTAACAGTTTGGATAGTCACCGTTCATCTTTCCTGGTGCCGGTCAAGTCCTCTTTGAACAAGCAATACCTGGAACGTTTTTGGAATTGGGTCAAGTTCAACAATGCCTGGGTCAAAGAAGGGACAGAGTGTCTTGGATGCAAACAGGAAAGTAAGTCATGGTGACTTGTCTGGTGCTTGTAACGATGTGCCTGATGTTAAGCATGACATGGTTGATGTTACTGTTTCGCCGTTCAGGGATAATAGGAACATCAAACTCCCTAAATTTGAACCACGGTGTTTTGATGGAAACCCAGCTGATTATTTACAGTTTGTTAAGTAGTTTGAGATCATGCTGAGTATTTTTTTATAAGTGATGAAATGAAGTTAATGTATTTGGTGAGGTACCGCACTGGAGTTACTTCAAGAGCTATACAATGCTGCAAGTTGATGCCCCTAACGAAGGATACTCTGAAGCTATGAACATACTACGTCAAAGGTTTGGAAGAACTTCGATGATTGTAAGAAAATTATTCGAGGCTGTTAAGAGTAATGGTGGTCAATTACAGGATGACTCTCAGGCACTCACTGAGTTTTTGGAAAATCTGTTGATTTACAAGAACGCATTGATTTCGATGAATCGCATGAGTGACCTCAACTCGAGTTTTATCCTAGAAGTAATAGCAAGACTCATACCTACTCGACTGCAAAGTAAGTGGGTGAAGATGAGCTCCCGTATGAAGGATGAGGGTATCTAGCCAAAGTTTGATGATATCCTGAAACCGGTAAAAGATAGCGTCAATCAATCGATGAGCAAGTTTGCCAGTCTATTACATCTCACCCCTAGAATAGAGCAGTCTGAGGGTAAAACGCAATCATTGATGACGAGTAGGCCTCAGAGAGGTGGATATCGAGAAGGCTCCATGATGTCTAGTAATGCATATAGATCTAGTGAGTGTAAAATTTTCCGTAGTACATCTTCAACAGGTAAGTTACAAGATGCAAGACAAACATTGTTGTGTTTTACACGTTTGCAAGAGGTGCATACAGAAGTGAACTGTGAACCAGTGAGCAAGTTCAGTGATGAGCTAAATGTGAAATCAAGTTCTTACTCCAAATTGTGTGACGATAATAGCGCGATAAACAAGCTTGTAGTTGCAATTAGTAAGCCATTGTTTATTAGTATGCCACAGAGGAGAGTTACAGTTTCATAATCTAGTTCTGACCCCATAAGTTGACAAGGTATTACCAGTAAGAGTGAAGGTACAAAATCTTTAGGGATTTGTGAGGAGGAACTCAAATCATCCACTGCTTTTATTAAAGAGTTTGAAAATGATGAAGTCGACCAGATAGATGTTTGGCCCACCGAGGGAGAGGGCTCTCGAGTGGTTGCGCCACAGGTTGATCCTGCATGCCGTTCTTGTCTCGCAAGAGGCAAGGATGCATGTGTTTGATTCTCCTGAAAACCAATGCCCAGTCACTGGGTGTATCGTGGTGTGAATGTGCGTCGTTGGCACGGTGGTTAGGACTCTCGCCGACCATGCACATGGTCCGGGATTCGAGCCCGCACCGACGCACACCTGATATCTATGGTCGGCCTGCGAAATTTGGGCTACCGATATCCATGCTGAAAATTCCATACTTGTACCGAAAATACAGTGTGGAATCAAGCTGTAAATAAAAAAAAATAAGTTCAATATTTCTGATAATGATCACGAAAGTGCACATTTGTCTTTGGTTGATCATGATGAAATGGGAGGAATGCCTACTACTGCTAAGTTGAATAAAGGTTCCGTACAACTACAACGAGAAGTAGAATTGAATACAGATGCAGTTGGAGAAGGTATGGATACTTGTGAGACCATCAGTGTAATTGATCAGCTTATAGTCCACCTATCATCAGATGCTAGTGCTAAACCGGAGCTAGTGGTGAAAGACAGCAGTGGTGGTAATCTTGCGGTTAGACAATTATCTGAAAGCCGAACAACGACAGCTTCTGATCCACTGCTAAGTTCATTAACTTGTGTCACTCAGTAGTCGTTGTTGTTGTCATCCACAATGGAAAAGACACCCATAAACTCGAGTGTCTTGTGCAATGACTATGATAGTATTGGTGCATTTGAAAAGACGAAAGATATTGCTGAGTTTAGTGGGGATAAGCAAATTGTGTAGTAGAGGGTAATTGTTAAATTGACTTGCAGCCCACAAATGTTAACAATTTAAAACAAACTATAAACGATAAACTGAAGGTTCTTATTTTTTATTGCCGAGAAGTTGTAGTCATTGAGTTTAGAAGTGTTTCGCACCAACGGTTAGTCCAAGTTTATAGTAGTAAGAAAAAATAAAAAACGGATGATTGTCCCCACCCATATTGGTACTGTTATGAACAGATGCTGAAAAAGAAGTTGAGCTCTAACGCCAAAGTGCATAGAATATATACGATAAAAGAGAAAATTTTGTGATATATGTGCTGTTGTTCTGATTTATACAGTCAGGTGCCCTTGTGGAGAGGTGAACTTATACAATGTGCTTCTCTTCAGAGAATTCATACCTAAGCTGTTTCATTCACACTGTTTTGCCTTTCTTTTTTGAATCCATTCAAACCCAAGTATAGTAATCGATCTCTCTCCAGGAGACAAGTTTAGTTCTCATATATCTGCTGAATGGTAGTCTTTACCCTCCAACCTTTAATGTGCAAGGTTCTAGCGAAATACTGTTTAACTTTTAGTGCTATTTGCGACGCATACTCGTTTTACATTCCTCCGTAACTTATTGAAATCCATGGTATGCACGACTCCCTTCAGGAAGACATCTTGTATGTTTTTCTGTTACCGAATTTTTAAAAAATGCACAGTTGAAATGTGCAGAAATAAGACGGTTATAGACTTCCTTCTAGATTTCAGATATAATCAAATGAAAACGAGTTGGAAAAAAGAAGAAGCGTGCAAAATACTGAACAAATGTACAGCAGTATGTGTATACATATATGTGTAGAAAGAGGCAGTAGCATAGTACCTATACGCGGTGCGTTCGACGTTTATGTTACATTTTGGCGTGATTTACTATATACAATCTATTTTTGTCTTGAGAATCGCACAAGTGGTTCTGCAGTTCCATAAATGTAACCAGTAACTATTTCACTAACTAGTTAAGGTTGATCACACTAAAAGGTCAAGAAATCAGTCACCTGTTAACCTGATTATTGACAGCGCATATATGCTTGCGATAACGAGCAATAAAACTCTTGCTAAATGTGGAGGTGAGACGTTGTTTCTTATGCTTTATAGAGGCCTATCGTTTGGAATCCTCTCTACCTTGAATAAAAATTTTCCAAGGTTTCGTCAGCTAAGTTTTGGTTTCAATTTATGGTACTTAGAACTCGGCTAGTAACTCCCATAAGTCTCCCCCACAGCTCAATTCTGTGACTGGCCTAGGGCGGGTTGTAGTGCCATTCGATGCTCCTTTTTAGAAAATCTTCAAGTACTGTCACCTAAGTGTCTTCGAAAGATCCCTTAGGCTCTGAATGACAACTGATGAGGCTAGGCAATCAATCACTTAACATCATTTTCGGCCTATTTTAACGTTTATATATACCAGTGACGCCAGAATAGATAAAAGGATGGTTAACGTTTATGCTGAATATGTATGAATGGCACTCATCTTCAAGCGCCGAAATGGATGACTGAATCTCTTACACTAGCTTCTTCCCTGAATGCACAATTTTCTCCTTTTGCCTGCTATGCTGCAAATGGTGCCACAATCTTTTGACCCTAACGAGAATTTATTTGTATACATTCTAAATATTTCCAATTACTTTGAGGGCAGCAACGCCATACATTCAGTATCTGATACCTCCGGCTGATGCTTCATAACAATTGGAATGAGCCCGATTCGGGGTAGTGTCTTACTATGAGGATAGTGACTGGATAGTTTCAAGGTATTAAATCCAAGTGAAGAGTTTCGTATGTTCCTTCTAACATTTGTAGACGTCCGGCTACTCTAACGATCCCATCTGAGGCTTATGGAGATGCTCTATCTACCCGTACTTTGAATTTGGCAATGTCAGGACTATCTTCCTTAGTGACTTGATCCCATGCTTCCAATTCAGTAGCCTTCAGGATAGATATCTCAGCTTGATATATATCCTTGACTCTCAATAATTCTGCATTCATTACCTCGTATCCCGGAAGAAACATGACTTTCAAGTATACAAAATATCTGCTCAATTAGGAGACAGCCTTGAGTGATTTCTACTATAAAGAATAATATAAAAAGAGTGGGTACAAATCTGAACTTATTTTGTTCATGTATGTCACTTTAACACTTTCCGTCATTTCTGTGGCACGCTCGCATACAGGTGGTTCATTTTCCCTACATGGCCATTACCAGTTCGCTTGTCCTAGGAATTCTTGGACTTTCCACCACCCATCTGAACGGAAATACATGTGGGTAGATCTCTCTGATGCTAAATCTGAAGGGTCCTGCTTGCACGATGCATATCTCCATTGATGGAAACTGGACGCTTTCCTGGTTCCGGACATTGTGTTTCATACAATGCAAAATTACCTTTCTGATTCATTGCACGTATAATATATCGCTGAAGAATAGTGGTTCTGAAAGGTTGTGTGATAGGAAGGGCAGTGGATTTCCCTCCGCACCGTAATGAACATCTATACGGCCAACTACGCAGAGGTAATTTCTAGCGTTCGGAATGAAGTAGTCATCTAGGGCGCTACTCTGGACTTTCCCACAACAAGGCGGGCATCTATTTCGCATATCAGGTCACTTCTAATATAAACGGCAGCTCCATATAATAATAATCTACTTTAATTCCAAAAATCTTATACCACAGAGTCGAATTCTCAGCACTTGTCACAATATTGCGTCTGATTTACTCAAAATATAAATAAAATTGAAACAAAATAACTAGAGGAATTTGTCCGCATTTATGGCATAAAGTCAAAAATATTTGAAGTACAAAATGAGAATTATAAACATAATAATAATAGCAGTGAGTTTGTTTGAAAAAGTACTGTCCACTCAACTTGAAAATTTTAGCATATTATTGAATTAACTTCTGTTGAATCTAATGTTCTGTTGTCATGGTACGGTGAGGGGAAAGAAAATTAAAAGTTATAACTCAGTTTATATGATGTTTACATTTTTCCAAAATAAACAAATAAAAACAAAAATTTGCGAAGACTATAAATATAGGAAAAACAATAACAATAAAAATTGGTGGAATAAAGATGGAGAAAATAGTTTAAACACTAGCGCGAAGAAGATTAGTTAGATCATGCCTGACACTCTTTTCATAGCATAAAACACGTGCTGCCAAGTATTGTATGGTGGAACATTTTTTACTTAGACGTACATGGATGAAGTCTCCTGAAATAAATTCTTGTTTTACTTTAGGATACACAAGGTGAAAGCGGGTAAAATAGGTACTCACAGTCTGACAAAATCCCTTTAGCAAATTTGTTACATGAAATCAAGTGCCTGTGAGTGACAACGTCAACGATATGACTCATTCTACTGACTGACACTCTTAAGAGTTATAAGAAGTATATGTCAATGTAGTTGAAGATTGAGCGATCAATCCATGGTTGTTTGCTCAAACCCAACTTCTCCAATTTTCGCGGAGGCATCAATACACCAGTCATCGTCTCATCGGTCGCTGTTCAGAAAGAAGTCAGGCCAAAACCGCCAGAAGTAATATTGTGATTTATTATTGTAATATTTGTTCATAGACCTTAGTTTTAAGCTTAATTTTAAAGTTGGCTATATGTTGGTGTTACAACAAAGAATTCTCGAGTAGCCAATCGGTGTTTTGGTTTTTGCGTCCGTTATTACTAAGCGTTTCTGAGAAACATCAAGGAACAGCGTGAGTCCCAGCGTATCAAGAGCTGGGCATTGACGGTTTGCGAGACGTGGCTGACAGTATAACATAGACTTTTTAAGCAATCCAGGGAAGAATAAGTGTGAAAATAAAGAAGAATAGGTAAAATGCGAGAATTGAGAAACTGTAATAGGAGGGGCTGAGTTATACCTGAGTGCCATAACTTCTTAGTATAAAACATCAGACGCAACTTTTCTTTAAAAATCGCTGAGGCGTGGTAGGACTAGGACAGATCAGAAGAAAGAATTAGTCTCAGATATCTCTATATCAGTATCATCAATTTTGCAACAGTCATGGAAAGTAACAGCTTCATTTAATTTTCTTCTGCATCGGAAACTGAAGTTAACAGTCTGACATTTTTGAAAGAGTCACTTTAAGACCATAAGATCAAAACCATTTGCTGACTGTTGATAGAAAGCTGTTCATTTTAGTAAGGTTTAGTTGGGAGTTAACAGACACTGAAATAGTTAGATCTTCCGCATATTTAACAGAGATAACTTTATCATTGTGAGGGGAGTCATGCGAGAAGAAAGAAAACAGAAAAGGAGAAAGAACAGCGCCTTGAGGGACACCAGCCTCAGTAAGCAGTAAGCTTTCTTCAGTGTACTGCTTTCTTCCTGAGAAATAAGAATGGAGCCATTTGACAACCCAAAAGTCAGTTTGAGTATCATCAAGCTTGTTTAACAAAATGTCCCTAGGTACTGAGTCGAAAGCAGATGTGTAATATAGAAAGGTGCAGAGAAAACATTTAGCCCCCTTGTTTAATCTGGAGACAATGTTATGATACAAGACTGCAGCTGCATCTAAAGTAATTCTACTGTGTTTATAGGCGAATTGTTTGGGATCGTTAAAGGCTTCAAGTGAAGGCTGAAGAAGAGGTAATAGCAATAGATCTAAATTTAAAACATGTTCCAGTAGACGAATTAGGTATAGGTACAATTTTAATGTCCTCGCAAACGGCTGGCACGACATTTCTGGAAAAAGATTCATTAAATATGCCCATGAGAGGATAACACGGGATATCTGCACACTTTTTAAGAATAACACTGGGCAACCCATCTGGACCTAGGCTACAAGAAGGGTTCAGAGACTGGAGACATTTTAGAACATCATTTGTATTGAAACCAGGGAAGCAGGTCTCATTAATACTTGTAACACTAGAAAGTTTAGAATTTGTGGGAGAATGTATGAAAGATTTGTTTAGTGTGCAAAGATCAAGGGAACTAGGAATACTATTCATCTGCTTACCATCAGTAATTTCTTTGAAATGTTTCCACATATTAGAGGCATTTTTACAGGATATAAGCTTTTGGCTGTAAATTGAATTCAATCTGTGCATTTCAGACTTGATTAGGATGTTAATTCTTTTCAAACCAGTATTATTCCTCATTTTATATGACATTTCTTTTTGCCTGTGAAGCTTTTTAAGTTGAGTGAAAGAGAAACGCTCAAATCTGATGAAGAGCGTTTCTCTGGGACAACAGGTGTCAAGACAAAATTTGAGATAACGTGTAATATTAGAGATAGTGTCATCAAGAGAGTCTTCATTAAACAAGTCCCACCTGATGTCTTTGAGCATGCTCCTAAGATTCTGAACATTCTCCAAAAAGAGTAACATCCATGTACAATTTTCTTGGAAAGGTGTGAAAAAGTTATCTTGTGTAACTCTCCATAAATTTTGGGTAAAACCCGTACAATATAATGATTTGAGTTAAACAGTGGGGCTCTTACGCGAACTTCGTATATTCCGCAGTCATTTATAAATACAGGATCAAGAAAAGTATCCAATCTGGTGGGAAAGTTAACGACATTTTCATGACCTAGCACTGTGAGAAAGCTGCAGTCACAAGAATTAAAATCACCTGTCACTATGGACAATGAGTTTCCAAAAGAGGCGGCAGCGAAAATAGTGAATTCATCAGCAAGCATAGATATTTTTGAAGCGCTACAACAAGGTGTCACATAGATGTTCGTGATAAAAATGAAGTTGTACTTAGACAGGTGTTTAGGTCGACATTTGACATTTATACAGTCAATATTATCAGTTGAGAACTTAAAGCAGGCGTTGTTGGTAACATACCACTGAGAATTGATAAAAGTAGCAACACCACCACCTCGCTTCTTCCTTCAACTCCTTCGGTCTTGTCTGTACATATTGAAACCATTTATGGAGATTAAATTGTCATCATAGGGCATGAGGCTAACAACCCCATCCTGTAAAAATAAACTCTACTACAGAAACAGTTGTACAGTCAATACTATCAAGTGAGAACTTATAGCAGGGGGATTTTGTCACATATTAGCGAGCGATTGTGATCGAACGTTACAATCTCTCACCATAACGTGGATATATTTCTACCGATTTCCGGAGTATTGTATTGGATATTATACCACTCTTCAACTATTGTTTATATTGGCTACTTCCCTAGCTTCCAATTACGCAGATAAATCACCGCCAGTTATCCATTATGGATCCAATCTTTCGCAGGGCTCCTCCTCCTTACTGTAACTTTAGAACAACGCCATAGAAAAGGAGACTATAGAGAAGTTCGTTATTTTGTGGTTTACATATCAGGATCAACGTTCACGAAAATTGGTTTCTATGTAGCCTGTATTTGACGGTTTAATACTTTTGTCGATTTATTGTTTATTTATAAGCAATAAAATTCCATACTGTGTACATAGTAGTACTTAATCTGTATATCCACTCTATATACTATTTGTCCATATACCTGTTTTTGATTTAGCTCAGCTTCAACTATAAACCTCACTGATCAGTATTTAGCAATGGTACATGGTAATAAATGAGTACATTTTACAGGTGAGAATAATTTAGGTCACTCAGCTAAGAAGATACGTACACCACTATGCGTTCCACGTAGCCTCAACAATGTGTCCCGAATTCACTGTGCTCGATTTGTTATCAGAGATATACGCAACTGCTAAACAAAATAAGTTAGACCTTATTTCTCTAGCTAACTTTGTGAAGGAATGCAATGCAAATATAAACACCATTAAGCCGTTACTGCTTCTTTGTAACCCAACTCATGATACTAATCCGTAAAGTCTGCTGAAGTCTCAGCGTATGTTAGACTTTATAGTCAGTGAAGTGACTAAACGAATTATGTCCTCGTACAACGTTCTCGATTGCAATCTGATTGATCAGACGCCCCTGGACAAAATCAAAGTGACATGTCTCCAAGCGTGCGGCATTCCATCAGTGAATTGCCACCTAATCAGACTCAGGAAAAAAACAGGAAGGTATACTTGCCCTGTGCTGTTTAAATTCAGTAGTCCCAATGATGCTAGGAAATTTCAGTCGTCAAACAAGTTAATTAGTTCATCTACACCTTATGGTAACGTTAAACTTGCTCAAGACCTAACGCCCTGTCAAAGACGTAGCCGCGCAAGTGTACCAAGTGTCGCAAAAACATACGTAACTGCAGAATGTCCTACAAAAGACTTTCTCGCCTCACATCTAAGTAAGCCTTATGCTACAGACACGCATGAAAATGAAATACCCTAAATAATAAAGCTTCACCCAGTAAACTCAACAGTGAAGTGACTATGGTCATAGACTTAGATGCATCTTTAGAGTTATGCTCTCTAGATACATCATCACCATCATCTGCTAACACCACTGTCAATGTTACGAAAA
The DNA here is from genome assembly GCA_944472135.2 of Trichobilharzia regenti. NCBI lineage: Eukaryota > Metazoa > Platyhelminthes > Trematoda > Strigeidida > Schistosomatidae > Trichobilharzia > Trichobilharzia regenti. Next base: position 104,728,606 of record OX235262.1, read on the forward strand.
AGGCTAAGCCCGAGCATGTAGCATTAAATATAACCTCCCCGAGTAGCACTCGGACAAGTGTACATACAAAATAAAATAACGTAGCCCTGCCATCCAGAATACCTCAACTCAAACCCGTCACTGATAGGTTTCTTACCAGTAAACCATATAACACTAACTTAAGCAACTGCAATCATAGCTCTGACCCAGGGAAGTAGGACAAGCCTCCATACCGCCATAAATATAACGTTGATGAAAAGAGAGGTGTCAATGTAGTTGAAGATTGAACGATCAATCCATGGTTGTTTGCTCAAACCCAACTTCTCCAATTTTCGCGGAGGCATCAATACGACAGTCATCGTCTCATCGGTCGCTGTTCAGAAAGAAGTCAGGAGAAATACGTCAGTATTCTTAGTTGTAAAGTCGGTTATGTTTTGGTGTTAGAATAAAGAATTCTCTAGTCGCTTATATGTGTTCTGTTTTTTGTGTCCGATTTTAGGAAGGGTTTCTGAGTAGCATAAAAGAATAATGTGAGTCCCAGTGTAGCAAGAGCTGGGCATTAACGGTTTACGAGACGTGGCTGACAAGAGGTAACCCACCGATTCGTCCAACATTGAACAAATCTTCGTCCGATAGACACAACAGACTTTATATATCTGGGCACCCTAAAAATAAGTCGAGGCCCGACGAGCAGTCATACACCTACCCATACACAGCTTTCCAATCTATGGCTAATATAGACAAAATTTGATCCAGGAACCTCTACAACTACTAACTGCACAGTAGCCGCTTAACTAACTGACTGGTTTCCTCTTCACTGTAATCTTCAATAAGTTCGTCAGTATAATTATTTCCGAAAACCATTACATTAGCAACCATATCTTTTGATATTTTACGAATATACTTATATTATTAGCATAATACACTGCACTGATTTTGAGTTGAATTGATTATCTTCAGTCAACAGTCACCCATTTTCATATAATTTTCTAAAATTCATAATGTTAAAGCTATCTAGTATTTCTGTTAATATCTTTTATAATATGTTTAGACACGTTACTTTGCAATGTCAGATGTATACTATACACAAGACTGTCGTGATAATTTAGTACACTAAGTCCTGCCAACCGACCTTAGCTTCAGTTCATACTACCTACATTGATCCCTAAATATAGTGTTCTGCTGAATCTCGCTTCACTATACACAAAGGCCATTCTTTTTATTATTTAAGGTTTTGATTCCTTATAAAGTAATCTGTTCATTAGGATGCATGCACACATATATAATATGTTCATAAAGATGTACGTGGAGACTTATTGGAAGCACTCATTTAGAAAGCTAGGGAGATGGAATATGAGGTACGAACACGTCTGGTACCAAGCAGTATATTTGCGGTAACCATAAGAATCATAGTCTCAGAGCCCAACATCATAAAAGAAAGGGAGGATGGCGCAAGCTGATCAGTAGATATGGTTGCGGTCACTAAGGTGAATCGCCCCATTCTGCAGGAACAGCAATACGCAATTTGAAGGCTCGAGATTTTTCTGATTTTTATGAGGGCTTAGATCCTTATCTTGGAAAAGATAATAATGAACGCCTAGACAGATCATGCTTCTGCCTTTAAACACATACCATTCTCTCAGCCTATTGTTGAGATGCGACCATGTGGGATCTGCACAGATTTATGGGGCATCTTATAAATTAACTCGCTATACATCGTCAGATCTTTAAATACCACTTCACAATGTCTTATCTCATTTATTTTCTAATAACGTCTTTACTTGATCCTCATTTGACTCCATTAAAACTAACGTTTTACAGCTCTTTATGACTTATTATATTCCTACTCTCTGAAGGGTACGGTTGTGCACTAAATGCACAAAAACGTATAAAACAAAAACAACTGGCACAACTGAGGATAAATGTATTAAAACCAAAAGTGGGCATCATGATAGCACGAGATATACGTGTAGCATTATACATTGCAAATGAACGCTGTCAGCCTAGGGAGTTTCCTCTATAAATGCATTTATTAATGATACTTGCACTTACCTATTTCATCACAATTTAATGATTCACCTCAGCACTTTTACTTTTCTAAAACAGCTTTCAATCCCTTGTAAAAGTTGTACTTACCTCAATATTGGTTGGTTATCGTATGCCGACAACCACGGGATGAAAACGAAACGAAGTCGATTTTCCCGCTCAACCTGGAGGACAATTGTACAATTCAACAACTATACGGCCTAGTTCAGACAATGAGTGTATTATATGTATCAAATATTTAACAGTTGAAATATGAATAACTTGTAGACAATCTACGATTTGATATTATATCATACTTGATCGTGCCTGTAAAAATGGCATGCATTTTCATGTAAATTCAAATTTGTATGAAATACATTACATTATTATTAACAAGGAACAGGTGAGTTAGGCTTGTTTCCTAAAGGTGGCCTGCTGACAAACTACATCGCCGAAAACCACCGAACACAAACCACCCAAGACCATCGATGGACTAATATTTACGAAAATAACTTAAACACACAAAATACTAGTCATAACCGTGATACACGTAACTTAACTCCAGCATACTATCCGCAAGGAATACCTACCTCCCCTCCATCCAATCTAAATTTTCTCAGCCAACACGAAATTTCAGCCTCAATATTGACGCAAATAGCACACATGCTGTCAAGCCACTTATCACCGGATAGGAGGACGATGAATTGGAGCCACGGTATTATGAACACCTCTCACCCGCCGAGCTAACCAACGATAGCACATCTCACTATGCTGATACTGGTGTGGGGCGCTTTTCCAGCACTGCCAGTATGTTACCACCATCTGAGTAAGAACCCATCAAACAATCTGCTCTAGACGCCATAAACCTTGGAGAGAATATTTTTAAAGATATATGCGATTTCGCCGTCACCCCTAACTATCTCTCATTCTGTCTCATCAATGCTCGCTCCTTACTCAACAAAATGTTCGACTTCGCAACATTATCCCTAATTTGCAACCCATCTCTCATAATGATTACTGAGACATGGTGCATTCCTCAGATTTGCTATAAAGATATTTCTAACGATAACTATTATGTATTCAGAGGTGACAGAAACCATGGCGGAGAAGGAGGATGTACTATGTGTATCAGGTCTGATATTAAGGCCACACAGTGCTTCTACCCAGAGCTCATCACAGATAACTATTCAGTCTGGGCTATTCTAAGGCTGTCTCACTCCAATTCCTATCTTTTAGGTTGCATCTATCATCTCCCACGCTCAACTTTTGAAGGTGATATGAAGCTTGCTAGCACGTTCGCTGTGGCGTAAGCACACGGCTAAATTATATGTGGGGACTTTAATATGCCCGATGTAGTCTGGCAACCACTTTCCTCACCAAAACGGTACAATGAATTTATCAACATAATAGAAACAAAAGAATGGCAACAACACGTACAGTATCCTACCAGGCTATCTAAGATTTTAGATCTAGTTTTCACTAATGGTATCATCCCCACTACCCTTCGAGTAGGTAAAGAGTTTCCTGGCAGCGACCACAGAGTAGTATTCGGTACATTTAATATTTGCATTAGCATGAGTTCGACAATAAACGCCAACAAAGTATTACTCAGGGGTTACAGACATGCTCAATGGGATGAACTGAAACCATACATACGCACCCTAGACTGGGAGCCATACTTTACGTGCAGCTCGGCTATAGAGACAAACAAATTACTCTATGAGAACCTAGGATTTGCACATGACTTCATCGCTCCAGTAAGACTTGTGGAAACGAGGCCTAAACAGCCCGACTTCATCCCCGTAAAGATTCGAAACCGACTACGTAAGCATGATAGGAAATTCCACAGATGCAGTGAATTTTCATCAATCATTACACTGAAGCAAACTTATGATTCATACAAATCTAATCAGTTATCTGAGTCCACCAAACTAGAACGCATACTCCACTCACGATCCGATAACACAGAGTCATCAGTTAAACTAATTAAGTCACGAATTCACAGCAACAGAATAAGTATCCCTCACTCATAACCAGATAGAGAAAAACTACACGAAGACCCACAGGAGATATGTGAGTTATTCAGCTCCCACTTTTCTAGCTACTATACTATCGAAGAAACAGTAGGTAGTCTTGATGTTCCGACAATACCAAATCACTTTTTGGGTAATATAACATTTACCCAACAAAAGATTTTCTCCACTATAGCATCCCTCCGGACATCATATAATGCTGAACCCGATGGAATTCCATCTATCCTGTTGAAAAAAGGTGGTGAGGACATACCCATTATTTTCCTAAACTTTTTCAATCTGTCCTTAAATAATGGCGGTTACCCAGAGTGCTGGAAGCTGTCGTTTATAACACCTAAGCACAAACCAGGACCAACATATAACGCGGTACGTTCAACGTTTGCGTTACATTTTTACGTGATTCGTTACATAAAATTTAACTTGTCGTACTACTTGCACAAGTACTATACCACTTCCATACTTGTAACCACTAACTCCACTAACTCATTGAAGTGCGCGCTCCTTGAATACGACGTGCTTTTTCCTCTCCAACCGGAAAATACCAATTCTGTGAATTATCCGTTTGGGAAACCTGATCTTCCTAGCCGGTGAATTTAATTCAACCATTACTTACATAGTAAATCTCTGTGTGGTAAGTCCAGCTGTCTCGAACTACTGCCAAAGCTTCAGGTGCTACTTTTGTAGCAGCATCTTCCTCACTCGTTCAGAGAAACAAGACTTGTTGGTCTACCACGTGATTGCCGTGAAGCCGATCATTCAGAAAGTACTAGGTAAAGTCGAAAACCTTTTCTTTTCCTTGCCTTACACTTTTTCAGTCTTATTCTTGCTCTTTTGGTTAGAAACTGTTGCTCTCTTAGACGTACATAGCATAATTTATAGTGATTGTTAATATGGTTGTTGAAAGCAGCCTTAAAAAAGCCACTAGAATACCGTACTCTGTAGTCACAAGGGCTTCAGCCAGGGAAGGAAAAAATCCAGGGATTTCAACCCCTTCCCGCATACCGATCCTAAAGACTCGTGTAGCTTTAGTCTGCCCTGATACAACGCCTGCATTGCCACAGTCTAGTACTGAAACGGCACAGGCAATACCAGAAGGACAGAATTCTACACCTGCATCAACTGTAGGCCAGTGTGTGAAACACATCAAGCCTAAAAGGAAACGTTCAAGACGTCATAAGACCTCGAAGGCGTCATCAAGGAAAGGGGATGAATGCCAGGCGTGCAACATCACAGTTTCTAAAACTGATTCAGCGTTTGAATGTAATTTTTGCAAACGATGGGTGCACTGCCGTTGTGACAAAGAAGTACCGAAAGCATACTATGAGTTTATGAGAAATAACCCATGCCCATGGTTTTGGTACGTGTGTCCACTTTGTCGCCCTGGCATAGTCCCACAAAGCGTGTCTGCGGATAGCAGAAATAACATGCTCTTGTGCCCCAACACAGTATCATGCAGCTCCCCCCTGCTAAACTCGCACTGCCGAAACTGGTCAAAGACTTAAAGAAGGACACACCAGCCCTACTGACTGGAAATGCCAATTCTCACAAGGTGAAGATTAGCAAGGTTCCATCCACAACAGGGGAGGGCAAAATTACAAAGGCACCACTTGCATCCACTAGCAAGCCTGGCAACACAAAAAAGGCTGTCCAGGTACCGACGAAGCCTAATGTTGCTAATGATGCAAAGGACTGCAAGAAGCCGAAGGCAAAACCTAAGTCTGAGGGTAGTCGGTCTAACTCTCTCATCCTCTTTAACGTACCTGTGAGCACGGATAGCTTGCTCGAACAACGGGCCCTGTTTGATCAGGAACAGTGGTCCAACCTGTGTGGCAAACTAGGTCTGAACATTAGTTCAGCAAAACTGTGCAGACTGTACAGGGGTGTCCACACGCCTCAGGGTAAGCCACCCCCATTACGGGTTACACTGGACTCTGCCGAAGAGGCCGAAAAAGTACTGCTAATGGCTCAGGTACTAGCCCTGGACAGAAGTTCTAACATAAGAGCGCGGCAAGATAGACCATGGGCCGTCAGAAATATGGCGAGGGAGTCACCGGAACTGATGCCTTCCACCTCTATGGTGGTACACGGTGTTCCGGAGCTGGAAACCGGCACTGCTTGTGAAAAACACATGCACGACGTACAACAATGGAGATGGCTGTCATCTCAGATGGCCCCTGGCGCTTCTGGAGCCATCTCCATTTTCCGACTACCTCGTCCCGCTCATCTAACATTGATTAACTCTCCAAAGCTGCTGTGTGTCACATTCAACTCCCCGGAGCAGTTGTCCATATCACTTCAACGGTGGTATGAGACCAAGGGAAAAATTGGAGGACACATCCGATGCTGTGAAAGCAGACCCAGAAATATAAGGAGGCAGCAAACTGAGGCTTTAATACGACCCCAAGCTTCGGTGACACTAGAGCGATGCAGCTCTGAGAATAATAGTCTGTGTCTCCCAAGTGTCCTGCCTAAATCCATTGAAAAAAACTACAACGGGCCGGTTCTATCGGAATCGGCCAACTAGTTCCAACATCAAGTCCCCCACCAGCAGACGGTTTCACGTCAACTACCCCACAACACTCTGAGGTTGTTAGACTCACTGTCAGTTGCCTATATAGCAATGTGAGGGGGCTGAGAGGGAAAGTAGGTGAACTTCGAAATCTCCAAGCACACCTTCAACTGAAAATAATCATTCTTACTGAAACGTGGCTAAACCCCACTATCGCCGACAATGAAATCAGTATAGGTGATATGGTACTGGTCAGGAGAGACAGGGATAATAAGGAAGGAGGGGGAGTTGCTATATACTTTGATAGGCAACTTAAATGTGTGCGCGCAACGGACCCACCACTTATCGAACTCCCAGACTCCATATGGTGTCATTTCACCGTAGGCCACACCAAGCACTTACTGGGTGGCATCTACCGATCTCCCACCTGTGGGGCAGAGCACAATCAGCTACTGCTCAGCACTATCACAGGAATACGAGATTTGGGCTACGACCAAATCACCATAGCTGGAGATTTCAATGCTCCATCACTGAACCTTGGCTCCGGGTGTGCTAAGGGAAAATTTGGCCGAAACCTACTGCAAACTATTCGAAACACGGGACTGACTGAGAATGTTGGAGACGACACTAGGTGGGGCCCTAGTGGAAAGTCATCAAAACTAGATTATATTCTAACTAGTGACCAGCTACTCGTCGAAAAGGTCCAGATCATGACTCCTCTGGGAAGCAGTGACCATGCAGTCATAGGTTTCGATCTTGTCCTCCGTGAGCGTTTGCAATGGGATGTTACGCGACCATGTCTGTGCTACAGCAAGGCTGACTATGCTGAAATGCGGAGGCTCTTGTCCGACGCAGACTGGCCCTTAGCATGGGACGACCTATCTGTGGATGAACACTGGGAAGTGGTAAAAAAGATTATCCATGCAGCAATCTCGGATACCGTCCCTTTAGTCACAACACAGCCTAAGAGAAAGACGTCATGGTTGAAGAGAGGCACGCAACGTATTCTGCAAGCAAAGCGGAGGGCTTGGTTTACGTGGCGTGTATCTAAGAGTCAGACCGACCATGATGCATACCTCGAACTCAGGAACCGGTGTAATGCAAGAGTTAGGAGGGACAGAAGGTCATTCCAGGCTAACCTTGCTAAAAAACTCCTATCAAACCCTAAAAACTTGTACCGATTCATGTCGGAAAGAAAACCGACAAACCAAGGGGCATGCGCCTTAGTAGGCCCAAACGGTCAATATCTCACTAGTCTGGAGATGGCTGAAACATTCAGTTCAGCCTTCGCTAAACAGCTAAACAGCAATGTGGATATTACAGTTACGGACCAAAATGGTGGCACCACTATTTCAGAGGAGGAAGACCTAGCGACTACTCCCCAAATAAACCCCGCAATAGTACTAAGGAAGCTACAGCGACTCATACCTGGGAAGTCCCCAGGTTGTGATGACATCAGGCCATCTGTTCTGAAACAGTGCGCCGAGGCTCTCTGTAGACCCCTGTGCGACTTGTTCCAACACTCAATGGATTCGGGGACCCTGCCAAGGGAGTGGAAAAGAGCCATCCTTTCTCCAATCTTCAAGGGTGGGGACAGGCAAAACGCTGCTAGCTATAGACCAGTAGCTCTACTCCCAGTGGTATCAAAAGTACTGGAAAGTATTATTGACGACCACATCAGGGAATATTTCGATAGGACTAATATACTGCATGAAGCCCAACATGGTTTCAGAAAAGGCAGATCCTGCGTCACTAACCTACTGTCAGCTTGGGACGACTGGACATCATGCTGGGACTTGAACGTACCAGTCCATGTGGTCTTCCTAGACTTTGAGAAGGCATTTGACACTGTTCACCATGACCTTCTCCTACATAAAATAAGCCAGGCAGGCATAGGTGAGCCACTTCTGTCATGGTTGAAGGACTACCTAGCCGACAGGCAATTTTGCACTAAGGTTAACCGAGTCCGATCATCTTGGCACAGATCGTCATCAGGAGTGTCGCAGGGTTCTATCCTAGGACCACTGATGTTTTTGATTTTCATCAATGATCTACCACGCCGTCTGAGCTGCCCGACTCTCCTGTACGCTGACGACGTAAAAATATGGAGGGCGATAAAGTGTCCGGAGGACTCAGATAGGCTACAGGAAGACCTAAACCTTCTGGAAGACTGGGCGGTGGCCAGTGGCATGACTTTCAACTTGAAAAAGTGCAAAGTAGTGAAGTTGCGCACCTGTAGACTGCAGAATGCAAGTTACACCCTGTGCAATGAAAGCTTGTCCTGCACAACGTCGGAACGCGACTTAGGTCTAGTTCTAACGGAAAAAATGGACACAAGCGTAAATTACACAGGGGATGTAGCGAGGGCATATGCGGTCATACACTTTACGCATAGACAGTTAGGTGCACTCACTCCTGAGCTCTTTCTAATGTTGTACAAAACATACGTCAGGCCACACCTTGAGGTGCATAATATTATTGCACCCCCAATGCTGAGAAGAGATGCCAACCTCTTGGAAAGAGTCCAACGACGGGCAACAAAAGGAGTGGTTGGTCTCCGAAACAAACCATATGATGAAAGGCTGAAGAAATTAGGCCTGTTCACACTTAGTTACCGTCGGCTTAGGGGGGATTTGATTACTGCCTACAAAATAACAAATGACCAGAATCACCCAAACAAAGGTGTTCTGCCATTGAGTAGGTATAGGCTTCCACGTGGAAATCCCAGAAGGATAGCTCACCAGAGGGCAAGGACCCGGGTGCGCTCCCACTTCTTTTCACTGCGGGTTTGTCGTCCCTGGAATTCCTTACCGGCAGATGTAGCTATGGCACCGTCTTTGGACGCCTTTAAGCGAAGGCTGGACAACCATGCAGCGATACAAGGACTGCATCCAAATGGCCTATCTCCTTAAAATCGCATTTACCAATCAGGGTAGATAATTAAACTCGTCATTTTACTTCTTTACATTCTCTCCCGTCTTACTCTCCTGACAACTTATTAATATTATAATTAAAAAAAAAAAAATTACTATTACCGATATATATATTATTCTTCAAACTTCATGAGCTGACTGTTGTTACGTTTCCTATTTTCGTTTCTGTCTCTTAGTCTGAATAGCTTCACTAATTATATCTATTATTATTATTATTATTACTATCTCTTTTCTCTTGTCGACAATACCGAAGGACTAACTGGCGAAAGGATCAACTCCAATCACAGTAGTAACAGTCTTAACATACCTCATACTACAAACCACATATAATTAATCCCAGCACTACTCCCTTTGGAGTCAACCAAAGCTACGACAGTCGAGTGGCGGGACAAGCTACGCAGAAGTTTACCGAAGATCAAGAACCTATACCTCACAATCAAGAGGCGAGCACAAAGAAATCAAATTGGTTTATACTAGCTCGTAAAAACGATATTGGATATTGGAACTCCCATTTCTAATAGTTATGCTTAATCAAAGTAAAAAGCAATGAACCCATTCCCCTGTAAAACTGGTGTCTAATTTAACGTCCTTGATTGCTACATCAAGCAACACACCCCCTACAAACGGCTATAGTGAATCACATAACTCACTTGTATGCCATAAGCGTCGAGCTGGAACTGAGGATAAAACTGTACTGACAGCCAGTATAAGCACTACTCCTAAAAATTCAGTACCCTCTGCTCATACAGAACTCCTCCCTTCACATTATGTGCTTATGGAGAAACTCCAACCATCAAGCTCTTTTTCAGTACTATCTTCAGAAATAATAATGATAATGTATATTCTCATATAAACATATAAATTTACATGAAAATGCATGCCATTTTTACAGGCACGATCAAGTATGATATAATATCAAATCGTAGATTGTCTACAAGTTATTCATATTTCAACTGTTAAATATTTGATACATATAATACACTCATTGTCTGAACTAGGCCGTATAGTTGTTGAATTGTACAATTGTCCTCCAGGTTGAGCGGGAAAATCGACTTCGTTTCGTTTTCATCCCGTGGTTGTCGGCATACGATAACCAACCAATATTGAGGTAAGTACAACTTTTACAAGGGATTGAAAGCTGTTTTAGAAAAGTAAAAGTGCTGAGGTGAATCATTAAATTGTGATGAAATAGGTAAGTGCAAGTATCATTAATAAATGCATTTATAGAGGAAACTCCCTAGGCTGACAGCGTTCATTTGCAATGTATAATGCTACACGTATATCTCGTGCTATCATGATGCCCACTTTTGGTTTTAATACATTTATCCTCAGTTGTGCCAGTTGTTTTTGTTTTATACGTTTTTGTGCATTTAGTGCACAACCGTACCCTTCAGAGAGTAGGAATATAATAAGTCATAAAGAGCTGTAAAACGTTAGTTTTAATGGAGTCAAATGAGGATCAAGTAAAGACGTTATTAGAAAATAAATGAGATAAGACATTGTGAAGTGGTATTTAAAGATCTGACGATGTATAGCGAGTTAATTTATAAGATGCCCCATAAATCTGTGCAGATCCCACATGGTCGCATCTCAACAATAGGCTGAGAGAATGGTATGTGTTTAAAGGCAGAAGCATGATCTGTCTAGGCGTTCATTATTATCTTTTCCAAGATAAGGATCTAAGCCCTCATAAAAATCAGAAAAATCTCGAGCCTTCAAATTGCGTATTGCTGTTCCTGCAGAATGGGGCGATTCACCTTAGTGACCGCAACCATATCTACTGATCAGCTTGCGCCACCCTCTCTCCTTCTTCTAAACTTCTAAAATTGTCTGTGGGAGAACTTAATGCTGAGTTAAGGGAATTAAAATACAGTAAGTCAGTAAATGCTGGAAACATCGAAACCGATACCGAGCTATCCGAATTGTCAGATCAGATCAGCGATATCAGATCGCAGGTCTGTGGACTGACACCTCTATCTATCCTCATGAAAACTGTAAACCTTAACAAGCTTGACACAGAATCGGTAACTAAGGTAGATAACCTCATTTACTTTGTTACCATAGAAGTAACAAAACGACTCGACGCAAAACTGAGTGCTATTGTCTACAACGTTCCGGACAATGAGGCACTAAAAAGGTACAGCGCATCTTACTTAGTGAAGCGAAAATGCCTAACTCCAAGACTAAGTGCTACAGGCTAAAGAAGAGTCAATATGAGAAGTGTTGTCCTATTCGTTGTCAGTTTGAAACACCGGCAGAGACCAGAAAATTCATCCACTCCCAACACACCCTATCGCAAGCCAGAAGCTACAAACATATAAAGGTCGGGGTGGACAAAACAGTCATAGAGAGGCGCGCATACAACTATCTCGCTAAGACTCATTGTGAAATAGGTAATAGGACATTGCAAGCAGCCATTATTCCCAACCCTGTGAAAGATACAGTAGACCCCACCGCATCACCCCTCTCAAAACACACAAAATTATCCCATCAGAGTGCAACACCAGCCGAAAGGCCACTAGACTGTAACCAAATAAATAATAAAACCATAACACCTATCACCGCAGAATCTAAAATGCCACTAAATAACCCCAGAAAAAAGTCAAAACCCCCCGAAATTCGACATTGTCCTCTCCTAGCCATAACTCCATTAGTAGAGATAAGGAAAATATGCCCCTAAATCATGCCAACAAAAACAGTGGCAGCTTAAATAAGCCCACACTCCCCACGGTCAATAGTATTAGCACTCACAACGTGCTAAATCGCACCATGGCACACACTTGTATCCAATGTTACAACGATGTCACCCTCAATAGTACAAGTCGTAATAGTCAGAACTCGGTTATCAACAACTCAGGGTCTTCAGAGTATGGCACACAAACAAATTTCGCCCGGATATATGGTACAAGTCTGCTGGGAACTAACCCACAATGCAGTACACACGAAACCCACACAAGGACACAACTAGCATCAAACAATAGGTGGAATAATAAGCCATGTTCATCACAAGAATCCAATCAGTTTTTATCCCCCGCGTCCTAGTCAGCGTTGAAAAAACAGCTGGTAGGGATGTTAACACTACTAAACCATTAAATCTGGCTCTCCCCTTGCATGAAAACAGGAACGGTCTAGTGCACCTGTATCCATTAGGCACACTTGACACTTGCACAAATATAGGTCAAATCAAGAACCCTACCCACTTCTGTAACCTAACTAAAAATAAAAATTCCTTGGTCTATAGCAAATCCGTGTGCGTCGGTGGTATAGCGGTTAGGACGCTCGCCGACCATGAACATGGTCCGGGGTTCGATCCCCGGCCGACGCACAACTTTACCTCTCTAAGCCAGAAATAATTCTGGTAAAGAGCAAAGGTTGGGCATGAGGCTAGCGACCCCATCCTGTAAAAATAAGCACTGCTACAGAAACTTCAAGCTACTAGCTTGAAGCCCTATGTTCCACTGGGGAACGTGAAGGAAAAATTATTATTATAGCAAATCCAGTACTCCAACTCCTAATTTTTCACCGAAAACAGCACACACCAACTCGGTAGACATAGGTGAGCATGTTGCTGACACTCCTCTCAACATAGGATCATCATGTCAAGCAGAACTACTGGGTGCTGAACCATATTCGGGGCTGACTAACGAACTTAAATACTTCAAATGCTACTTCAACTCTCATCTTTACCTAATCCTCATAAATGCTAGATCTGTTCTAAATAAATTGCCGATGCTCAGAGCACTCACAGTAATATACAAACCCCTGTAATTGTCATCACTGAATCTTGGTGTCATTCGAACATCCTTGATGAAGAAATAAGCTTAGATAACTACACACACTTTCGGTGTGACAGGGAAGGTGGTAAGGGAGGGGGTTGTCTAATGTACTTTCTGAATGCACCTACTGTATCAGAGCTAGAAAGTAGTACACTTAACAGAGCACCTGGTACCTTTAGTAATTACGAGACCCAACTTAGTAATACTCTGGAGCAATTATCCGACTCACAATACGATCATAAGATCCTATGTGGGGACTTTAACTTACCTGAAATCAACTGGGATATACCCACAGGCCCAACTAAATTTGATAAGTTCTTAGACACACTAAATATACTTGGCTGGAAACAAACTGTCACTACTCCCACAAGAGGTAATAACGTACTAGACTTAATCTTCTGCCACAATATAAGCTCCCTTTCAACGCTAGTAGGTTCTGAGTTTCCAGGGAGCGACCACAAAACAGTGATGTGTGCACTGCCACTTCCGCTGAGTAGCAATGTAGCTCATAACTCCACTTCACAACAAGTAAAATATAGGAACTATGGTAAGGCAAACTGGGCCTTAGTTGAATCGATGCTAAGATCCCCTGAATGGGATGAATACTTCACTACTGATGACCTATCGAGAGCTCTAAGCATCTTCTACCATAGCTTTAACACATGCTTAGATGCTGTCATTCCACTCCAAACACTAAAGGTTTCCCCACACAGAAAGTCATTCATAAAACCAAAGGATAGCACGAAACTGAAGAGACTCAACAAGTTACTTCAAACACCATGACTTTGACACACTAGGCTTATTATTTAACACCCTTAGCTCCATCTCACAAGCTCGAGATTTCCGTATGAGAAAGGAAGAACGCATCGCAGTAGCCAGTCCTCCTAGAGTGTATGCACTCACCGAAATCTTAAGGAAGCGAATGAATCGCAAAATCACAGTATTTCTCTTCTTATGGACAAAGGTAGGCTATGCACTAACTCTGCAGACATATGTGAACTATTCAACAAAGCTTTCGCAGGTAACTACCTTAAGCCCTCAGTCCAGCTACTCGATATACCCCTGCTACTAATATGGCACAAATTCCATCTCCACTCACGCCAAACCAAATAAGCACTGTTGAATTCACTTATGCTAATATTAACCAAACTATAAGAACCCTCAAAAGTTCAAAAGGTTTCGGTACTGACAGTATATCATCTTATTTCTATAAATATGGTGGCCCTGACATTCCTCTACCACTGCTTAAAATATTCACAATGTCCCTAGAAACCCAAACTTACCCTGACATATGGAAGACAACATTCATTATGCCTAAACACAAATCTGGCTCGAAAACTGAAGTCAGTAACTACCGGCCAATCAATATCACACCTATAGCGTCTAGAATTGTGGAGAGACTAGTTAAAGATAACTCAATCAAACATATGCTTTGCTGCAATATTATAAGTTCGAACCAACATGGATTCCTGAAATCCAGATCTTGTTTAACATGTCACCTAGGCTTCTTAAATTTGTGACCAGCAGTCATGACAGACGGCAACTAGTACTTGTCATCTACTTTGACATTTCTAAGGCATTTGACCGTGTTGACCATTTACTGCTAACAAATAAACTGAACTCCTTAGGAATACGTGACCCATTATTAGGATGGCTTAAGTCATACCTTAACAATAGGTCCCAAATAGTTCAACTCGGGTCTGCAACCTCCAAACCTAGCCCTATCACTTCTGGTGTAGTACAAGGTAGTGTCATTGGACCCCTCCTATTTACACTACACATCAATGACATATGCGCTTGTTTCTCGCACGGGAGACCATCCACCTTTGCAGATGACCTAAAAGTAGCTTATACATCCCTATGTGATGACTTAGGGAACTTCGAGAATGTAGTGCAGAAGGAATTAGATAAAGTGACTGCTTGGTCGTCCTTATGGAATCTACAATTTAACCTGAACAAATGTGGCTGGATCTGCTTCGGCACACTCTCAATTGACCTGAAATTAACGCTTCAATCTGCTAACCTAACCAGACTCCGAAGCGTCGTTGACCTAGGCCTGAGGTACTCTACTGACTTGACATTCTCTGAGCAAGTATCATCACGGACTAGAAAATCGAGGATGCTCTTAGGATGCATACTCAGGAACTTTCACGACAATGAAGCCAAGCTAATTCTGTACAAAACATATGTCAGACCACTACTAGAATACTGTCCATTTATTATAAGCAGCACTCGCACACGTGACAAGCTAAGGATGGAAAGTATCCAACGATATTATACCTCAAAACTACTTGGTTACGATTGTGAGAAAGACTACATCTCACGGTGCATGATCCTAAAACTTGACCCACTTTGGACAAGGCGACTTATTATAAACCTAATATTCTTCTTTAAGGTCCTTCACAAAATATCATTCTCAGGTAACAGGGACATACAATTCACACAGGAAGGCTCTTACGATCTGCGTAACCAAACTGGCACAGTGACAACTCATTCTTTAAGTCAACACTCCGTGAAAACGTCTTCACAGTCATGTGTTCTAAAATATGGAATAGCCTGCCTATAGATATCAGAACTTGCTCTTCGGTTACAAGCTTCAAACTCTCTCTGTACAGAATGTTTCACTCTACTGATTATATTAATAAATAATAATAATAATTGCTTTATTCCGAAAACAGTACTCATGATACAGCAAGGAATTTTCAGCATTTTTACTCCTAGAACGATTCAATCACTAATCTACTACAGCACCTAAAAGACGCACTTCAACACCCTTTGCAATCTAAAAAATATAAATAAACTAGCAGCATGGATGCATAAAGACTTAGTACGGAACATACAGGATTAGTTTTCCCTTAGAAATAGGGCATGTCACTCTAGTGTAAACTTCAAACGCTTGCTATATAGTATGTTTTGTCCCAATGATTATCCCTACCAGAACCCATCGCTTATATCTAAACGCACCAGATATTAGAACGCTAAAACGCTCAGACTCATTAATACACATTATGACACTAAATAAACTCTAAGACTTCGCATAAATACCTGAAAACACAACTAAAACGTAAATTTTTACTAATGTGTAATATATAATTGACATAAATATTTATAATTGCATAAAATAATAATGTCCTTTCATGTACACATACTTTCTCTTTCTGGTATTCTGCTGCTCCTATTCATCTTCTGGTCGAGGTCGAAAAACCCTGCACCTAAACTGAAATGAGGATTAATTCCAAACCATCTATATCAAAACCACTGAAATTCCATGAACGATCCAATTCTACCATTTGAAGTCGCTGGCAAACATGCTGTAAATGAGTATTCATGATCTGAAATAAAGAAGCAACTGGTTGTCAAACAGTTTTCAACATTTTTCTGAACTTACGAATACAATACGCAATGCAGACACAAATGGAGCAAATGGAGAATTCTGGAATTGACCTCGGCACCATTTGATGCAGTAAAACAATCCAACATGACCTTATCTAGTTTTTCGCATCCACGATCAAATTTCTTTCCTGTCATAAATCTACGATAAGTCTGTCGAATAAATGGAATAAATATATCACTGATCTCAACATAATACATAAATAAACTCCAAGCCATGGGTGCTGTTCACAACAAAGTTATATAGGAGAATTGACTTCAAGCTATATTTTTCCCAGATATTTGTATTACATCCATCTGACGTCTGGGTTTTTTGTTAATGCGAAGACAATATCTCTATATTTCTTTATTTGTTGCACAAACAGACTTTATAGCAGACTGTTCCGATGGACTCTAATGTCAGAAAGAGCAACCACACTGTAAATTCATCACACCAAATTATGTGTAATTTATATGATAACTTATCCATGCCTGTACAATTGGTATGTTCCTGCATAAACAGGAAGAAATATATATTTATAACTTCTAATGTCGAAAACTACCGACCGACCAATATCACGTCAGTAGTTTCCAGGGTTATGGAAAAGTTATAGGGCAAGATATTGCTTCATACCTCCACCTTCACAAAGTGTTTACTCCAGCACAACACGGCTTCTTGAAAAGTTGATCATGCTCCACCTACCTACTTGACTGCTTTGGTGACGTTACTGATAAGCGTGATCATGGTTTGCATGTCGCAACTCTCTTCTTTGACTTCAAAATGGCCTTTAATGAAGTCCCACACAAGAGACTAATCCTTGAGCTAAAGTCGTACGGGTTCCAAGAACCCTTGTTATCCTGGCTCATTTCTTTCTTGGAAGATCGTTCCCAAGCTGTGAAATTTGCAAATAAATATTCGTCACCCAGACCTATACGAAGTGGAGTGATTCAGCGTAGTGTACTAGGTCCACTGCTTTTCGTAATCTACATTAACGACATCTGCAGTGTAATCAAGCATGGTGCCCCATACCTCATTGCTGACGACTTAAAGATCGTATACAGCTTCCCCCATTCTACACTGAACGAGAGATTCACACATAATCAAGATGATCTGGATAGGTTACATAACTGGAGCAATGACTAGCAACTGCCGTTCAATTCTGATAAATGTGGTGTCCTATATTTCAATAATTCCCATCCGAATTTCAGGTTACACCTAGGTAACTCTTTTCTCCAAACTCTCAGTTCCATAAAAGACCTGGGAGTTACCTACTCACAAAACTTGACATTCAGTCAGTACGCAAAAGCACTTGTTTCTAAATGCCGAAGACTCACAGGCTTGTTACATCGAAAAATGTACACAAATGAGGCTAAAGTCCTTTTATACAAAGTCATGGTTCGTCCAGTACTTGAATACTGCACAATTGTCTTCGGTTTCATGCATGGGTATCACAGGGTTCGTATTGAAAATATTCAGCGAAGTTTTACTCGACGCCTATTATACAAACATGAAGGACTGACTTACGCTGATAGGTGCAAAATGTATGGACTTCAGCCACTTTGGTTAAGGCGCCTGAAACTCAACCTTACATTCCTTTTTCGCCTTTTACACGGCTACGTCAAAAGCAATAATCCAATAGCTTTCAACAATTTACCCATATATACTCTTAGGGATCATGAAAATACTCTATCCATAAGCCGGTACCGGACAAAACTGCGATCACGTTTCTTCAGAATACAGTACAGTGCGTTATGGAACGAACTTCCACTTGCTGTACGTGGTCGCCAATCTCCAACTGAATTCCCGTGTCTCCTTAACGAGTTCCTGTCAACAAAAGAGCTTCGGTCTACTTATCCATACCATGCCAATATGGGCTGCTCAACTGGTTTCAGTACTACAGACCCCAGTGCGATACCTTCAGTTTGAGGAAACTCATTGGCCCCGCAAATGTACCGCATCTATAACGTGATAAAACCAACCCACTATCTCCCACATGCCTTTACCGAAGGTTCGGTTATTCAGCTTATTAGAGATCCTACCAATATTTCATCAATAGGGTTTATAAACTCATAAGACTACCTATAATTATCCTGGACGTATAATCCCAAATTAGTTGTGATAGTTCTTCCATAATATAAGCAAACTGGTACTTTGTAATGCCTAAAACACGCCATATGAAAAGGGGCCAGGAAAATCCAGCAATAACAAAGTCAGCCAACCAACCAATTTCCCCAAGTTCATTCGACCTACTCTTATCCCGAATCGTACCACTATCCCCTACACTCTACTCAGTAGAATATGACTTAATTTGCTCCGGTACTCAAAATTTTTCTGCCTCTTAATTTTAAAGAAGTTCTAACTACTAACTGCGCAGTAGCCGTTTAACTAGCTCACTGGTTTTCTCTTCACTATAATCTTCAATAAGCTCGTCAGTATTGTTGTTTCTAAAAACAATTACACTAACAACCATTTGTTTTAATATTTTACAGTTATACCTACATTATTAGCATAATACACTACACTATTCTTCACTATCTTCAGTCAACAGTTACTCATTTTTATTTTATCTTCTAAAATTCTTAATGTTGGTAAAAGTAACACTGGAAATAATTATAATAGCAACCAAACCTCTCACGAACTGCGCAACCAAACTGGCACAGTGACAACTCATTCTTTAAAGTCAACACTCCGCGAAAACCTCTTCACAGTCATGTGTTATAAAATATTGAATAGCTTTGCCCTAGATGTCAGAACCTGCCCTTCGGTCACAAGCTTCAAACGCTCTCTGTACAGACCGTTTCACTCTACTGATTATATTAATAAACTATTTATTCTTAGAACGAATCAACTGTTAGTCCACTACAGCACCTAAAAAACGCACTTCAATACCCTTAGCTATCTAAAAACTATAAATATACTAGTCGCATAGATGCATAAAGACTTAGTACGGAACATACTGGAACAGTTTACCCCTGGAATTAGGACCTGTCACTACATTATAACCTTCAAACGCTTGCTATATACTGTTTCATCCCAAAGGCTATCCCAACCAGACCGCACCACTTATTTCTAAAACGCATCAATCATTAGAACACTGAAACGCTTAGATTCATTAACATATGTTATGACACTAAATAAACTCTAAGACTTCGCATAAATACGTGAAAACACGACTACAATATAGGTAAATGTCTACTAAATTATAGTATACAATCGACATAAACATTTAGATATGCATATAACATCAATGTTTTTTCACGTCCACATACTTTCTCTTCCTGGTATTCCGCTGCCGCGCATACTCTCCTATTTATCTTCTGATCGAGGTCGAACAGCTCTGCATCTAAACTGAAGTGAAGCTGGATTCCAGACAATTTAACTCATAACCACTCACATTCCATGAATGATCAAAATCTACCATTTGAAGACTCTGGCACACATGCTGTGAATGAGCATTCATGATGTGAAATAAAGAAGCAACTGGTTTTCAGACAGTTTTCTACATTTTACTCAGCTCACGTGTACAGTTCACCATGCAGACACAAATGACGGAAATGGAGGATTCTGGAATTGACCTCGGAACCATTTGATGCAGTAAAACAATCCAACATGACCTTATCTAGTTTTTCGCATCCACGATCAAATTTCTTTCCTGTCATAAATCTACGATAAGTCTGTCGAATAAATGGAATAAATATATCACTGATCTCAACATAATACATAAATAAACTTTAAGCCAAGGGTGCTGTTCACAACAAAGTTATATAGGAGAATTGACTTCAAGCTTTATTTTTCCCAGATATTTGTATTACATTCGTCTGATGTTTGGGATTTCGTTAATGCGAAGACAATATTTCTATTTCTCTTTATGTGTTACAAAAACAGACTTTATAGCAGAATGTTTCGACTGACTCTAATGTCGGAAGGAATAACGAAACCAATCAAATTAATCATACATCAAATTATGTGTAATTTATATAATAACTTATCCATGCCTGTACAATTGGTATGTTCCAGCATAGACAGGAAGAAATATATTATTATTCACAAAACCTATCCATTTTACTTTTTAAGTTTTAAACTTCATATAAAGTAATGTGTTCATTAGGACGCATGCACACATATATAATATGTTCATAAAGATGTACGTGGAGACTTATTGGAAGCACTCATTTAGAAAGCTAGGGAGATGGAATATGAGGTACGAACACGTCTGGTACCAAGCAGTATATTTGCGGTAACCATAAGAATCATAGTCTCAGAGCCCAACATCATAAAAGAAAGGGAGAATGGCGCTAGCTGATCAGTAGATATGGTTGCGGTCACTAAGGTGAATCGCCCCATTCTGCAGGAACAGCAGTACGCAATTTGAAGGCTCGAGATTTTTCTGATTTTTATGAGGGCTTACATTCTCATCTTGGAAACATAATAATGAACGCCTAGACAGATCATGCTTCTGCCTTTAAACACATACCATTCGCTCAGCCTATTGTTGAGATGCGACCATGTGGGATCTGCACAGATTTATGAGGCATCTTATAAATTAACTTGCTATACATCGTCAGATCTTGAAATACCACTTCACAATGTCTTATCTCATTTATTTTCTAATAACGTCTTTACTTGATCCTCATTTGACTCCATTAAACCTAACATTTTTTAGCTCTTTATGAATTTGATTCGATTTATTTTATTCCTATTCTCCGTAGGGTACGGTTGTGCACCAAATAGACAAGAAGGTATGAAGTTAAAACGACTGGCTTGAAAATAATTGTAATAAAGCCGAAAGTGGGCATCATGATAGCACGAGATATACGTGTAGCATTATACATTGCAAATGAACGCTGTCAGCCTAGGGAGTTTCCTCTATAAATGCATTTATTAATGATACTTGCACTTACCTATTTCATTGCACTTTATTGATTCACCTTAGCACTTTAATTTTTCTGAAACAGCTTTCAATCCATTGTAAACGTTGTACTTACCTCAATATTGGTTGGTTATCGTATGCCTACAACCACGGGATGAAAACGAAACGAAGTCGATTTTCCCGCTCAACCTGGAGGACAACTGTACAGTTCAATAACTATTCGGCCTGGTTCAGAAAATGAGTTTATATATATATATATATATATATATATATAAAATTTATCTGCTGAAACGTAATTAACTTGTAGGCAGTCTACGATTTGAAACTATATCATATTTGATCGTTCCTGTAAAAATGGCTATCATTTTCATGTAAATTTGTCTTTGTATGAAATATAAATTATTATTATACCACTTAGAATTAATAAAATTATGAACACCTTCACCTCGCTTCTTCCTTTACCTCCTTCGGTCTTGTCTGTACGTATTGAAACCATTCATGGAGATTAAGTTGTCATCATATGAATCGTGGAGCCGAAATTTCTTGAAACGCTATTACACCTGTGTTACGGTAAATATCTGAACATAATAGAGCATCCAAGAAATTTATCTTGTTCGAGAACGACCTGCAATTTGTGCTCATAATCACAGAAACAGCCATCTGATGCATTGGAGTACACTTTAAGGATCGTTGCCACACACCATGATGCTTTTTCTTAAGTTTGTTATAAACTCCTAATTCGGAAACGATTTTAAATGATCGCAAGGGTAAGTAATAAGACTTGGACATATAACTGAATAGTTAGAACAAAAAAAATACAAGTAATGTGACGCAATATTAATGAGGAAAAATTCTGGTAGCCTAAGATTCAAGCAGGCTGCCCCATTTATGATACAAGTTCGGAGGCAGCAGAGAAAACATGATCCTTCTCTAACATTGATAGACATGTGGTTGGGTTCTGACACAATCACTTCAGATTCCTGACCTGTTTTCTCCATCCCGAAACATGGCAGCACAAACTGGCTCATCCCACATCAATCTTTCTCCGCGTGTCTCTTGAAATAACTTTCTTGCCTGTAAAAGATATGGTGAGACTGATACTAATGGGTCAAACAGAGTGACAACACATTCAACAAGTCTCTCCGTGCCAATCCCTTGTTAATGTCACCTACACTCAACCTAAATGAACTACAGCTGACATCCCATAGCACTCTCCTTCTATAGCGAATCAGTTATTGAGTCCCGTGCAATATTTGCATCGCCTTCCAAAATTATATACTTCAAAATATCTAGGTTGTTTAAGGTACATTAGGCTGAATGATAACCAGACTCAGCTAAAGTGAAACTATATTCAATATGAAGCTTACTTTAAGAGTGGCCTCGCCATATTACTAGCTTGCTAGTTTTCCAGCCGGTCCCAAGCCCGGATAAAGAGGGAGGGTTGGGGCGTGGTGCTAGCAACTCCACCCCTGTAAAACAACCAAATCGCTACAGAAACTTCAACGAATACATATATTAAAAATTCTAAAAACATAAACAATAGCCTTATTTTTCGCTGGAATAGGGGAAGTGAAATGATGCAGGCTGGTGAAAGCCTTCGGGAAGCCAGTCAGCCGATGTGCCTTCTTTCGATGAAAGCTAAAATAAGAATGGGTACGTGAAATGTTCGTACAATGTACGAAACTGGAAAGGCTGTCCAGATAGCTGCTGAGATGAAAAGGTACAGAATAGAAGTGTTGGGAATCTGCGAAAGCAGATGGAACGGAACTGGAAGGTGCCAACTACCAACTGGAGAGACAATAATCTATTCCGGCCACCCAGAGGACAACCACGAGCACACCAAGGGAGTGGCCATCATGATGTCACCAACAGCAGCCAAAGCTCTCATGCAGTGGGAACCAATCTCCTCCAGGATAATCACAGGGTGAGAGGGGGTTAAAATTCTAAAAATTAATCTAAACAGGTGGAGAGAGTCTGATTACTGAACCCTTGTTCATCGAGTCTACACCCAAAACATGCAATAGGAATGAATGATCACTCATACCTGAAATATGGAAAATACTACTGCCAATCAAATCAAGTGAAAATCAAGTGAAAAATAACAGAACTATATAAATGAAGCTAGGAAGTCGTGTGAGTACCTTGATATGATTATGAGCAATAAATTGTGCTCGAAACGTCATCAGTAAACACTACTATATAACACTGTGAGACTTTATCAAAACAAAAATTTACCCATAGTTGAATTATACTCTACCACAGTGCACGCGTTTTATTCTCATATCAATCCTTATACTTAATCCACAGATTTGAATCTAAGATAAGCTTTTTTCTAAGATTCATGATTCCCTTAAAAGGAGCATCGGTGTTACAAATGAATCGGTCACCCTTTTATTTCCATAGCAGACATATAGCGAACTTCTAATTCTTGAAGACGTAAGAGCTACTGACCAGCTTAACCTCCTTCTCGTCCTAATCAGCACAAAAAGCATTTTTTCTACTCTCTGCAGGAAACTTTTCTGCTACGCATGTCGCGAATCAAAATCTCCTCGTCTGCATTTAATATTTTAGACAAGTCACGACACATGAGCCCTCAGCGTGAAACCTCTCACTGTCCAATCAGGTGGTGTCTTCATAGCGTATAGGTCTTCCATATCTCATAACCTTCATTCCATGACCCTCTGGCACATTGTACCCAGCAAGTAGTCTCACTCTATGTTCGTGAATTGTAGGCGTCGGCGTGTCAGATATGTGTGTTTCCCTGATGACCTCCTCACGCCCAGGTATCACGAGTTGATCAAGCTTCATATGACAAGTAGTATATGCATTTCCCATCTGTATACCTGCTTGACTTGGTAGGGATTTCAACCAAAATGTAACTCGTACACAGGAAAAATTATTAGAAGAGGAAGCAGTTTTCAAAACTGAAGATCCTTCAGGTCCTTAGATTCCACAATGGTTAGCTAGCTGGGCACCAATCAACGTGACATCAGATCCATTATCTAACAATGCACGCTTACCAACAGACGATCTTAGTCCTGTCACTCTAACAGGTAACACACATAAATGTACTTCGTGTACGTAATGAGGCTATCACAAGATGTCTTATTATTGGCTGAAGCTACACGAATCTGATCCTTTCTCAACGGTCAGTGCAATCTCACTGAATTACCAGGTCCATTCACATTCTCCATTTTACGAAAAGGTTTCTTATACCTTCCTTTCAGACAGGCAAAACATAGTTGTTTCTCTTCCACTAATTCAACTCTCTTGAAAAGGTACATTTTCACGACCAATATTAGTGACCTATACATTGAAGTAAATTAATGTCTACCAATTGGCTAGCAGCCTGCTCTCACCGCACTACCATGGAACCTGTCAGCTTCATTATTGAGGTGTCAGGTGCTGGAGAACGTGGTGATTGTTCGCGTTGCAATATCTTCCATGAGCCTCAAAATATCATCAGATTTAGGTTCAACATCCCCTCTGAGGAGGCGCTGATCTTAGTCCACTGTCTCCGTAATCGAGTAGGCAGACGTCTTATAAACAGAACTCGAACTGAAATCGTTCACGCAATTCAGAGGTATCAAGATGATTTTACATGTTTTCAAGCTACCTAGAAATAAGGTGAGATCCTTGAAGTCATCCTTTAACTGCCGATCATCACCTTTGACAATGTTGAACACTCTCTTAGAAATCACGAATGGCCCCCTAAATAACTGGCGTTATATTCCCCTCGCCTCCGTATAAATATCATTGGGAGACAGGAACTTGCAGAGATGTTTCGCAACAGCAGCTCAATAAATAGGAGCCTTATCACTTCATTTGGTTTATCATCTCTCAAAACAACTTCCTCCTCTTTCACGAAGTGACAGTAGCCTCCTGGACTCCCACTAAAACACCATGCCTCAAACACCTTCAGCCTATTGGAGGAGTTAGGGTGAAAAAGTTAGTTTGTCTTTCTAGGCTTCGTTTGAACCCATCGAGGTTATAAAAGGATATAACTTCACATGGTAGTTGGTTCCGTTGAGTGCAATATTTAGTGCTGAAAATGTTTGCCTTGAAGGCTTCCCTGTGGGTAGCCATCTTACCAATAATACATTTATTCCTATCTATGTGTGACACACCAGTTTCACAGGCATGTGCGTTGGTGGCACAGTGGTTAGGACTGTCGCCGACCATGCATATGGCCCGACATTCGATCCCCTGTCGAAGCACACTTGATATCTATGTCCAGCCTTCAAAATTTGGGCTACCGATATCCATGCTGAAAATTCCATACTTGTACCCAAAATACAGTGTGAAATCAAGCCGTAATCAAAAATTATAATAATATTTTTATTTCTGGAACAGAAACCAGCCATTTTTACAGGCATGAACATATGTGCACTTATTAGAACTTATGGAACATTTGATATGATTTGTTAATTTAAAAATACGTTGAATCCTGGTAAATGTGGGAGAAACATTCAAAATGTGGTGTACAAATAAGGATATAGATATTGCGTCAAATATAAACTGATTGAAAAAAATACATGTCAATTTCACGCGGGAATTATAAATGATTGCGTTAGTTGTGGAAGGTAATTAGCATTTTTGTACAGGTGCTGACATGATACATAAGAGATGCAGAATTAACAATAATTATCAGTAAATGATACATAAAGTGTTTCAAAGTCTGTAATACTTTAAATTCATCCGTAAGTACACTATATTTGTGACATTTCCAGTTGAATATGGGACCGATTTTGAACTTGTCAGCAGATTTTATAATATAGGTGGTCCCGTTATTTACCAGATGGGCTAGCAATTGCTAGCGGAGAATAGCAGTGCTGCATCAGTACCTTCGCAGTACACAAGAAAACCGACAGGGGTGTAGAAGTATATTAAAGGTGCTAATAATTCAAAATATATAACAGACATAAGGTTCACCATTTTTTATTGTTAATTTTTTCAAGAAATATTATTTCCCCGATATTCTACAGTCCCCACCATCACACCCGCTGACTAGCAATCATAAATTTGGTTTATGGTGAAATTATATGGTTGCTGTCCTATTCGAATTTACTTCGTGTGTACAGTCTGCTAACTAGTCATTCAGTGGGGCACATTAAGAAATATAGAAATATTGTCCTTGCGTTAACAAAATAACCCAGTTATGTGTTAGATGGAGTACAAATACTTGAGAATAAGCAAGGCTTGCAGCCCATTCCCCCATACAAAAGTGGCGTGTGCGGTATCGTATCTTATTACTGATTTATATCCAAATTGACTATTAATTCAGAATAAGTGGTGTGTTTGTATAATTTTGTCGTCATTTTCATCGTAAGTAACTCTAGAAGTGAATTGTACTCAATGCAGACCAATATTGTTCATTGTCAGGTAGATTTTTTTAACTGCGTTGAGGTCAGACGTCGTTCGTTGCTGCGTGGTTATTCTGTACGAGTAAGCTGGCTAGTACGTAAAAAACTATTTTGAAGCGATTTTAAATCATGTATACTGCTTGTATAGGAAGTTATAGAGCATCCTGATAAGGTGACAGTGGATTTTTCAGGGTTACTGAAACATTAATAGCCAAAACCTTGAAGGGTTATATATAAATAGGTGACCTCAATTTTCGCTCAGCTTCAGTCTCACCGTGCAACTTCCACTCCAAGAGAAATAGTAGAAAGATAGTTGTGCTTCCGCATCTGATATGATTTCATATTTGCCCACGTTATCGATGAGTTACTGTAACGATGTTCCCTAATGACTTTGAAAATTAGAAACGATTTACATTTCACTCTCCTTAACCATAGGAATTATGATTTCAGTTGCATGCACCTGCGAACATATTCTACTTCTTGACCAAACCCCGTGGTGCATTTCGTGGAAAAACCTCCAAAGTGTTTGCTGTCTGCTGGTATTAGGTTACCATTTAGGAAGGCATAATATTCAACCTTGAGAGGGAAAACATGTCCAACATAAAGCTAATCTTGAGTGTAGGAGTTATTCAGAATAAAGTCAGTGAGTTTTTCATAGTCAGATACTACCTTATTTGCATGATCGGAAAAGGCGAAATCTGAGTATGATATCCCGCAATATGTGACTGTGCTCAGTTTTGAGAAGAGCTTACCGTACACATATAGGCATATTGTTGGCTTGCAGCGTCTAAAATGGGCAGTACAGCACTTGTCGGGACTGAAAGACGATTGCCATTTTTCGCTCTAAAAGCTAGGATCGTTTAAGTCATGTTGGATCATGACTTCGACGCTCATATCATCGTACCCATAATCATGTACTATCTTGACATCACCTGAAAAGAAGTATGGCTTGCCATAAGTAATAATAATAATATATTCTCATTTTGTACATGACGGACGACAGTTTATAGGCATCATCAACATAATAATTTACATATACCATTAGAAATCATACTCAATAATAATGTTTTATTAAAATACATATTTTTTTTCCTACCTGTATAGGACACACCAGTTGTACAGGCATGGATAAGCACTATTTAAATTCCATAAATTCGGTTTATGGTTAAATTACATGGTTGCTGACGTTTTTGACTTTGGTTTGTGGAAACAATATGATAACCAGTCATTCAATGGAGCACATCATGAAATATAGAAACATTGTCTTCGCATTAAAAAAATACTCAAGTATGTTTTGGATGGATTACAAATACTTGGGAAAAAATAAAGCTTGAAGTAATTCCACAATATAACTTAGATTTGTACAAGTCCGAATCTCATTTTTGATTTATATCCAAATTGGGTAATAAGAAAGCTATTTTTACAGACACGATCAGTTATGTTAACAAGCATCAATCGTGACGTTGTATTACAAATTGATACTTTTCCATTGGTATAAGAGTATATTCCACAAATGTTATCCAGGTTGCGTCGTGGGGAAAGTTAATTCGTTATTAACTGGGCAACTGAAAGATATGGGACCAATAATGTTTGCAGATCATTTGTCATTGTAAATGGTCAAATATCCACATTATTCATTCTCATTCAAAAAGTCCAATGGAAGCTAAAATGGTGAGAGAAAAAAGAAGACAAACAACAGCAACGCAAAAGAAAGCAAGAGGAGTCCTTAAGGAGTGATTAATAAATATATACATACATATTCTGTCTAGTAACTATGCTTATTTTTGATCATTAACTAACTAGTCCCGTTATGCTAACTTTTATATTATGTGTGAACTAATATTACTGTCCTGTGTAGAAATGTTTGTCATCTAGTTCCAATAATATTAAAATTTATAATTGTAGTTTGTTGTAACTACACGTTTAATAAACTTAAAATACCTATGTAGGGTGAAAAAGAGGGTGTAAGAGTCAGACGTAGAAGTGCATTGTCATCTTTGAGTAGTCTGGTGACTGAGGAGATGAACACTGGAAGTGTGTTTGCATCGCGCACATTAGCTGGTAGTCTATTCCAAATGACTGAAAACTTATTTAAGAAGAAGTTGTACCGCACGTAAGTCTGACAGTGCTCTATAGCAGCTAGGTTGTGATGATTTCTAAGATTGTAACTGATGACAGTGGTAGGTTTAGTTATTGGCTTGGGGGAATGCAAGAGAATTGATCACAGAGACTTTGTCATTTATGAATAGGAGGAATAGTATGGGGCCAAGAACGCTTCCTTGTATTGAACCACTAGTTGTCGGCTTTGATGAAGACAGCTGGTTGTTGGTTTTAACTAACTGCTCTCTTTCTGTGAGAAGAGAATTTATCCATCTGAGAAGTTTTCCAGTTATTCCGCAGGACTAGAGTTTTGTTAGGAGTCTGATATGTGGGACTTTATCAAAGGCATTGCTGACGCCAAAGAATAATGTTTCTACTGAATGCCTATTATGCATGCATTGTATGGTGTAGCCAAAATAATCTAAGTGGCAAGTAATGCGCAACCTACTACTTAAGAAACCATGATGGGACGTGGATAGTATGTCATTTGACAGCAAGTACTGAATGATTTGAGTCTTAACTATCTTTCCCATTACACGTGAAACTACAGACGTCATGTTGATGGGGCGGTAGTTGTTGATAACAGCTATAGGCCCGTATTTATGGACAGGTACAATATCTGGAGGCAAAACGGTCAAACCTAACGAGTTCAAACATTATTATTCAACTATCATCAGGAAGGGAAGAAAGAAGGAAACTGAAGCACGTTCACCAGTGATTACGATTCTTAGCCATATCCGATAACGTTTCGAGCCATCGATATGAGCTATTACTCGGACTCCAACCAGGGAGTCGTGACACACCAACCGATGCTAACCTAGCACAAATATCCTTCATCCTACGACTTTACGTCATGGACTGACCACCTCTCCACCTTCTTCATCCCGTCGTAGGGCCATCGAACAGAGACCAGAACGGAAACCTCTGGGATGACATTCGTAGCACATGTCCAAGCCACCGAAGCCGGTGTTTCCAGATGATGACACTCAACAAATAGTGATCTCCACTGTGTTCAAACACGCGCCAGCGAACCTCAGAATTACACACACGATGATGCCATCAAACGCAAGCAATCCTGCGGAGACTGCGATGATCGAACACGCAGAGTCTCCGCAAAGCCTTAGATCGGAGAGGCGGGGTTTCACAGGCGTAGAGCAGCGCAACCCACCCCGAAGCATTGTGTACCCGAACTTTGACAGCCAAGCCAACGTCGCGACGGCACCAGAGGTGGCCTAAATTGATGTATGCCACTCTAGCCTTCATTATACGGTTGGAAGCCTCATCCATCACCCCTCCGCCAGCACTCACACTACTACCCAGGTACACAGAGTTATCAAACAACTTTAAGCGGTTCACCCGCAAGAGTGAGTGCAGGTACAGGCTCCTGCCAATCTTGTAACAGTACTTTGCACTTAGATGGCGCAAAAGCACACACCGTGCTTACAGACACTGATCACCATCTGATTAAGTGCGACTTCGGCAGTTTGCATGCTATCACGCAGTAAGACAATATCGTCTGCATAGTCCAGGTCAAAAAGTCTATCCCCAGGCAGCAGATCTACATCACCTCCACTCGCATCCTTCGAAGCTGAATCCAGAATGTCATCTATGGCAAAGTTAAAGAGGAATGGAGAGATTGGGCAAATCTACCTAACCCCACTGTTGGTTGGGAACAGTAATAATAGTTGGTTATATGCGACCACTCTAAGTGAGTTGTTTCTGTATTAGGCCTTCAGGATGTTAAAATTTTTCTAGGGTACACCTCTCTCTAACGGACAGTTCCAGAGCGCAGTTCTGTCCAACGAATCAAAGTTGACCCCAATGCCAAGAGACAGAACGACTGTTGTCCCGCAGTAGGTGCGGCGGTGTTCCAACAACTAACGAAGGGTGAACACATGATCAGTGCATCCACAACATGAACAAAACCCAGCCTGCTCTTCGCGAATCAAGCACTCACGTGCTTTGAGCAGCCTGCAGAGCAAAACAGGTGCCAATATTTTAGACGCGACTGGCAGCAGACTGATACTTCTACGATTGTCACATGAATTAAGTCGGCCCTTTTCAAATACAAAGACGATAATTGCTTCGTTCCACGTTGATGGTACACTCTCTGTCCCCCATACCTTCCTGAATGAATCAGTTGAAGCCATTGCGAGAGTCTCACCACGGTCTTTAAAAGGATCCAACAGTAGATTGTCTGGGCTGGGCGGTTTATGGCGTTTCAAAACTTGGAGTTCCTTACGAACCTCCGCTTCGGTTGGTGAGTCACTGGAGCTGGTGACAGCAGATCCTGAAGCCGGTGGTCGTCTTAACCGTTTCTCGAAGTGCTCTGACCAGCGTTCCGGGAGTCGTTTCAGACTGGTAATTGGCGTGCCATCCATCCCACAAGCCGTCTCGCTGACAACTTGTTTCTTGCTGCCGGTTGCTAGGATGAGCTGGAACAGCTTCCGGATGTATCCAGATGCAGCAGCTGACTCCACCTCACACGCCGGTTCTTACCATTAGGCTTCACGGTCCTTACGTAAAAACAGTCTAATCTTGCTTGTAGGCGCCTTTCGCTTATTGCTGTATTCGCTGCCGTTCGGAATGAACCGGCTTTCATCCAGGGGTTGCAAGGAACTCGTAGAAAACCAGTGTTATTCTGCGGAGCATTCTTTCAAGCCGCAAGTGGCTGCACTCGCCATTTTCATGACATCTTGTAGATGTAGCCAATGTTCATCCATATTACTTGGGGGTTTTCTCGCGAGCAGTGATTGTGGCCAATTCTGGTTTTTCAAAAAAGTAGCAGATGATACTAGTCTGCTCGCATCAACGTTTAGACGAGGCCTTTATGAAACCCAAGACATCGCTAGACGAACCTGGCACACACTAACGCATGATCGAGGTTCAGGCGTGTGCTCCAGAAGGAGCGCAGTCTTGTATGCATCCTCGCCACCGGATACTGACAGCATATGATCAATCTGAGTTCAAGCTTGATTAGCATAGGGAGAACACCAGGAAGCACCACGGCGATGGCTTTTGCCGGAAGTTGGTGCCGGCTATAAACACGTTGTGATCTGCGAAAGGCTGCAGATGATGGTCCTCATTATCTGACCTGCGACCCAGTAAGCCACACTGACCACACTCTATTTTCTAGCTAGCATTACGAAATCTCCTTCATTTGCTAGTAAAAGTCATTCCCTACTGCATCCGAGCTGCAATCCGTCGGTGCATATACAGAGACAATAAATAGACACTGCCTATCTGGCCTACCGCTGCTTACTCTCACATAAACTTTCAGCCCCACAGCATATAAGTGGCGGTTAGTGGGGATCAAGTCGAGTAATGTAGCTTCGACTGTAGCGCTTAGTGCGGCACCAACACTAACTACCCTGAATGCTGACAAAACAGAGTCCCCGGATAAGCGCAGATGACACATACTATTCAAACTTCCAGATGTAGAGGATCGTCGAAGCACTTCACTTGGATCTTGAATGTGGGTCTCCGAAATGCAGCAGACATCGATAGCGAGGCTTTCCAATGTTCTTGCCAACCCTACCTGTTGTCTGATTCGCATCAGTGTCCCAACATTGTAGGTGGCCAGCTTGAACGCGGCACGTGGTTTCAGGATATCTGTGTTAGATGTCACATGTGGGACAATCATTTTGAAGGCTACTCACTAACATCTCGAAACGGTACAGATAGGCTTGGAATTCAGACAAAGGCGAAGGGCTGTCGAAGATGAAGACGTCAAGGTTAGCAAAGGTAAAACGCAGGGGTCTATGTGTAAAAATAAAACTAAGGTTGGAAAAAGATGTGCTACTTGAGACATCACTATTGCTTGAAAGCATTGTTACGAACACGCGATAAGTTTCACTGGTAGTTTTTTGCTTCATTTCATTTATTGTGTGAGGACTGAGATACTGCCCGAGAGCCCAGACCGAATCACGGGGTTTTCTTAAGGGACAACCCCCGAGCCTTTGACTTGGAGCCTAATCCACAAGACAGCGGAGCGGCATCGGGGGCTACGTTCCCGCGGTTGCCGTGGACCGGTATAGGTTCATACGCTATTTGATCCGATTGGATTCTGGAACCCATGTACCCCATGGTAATTGCTTTTAGTCCAATCGCTATCCAAACAACCTTCTTGACACGGTAAGACGTGCAGGAACATAAGTCCCAGACAGTTTAGCCTGTTGCGTCACTGCCTTGTTCCAGCCCGATCACCACTACAAGGTAGCAGTTGTCGGCCGGGATAGAAATAAATAGCTTAGAAATGTGGTTAGTAGAGTAAAACAGTGTGTTTGAAGAGAGTTTGAAACTTATAAACGAGGTGCGAGCCCTAACCTCTGGGGGCAGGCTGTTACATATTCAGAATACATATATGTCAAAAGGTTTTCGCGGGCTGTTGGTTCGAAGGCTTTCATTGCCACTGTGCAAGTTTTATTGCGCAGAAGGTAAGAGCCTTCTACCGAGAATTGTATGTCCCTATTTTTTAAGAATGCTACTTTGTGTTAAGCCCTAAAGAAGAATATTAAGTCAGTGATGAGTCATCTCGTCCAAACAGGGTCAAGATTTAGAATCATGCACCGAGAAATATAGTCTTCCTTTACAATCGTAGCCAAGTAGTCTGGGCGTTAAATATCGTTGGATACTTTTCACCCTCAGCTAGTCACGTATGCGAATGGTGGTAACAATAGATGGACAGTATTCTGATACTGGCCTTACGCTTGTTTTCTAAAGAATGAGCTTGGCTTCATTGACGTGAAAGTTCCCGAGCATGCATTCTAAGAGCATCCCCGGTTTATGCAAGCATTTTCATCTTGAGTTACACCAGATTGAATTGTACTCAATGAAGGCTAATAATAATTGTTTATTTTTTCTTATAAACGTGTCTTTACAGGAATTGTAAGCCTTTTTACAGGCGCGAACGGAAAACTTGTGATAAACATAATAATATATCCTCATTTTGTACATGAGGGACGACACTTTACAGGCATCAACAATATGATAATTTACATACACGATCAGTAAGCGTACTCAATAATAATGTTGTCAGTCACGTCTCGTAAACCGTTAATGCCCAGCTCTTGCTACGCTCGGGCTCACGCTGTTCCTTGAAGTTTTTTCAGAAACGCTTAGTAATAACGGACGCAAAATCCAAAACACCGATTGGCCGCTTTGGAATTCTTTATTGTAACACCAACATATAAAAACTATTTCTACTAAGGTCTGTGAACAAATATTACAATAATAAATCACAATATTACTTCTGATGGTTTACTGCTGACTTCTTTCTGAACAGCGACCGATGAGACGATGACTGTCGTATTGATGCCTCCGCGAAAATTGGGGAAGTTGATTTTGAGCAAACAACCAAGAATTGATCGTTCAATCTTCAACTCCATTGATACTCCCCGCCAAAGAAGGAATCCATCCCTTTTTCCCTTCATGACCAATGCACGTTGACTTGGATGCCATTGCAAGAACCTGGGTCACACGGACAGAGCTGAAATGGAAAACAAACAGAAAAGCCAACACACCACAAGCATACCAACAGCACAATCTCACACATCAATGACGACCTGCGCCTCCAGATAGAGACCTCCTCTTGACATCTTGCAACACAATCGCCACTTGCTAGAATGACTCTTGCAGAATGCAACGTGACCATAGCATCACCTCATGATACTCTACGCCCATCCTCTTATCTACTCACTACCAATTACCACTGCAATCGCTTGTCACTTATTCTGCCTCAGTTCTAGTAGCGGTGACGCATGCGAGCCTCAGTCGTTTACACTCTTTCTCCCCGGCGTGTCGGACGGCAGCTAACAATTATCTCCGTGTGCATTTCATTCTCAGCAATAGCCTAGCCTCCCCGGCGTATACGACCCATCTGCTGTCCTTAGCATCAATCAATTCATTCACGGATGTAGAAGACTCGAAACAACTTCAGAAGTAATCACGACGAAAATTTTAACAAAATTACGCAATAACAACAAGATACGAAAACAACAAGTGCACACAATGAATCCAAAAAACACCAATTGATATGACACACCACACATATATACAAACTGTACACAAAAACTCGCGGATAATGTCTTGATGGAATTCCTTCGAAGAATCGCAGGACTTACACCAGTACGCCTACAACCCTTCTCAGGTTGACGATTGTAAGTTGTGGAATGTCCGGACACAAACAAGATTAACCAACAATTACGATAATTGGAACTCACACAACTATTTAACACAAACATATGTACAATCACTACATCAAATGTTGTGGATTCTGACACGACAAACTACCCTTGAAGAACTGTAGGACTTACAGCAGTACGCCTACATTCCTTCTCAGGTTGATGGTCCAAGTGGAAGTCGTCCGGACACAAAAAGAATTACCAACAGCTAGATGACAGATGATATCAATTCAGTATATACAATATGAACATATGTACAAAATCACACGCCAAGCACATTGGACTGCTCATTGATGCGCTACCCTTTGAAGAATTGTAGGACTTACAGCAGTACGCCTACAACCCTTCTCAGGTTGACGCTCTAAGTTGGAAAATCGTCGCAGAGTTCATTTGCAAACTTCCTTCTATCAGCTATATCCTCAAATCTGAACGGCAACACGCCCATGTCATTGTATCGTAGAATATAGATGACCAACAAACACACGACATATCTCATCAACCAAGTGTAGAAACAGAGTAATTTACACCAAAGATAATAGCATTCAAATAGTAACTTGAAACTCGAAATGCCTTTATTCATGCAAGTCAATTTAACAATTACTCTCTCGTTTACACTTGGCTTATTCTCACTAAACTGAGCAATATTTTTCGCTTTTCAAACGCACCAATACTATCATAGTCATTGCATAAGTCACGTGAGTTCCTGGACGTCCATTTCATTGTGGATAAAAACACCAACGATGACTGAGTGACACGAGGCCATGAACGTAGCAGTGGATCAAAAGCTGTTCTTTTTCGGATTTCAGATATTTGTCTAACTGCAAGATTACCACTGCTGTCTTTCACTACTAGTTCGGGTTTAGCAATATCATCTGATGATAGGTGGGCTACACGCTGATCAATTACACTGACTGTCTCACAAGTATGCACGCCTTCTGGAACTGCATCAGCGTTCAATTCTACTTCACGTTGTAGTTGTACAGAACCTTTATTTAAATTAGCAGTAGTAGGCATATCCCTCATCTCATTATGATCAACCAAAGACAAATCTGCACTATCATGATCATTATCACAAATATTCAATTTACCGTCAACTTCATCATTTTCAAACTCTTTAATAACAGAAGTAGACAATTTTGGTTCCTCCTCACAAATCATTAAAGATTTCTATCTTCACTCTGACTAGATATACTTTGTAAACTTGTGGAGTCAGAACTGCACTCTGAAGCAGCAACTCTATTCTGTGACACTCTATTCAACAACGGCTTACCAGTTGCAGCTACAGACTTCTTCACAACACCGTTATCGTCACACAATTCGGAGTCAGGCCTGGAGTTCACATTTAGCTTATCACTGAACTTGCTCACCGGTTCACAGTTCACTTCTGTATGCACCTCTTGCAAACGTGTAAAACACAACCGTGTTTGTCTTGCATCTTGCAACTTATCTGTTGACGATGTACTACGGAAAATTTTACACTCACTAGATCTATATGCATTACTAGACATCATGGAGCCTTCTTGATATCCACCTCTCTGAGGCCCTTTCGTCATCAATGATTGCGTTTTACCCTCAGACTGCTCTATTCTAGGGGTGAGATTCAATATACTGGCAAACTTGCTCATAGATTGATTGACACTATCCTTTACTAGTTTCAGGATATCATCAAATTTTGGCTCGACACCCTCATCCTCCATACTGGAGCTCATCTTCACCCATTTCCTTTGCAGTCGAGTAGGTAGGCGTCTTGCTATTACTTCTAGTATAAAACTCGAGTTGAGGTCACTCGTGCGATTCATCGAAATCATTCCATTCTTGTAAATTAGCAAATTATCTAAAAATTCAGTGAGTGCCTGGGAGTCATCCTGTA
The DNA here is from genome assembly GCA_944472135.2 of Trichobilharzia regenti. Taxonomy (NCBI): domain Eukaryota; kingdom Metazoa; phylum Platyhelminthes; class Trematoda; order Strigeidida; family Schistosomatidae; genus Trichobilharzia; species Trichobilharzia regenti. Next base: position 104,765,616 of record OX235262.1, read on the forward strand.
ATTCACCAGGATTACCCTTAACAGCCTCGAATAATTTCCCTGCAATCATCGAGGGTCTTCCTAACCTTTGACGTATTATGCACATAGCCTCGTAGTAGCCCTCTTTTGGCTTCATAAACTTACAGCACTGTATAGCTCTTGAAGCATCTCCAGTGCAATATCTCATCAAATACATTAACTTCAATTCATCATTTAATAAAAAACCACTCAACACGATCTCAAACTCCTTTACAAATTGTAAATATTCAGCCGGGTTTCCATCAAAACACCGTGGTTCTAATTTAGGGAGTTTGATGTTCCTATTATCCCTGAATGGCGAAACAGTAACATCAACCATGTCATGCTTAACATCAGACACATCGTTACAATTAACAGACAAGTCACCCTGACTTACTTTCCTAATTGCATCCAAGACGCTCTGTCCATTTTTTGACCCATGCATTGTTGAACTTGACCCAATTCCAAAAAAGTTCCAGATATTGCTTGTTCAAAGAGGACTTGACCAGCACCAGGAAAGATGAACGGTGACTATCCAAACTTTCACCAACTGTCTGAATGCGCCAGAGTCTGTTTCTACCAGCAGAAACTGTCAGCCACGTCTCACAAACCGTTAATGCCCAGCTCTTGCTACGCTCGGGCTCACGCTGTTCCTTGAAGTTTTTTCAGAAACGCTTAGTAATAACGGACGCAAAATCCAAAACACCGATTGGCCGCTTTGGAATTCTTTATTGTAACACCAACATATAAAAACTATTTCTACTAAGGTCTGTGAACAAATATTACAATAATAAATCACAATATTACTTCTGATGGTTTACTGCTGACTTCTTTCTGAACAGCGACCGATGAGACGATGACTGTCGTATTGATGCCTCCGCGAAAATTGGGGAAGTTGATTTCGAGCAAACAACCAAGAATTGATCGTTCAATCTTCAACTCCATTGACAAATGTTTTAATGAAATAGATATTTGTTTCCTACCTGTGTAGGACACACCAAATATACAGGCATGGAGAAATGTTATGTAAATATCTATATTTGGTTTATGGTTAAATTACATGGATGCTGACGTTTTCGTCTTTAGTTTGTGGAAACACTATGATAACCAGTCATTCAATGGAGCACATCGAAATATATAGAAATATTGTCTTCGCATTAACAAAAATACCCAAGTATATTTTGGATGGATTACAAATAATTGAGGAAAAATTTAAAGCATGAAGTAATATAGGTGTGTACGTCATCGAGACTTATTCATGATGTATATCCAAATTTGGTAATAATTGAAAATATGTGATACAGTCGTATGGATTTGTCAGCGTTTCCATCGTGAAATCAGGATTGAACCGTACTCTAAGCAGACTAATAATGATGATAGAGAATATTTTATTATCAGCAGGTGTTCTCAAGAAATGAAAGCTATTTTTACAGATAAGTTCAGATATATTACAATCGTAAAGTATTATAAAAAATTGGCGGTAGGTTCAAAATTGGTGACAATTTTGCACGTGTTTGCTCTGAAATTTGTTTACTGCAGAGGCAAGCAAGTGAAATTCAGAAAAAAATAGATCTGTATGATAGTATGTCACTGCCAATCTCAAATACCACGGAGGGCCGCTCTGATATTGGCAAGGCTAAGTCTTTACTGGGTGTAACTCAAAACAAGCTTTCGGATTTAGACCCAATAGCCTGTCTGTTAAAACAACATCCTCAAATATCTCAAGACAACCTAAATAAAGCTGAAAATCTGATTGACTGCTTGGCTACGGAGGTGATGAAGCGTATAACCTCTTCTCACCCAGCTATAGTTTACAGCGTCCCAGATTCTCTGCCTCTGAAGTCTGTATGACACACATCCTGATTTGTTGCGGCATGGCTAGTGTTTCATGTGAATACAAAAGACTTCGTAAAAAGCCTAACCAGGCTAATTGCCCAATCATTTTTAAATTCAGTAATTCCCTTGATGCTAGTGAGTTTAATAAATGTCAGGATAACTTGAGACTGAATAGCAGTTATAAGTCTATAACCGTAGCTCAGGATAAAACACCGTGTCAGCGCAGAATAATGCGTAGTAATAACCTGGTCATCTCCCCTAGCTTAGATTTACCAAATAAGGATCGTGCACAGCAACAGACAATTAGTACTGAAACTAGCATTCAGCAAAACTACACGACAACCATGCTTGCCAATGGAACTAGGAACTGATTTAGATACCAGTACCCCTGTAAATAAAGCCTCATCGAAAGATGTTAAAATAGCTAGAACTTCTGCAAGTTGTTCTAAGAAATTTCCCCCCAAACGTAGTAACCTCACCACGATGATTGCTTTTCTGTCACAGACTCCTCTACTCTGCGGGTGGGATGCAATATACTTACAGAAATGCCCAGAGCTTGATTGAAATTATCTTTCACCAGTTTCAGAATATCATCAAACTTTGGTTCAATACCTTCATCTTCTATACGAGAACTTATCTTCACCCACTTCCTTTGCAGTCAAGTAGGTAGGCGTTTCGCTATTAGTTCTAGGACTGAACTGGAGTTCAGATCGCTCATGCAGTTCATCGAAGTCAACGTATTCTTGTAAGTGACCAGATTATCCGAAAACTCAGAGAGTGCCTTTGAGTCATCTCGTAATTGACTACCATTACCTTTAACAGCCTCGAATACGTTCCTTACAAACATTGAAGTTCTTCCGAATCTTTGACGCAGTATGCTCAAAGCCTCATTCTACCCCTCGTTTGGCTTCATAACCTTACAGCACGGTATAGCTCCTGAAGCAATTCCAAAACGGTACCTCATCAGATACATCAACTTCATTTCATCCTTTAGAAAAAATCAATCCACGTGATCTCAAACTCCTTTACCATCTGTAAGTAATCAGCCCGGTTTCCGTCAAAACACCGTGGTTAAAATTTAGGGATTTTGATATTCCTAATATCCCTAGACGGCGAAACAGTAACATCAACCATGTCATGCTTAAAATCAGACACATCGTTGCAAGTAACGGACAAGGTAAAATGACTTACATCCCTCTTTGCTTCAAAGACGCTCTGTCCCATCTTTGAGGCAGGCATCAATGAACGTAATCAAAATTCCAGAAAGTTACAGATAACGCTTGCTCAAAGAAGACATGGTCAGCACCAAAAAAGATTGACGAGACTATACGAAATGTAACAAATTCACACCAGGAAAGAAAAACCGATAATATCGAAAGTTAATTACGTATCTCCCACTGAACATCAAACGATTAGACGATGACTGATGTATTGATGACTACGCGAAAAATATGAAGGAGTTGTGTTTGAGCAAACAACCATGAATTAATCGTTCGATCTTCAACTACAGTGACTTATACTACAAAAGGTAGCACAAAGGGACTAGTTTGTAAGTGCGCAAAAATAAACACAGTTACGAAACAGAATATATATGTATATATTTATTAATCACTCCTTAAGGACTCAATATCCAATATCGTTTTTACGAGCTAGTATAAACCAATTTGATTTCTTTGTGCTCGCCTCTTGATTGTGAGGTATAGGTTCTTGCTTTCTTTTGCGTTGCTGTTGTTTGTCTTCTTTTTTGTCTCACCATTCTAGCTTCCACTAGTTTTTTTGAATGAGGAGGAAGAATGAGGATATTCGACCATTTACAGTGAAAAATGATCTGCAAATATTATTTGTCCCACATCTTTGAATTCCTTCGTGAATTGTGCTTTCTCTTCTCACACAAATCAACCTGGATTACGTTTGTGGAATATGACTTTATCCATTACCATGTGTTGATTTATAATAATAATAATAGTATATTCTCATTTTGTACATGAGGGACGCCAGTTTGCAGGCATCATCAATATGATAAATTAGATATGACAAATTACATATACGATTAGCAATCATACTCAATAATAATGTTTTATTAAAATACATATTTTTTCCTACCTGTGTAGGACACACCAATTGTACAGGCATGGGTAAGCACTATTTAAATTCCATAAATTCGGTTTATGGTTAAATTACATGGTTGCTGACGTTTTTGACTTTGGTTTGTGGAAACAATATGATAACCAGTCATTCAATGGAGCACATCATGAAATATAGAAATATTGTCTTCGCATTAAAAAAATACTCAAGTATGTTTTGGATGGATTACAAATACTTGGGAAAAAATAAAGCTTGAAGTAATTCCACAATATAACTTAGATTTGTACAAGTCCGAATCTCATTTTTGATTTATATCCAAATTGGGTAATAAGAAAGAATAGTGACGTTTTATTACAAATTGATACTTTTCCATTGGTATAAGAGTATATTCCACAAATGTTATCCAGGTTGCGTCGTGGAGAAAGTTAATTCGTTATTAACCAGGCAACTGAAAGATACGGGACCAATAATGTTTGCAGATCATTTGTCATTGTAAATGGTCAAATATCCACATTATTCATTCTCATTCAAAAAGTCCAATGGAAGCTAAAATGGTGAGAGAAAAAAGAAGACAAACAACAGCAACGCAAAAGAAAGCAAGAGGAGTCCTTAAGGAGTGATTAATAAATATATACATACATATTCTGTCTAGTAACTATGCTTATTTTTGATCATTAACTAACTAGTCCCGTTATGCTAACTTTTATATTATGTGTGAACTAATATTACTGTCCTGTGTAGAAATGTTTGTCATCTAGTTCCAATAATATTAAAATTTATAATTGTAGTTTGTTGTAACTACACGTTTAATAAACTTAAAATACCTATGTAGGGTGAAAAAGAGGGTGTAAGAGTCAGACGTAGAAGTGCATTGTCATCTTTGAGTAGTCTGGTGACTGAGGAGATGAACACTGGAAGTGTGTTTGCATCGCGCACATTAGCTGGTAGTCTATTCCAAATGACTGAAAACTTATTTAAGAAGAAGTTGTACCGCACGTAAGTCTGACAGTGCTCTATAGCAGCTAGGTTGTGATGATTTCTAAGATTGTAACTGATGACAGTGGTAGGTTTAGTTATTGTCTCGGGGGTATGCAAGAGAAGATTAGTTAGCTTGTAGTAAAAGACAAGGTTTAACTTAAGGCGTCTTTTGCAGAGGGGTTATAATCTTGGTCCCCTGATTAGGTAGGCACTGAGCTGAATACATTCCAAGGGCATACAGCATTAAGTTAAGGAAGTTGATGAAGCAGTGCTACTCAACTAAGGATAGGTCACTATTGCACTCGATCCACGAGTCACTTTAGTCTATCAAGTGCCTACGCTCTCAAAAGTATTCCGAAGAAGAGTTAACGGCACTTGAAAGCACTTCCACAGTTTATAACCTAACAACATTTCTTAAAAAATGATTGTGGTCAACGAGAGACATCCCCCACTTACTTCCAGACAGTCACCTACAATAAGCCTGCCACCATATGTGAACTTTTCGGTGATTGGCTTGTGATCATTAGAAATGCACATTCCTAGAGAAACCACACTCCTTACTTGGTCCTCCCTCGGGAGCATAGTCTTCACCAACGAACAAGTAGAACAAACAGTTAAAAAATGAAGGAGTTGGGTTTAAGCAAACAACCATGAATTAATCGTTCAATCTTCAACTACAGTGACTTATACTACAAAAGGTAGCACAAAGGGACTAGTTTGTAAGTGCGCAAAAATAAACACAGTTACGAAACAGAATATATATGTATATATTTATTAATCACTCCTTAAGGACTCCTCTTGCTTTCTTTTGTGTTGCTGTTGTTTGTCTTCTTTTTTGTCTCACCATTTTAGCTTCAAATTCACTTTTTGAATGAGAATGAAGAATGATGATATTCGACTATCATCATATAATAAAAACTACTGAACATGATTTCAAACACCTCTACAAACTGTGGATAATGAGCTGAGTTTCTGACAAAGTATCGAGGCTCGATACGCGGTACGTTCCACGTTTGCGTTACATTTTTGCGTGATCCGTTACATAAAACTTATGTTGTTGTAATACTTGCACAAGTACTATACTATTTCCATACCTGTAACCATTTACTCTCGTTTCTAATAGTGACTCATTTTTCGTCTTTGATTACTACGTCAAGCAACACACCCCCTACAAACGGCTATAGTGAGTCACATAACTCACTTGTATGCCGTAAGCATCGAGCTGGAACTGAGGATAAAGCTGTACTGACAGCTAGTATTAGCACTACTCCTAAAATTTCAATACCCTCTGCTCATACAAAACCCCTCCCTACACCTTATGTGCTTATCGAAAATCTCCAGCCATCAAGCTCTTTTTCAGTACTATCTTCAGAAATAGAACTTCTAAAGTTGTCTATAGAAGAACTTAATGCTGACTTAAGGGAAATAAACGAAAATAAGTCAGTAAATGCCGGAAATATTGAAACCAATACCGAGATATCCAAATTGTCAGATCAGATCAGCGATATCAGATCGCAGGTCTGTGAACTGACACCTCTAGCTCTCCTCATGCAAACTGTAAACCTAAACAAACTTGACACAGAATCGGTAACTAAGGTAGATAACCTCATTAACTTTGTTACTACAGAATTAAAAAATAATGACTCGACGCAAAGCTGAATGCTATATGTTTATATGAGAATATACATTATTATAATTATTATTAAAACAAAAACGCCAGCAACCATGTAACTTAACCATAAACCGAATTTATGAAATTTAATTTATGCTTATCCATGCCTGTATATTTGGTGTGTCCTACACAAGTAGGAAAAAATGTGTACTTTATTAAAACATTATTATTAATTATGATTGCTAATCGTATATGTAATTTATCATATTGATGATGCCTGTAAACTGGCGTCTCTCATGTACAAAATGAGAATATACTATTATTATTATTACTACAACGTTCCGGACAATGAGGCACTAAAAAAGGTACAGCGCATCTTACTTATTGGGGCGAAAATGCCTAACTCCAAGACTAAGTGCTATAGGCTGAAGAAGAGTCAGCATGAAAAGTGTTGTCCTATTCGTTTTCAGTACGAAACACCGGACCAGAGACCAGAAAATTCACCCACTCCCAGCACACCCTATCGCAAACCAGAAACTACAGACTAATAAAGGTTGGGATGGACAAAACAATCATAGAAAGGCGCGGATATAATTATCTCACTAAGCCTAATTGTGAAATAAGCAATAGGACATTGCAAGCGGCCATTATTCCCAACCCTTTGAGGGATACAGTAGACCCCACCGCACCACCTGTCTCAAAACACACAGAATTATCCCCTCAGAGTGCAGCACCAGCCGAAAGGCCACTAGGTTGTAACCAAATAACTAATAAGACCATACCGCCTATCATCGCAGATCCTAACGTGCTACTAAATAGCCCCAGAAAAACACTCAAAGCCCCAGAAATTCGACATTGTCTTCTCCTAGCCATAACTCCATTAGTAGAGATAAGGAAAATGTGACGCCAAATCATGCCAACAAAAAGAATAGCGGTATAAATGAGCCCACACTTCCCGCGGTCAATAGTATTAGCACTCACAACGTGCGAAATCCCACCATGGCACACACTAATATCCAATGTCACAACAATGTCACCCTCAATAGCACAAAAGGCAATAGTCAGAACTTGGCCACCAACAACTCAGGGTCTTCAGAGTATGGCACACAAACAAATTTTGACCGGACATATGGTACAAGCCTACGGAGAACTAACCCTCAATGCAGTACACACGAAACCCTTACAAGGACACAATTAACATCAAACGATAGGTGGAATAATAAGCCATGGACATCACAGGGATCCAATCATTTTTTATCCCCTGCGTCCTAGTCAGCGTTGAAAAAGCAGCTGGTAGGGATGTTAACACTCCTAAACCACTAGTGATGGTCCCCCTTGCATGAAAACAGGAACGGTCTAGTGCGCCCGTATCCATTAAGCACACTTGACGCTGGAACATGTATAGGTCAAATAAAGAACCCTACCCACTTCTCCAGCCTATAGCAAATCCAGTTATGCATAATTTTCCTAAATTGTTCGTCATGCTTACTTCTGGAGTTGCTTCTAGTCTTCCACATCCGTGAATGAATTGATTGATGTTAAAGACAGCAGATGGGTCGTATACCCCAGGGAGCGAGAGTGTAGACGACTGAGGCTTGCATACGTCACCGTTACTAGGACTGAGGCAGAATGAGTGACAACCGATCGCAATGGTAATTGATGGTGAATAGATGGGAAGATGTGCGAAGAGCATCATGAGGTGCCGCTGTGGTCACGTTACATTCTGCATCAGTGGATGTTGCATGTAACTCGAAATAAGCTTTCGGATTTAGACCCAATAGCCTGTCTGTTAAAACAACATCCTCAAATATCTCAAGACAACCTAAATAAAGCTGAAAATCTGATTGACTGCTTGGCTACGGAGGTGATGAAGCGTATAACCTCTTCTCACCCAGCTATAGTTTACAGCGTCCCAGATTCTCTGCCTCTGAAGTCTGTATGACACACATCCTGATTTGTTGCGGCATGGCTAGTGTTTCATGTGAATACAAAAGACTTCGTAAAAAGCCTAACCAGGCTAATTGCCCAATCATTTTTAAATTCAGTAATTCCCTTGATGCTAGTGAGTTTAATAAATGTCAGGATAACTTGAGACTGAATAGCAGTTATAAGTCTATAACCGTAGCTCAGGATAAAACACCGTGTCAGCGCAGAATAATGCGTAGTAATAACCTGGTCATCTCCCCTAGCTTAGATTTACCAAATAAGGATCGTGCACAGCAACAGACAATTAGTACTGAAACTAGCATTCAGCAAAACTACACGACAACCATGCTTGCCAATGGAACTAGTGTGGTGAGAGCAGGCTGCTAGCCGATTGGTTGGCGCTAATCTACGTTAAGGTCTAGGTCACTAATATGGGCCGTGAACAAGCCTGAGTCAACAACCAATCACAGCAAAGTTAATGTGGCAAAATATGATTCGCAGAGAGAACTCTATTTGTCAAGGAATCCCGAAACAACCAATCAGAAGCCTGCGTTTGTCTACCTAAACAACCAATCAGATGACTGCGCTTGTCTATAATAATGTAGTTGAAAGATGTATAAATACGTGTTGATTTTCATAATAAAACGATCTGTTGCCTGGCCCTTGTCTTCTGTTGTTACACTAGGAACTGATTTAGATACCAGTACCCCTGTAAATAAAGCCTCATCGAAAGATGTTAAAATAGCTAGAACTTCTGCAAGTTGTTCTAAGAAATTTCCCCCCAAACGTAGTAACCTCACCACGATGAACAAATTTCGCAGGGTTGAGACTAATGATGGGGAAGAATACTTTGTATTCAATAAGCCTGCTGAGAGTAAGAATGTCAACAAACCATCACTTGTTACGAAAAACTCTTCTCGAAACATAAGTACATCTGGAGGTTTTCCGCATGCTCCACCTTATAGAAAGTCAGGCTCCAAGACTCCTAAAGTCTTGCAGCCAAAGCACCTTCCTTCACAATTCCCTTTAAGTTATAAAAACAACCCGAAGGTGTGTACCGGTATGACGAATAGCAGTTGGATGGGTAGACCTTTGATGCTATGCCTTTTAACCGTCAACCTAGGCCCAACCCCTACTACCCTTATATCCAGGAACACATGGTAAATTTTCCAGGTGTCCCGAATCACTGGTACGACCCATGGCACCTAGGACCACCTCATTGCACACCAACCCGATGTACAGACACCCAGTCCGACCTCCTTTCATTCATAAATTCTTGCGGTGCTGACGCACAAATAGATTTAGGTTATGGTGACATTTTAAGCCAGTTTGTAGTATCCCGTGACTTATTCACGATATTGCTAATTAATGCACGTTCCTTAATCAATAAGATATCTGAACTAAGGACATTATTATTAGTCGCCAAGCCTACTGTAGCTCTGATTACTGAGTCATGGTGCTCATCCTCTGTACTTGATGTGCATATAGGTATCGATGATTACACTGTACACCGTGCAAACAGAGATTGCAAGCGTGGTGGAGGATGTCTCATATATATACATAGCTCATTTGTAGTCAGTAAGGTGGAAGATGAAACAATGAATAATGTACCTGACTCACTCTGGGTTGTCTTACATGGAGATAAGTACAAACTTCTCATAGGCTGTGTTTATCGAGCACCAAGCGCAACAAAAGAAACTGATGCGTTATTAGCTAAATCGTTTGCACACGCATCCTCGTTTAGTGCTAATTACAAAATAATTGCAGGGGACTTCAATCTTCCAGAAGTCAATTGGCTAACTAGTTCCGGCCCCCAACGCTTCGACGAATTACTTGCCACTATCGACTGTTATGGATGGCAACAACACGTCCAGACACCTACTCGTGGTGACAACATTTGGACCTTGTTTTTTGTCATGACACAATCCCAGTATCCACTATGTTGGTAATAGATTTTCCAGTAGTGACCATAGAATGGTACTCTGCTCTCTGCCTTTCTCACCACTAAATACAGGAAACAAACAAGATTCAGGAAGCACAATATGTCGTAGTTACAAATATACAGACTGGGGATTAGTCCAAGAACTTATTCGACTCTGTCAATGGGATGACTATTTTACCACTGACTCCCTGGAGGCCTTAGTAACCCTGTTTTACAGGAATGTTACCCTTTGTCTAGATACAGTTGCTCCAAAGAAAATAGTGAAATTAAGTAGACACCGAACTGAATATATTCCAAGGGCACACCGTAATAAGTTAAGGAAGCTGAAGAAACAGTACTATTCCACTAAGGACATATCACTATTGCTCTCAATCCACGAGTCTCTTGAATCTATCAAGCGCCTACGCTCTCAAAAGGACCTCGACGAAGAGTTAACGGCACTTGAAAGTACCTCCAAAGTTTATAACTTAACGGCACTTCTTAAAAAACGAATGCAGTCGGCGAGGGAAATCCCATACTTACTTCACGACAAAGTAATCTACAATGAACCTGCCACTATCTGTGAACTCTTCAGTGATTGGTTTGCAAACTTTAGTTTAGAAACACATATGCCTGGTGAAACCGCTCCCCTTACTATCTCTTCCCTTGAAAGCATTGTGTTCACTAATCAGTTAATAGTACAAGCAATTAAAAGCCTTAAACCTTCCACTAGTACGGGACCGGATGGCCTCGCTTCGATAATTTTCAAAAACAGTGGGTGTGATATACCCTGTTACTTCTTAAATTCTTCTCAATATCTATGGACACTGGCACTTACCCTAGTGAGTGGAAAACTAGCTTCATAATTCCACATTACAAATCTGGTGATAGGGCAAACGTCCGCAATTACAGACCCATAAATATAACCCCAGTTATCTCACGAATCATGGAGAAAGTTGTAAAAGATCAATTGTCAGACTACCTAATTAGGGAAGATCTTGTTACAAGGTCTCAACACGGATTTCTCAAAAATAGATCCTGCGTTACTTGCCACTTCGACTTTTTCAACTGCATCACTAGTAGTCGCGAAGCACGTAAGCTAGTCGTTGTTCTCTACTTCGATATATCTAGGGCATTTGACATGGTATCTCACAGTATTCTCTTTGAGAAGCTGTACTCTTGTGGAATTCGCAACCCATTACTGAACTGGTTAAAATCATTTCTAAGCAACAGGGTACAAATAACCAAAGTTGGATCTGTATTGTCTCATCCTAGGCAGATCTCAAGTGGGGTCGTGCAAGGTAGTGTCCTAGGTCCACTTTTATTCACAGTCTACATTAACAGCATTTGCAAGTGCTTCACCTTAGGCAAACCATTCCTATATGCTGACGACCTCAAAGTCGTCTACTCCTGCTACACTCATGAATTAAGCGATATGGTTACTAAAATACATCTTGAACTAAGTAGTCTCGCAACATGGTGTGCTGAATCCTGTCTAAATTTTAACATTGACAAATGCGGCTGGATTTGTATCGGCAACAGTAACCTTGATCTAACTCTTGAAATAAATGGGCGAAAACTAGCTAAGCTCGTAGATCTCGGTATTAGATACTCTAGTAACCTAACGTTCGCTGAACAGACTGATTATGCCAGACGTAAAACGCGAAGGCTGATAGGATGCATAACACGCAATTTCTTTTGTTGTGAAACTAGGGTTTTATTATACAAAGTATGTGTCCGACCTATCTTAGAATACTGGCCGTTTATTCTTAGCGGACTCAGACAAAATGACAAGCTTAAATTAGAGGGAGTGCAACGGCAGTTTACCTCAAGAACTCTTGGTTTAGAAAGTGGTCTGGAATACCATGAGCGATGCGAAAGACTAAGATTAGAACCCCTCTGGAAAAGACGCCTTAAGCTAAACCTTATCTTTTACTACAAGCTAACTAATCTTCTCTTGCATTCCTCCGAGCCAATAACTAAACCTACCGCTGTCATCAGTTACAATCTTAGAAATCATCACAACCTAGCTGCTATAGAGCACTGTCAGACTTACGTGCGGTACAACTTCTTCTTAAATAAGTTTTCAGTCATTTGGAATAGACTACCAGCTAATGTGCGCGATGCAAACACACTTCCAGTGTTCATCTCCTCAGTCACCAGACTACTCAAAGATGACAATGCACTTCTACGTCTGACTCTTACACCCTCTTTTTCACCCTACATAGATATTTTAAGTTTATTAAACGTGTAGTTACAACAAACTACAATTATAAATTTTAATATTATTGGAACTAGATGATAAACATTTCTACACAGGACAGTAATATTAGTTCACACATAATATAAAAGTTAGCATAACGGGACTAGTTAGTTAATGATCAAAAATAAGCATAGTTACTAGACAGAATATATATGTATATATTTATTAATCACTCCTTAAGGACTCCTCTTGCTTTCTTTTGCGTTGCTGTTGTTTGTCTTCTTTTTTCTCTCACCATTTCAGCTTCCATTTGACTTTTTGAATGAGAATGAATAATGTGGATATTTGACCATTTACAATGACAAATGATCTGCAAACATTATTGGTCCCGTATCTTTCAGTTGCCTGGTTAATAACGAATTAACTTTCTCCACGACGCAACCTGGATTACATTTGTGGAATATACTCTTATACCAATGGAAAAGTATCAATTTGTAATAAAACGTCACTATTCTTTCTTATTACCCAATTTGGATATAAATCAAAAATGAGATTCGGACTTGTACACACCTAAGTTATATTGTGGAATTACTTCAAGCTTTATTTTTTCCCAAGTATTTGTAATCCATCCAAAACATACTTGAGTATTTTTTTAATGCGAAGACAATATTTCTATATTTCATGATGTGCTCCATTGAATGACTGGTTATCATATTGTTTCCACAAACCAAAGTCAAAAACGTCAGCAACCATGTAATTTAACCATAAACCGAATTTATGGAATTTAAATAGTGCATACCGATGCCTGTACAATTGGTGTGTCCTACACAGGTAGGAAAAAATATGTATTTTAATAAAACATTATTATTGAGTATGATTGCTAATCGTATATGTAATTTATCATATTGATGATGCCTGTAAACTGGCGTCCCTCATTTACAAAATGATAATATGCTATTATTATTATAAATTGCCGATACTCACAGCACTCAGAGTAATATACAAATCCCCTGTAATTGTCATCATTGAATCTTGGTGTCATTCGAATATCCTTGATGAAGAAATAAGCTTAGATAACTACACATACTTTCGGTGTGACAGGGAAGGTGGTAAGGGAGGGGCTGTCTCATGTACTTTCTGAATGCACTTACTTTATCGCAGCTAGAATATAGTACACTTAACATGCCAGAGACTCTATGGGTTAATGTACACTTAAATAACGTAACAGCATTAATTGGATGCACCTACAGAGCACCTGGTACCTTTAGTAATTACGAGACCCAACTTAGTAATACTCTGGAGCAATTATCCGACTCACAATACGATCATAAGATCCTATGTGGGGACTTTAACTTACCTGAAATCAACTGGGATATACCCACAGGCCCAACTAAATTTGATAAGTTCTTAGATACACTAAATATACTTGGCTGGAAACAAACTGTCACTACTCCCACAAGAGGTAATAACGTACTAGACTTAATCTTCTGCCACAATATAAGCCCCCTTTCAACGCTAGTAGGTTCTGAGTTTCCAGGGAGCGACCACAAAACAGTGATGTGTGCACTGCCACTTCCGCTGAGTAGCAATGTAGCTCATAACTCCACTTCACAACAAGTAAAATATAGGAACTATGGTAAGGCAAACTGGGCCTTAGTTGAATCGATGCTAAGATCCCCTGAATGGGATGAATACTTCACTACTGATGACCTATCGAGAGCTCTAAGCATCTTCTACCATAGCTTTAACACATGCTTAGATGCTGTCATTCCACTCCAAACACTAAAGGTTTCCCCACACAGAAAGTCATTCATAAAACCAAAGGATAGTACGAAACTGAAGAGACTCAACAAGTTACTTCAAACACCATGACTTTGACACACTAGGCTTATTATTTAACACCCTTAGCTCCATCTCACAAGCTCGAGATTTCCGTATGAGAAAGGAAGAACGCATCGCAGTAGCCAGTCCTCCTAGAGTGTATGCACTCACCGAAATCTTAAGGAAGCGAATGAATCGCAAAATCACAGTATTTCTCTTCTCGTGGACAAAGGTAGGCTATGCACTAACTCTGCAGACATATGTGAACTATTCAACAAAGCTTTCGCAGGTAACTACCTTAAGCCCTCAGTCCAGCTACTCGATATACCCCTGCTACTAATATGGCACAAACTCCATCTCCACTCACGCCAAACCAAATAAGCACTGTTGAATTCACTTATGCTAATATTAACCAAACTATAAGAACCCTCAAAAGTTCAAAAGGTTTCGGTACTGACAGTATATCATCTTATTTCTATAAATATGGTGGCCCTGACATTCCTCTACCACTGCTTAAAATATTCACAATGTCCCTAGAAACCCAAACTTACCCTGACATATGGAAGACAACATTCATTATGCCTAAACACAAATCTGGCTCGAAAACTGAAGTCAGTAACTACCGGCCGATCAATATCACACCTATAGCGTCTAGAATTGTGGAGAGACTAGTTAAAGATAACTCAATCAAACATATGCTTTGCTGCAATATTATAAGTCCCAACCAACATGGATTCCTGAAATCCAGATCTTGTTTAACATGTCACCTAGGCTTCTTAAATTTGTGACCAGAAGTCATGACAGACGGCAACTAGTACTTGTCATCTACTTTGGCATTTCTAAGGCATTTGACTGTGTCGACCATTTACTGCTAATAAATAAGCTGAACTCCTTAGCAATACGTGACCCATTATTAGGATGGCTTAAGTCATACCTTAACAATAGGTCCCAAATAGTTCAACTCGGGTCTGCAACCTCCAAACCTAGCCCTATCACTTCTGGTGTAGTACAAGGTAGTGTCATTGGACCCCTCCTATTTACACTACACATCAATGACATATGCGCTTGTTTCTCGCACGGGAGACCATCCACCTTTGCAGATGACCTAAAAGTAGCTTATACATCCCTATGTGATGACTTAGGGAACTTCGAGAATGTAGTGCAGAAGGAATTAGATAAAGTGACTGCTTGGTCGTCCTTATGGAATCTACAATTTAACCTGAACAAATGTGGCTGGATCTGCTTCGGCACACTCTCAATTGACCTGAAATTAACGCTTCAATCTGCTAACCTAACCAGACTCCGAAGCGTCGTTGACTTAGGCCTGAGGTACTCTAGTGACTTAACATTCTCTGAGCAAGTGGCATCACAGACTCGTAAGTCGAGAATGCTCTTAGGATGCATATTCAGGAACTTTCACGACAATGAAGCCAAGCTTATTCTGTACAAAACATGTATGAGGCCACTACTAGAATACTGTCCATTTATTATAAGCAGCACTCGCATACGTGATAAGCTAAGGATGGAAAGTATCCAACGATACTTTACCTCAAAACTACTTGGTTACGATTGTGAGAAAGACTACATCTCACGCTGCACGATTCTAAAACTTGACCCACTTTGGACAAGACGACTTATTATAAATCTAATATTCTTCGTTAAGGTCCTTCACAAAATATCATTCTCGGGTAACAGGGACATACAATTCGCACAGGATGGCTCTAACGATCTGCGCAACCAAACTGGCACAGTGACAACTCATTCTTTAAAGTCAACACTCCGCGAAAACCTCTTCACAGTCATGTGTTATAAAATATTGAATAGCTTTCCCCTAGATGTCAGAACCTGCCCTTCGGTCACAAGCTTCAAACGCTCTCTGTACAGACCGTTTCACTCTACTGATTATATTATATTGTGTATATATATATATATATATATATATATATATATACATTAAATTCGTCAAACGAATATACAATTTGTTAGTTCAGATGAATTGGATGTTTATAAGAAGATAGCATCACCTCTCTTCTTACATTCCATTAACGGAAAATTTCATAATTCCCGCATGAATCTGACTCACTATGTGTAAACTAAATATTAAAGTTTAGACCTAAACCAAAATCTTACATTCCATTCTTATAAAGTTTCTAGAGGTCGTTCTCCAATTTTTAATTTCATAAAACCCTGTTCAAATTCAGACTGCACTTGTCTAATATGATCACGCCCGTACAAACGGTATGTGAATCATGTAAATGCTTAATTTATGTGAAATATATATTATTAAAAGTGATGAGTTGTCAAAAACGATTGTTAAAGAGGAGTAAGTTCAGGTGAATTGGATGTTCATATAAGAGTATAGTAACAAAAGTGATGAGTTGTCATATATGATTGTTAAATAAGAGTTACGTAATGGCATGAATAGTTTGATGAATGAGTTGTGCTCAGGGTGCACATGGAAACAAAATAATATACAGAATTACACAAGGGTTTTAAGTTAGAAAAATAAGCATACAAACAGAAGTAAGGTCAAATCAAACAAACAAAGAAAAGTTAGGTCAAATCAACGGAGTTGTTACTATGCGAGTAGAAGTGGTTGGATAATTTTCTTTTGTAAGCATAGTTCTGGTTCCACAAACTGGATGGCTAGGGCTAATTAATAAACTATTTATTCGTAGAACGAATCAACTGTTAGTCTACTACAGCACCTAAAAAACGCACTTCAATACCCTTAGCTATCTAAAAACTATAAATATACTAGTCGCATAGATGCATAAAGACTTAGTACGGAACATACTGGAACAGTTTACCCCTGGAATTAGGACCTGTCACTACATTATAACCTTCAAACGCTTGCTATATACTGTTTCATCCCAAAGGCTATCCCAACCAGACCGCACCACTTATTTCTAAAACGCATCAATCATTAGAACACTGAAACGCTTAGATTCATTAACATATGTTATGACACTAAATAAACTCTAAGACTTCGCATAAATACGTGAAAACACGACTACAATATAGGTAAATGTCTACTGAATTATAGTATACAATCGACATAAACATTTAGATATGCATATAACATCAATGTTTTTTCACGTCCACATACTTTCTCTTCCTGGTATTCCACTGCTGCGGATACTCTCCTTGTCATGTACTCGTCGCCATATTATTATTATGTACTGGTCGAGAAATTAATAGTCCTGAGGCAATGAAGGTGGAAATCAGAACACCACTAGGTTTGCGATGATACTTCTATTTTCCAAACACAAGGAGAATCAAAGTCACACAAGAGTGTGTGAGGAAAAATATATATGAATGTCCAGACAAGTGTGTGAACACAAGTGTGCGCGCGAATATTCAAAGTGAATAAATCATTAGACAGTCTTAACATGATTGGCTAATTATAATGGAATATCGATCCATGTATACATAGCAAAATATAACAGACTGTCAAACAAACACACATATTAAATATAATATATAAATATAATATAATCCATAGGAAACCGACTTGGAACGGACAATTAACAAGTTTCTACAGCTGGGTACCAATCAGTCGGAAAAGAAACCTAATTAGATCCCTTGCTACTTGCGTCAGACGCGTCTGCAGCTCCGACACCATGGAAGAAGAACTAAACTTCCTGAGGGAAATCTTCATACAAAATGGCTACCCGCCAAGATTCGTAGACAAAAACATCAAACAGAAAAAGCAAGAGACACCATCCGTGCCAAAAAAGACACTTTATATGAACCTAGACTTCAAAGAAGACCTACTTAGTGACGTCCTCAGAAGGAGAATTTCCACATCTTTAGGAAGAACTTTCCCTGCGGCAACACTAAGAATAGTGTTCTCCAGTCGCCCGCTGATCTGCAGAAACCCAAAGGACAAGATTCCGTACATGACCACTTCTGTGTGTATATATCAGTTCACCTGTTGCTGTGGAGCCAGGTTCATCGGTCGTTCAACGCGCATCCTGTCAAAAAGGGTCAAAAAACACTATCCAGCGTGGCTACAGGAAAGAAATAATGGCCATATAAGGAGTGCAATAATCGAACATCTCGTCAACACTCGTCATTCCATCTCAACGAACGCCTCCTTCAAAGTAATCTACAAAGTGAAGAACACCCTTCCAAAGACAGTACGATTCCGTCTTCTTTGCATCGCAGAAGCCCTAGCCATCCAGTTTGTGGAACCAGAACTATGCTTACAAAAGAAAATTATCCAACCACTTCTACTCGCATAGTAACAACTCCGTTGATTTGACCTAACTTTTCTTTGTTTGTTTGATTTGACCTTACTTCTGTTTGTATGCTTATTTTTCTAACTTAAAACCCTTGTGTAATTCTGTATATTATTTTGTTTCCATGTGCACCCTGAGCACAACTCATTCATCAAACTATTCATGCCATTACGTAACTCTTATTTAACAATCATATATGACAACTCATCACTTTTGTTACTATACTCTTATATGAACATCCAATTCACCTGAACTTACTCCTCTTTAACAATCGTTTTTGACAACTCATCACTTTTAATAATATATATTTCACATAAATTAAGCATTTACATGATTCACATACCGTTTGTACGGGCGTGATCATATTAGACAAGTGCAGTCTGAATTTCAACAGGGTTTTATGAAATTAAAAATTGGAGAACGACCTCTAGAAACTTTATAAGAATGGAATGTAAGATTTTGGTTTAGGTCTAAACTTTAATATTTAGTTTACACATAGTGAGTCAGATTCATGCGGGAATTATGAAATTTTCCGTTAATGGAATGTAAGAAGAGAGGTGATGCTATCTTCTTATAAACATCCAATTCATCTGAACTAACAAATTGTATATTCGTTTGACGAATTTAATGTATATATATATATATATATATATATATATATATATATATATATATATATATATATATATATATATATATATATATATATATATATATATATACACACACACAAAATAACCATATATATTTGCGACTGTACAGCTACGAAAATGAATTCGCCGAAAATAGACTCTTCTTTGAAATAAGTTTCTTGAACTTTGTACTCAACTCACGTGTACAGTTCACCATGCAGACAGAAATGTCGCAAATGGAGGATTCTGGAATTGACCTCGGCCGCATTTTATGCTGTAAATCAATCCAACATGACCTTATCTAGTTTTCGCATCCACGATCAAATTTCTTTCCTGTCATAAATCTACGATAAGTCTGCCGAATAAATGGAATAAATATGTCACTGATCTCAACATAATACATCAATAAACTTTAAGCCAAGGGTGCTGTTCACAACAAAGTTATGTAGGAGAATTGACTTCAAGCTTTATTTTTCCCAGATATTTGTATTACATTCGTCTGATGTTTGGGATTTCGTTAATGCGAAGACAATATTTCTATATCTCTTTGTGTGTTACACAAACGGACTTTATAGCAGACTGTTCTGACTGACTATAATGTCAGAAAGAACAACCAAACTGTAAATTCATCATACATCAAATTATGTGTAATTTATATAATAACTTATCCATCCCTGTACAATTGGTATGTTCCTGCATAGACAGCAATAAATATATATTGAATTTAGTTAATTTTAAACCCTTGCCATCCGTAAATGGCGAACTATAAACAACAGTCTCATCATGCTGAGCATCATACTTATCATTACAATTAACAAGCAACTCAGAATTACTTACTTTGCTGCTTGCTTTGAAGACGCTTCGTCCCTTCTTTAACCCGAGCATCATTGAACTTGACCAAAATTCCAGCAAAGCTTCAGATAACGCTTGTCTAAAGAAGTCTTGCAGGTACCAGGAAAGACGAACGGACGAACAACCAAACTGTAAATTCATCATACATCAAATTATGTGTAATTTATATAATAACTTATCCATGCCTGTACAATTGGTATGTTCCTGCATAGACGGGGAGAAATATTTATTATATTTTATTTTATAACATTACTACTCGAATTATGGTTCAAATCTCTCAAATCTCTTTTTGTCAAAACACAACTGTTTTAGATAGTGGCTCAAATTCGGCTACGACTCTATTACCGTCCGTCAATGTAGTTCAAGTTTGAACGATCAATTCATGGTTGTTTGCTCAAACCCAACTCCTCCACATGTTTCGTGAGAGTCATCATTCCAACAGTCATCGTCTCATCGTTCGCTGTTCAGCGGAAGATAAATAAAGAGATTTATTCTCATAGTACAGTACAGGCATCATCAAATGGTTACAGAAATAGAACCATATTATTCAGTCACAATTTACAGTCGATAGCAAAATATGTTTTACATGTACTCTGGATATAATACATACACTTGATAAATGTTAATCCCAATTGTATAAAACAGCCTTTTCACTTATGTACAATCATTTCTGTGCACAGTTGGAAAAATCTGCTAGATTGTCAGTGAGTGCAACACATCAGGAAATACAGAAGTATTGTCTTCGCATTAACAAAAAAACCAGGTCTTTGGTGGATGGGTTATAAGTGCCTGGGAAAAAAGTAAAGCTTGAAGTCAATTTTCATACATAATTTTGTTGTATGCAGAATCCTTGAATTATAGTTCACTGATGTGTTATTTTGAAATCAGTGATATGTTTATCTCATTTGATCTGCAATGTCATTGTTGGGAGCAAAATACATAAGCTTTAGACGCATTAATTAATGGATTTCTATTGCTTGTGGGTATTTTCTTCGCGCGAGGAATATTTATGAATTTCAGCTGTTCCGACAGGAGTTGTGAATATTAACTGCTCAGCAGCATTATGGATATAAGTTCATCACATTATCTTAGGAAAGTTGGGTTGTAGTTGGTGAGGCATATATGATGTCCGACGAGCGTACATATGTCCATGTGATGTTGTTGTGAGTTATACCTTTTTCATGCTGTCGGTTTATGTCCATTTTATTCCACTTATTGCGTTGGGTAGAAGTTTAACAAACGAAATGTTTTGTCTTTTTGAGGGTAAGTATCTTAATCGGTAATGTTTTATCTAAAATTATAAATATAGGCAAAAAACAACGGGTGTAGTATTTAAGCTTATACATTAAACGGACCTATAATTTCGGAGGCTCTCAGATAGGAACTAGAATTACTATCGCTTGCAAACTCTTATAGTTTGTCGTCAAGCCCTTTTTTGAAGGAGGCCAATGTACCTGCTTGACGCATTTCCATTGGTAGTTTATTCCATATCTGTGCATACTTAATCAAGTAAAACTTTTGCCTGGTGGCTCTTTTATATTGTTCGATAGCTACTGTACCCTTAGTGTGTCTTAGTTTGTAGCCATTGTCATCTGAAAGTCGAGTGCCATTAGTAGAGGTAAAAACTAAGTGGTTTAGAAGCTTATAGTAAAGTGTTAAGTTTAGTCTCAGGCGTCTTAGCCATAGTGTTTCTAATCCTAGGGTATCACATCTAGTGGAGTAGTTCGCACCATTTTCGGTTCCGAGTAATTTTGACGTGAAGTACCTCTGCACTCCCTCGACTTTCAATTTGTCCTCTATGCGTATACTACTATACATGAATGAACAGTAATCAAATAAAGGACGCACACAAACCTTGTACAACAGAATTCTGGACTCATTTCTGTAAAAGTTCCTGAGTAGAAAGCCGATAAGTCTGCGTGACTTTGACACTTGTTTGGAGATATGTTCAGAAAATGATAAGTCATGTGAGTATTTCAGTCCTAGGTCCAATACAGATTCCAGTCGTAAGAGTGCATGGCCTTGAATTGTCAGGTCAAGTTCTAAATTGTTGCAACCTATGCAGAGCCAGCCACATTTTTCGACATTAAACTGGAGTTGCCAGGTGTCACACCATCTGTCCATTTTTTCTAATTCTTGCTGTATGGCGTTTACTGTTATTCCGAGATCTGTGTTCTTGCATTTATAGGTCACTTTTAAGTCATCTGCATATAGTATTGGTTTACCAACACTAAAGCATTCACAGATACTGTTTATATATATATATATATATATATTATGAATAGGAGTGGGCCTAATACACTTCCCTGGATTACACCACTACTTACTGGTTTAGGCCTTGAGATTATCGAGCCAACTTTTGTTATCTGATTTGGTCACAGAGAAATGATTTTATCCAGCTCAGGAGAGGGTCACATATCCCTAGTGAGCATAACCTGCTGACTAGCAGATTATGGGGACTCTATCGAAGGCTTTTGTTATATCGAAATATAGCACAATTACTAGTTCTCTGTTGTCCCTGCTTCGTGTAACTTCATTGAAAAAGTCTATGTGACAGGTCACACATGATCTCTTTTTGAGGAATCCGTGTTGTGATGGGTTGATAAGTTCATGTTCTAGTAAGTTGTCTGACACTTGGTCTTTAACCACTTTCTCCATTATTCGTGATATTACCGGTGTTATATTAATAGGTCTATAGTTGCATGCACTGGTTTTGGCCCCTGCTTTGTGCTTAGGTAATATGTATGTGGTTTTCCACACTTCAGGATAAGTTCCAGTTTCCAGTGACAGAGTAAATATTCTAAGTAACAAGACTACCATTTCCGTGCTACCATTTTTGTATATGACAGATGGTATGTCGTCTGTTCCAGTACTGCCATTTGACTTCAATGTCTTAATCGCTGAGTCTATATTTTGTATATTAAAATCTATTTCTCCTAATTTGTGGTTACTTTTGCAGGTCATTTGGAAATTTGGGGTCGGGTGCACTCTGGTGTCATTGCAAAACCACTCACTGAGGAGTTCACTTATAGCCTGGGGATCGTTGTGTATTACACCCCTATGTTCCAAGATGCTTACATTATTGTCTTTACTGCTTTTTAGACGTTTTTGCAATATCCTACAAAGTTCCTGAGTTTTGGTGTTACCCATTAGCGCTTTATTTTCCTCATGTTGTGACTTCATTTTGTGTTTCTCTTCAAGCAGTTTAAGAGTTTCATGTATTTGGTTTAACGCATTAAATTCCTTAAATACATGGTATTTCCTTTCAATTTCTTTAGTTTTAGTCGCGTTTTCCGGTCAATAAATGGAGTTGGTGTCTTTAGGGCAGATTTTAGGGGCGCGATTGTGTCTCTTGCTGAGCCAACTGTTTTGTAGAAAATCTCAAGTGATACTTCTAAGTTATTGTTGATGAAGTATTCTTCCCAGTCAGAACTTCTCAACAGATCTGATAGGAATTCCCAATCAGCATTCTTATAGTCCCTATATTGATAGCGCACCGGGGAATTTTTAGGTGTGTATTTAGTTGTTAGTCGGAGGGGTAGCGTGCAGTACAATATGTTGTGATCACTGTTATCGAGTTTATTTCCCACCTCTATCGAGATGGGCTCTATGTTATGACAGAGGATTAAGTCAAGAGTATTTTGGTTCCTTGTAGGGAGGCGTACGCACTGCTTCCATCCTCCTATGTCTATAGCTTGTAGTAGCTCTTCATGGATTCTTGGTCCTGTACAGGTATCCCAGTTTACTCCAGGTAAGTTGAAATCTCCACATACTACTTTGTAGTCGAAGTCCAGCGTAGCTACATGCTCTAGTATTTCTGCAATAGTTATATCAGTCATTTCAGGGCTATTGGGGGGTCTGTATATACATCCCACGAGAATTTTACTTTCGTTTGTGTGGATGCTTATCCACTTAGATTCTGGGAGTTTGTCAGTATTTGGGTTATTGAAAGTATTGGAGTTAGTGGATTTATAGGCATATATTAAGCAACCGCCTCCTCTTAGATGTCGTAGTTGTCTATTACTAGCTTTGTGTCAGGTATATCAGTAGTAAGCCAGGTTTCAGTCACCATTATTAGTGTTGGCCGTTCTATGTATGCCAGGCAGCGAAGCGTTGTTATTTTATTAAGGAGAGATCTAGCATTCAGGAGCATAATTGTTAGTAAACCAGAGTTATAGGAGGAGAGGTTAACATGGTTACTTGTTACTATCCCTACGTTATGTTTGGAGGGGCTCTGAGGTGAGACAGAGTCAGTGTGTGTACTATTTCCTGGATGAACTGTGCAGCGAGTGGGGCTATTTTTTGCTGCAGCCGAAAATAATCCTGTTGCATATTTTGACTTTTAGCATCCATGGGTCGGCATCTGCGTTCATCTACTGGTGATATATGGCCTGCCTTGCAATTTGCGTTGTAGTTTGCTGGATCTAGGTACCCTGTGTTAAGATTACCCTGGTAGTTGTACCTTATGGGGCTTTCATAGCCATATGCATATTGGCTCGCATCACGTGTGTGAGTGAAATTATTGAGGGGATCAAGTGTCGACCTATACTCATTATGTTGCTGAGGTTTAACATAGATCGTGAGAGAGTTTGGACGAGAATTTTCGTTAATATGGTGCCTATATGAGTCCCGTTTAGTGCGCCATATATCCTGGGGATCCATTTTACGTTGCATTCCCAAGTTATGTGCGTTGCTAGGCATGTTACTTCTAGTTCGGGAAGGGGTATTCCTACTCACATGCTGTGTGACATTTTTGGGAATGTGCTTCGTTACCCATGCATTGTCATTTTTTAGATTGACATGCTGCTTATTAGACTTATTACGAGGGCGGTATGTCGAAGTCTGGGGTGGGACGCTGGGCTTTGTGTTCTTTCTTGCAGTTTCTACTGCGGGACTCTCTGGCTTGGATCCAGATTGAGTGTGGTCTGCCAGTAGTTTCTGGTCAGCCATAGTTTGTGCGTCTACGTCAACCTCATGTAGGTCAGCAGGTTATCGAAATGTGCTCTTGTGCACTCTAAGATTGCACCCAGTGGCACTGCTCTTACTGAGTTTTGGGTCGCTCTTACTTGCCGTTTTTTCTCCTAACACTATACACGTGACTTGCTGTGCTTCAGTGTCCGTCGACACTTTGGCACTGATACCAGATGCATTTCTCAGTGTTGTCAACTTTGTATCGAAGGAATTCTTGGTTGCTTGCCTTTGGTTTGGTGTTTTATCCGAGACTACTTTAACAGTCTTGAATTTAGTGGCAGTAGCCAGAAGATCTTCGGCCATTTTAAATCGTTCAGCTATTATGTAGCTGTCGAACCTAAGGAGTATAGGACAAGGATGCTTTAGGTCTCTTTTACTTAGGAAAATGCACTGACGAGGTGCATTCAATAGATTTGCAGCCTTCAGCAATGAGTGCTGGACTGACTTTATGGGATCGCTATCCGGTACATTATTGCATTTCGTTTTGAAGCCAGCCTTTAAGCAACTTCGTTGAATAGAAAGTCGATGGCGTTTTCTAACTCCTTCGAGCTTTTTGAGTCAGTATGACTCATTCTAGAAGTCCTAAAAAGCTTTTGGATTGTAGGATCCCGCAGTTCCTTTTTCATATGTGAGATAGTTTCGGGTACATATTCTAGTGAACTTAATTTCGTTTTTAATTCATCTATCTGTAGCTGCATCTCTTTAATTACGCAAGTTAAGTAAGAGAGCTCTGCATTTTCAGACAGAAAATCTTCCACCCGTATTACAGGGGTCAGAGTTATGTTCGAGTCTTTTATGCTGGGTGAGCTACTAATAATATGGGGGTGGTGATGTGTTATTAGCGGAGCTGGTGCTATTTTCTAAACTACTGGTGTTCACACGAACACGCTTCTAACCATCGTTATTAAAGATCAATTAATAGTAACCAATAAATGAATATAAACAAAAACACGTGCAAAAGCGTCACCTGATTTGAACGTACCGGGCGATGTTAAAAAACTATCAGAAGTATTATTGTGAATCAGTATAACATTAATTTTTAGAACTTCTGTGTATTGACCTTATTGTTGCTTACGTATTAAAGTAGGAATGAAGCATTCACGAGTTGCCAATCATTGTTCAGGTTTCTGCGTTGGTTAATACAAAGTGCTTCTGAAAGACTCCCAGGGACAGCGTGAGGTCCAGCGTAGTAATAACTGGACATTGACAGCGTCTGATAGTTGGCTGACGGCTTCCGATAGCTTCCGTTCGTCTTTCCTGGTACCTGCAAGACTTCTTTAGACAAGCGTTATCTGAAGCTTTGCTGGAATTTTGGTCAAGTTCAATGATGCTCGGGTTAAAGAAGGGACGAAGCGTCTTCAAAGCAAGCAGCAAAGTAAGTAATTCTGAGTTGCTTGTTAATTGTAATGATAAGTATGATGCTCAGCATGATGAGACTGTTGTTTATAGTTCGCCATTTACGGATGGCAAGGGTGTGGTGGACCTTTTCACTCTGTTAGCTTAGTTACCCAAATTCAAGTAGAAAATAAAATACCAAATGAGTTTAGTTACGGGAAGAATGTATTAAAGTTTGATTACTTGAGTTTACAAAGGTCCACAGTCCACAATAAACGTAATAGACTCCAGGTGCTGCGGAAAGACTGCTCCAGTAGTAATTCTCCAATGTTAACGTTGCCGGAGGTCGACCAAAGTACGTAGGAAGAAACTACGGTGCTCCTGCAAAAATCAGAGATAGAAAGCAGGTGATTAGGATTGATCGACGGCAGTTGAGATGGTGGAGAAGACGGAGAGTCGAAGGCACAGCTGTATATTTATTCAAAACCCGAGGTAAAGTCAAAGTACAGAGTTTCTGGTTAAAACAAAGTGGTGTACAATATGTTCATTATTTACATAGTAGTAAAATTTGGATAAGTTTCTTTTTGAGGACTCCACAGGGCTCCCCCTCTTAGAGGTCCGGAGGACCATCAGTACTGCCCTCGTGGACGATTACATGAATATAAGCAACATAAATAAGGGATAATGTCAACAATATGGATAACAAAAAATAACAACAATAAGGATACAAAGTTAGATCAGGATGTATGGAATGCATCCGTGTCGTATAAAGTTTAGCACATACAAGCACATACAGGAATTTTAAAAAAAAATCAAAACTTGTTATAATTTTAAATAAAAATTTATGTACATAATAAACCATGACATGTTTGTTAACATTTGTGAAATTCATATATAAATAGATATACACATATACGTGGTGAATGCGTGTGCTTGCAGTACAGTTGACGAACAGCAAATAATAATACTAATAAATATTAATGGTTATAATGAAGTGAATGTTAACAACAATAGTAATGAGAAGTATGTCTAAATGAGGTTAACGTTTATGTCAGTCAATGAAATGAACATAGCGGGCAGGTTTACAGATCTGCCGCCCACTGCGTGTCTGTACAGGGGGAAGAGTGAAGAGCGGGAGAGTTGGAGTTGCATTGACTTGCTGATTGTTTATTGGTGTCGGCGTTGCTAGTGTTTCATGTTCGCTGTCGGTGTACGCTGGTTTAAGACGGTCGATAGAAACAGTCTCCGGTTTACCATGTTTGTTCAGCGTGAAGTATTTTTCGGTGCGTTTAAGTACTAGAAAAGGACCTTCATATGGATGTTGTAAACCTTTTCTAATGGCATCGACGCGAACAAATACAAATTTGCTAGTGAGTAGGTTCTTATTTACTTGAGCTTTATGAAGTGATTGGCGAGGGGCTACTGGTCTAAGCTGAAGCATATGCTGGGTAAGGCGGTTGGTGAAGTCGGAGATATTTACTTCAGTTGAATCATTAGACGGAACTAACTGACCAGGCAATGTGAGGGTAGTACCATACACAAGTTGAGCTGGTGTACATCCCAAATCTTCTTTTACAGTTGATCGGATACTGAGAAGAACTAATGGTAGGTGTTCACTCCACTTAGATGAGTCAGCTTGTGCCATAAGCGAGCTTTTCAGTTGTCGATGGAAACGTTCCACCAGACCATTCGCTGCAGGATGATAAGCTGTAGTGGAGATATGGTTCACTCCAAGGAGTCTCGTAAACTCTCGAAACAGAGTTGATTGAAATTGAGCTCCTCGGTCTGTTGTAATAGTTGTGGGTACTCCGTAGTTTGACACCCAGCGATCTAAGAAAACCAAAGCGATATTTTCTGCAGATATATCGTTGAGTGGACAAGCAATAGCCCATCGGGTAAATCGATCAATCGCAGTAAGTATATGAGTAAATCCTCTGGATGGCGGTAATGGTCCAACAACATCTATATGAACGTGTTGAAATCGTTTATCGGGTAAATTGAACTGTTTTGGAGGTGTGACGGTGTGATGATGTACCTTGGATCTTTGACATTGCAAGCATTGGCGGGCCCATTTCCGAATATCGGAGTTCATCTTGGGCCAAACAAAACGCTCGCTGATCAACTTGACTGTAGCACGCACTCCAGGATGAGACAATGAATGTAGATGTTCAAACAAAGTTTTTCGACAACTTAGTGGAACAAAAGGTCTATGAACTCCCGTTGAAACGTCGCAGACGATAGTTGTATCAGACAGGGGAATAGGTACATCCTGCAACTGTAGGGAGGAGTTTCGTCTACAAGTATGGAGTTCGGCGTCATTTTTCTGCAGCTTGGCAATATTGTCTAAGCTAATATCTATCGAAGATAGGTGATTAACGTCACATCGAGACAAAGAATCGGCTACGATATTAGAATCTCCTTTGATGAACTGGATGTCTGTTGAGAATTGTGAGATGTAATCCAGTTGTCTGGCTTCTCTCGGAGAGTGTCTGTCCAACGAAGTGGTGAAAGCATAACAAAGAGGCTTATGGTCGGTTAAGATAGTAAAATGTCGACCTTGTAGTAAGAAGCTGAAATGTTTCACTGCTAGGTAGATGGCTAACAGTTCTCTGCCAAAGGTACTGTAACGAGTTTGCGCAGGTTCCAACTTTTTGGAGAAGAAAGCAAGTGGAGTGGTGTCATTATTGAACTTTTGTTGTAAAACTGCTCCCACTGCTACCTGCGATGCATCTGTACATAAAATGAGTGAAGCTTCTGGGTTGATGTGAGATAACATTACGACGTTGGATAAGGCATCTTTTGCATTATTAAATGCTGCTTTTGCTTCTTCAGACCACTGAAATTTCTTCGAATTGCATCTAAGTAGGTCGGTCAGTGGTTGAACTATGGAGGCACATGATGGAATAAAACGTCGGTAGAAGTTGAACATCCCGAGAAAACGTCTAAGTTTCTTTAAGGAATCAGGTTCGGGAAAGTTCTTAATAGTTTCTATCTTATCTTCGGTAGGTCTGATGCCTTCAGCAGTTATTCGATGTCCTAAGAATTCAATGGAAGGGGAACCAAAAATACATTTCTTTGGATTGATAACAACTCCAAATTGTTCAAACCTTTGAAATAACAGGCTTAAGTGTTGCATATGTTCTTCCATCGATGAGCTGGCAATTAAGACATCGTCGATATATACAAAGACGAAATCAAGACCTTGGGTAACTTGGTCCATAAAACGCTGAAATGTTTGAGCAGCATTCTTTAGTCCGAAAGGCATTCTCAAGAATTCGAATAATCCAAAAGGCGTAATAATTGCTGTTTTTGCAATGTCTTCTGGAGCGACTGGTATTTGATGATATGCCCTGACCAAGTCAACTTTGGTAAAAACGGTCTTTCCATGTAAGTTCAAGGAGAAGTCGTGGAGATGAGGTATAGGATAACGATCTGGGACCGTAGCGTTATTCAAAGCGCGATAATCTCCACATGGTCGCCAGTCATGATTAGTTTTAGGTACCATGTGCAGAGGTGAAGACCATGGGCTGTTAGATGGTCGTATGATACCTAACTGCATCATATGTTCAAATTCCGACTTAGCTGCTGCTAGTTTATCGGGTGGTAACCGTCGTGGACGTGCCTTCACAGGTTGTCCTGTTGTGATGATCTTATGCGTAACTGTATGAGATATATCTTCAACGTTGTATGATGGTTTAAGGATTTTAGGAAATCGTTTCAATAAAGCAGAGAACATTTCACTCTCCGGCTTTTCTATACAGATGCTATGAACCGAGTAGTCACATGTAATACCATGGATCTTGAGTTGGGTGCAATTGTCAACCAGTTTTTTCTTGCTGATATCAACTAACAGATTGAAGTGACTTAGGAAGTCTGCACCTAGTATAGCGTGACGTACGTCAGCTACTATGAAGATCCATGTGAAACGTCGGCGTAGTCCTAAATTTAAAATCATTGACTGTTCGCCATACGTCTGTATGTTGGTTTGGTTGGCAGCACGAAGTGAAAGTTTTCCAGGTATTTTGGCTGATCGCCTGGATAGTGAGGGGGGAATAACACTGACCTCGGCGCCTGTATCTACCAGGAATAATGTGCCGGTAGTCAAATCCCTCACATAGAAAAGGCGACTGGGGTGATTGCCATTAACAGCCGTCGCCATTACTGTCTGGCTGGGGAGTTTCCCTGAGATGAGTTACTACTGTTGTACATACACGGTCGAATACACTTCAGGGCATTATGCCCATACCTCCTATGATACCAACAAATGTTACGGCTTTGAGACGGTGTTCTAGAACGTCGTCTAGATCTTGATCGCCGTTGCTTGGATACCGTATGTGACTGGTTCCTTTGTGCTCGAAGCTCGGACACTTCCAGTCGTAAATCTTGCATTTGAGATGTTAACTGGGAAAGTAACCAAAACATTGGTGCGTCCTTCATAGATGTGGAAGGGCTTGGTGGTACTGCCTCGGTAGACACGCTATTTATGCCATTATTTGATAACACATCCATGATATCGTCTGCCATTTTAGCTAATTCTTCAAGGTCTGTCGTCCTAGAAGATATTGTTAGGATTTGTTGAACATTTTGTGGTAAACGTTGTAAGAACATCTGACGTAGAATTAACTCATCTACTTTGTGTGACCCAATCAACTGGCGCATATGTCTAAGTAGTTGAGATGGCTTTTTTGTACCTAGATCACACGAAGTAAGTAGTTGTTGTATGCGTTTCTCATCGGAGAGAGTGGTCCGCTGGATGAGTGCAGCTTTTAGTTTGTCATATTGAGAGTCTGTAGGTTTGCTGTCTATGACATCGATAACCTCTCGTAGTACTTCCGTGGGAATTGCTGCTAATACGCAACCATACATGGCGATCTGCGACGTAATACCTCGAGCTGCAAACAACTGTTCAATAATTGTGAACCAGACACGTGGTTCAGCCAGATCAAATTGAGGAAGTCTTAAATCCGGCAAGGCGTTAACAGCAGAGTTCTGTGTCTCTTCGCCTTTATTACCTTCTTCAGCAACAGTGGTACGTTTAGGTGGAGCCATTGTCATATAATATGTAAGTATATAGATATACAAAATAGAAAAACTTGTGGTAACAAAAATTAAAGCAGTGCGAGTTTATAAGGACAAAATAGCAACAAAAATGTTCAAAACGAGGTAACTATCGAAACAAAAAGGTTCGAAAACGGGTTAACCATAAAAAAAGGGTTCGAAACGGGCTCACCAATTATTGTGGTGGACCTTTTCACTCTATTAGCTTAGTTACCCAAATTCAAGTAGAAAATAAAATACCAAATGAGTTTAGTTACGGGAAGAATGTATTAAAGTTTGATTACTTGAGTTTACAAAGGTCCACAGTCCACAATAAACGTAATAGACTCCAGGTGCTGCGGAAAGACTGCTCCAGTAGTAATTCTCCAATGTTAACGTTGCCGGAGGTCGACCAAAGTACGTAGGAAGAAACTACGGTGCTCCTGCAAAAATCAGAGATAGAAAGCAGGTGATTAGGATTGATCGACGGCAGTTGAGATGGTGGAGAAGACGGAGAGTCGAAGGCACAGCTGTATATTTATTCAAAACCCGAGGTAAAGTCAAAGTACAGAGTTTCTGGTTAAAACAAAGTGGTGTACAATATGTTCATTATTTACATAGTAGTAAAATTTGGATAAGTTTCTTTTTGAGGACTCCACAAGGGTTTAAAATTAACTAAATTCAATATATATTTATTGCTGTCTATGCAGGAACATACCAATTGTACAGGGATGGATAAGTTATTATATAAATTACACATAATTTGATGTATGATGAATTTACAGTTTGGTTGTTCTTTCTGACATTATAGTCAGTCAGAACAGTCTGCTATAAAGTCCGTTTGTGTAACACACAAAGAGATATAGAAATATTGTCTTCGCATTAACGAAATCCCAAACATCAGACGAATGTAATACAAATATCTGGGAAAAATAAAGCTTGAAGTCAATTCTCCTACATAACTTTGTTGTGAACAGCACCCTTGGCTTAAAGTTTATTGATGTATTATGTTGAGATCAGTGACATATTTATTCCATTTATTCGGCAGACTTATCGTAGATTTATGACAGGAAAGAAATTTGATCGTGGATGCGAAAACTAGATAAGGTCATGTTGGATTGATTTACAGCATAAAATGCGGCCGAGGTCAATTCCAGAATCCTCCATTTGCGACATTTCTGTCTGCATGGTGAACTGTACACGTGAGTTGAGTACAAAGTTCAAGAAACTTATTTCAAAGAAGAGTCTATTTTCGGCGAATTCATTTTCGTAGCTGTACAGTCGCAAATATATATGGTTATTTTGTGTATATATATATATATATATATATATATATATATATATATATATATATTAAATTCGTCAAACGAATATACAATTTGTTAGTTCAGATGAATTGGATGTTTATAAGAAGATAGCATCACCTCTCTTCTTACATTCCATTAACGGAAAATTTCATGATTCCCGCATGAATCTGACTCACTATGTGTAAACTAAATATTAAAGTTTAGACCTAAACCAAAATCTTACATTCCATTCTTATAAAGTTTCTAGAGGTCGTTCTCCAATTTTTAATTTCATAAAACCCTGTTGAAATTCAGACTGCACTTGTCTAATATGATCACGCCCGTACAAACGGTATGTGAATCATGTAAATGCTTAATTTATGTGAAATATATATTATTAAAAGTGATGAGTTGTCAAAAACGATTGTTAAAGAGGAGTAAGTTCAGGTGAATTGGATGTTCATATAAGAGTATAGTAACAAAAGTGATGAGTTGTCATATATGATTGTTAAATAAGAGTTACGTAATGGCATGAATAGTTTGATGAATGAGTTGTGCTCAGGGTGCACATGGAAACAAAATAATATACAGAATTACACAAGGGTTTTAAGTTAGAAAAATAAGCATACAAACAGAAGTAAGGTCAAATCAAACAAACAAAGAAAAGTTAGGTCAAATCAACGGAGTTGTTACTATGCGAGTAGAAGTGGTTGGATAATTTTCTTTTGTAAGCATAGTTCTGGTTCCACAAACTGGATGGCTAGGGCTAATTAATAAACTATTTATTCTTAGAACGAATCAACTGTTAGTCTACTACAGCACCTAAAAAACGCACTTCAATACCCTTAGCTATCTAAAAACTATAAATATACTAGTCGCATAGATGCATAAAGACTTAGTACGGAACATACTGGAACAGTTTACCCCTGGAATTAGGACCTGTCACTACATTATAACCTTCAAACGCTTGCTATATACTGTTTCATCCCAAAGGCTATCCCAACCAGACCGCACCACTTATTTCTAAAACGCATCAATCATTAGAACACTGAAACGCTTAGATTCATTAACATATGTTATGACACTAAATAAACTCTAAGACTTCGCATAAATACGTGAAAACACGACTACAATATAGGTAAATGTCTACTAAATTATAGTATACAATCGACATAAACATTTAGATATGCATATAACATCAATGTTTATTCACGTCCACATCCTTTCTCTTCCTGGTATTCCACTGCTGCGGATACTCTCCTTGTCATGTACTCGTCGCCATATTATTATTATGTACTGGTCGAGAAATTAATAGTCCTGAGGCAATGAAGGTGGAAATCAGAACACCACTAGGTTTGCGATGATACTTCTATTTTCCAAACACAAGGAGAATCAAAGTCACACAAGAGTGTGTGAGGAATAATATATATGAATTTCCAAACAAGTGTGTGAACACAAGTGTGCGCGCGAATATTCAAAGTGAATAAATCATTAGACAGTCTTAACATGATTGGCTAATTATAATGGAATATCGATCCATGTATACATAGCAAAATATAACAGACTGTCAAACAAACACACATATTAAATATAATATATAAATATAATATAATCCATAGGAAACCGACTTGGAACGGACAATTAACAAGTTTCTACAGCTGGGTACCAATCAGTCGGAAAAGAAACCTAATTAGATCCCTTGCTACTTGCGTCAGACGCATCTGCAGCTCCGACACCATGGAAGAAGAACTAAACTTCCTGAGGGAAATCTTCATACAAAATGGCTACCCGCCAAGATTCGTAGACAAAAACATCAAACAGAAAAAGCAAGAGACACCATCCGTGCCAAAAAAGACACTTTATATGAACCTAGACTTCAAAGAAGACCTACTTAGTGACGTCCTCAGAAGGAGAATTTCCACATCTTTAGGAAGAACTTTCCCTGCGGCAACACTAAGAATAGTGTTCTCCAGTCGCCCGCTGATCTGCAGAAACCCAAAGGACAAGATTCCGTACATGACCACTTCTGTGTGTATATATCAGTTCACCTGTTGCTGTGGAGCCAGGTTCATCGGTCGTTCAACGCGCATCCTGTCAAAAAGGGTCAAAAAACACTATCCAGCGTGGCTACAGGAAAGAAATAATGGCCATATAAGGAGTGCAATAATCGAACATCTCGTCAACACTCGTCATTCCATCTCAACGAACGCCTCCTTCAAAGTAATCTACAAAGTGAAGAACACCCTTCCAAAGACAGTACGATTCCGTCTTCTTTGCATCGCAGAAGCCCTAGCCATCCAGTTTGTGGAACCAGAACTATGCTTACAAAAGAAAATTATCCAACCACTTCTACTCGCATAGTAACAACTCCGTTGATTTGACCTAACTTTTCTTTGTTTGTTTGATTTGACCTTACTTCTGTTTGTATGCTTATTTTTCTAACTTAAAACCCTTGTGTAATTCTGTATATTATTTTGTTTCCATGTGCACCCTGAGCACAACTCATTCATCAAACTATTCATGCCATTACGTAACTCTTATTTAACAATCATATATGACAACTCATCACTTTTGTTACTATACTCTTATATGAACATCCAATTCACCTGAACTTACTCCTCTTTAACAATCGTTTTTGACAACTCATCACTTTTAATAATATATATTTCACATAAATTAAGCATTTACATGATTCACATACCGTTTGTACGGGCGTGATCATATTAGACAAGTGCAGTCTGAATTTGAACAGGGTTTTATGAAATTAAAAATTGGAGAACGACCTCTAGAAACTTTATAAGAATGGAATGTAAGATTTTGGTTTAGGTCTAAACTTTAATATTTAGTTTACACATAGTGAGTCAGATTCATGCGGGAATCATGAAATTTTCCGTTAATGGAATGTAAGAAGAGAGGTGATGCTATCTTCTTATAAACATCCAATTCATCTGAACTAACAAATTGTATATTCGTTTGACGAATTTAATATATATATATATATATATATATATATATATATATATATATACACACACACAAAATAACCATATATATTTGCGACTGTACAGCTACGAAAATGAATTCGCCGAAAATAGGCTCTTCTTTGAACTACTTTTCTTCTGTCTACTTATGTTCTAATGGGAATTATTGATGAATTAAAATGTAGAAAACTGTCTGAAAACCAGTTGCTTCTTTATTTCACATCATGAATGCTCATTCACAGCATGTGTGCCAGAGTCTTCAAATGGTAGATTTTGATCATTCATGGAATGTGAGTGGTTATGAGTTAAATTGTCTGGAATCCAGCTTCACTTCAGTTTAGATGCAGAGCTGTTCGACCTCGATCAGAAGATAAATAGGAGAGTATGCGCGGCAGCGGAATACCAGGAAGAGAAAGGATGTGGACGTGAAGAAACATTGATGTTATATGCATATCTAAATGTTTATGTCGATTGTATACTATAATTTAGTAGACATTTACCTATATTGTAGTCGTGTTTTCACGTATTTATGCGAAGTCTTAGAGTTTATTTAGTGTCATAACATATGTTAATGAATCTAAGCGTTTCAGTGTTCTAATGATTGATGCGTTTTAGAAATAAGTGGTGCGGTCTGGTTGGGATAGCCTTTGGGATGAAACAGTATATAGCAAGCGTTTGAAGGTTATAATGTAGTGACAGGTCCTAATTCCAGGGGTAAACTGTTCCAGTATGTTCCGTACTAAGTCTTTATGCATCTATGCGACTAGTATATTTATAGTTTTTAGATAGCTAAGGGTATTGAAGTGCGTTTTTTAGGTGCTGTAGTAGACTAACAGTTGATTCGTTCTAAGAATAAATAGTTTATTAATTAGCCCTAGCCATCCAGTTTGTGGAACCAGAACTATGCTTACAAAAGAAAATTATCCAACCACTTCTACTCGCATAGTAACAACTCCGTTGATTTGACCTAACTTTTCTTTGTTTGTTTGATTTGACCTTACTTCTGTTTGTATGCTTATTTTTCTAACTTAAAACCCTTGTGTAATTCTGTATATTATTTTGTTTCCATGTGCACCCTGAGCACAACTCATTCATCAAACTATTCATGCCATTACGTAACTCTTATTTAACAATCATATATGACAACTCATCACTTTTGTTACTATACTCTTATATGAACATCCAATTCACCTGAACTTACTCCTCTTTAACAATCGTTTTTGACAACTCATCACTTTTAATAATATATATTTCACATAAATTAAGCATTTACATGATTCACATACTGTTTGTACGGGCGTGATCATATTAGACAAGTGCAGTCTGAATTTGAACAGTGTTTTATGAAATTAAAAATTGGAGAACGACCTCTAGAAACTTTATAAGAATGGAATGTAAGATTTTGGTTTAGGTCTAAACTTTAATATTTAGTTTACACATAGTGAGTCAGATTCATGCGGGAATTATGAAATTTTCCGTTAATGGAATGTAAGAAGAGAGGTGATGCTATCTTCTTATAAACATCCAATTCATCTGAACTAACAAATTGTATATTCGTTTGACGAATTTAATGTATATATATATATATATAGACACACACACACACACAAAATAACCATATATATTTGCGACTGTACAGCTATGAAAATGAATTCGCCGAAAATAGGCTCTTCTTTGAACTACTTTTCTTCTGTCTACTTATGTTCTAATGGGAATTATTGATGAATTAAAATGTAGAAAACTGTCTGAAAACCAGTTGCTTCTTTATTTCACATCATGAATGCTCATTCACAGCATGTGTGCCAGAGTCTTCAAATGGTAGATTTTGATCATTCATGGAATGTGAGTGGTTATGAGTTAAATTGTCTGGAATCCAGCTTCACTTCAGTTTAGATGCAGAGCTGTTCGACCTCGATCAGAAGATAAATAGGAGAGTATGCGCGGCAGCGGAATACCAGGAAGAGAAAGTATGTGGACGTGAAGAAACATTGATGTTATATGCATATCTAAATGTTTATGTCGATTGTATACTATAATTTAGTAGACATTTACCTATATTGTAGTCGTGTTTTCACGTATTTATGCGAAGTCTTAGAGTTTATTTAGTGTCATAACATATGTTAATGAATCTAAGCGTTTCAGTGTTCTAATGATTGATGCGTTTTAGAAATAAGTGGTGCGGTCTGGTTGGGATAGCCTTTGGGATGAAACAGTATATAGCAAGCGTTTGAAGGTTATAATGTAGTGACAGGTCCTAATTCCAGGGGTAAACTGTTCCAGTATGTTCCGTACTAAGTCTTTATGCATCTATGCGACTAGTATATTTATAGTTTTTAGATAGCTAAGGGTATTGAAGTGCGTTTTTTAGGTGCTGTAGTAGACTAACAGTTGATTCGTTCTAAGAATAAATAGTTTATTAATTAGCCCTAGCCATCCAGTTTGTGGAACCAGAACTATGCTTACAAAAGAAAATTATCCAACCACTTCTACTCGCATAGTAACAACTCCGTTGATTTGACCTAACTTTTCTTTGTTTGTTTGATTTGACCTTACTTCTGTTTGTATGCTTATTTTTCTAACTTAAAACCCTTGTGTAATTCTGTATATTATTTTGTTTCCATGTGCACCCTGAGCACAACTCATTCATCAAACTATTCATGCCATTACGTAACTCTTATTTAACAATCATATATGACAACTCATCACTTTTGTTACTATACTCTTATATGAACATCCAATTCACCTGAACTTACTCCTCTTTAACAATCGTTTTTGACAACTCATCACTTTTAATAATATATATTTCACATAAATTAAGCATTTACATGATTCACATACCGTTTGTACGGGCGTGATCATATTAGACAAGTGCAGTCTGAATTTGAACAGTGTTTTATGAAATTAAAAATTGGAGAACGACCTCTAGAAACTTTATAAGAATGGAATGTAAGATTTTGGTTTAGGTCTAAACTTTAATATTTAGTTTACACATAGTGAGTCAGATTCATGCGGGAATTATGAAATTTTCCGTTAATGGAATGTAAGAAGAGAGGTGATGCTATCTTCTTATAAACATCCAATTCATCTGAACTAACAAATTGTATATTCGTTTGACGAATTTAATGTATATATATATACAAACACACACACACACACAAAATAACCATATATATTTGCGACTGTACAGCTACGAAAATGAATTCGCCGAAAATAGGCTCTTCTTTGAACTACTTTTCTTCTGTCTACTTATGTTCTAATGGGAATTATTGATGAATTAAAATGTAGAAAACTGTCTGAAAACCAGTTGCTTCTTTATTTCACATCATGAATGCTCATTCACAGCATGTGTGCCAGAGTCTTCAAATGGTAGATTTTGATCATTCATGGAATGTGAGTGGTTATGAGTTAAATTGTCTGGAATCCAGCTTCACTTCAGTTTAGATGCAGAGCTGTTCGACCTCGATCAGAAGATAAATAGGAGAGTATGCGCGGCAGCGGAATACCAGGAAGAGAAAGGATGTGGACGTGAAAAAACATTGATGTTATATGCATATCTAAATGTTTATGTCGATTGTATACTATAATTTAGTAGACATTTACCTATATTGTAGTCGTGTTTTCACGTATTTATGCGAAGTCTTAGAGTTTATTTAGTGTCATAACATATGTTAATGAATCTAAGCGTTTCAGTGTTCTAATGATTGATGCGTTTTAGAAATAAGTGGTGCGGTCTGGTTGGGATAGCCTTTGGGATGAAACAGTATATAGCAAGCGTTTGAAGGTTATAATGTAGTGACAGGTCCTAATTCCAGGGGTAAACTGTTCCAGTATGTTCCGTACTAAGTCTTTATGCATCTATGCGACTAGTATATTTATAGTTTTTAGATAGCTAAGGGTATTGAAGTGCGTTTTTTAGGTGCTGTAGTAGACTAACAGTTGATTCGTTCTAAGAATAAATAGTTTATTAATTAGCCCTAGCCATCCAGTTTGTGGAACCAGAACTATGCTTACAAAAGAAAATTATCCAACCACTTCTACTCGCATAGTAACAACTCCGTTGATTTGACCTAACTTTTCTTTGTTTGTTTGATTTGACCTTACTTCTGTTTGTATGCTTATTTTTCTAACTTAAAACCCTTGTGTAATTCTGTATATTATTTTGTTTCCATGTGCACCCTGAGCACAACTCATTCATCAAACTATTCATGCCATTACGTAACTCTTATTTAACAATCATATATGACAACTCATCACTTTTGTTACTATACTCTTATATGAACATCCAATTCACCTGAACTTACTCCTCTTTAACAATCGTTTTTGACAACTCATCACTTTTAATAATATATATTTCACATAAATTAAGCATTTACATGATTCACATACTGTTTGTACGGGCGTGATCATATTAGACAAGTGCAGTCTGAATTTGAACAGTGTTTTATGAAATTAAAAATTGGAGAACGACCTCTAGAAACTTTATAAGAATGGAATGTAAGATTTTGGTTTAGGTCTAAACTTTAATATTTAGTTTACACATAGTGAGTCAGATTCATGCGGGAATTATGAAATTTTCCGTTAATGGAATGTAAGAAGAGAGGTGATGCTATCTTCTTATAAACATCCAATTCATCTGAACTAACAAATTGTATATTCGTTTGACGAATTTAATGTATATATATATATATATAGACACACACACACACACAAAATAACCATATATATTTGCGACTGTACAGCTATGAAAATGAATTCGCCGAAAATAGGCTCTTCTTTGAACTACTTTTCTTCTGTCTACTTATGTTCTAATGGGAATTATTGATGAATTAAAATGTAGAAAACTGTCTGAAAACCAGTTGCTTCTTTATTTCACATCATGAATGCTCATTCACAGCATGTGTGCCAGAGTCTTCAAATGGTAGATTTTGATCATTCATGGAATGTGAGTGGTTATGAGTTAAATTGTCTGGAATCCAGCTTCACTTCAGTTTAGATGCAGAGCTGTTCGACCTCGATCAGAAGATAAATAGGAGAGTATGCGCGGCAGCGGAATACCAGGAAGAGAAAGTATGTGGACGTGAAGAAACATTGATGTTATATGCATATCTAAATGTTTATGTCGATTGTATACTATAATTTAGTAGACATTTACCTATATTGTAGTCGTGTTTTCACGTATTTATGCGAAGTCTTAGAGTTTATTTAGTGTCATAACATATGTTAATGAATCTAAGCGTTTCAGTGTTCTAATGATTGATGCGTTTTAGAAATAAGTGGTGCGGTCTGGTTGGGATAGCCTTTGGGATGAAACAGTATATAGCAAGCGTTTGAAGGTTATAATGTAGTGACAGGTCCTAATTCCAGGGGTAAACTGTTCCAGTATGTTCCGTACTAAGTCTTTATGCATCTATGCGACTAGTATATTTATAGTTTTTAGATAGCTAAGGGTATTGAAGTGCGTTTTTTAGGTGCTGTAGTAGACTAACAGTTGATTCGTTCTAAGAATAAATAGTTTATTAATTAGCCCTAGCCATCCAGTTTGTGGAACCAGAACTATGCTTACAAAAGAAAATTATCCAACCACTTCTACTCGCATAGTAACAACTCCGTTGATTTGACCTAACTTTTCTTTGTTTGTTTGATTTGACCTTACTTCTGTTTGTATGCTTATTTTTCTAACTTAAAACCCTTGTGTAATTCTGTATATTATTTTGTTTCCATGTGCACCCTGAGCACAACTCATTCATCAAACTATTCATGCCATTACGTAACTCTTATTTAACAATCATATATGACAACTCATCACTTTTGTTACTATACTCTTATATGAACATCCAATTCACCTGAACTTACTCCTCTTTAACAATCGTTTTTGACAACTCATCACTTTT
Source organism: Trichobilharzia regenti (assembly GCA_944472135.2). Taxonomy (NCBI): domain Eukaryota; kingdom Metazoa; phylum Platyhelminthes; class Trematoda; order Strigeidida; family Schistosomatidae; genus Trichobilharzia; species Trichobilharzia regenti. The sequence goes on from OX235262.1 coordinate 104,807,224, forward strand.
AATAATATATATTTCACATAAATTAAGCATTTACATGATTCACATACCGTTTGTACGGGCGTGATCATATTAGACAAGTGCAGTCTGAATTTCAACAGGGTTTTATGAAATTAAAAATTGGAGAACGACCTCTAGAAACTTTATAAGAATGGAATGTAAGATTTTGGTTTAGGTCTAAACTTTAATATTTAGTTTACACATAGTGAGTCAGATTCATGCGGGAATCATGAAATTTTCCGTTAATGGAATGTAAGAAGAGAGGTGATGCTATCTTCTTATAAACATCCAATTCATCTGAACTAACAAATTGTATATTCGTTTGACGAATTTAATGTATATATATATATACACACACACAAACACACACAAAATAACCATATATATTTGCGACTGTACAGCTATGAAAATGAATTCGCCGAAAATAGGCTCTTCTTTGAACTACTTTTCTTCTGTCTACTTATGTTCTAATGGGAATTATTGATGAATTAAAATGTAGAAAACTGTCTGAAAACCAGTTGCTTCTTTATTTCACATCATGAATGCTCATTCACAGCATGTGTGCCAGAGTCTTCAAATGGTAGATTTTGATCATTCATGGAATGTGAGTGGTTATGAGTTAAATTGTCTGGAATCCAGCTTCACTTCAGTTTAGATGCAGAGCTGTTCGACCTCGATCAGAAGATAAATAGGAGAGTATGCGCGGCAGCGGAATACCAGGAAGAGAAAGGATGTGGACGTGAAGAAACATTGATGTTATATGCATATCTAAATGTTTATGTCGATTGTATACTATAATTTAGTAGACATTTACCTATATTGTAGTCGTGTTTTCACGTATTTATGCGAAGTCTTAGAGTTTATTTAGTGTCATAACATATGTTAATGAATCTAAGCGTTTCAGTGTTCTAATGATTGATGCGTTTTAGAAATAAGTGGTGCGGTCTGGTTGGGATAGCCTTTGGGATGAAACAGTATATAGCAAGCGTTTGAAGGTTATAATGTAGTGACAGGTCCTAATTCCAGGGGTAAACTGTTCCAGTATGTTCCGTACTAAGTCTTTATGCATCTATGCGACTAGTATATTTATAGTTTTTAGATAGCTAAGGGTATTGAAGTGCGTTTTTTAGGTGCTGTAGTAGACTAACAGTTGATTCGTTCTAAGAATAAATAGTTTATTAATTAGCCCTAGCCATCCAGTTTGTGGAACCAGAACTATGCTTACAAAAGAAAATTATCCAACCACTTCTACTCGCATAGTAACAACTCCGTTGATTTGACCTAACTTTTCTTTGTTTGTTTGATTTGACCTTACTTCTGTTTGTATGCTTATTTTTCTAACTTAAAACCCTTGTGTAATTCTGTATATTATTTTGTTTCCATGTGCACCCTGAGCACAACTCATTCATCAAACTATTCATGCCATTACGTAACTCTTATTTAACAATCATATATGACAACTCATCACTTTTGTTACTATACTCTTATATGAACATCCAATTCACCTGAACTTACTCCTCTTTAACAATCGTTTTTGACAACTCATCACTTTTAATAATATATATTTCACATAAATTAAGCATTTACATGATTCACATACCGTTTGTACGGGCGTGATCATATTAGACAAGTGCAGTCTGAATTTGAACAGGGTTTTATGAAATTAAAAATTGGAGAACGACCTCTAGAAACTTTATAAGAATGGAATGTAAGATTTTGGTTTAGGTCTAAACTTTAATATTTAGTTTACACATAGTGAGTCAGATTCATGCGGGAATTATGAAATTTTCCGTTAATGGAATGTAAGAAGAGAGGTGATGCTATCTTCTTATAAACATCCAATTCATCTGAACTAACAAATTGTATATTCGTTTGACGAATTTAATGTATATATATATATATACACACACAAACACACACAAAATAACCATATATATTTGCGACTGTACAGCTACGAAAATGAATTCGCCGAAAATAGGCTCTTCTTTGAACTACTTTTCTTCTGTCTACTTATGTTCTAATGGGAATTATTGATGAATTAAAATGTAGAAAACTGTCTGAAAACCAGTTGCTTCTTTATTTCACATCATGAATGCTCATTCACAGCATGTGTGCCAGAGTCTTCAAATGGTAGATTTTGATCATTCATGGAATGTGAGTGGTTATGAGTTAAATTGTCTGGAATCCAGCTTCACTTCAGTTTAGATGCAGAGCTGTTCGACCTCGATCAGAAGATAAATAGGAGAGTATGCGCGGCAGCGGAATACCAGGAAGAGAAAGTATGTGGACGTGAAAAAACATTGATGTTATATGCATATCTAAATGTTTATGTCGATTGTATACTATAATTTAGTAGACATTTACCTATATTGTAGTCGTGTTTTCACGTATTTATGCGAAGTCTTAGAGTTTATTTAGTGTCATAACATATGTTAATGAATCTAAGCGTTTCAGTGTTCTAATGATTGATGCGTTTTAGAAATAAGTGGTGCGGTCTGGTTGGGATAGCCTTTGGGATGAAACAGTATATAGCAAGCGTTTGAAGGTTATAATGTAGTGACAGGTCCTAATTCCAGGGGTAAACTGTTCCAGTATGTTCCGTACTAAGTCTTTATGCATCACGACCTTGACCTTGGCAGCCTGTTGAATTTTTGGGCCTGCTACCAAAATATCTACATTTTGCATCCAGTTTCCTGTTTACCAGCATACACTTATCACTTAAATATGAATTCTAACAGAATCATTTACTCTCGTAACTTTATTAATAATTTACGACCAAATGACTTTCATATTCCAAAGAAACCAAGAAGGAAACATCGTAGTGGTTGGCAGAGAGCTCTCAAACGTACACCAATACACTTAACTACGGTCCCCGTCATAATGAACTCAAACTGTCGCTCTCTGCCAAATAAGATAATGTATCTACAATCCCTGATGTCAACTGATACGTATCATAACACTGCCATAATCGCATTACAAGAAACGTGGTTGCATGAACTGTATGATGACAACCTTATCTCACTAAAGGACTTTATTTTATTTCGACAAGACCGTCAATGTTGTAATAAGAAAAATGGTGGTGGCGTTGCAACTTTTATTCACTCCAAATGGTCTGTCTCAAATAACATCTGCTTCACCTTCTCAAATGACTTCATTGACTGTATTACTGTCAAATGTCGCCCCAAACACCTCCCCAAATATCAACAATTCTATATTACAAACATGTACATTTCTCCTAGTTGCTCTCCATCTGATCTATCTAATTTTGCTGATGAATTCACCATGTTTGCTGCTGCCAACTTCGACAACTCTCTATCCGTTATTACTGGAGACTTCAACACATCAGATTGCTCCTTTCTTGAAGCTCTTGGTCACACAAATATAGTCAAATTTCCCACTCGACTTGACAAAACCCTTGACTTGGTTTTTACCAATGATGAAGGAGTATATGAAACACGTAGACGTTCACCGATACATAACTCCGATCACTGCATTGTCCGCGTTTTGCCAAAAATATACAGCAAAACACATATTAAAATCTTCTCACACCTGTCCACGAAGGCACAACAAAGAAGCTACACATCTGACAACTTACTCAATCTAAGATGCATGTTAAAAGATACCAACTGGGATCTATTCTATGAAAGTACATTAGATGACTCAATCACCAATATAATGGATTATCTTAAGTTCTGCCTTGACATATGCTGTCCCAAACAAACACTGTTCAAACGCCTCGACCGCTTTTCGTCTCCCCATCTCAAACAACTTCGCAGGCAAAAAGAAATGTTATATAAATGCAAAGACAAGTTAGGACTTAAAAAGATAAATGCTCAAATCAAATCTGAAATCAAAAATCTTAATGCTATCTATAACCAAACACTTTTATCATGCAAATCTCCAAACAGCATGTGGAAACTTTTCAATGAAATTACTGGCAATAGTAAGCGATGTAATGTTTTTCCCTCTTGTGATGTTAATGCTCTTAATCTGTCTTTTATACGCTCTCCTTCTACCATAACCACTTCTAATGTTACCAATCTTGTAGCTGATAACTTCCAGGACTTCAATACTCTCGATGTTTTGAAATGTCTTAAAACTCTTAAGCCCTCACATAGTCTTGGCCCTGATGGCATACCTGCATATGTCCTAAAACAATGTGCAGATGCTTTATGTTCTCCTCTAACTAATATCCTAAATGCTTCTTTCTCCGAAAACGTTGTACCTGTTCCATGGAAAGACATTAAAATAGTCCCTGTCCCTAAACCTGGAAATAGCAAGAACGTAAAGTTCAGACCCATCGCCATCACTTCCCCGTTTCTAAAGCTCATGGAAAAACTAATACTTCTTAAACTCGAACCCTCCCTTAAAAGCTTCGAAGACCCCAAACAATTTGCCTACAGACAGGGTAGGAGTACTTTAGACGCTGCAGCCGTCTTACACAACAGTATTGTCTCATCATTAGACAAAGGTGCCAAATATGTCCGCTGCACGTTTCTTGACTTTACTTCTGCTTTCGACTCTGTACCTAGAAGTCTCTTGCTAAATAAGCTCTCCACGACACAAACCGAGTCTTGGGTCACTAAGTGGTTGCATTCCTACTTTTCAAACAGAATGCAGTACACCGTATACAAAGGTCAATCCTCCTCTGCTGTGCTCACTGAATCTGGTGTCCCCCAAGGTGCTGTACTCTCCCCACTTCTCTTTTCATTCTTCCTTCATGACCTACCGTCTTCAAATGATATTAACTTTGTCAAATATGCTGAT